>OZ010798.1:322450200-323650200 GCA_963932465.1 Maratus speciosus | reverse complement strand
AGGTAAAGATACACAGTGCGCATTTTTGCCCCATTACGGCCGTATTTTGCTCCATTTTCACTAAAATGAATGAGTAATGTAAAAGAATTTGTAAAATTCGATAGTATTTAAACTGAAAGTTCTAAACTAGACCATGAAAAAAACAGCGGTCTGCGAGATCGCAAATAGCAGTTAACCTCTAACTGTTGTGACAATAATTGTTTCATAAATACTATAAGCGGTCTCCGAGACCGCTTAATCGTTGATTGAATAAAATGGTTGACTGACTCATAAGAGGCGGTTTCTGCGCTAAACTTTATGCAAAGGACTATTATAGTAAAATTTCCCGCATTCAGAAGCCTTCAGCTATACTTCTAATTTACCAAACGAATCAAAATTAAACTAACATAACTACTTAAATTGAAAATTACAAGTTAAACTGTGAAAACTGAATATTGCAGCGGTCGGTGAGACCGTTAACAGGAGTTAAGGATTAAGGTTTAAAACAAAAGCGATTCATGAAACAATATTGATTTTTAAAAGTAGGTAGGCAGATACCTACGTTCTATATTTAAAAAAAAAAAAACTAGAAAAAGGAAAATGTAGTTTACTAACTTATATTAGTTAAGTAGCTATTATATTTTATAATACAAATTTAGAAATTGTGGAAAGCTTTGCATCTAGCTAAAACGATAGGACAATGTCCCGTATCTTAAACATGTGCGTATCTTTGTCCCAAGAAGGATGCGTACTTTTACCCTATTCTGCAGTATTTTGCTTAACCGGCTACCCATAAGTATAAACAAATGTGATCGAGGCAAACTACCGCATTTAGAAGCTAAAAATCTTTCGATCTCCACTAAAATTTTGGATTTGTAAAAATTCCAGATATTGTCAGCTAAAGAATAAAGTGAAATTTTAAAAATATTAGATCAAAATTCGAAAATTTAAACTTACCTCATTTTCTTAGCAGAAATTGCTACTTTTTATCAAAGGTTTAAACAAATAACTAGTACACTTGAAACAAAACTGAATTTGAATTGACAAAACAAAATTCGTCATGATAGCCGAAATGTTGCTTCATATGAAATCAGCCGGTGCGTATTTCCCCCCCCCCCTCGTATCTTTACCCCTACCTACCCTATATCTCTCTTTGCATGAGAAAGTAAAATCTCGGCATTTTAGAGCTCAGAAACTCACGTAAAATTAAAATGCAAATGTTTATGTTTAGGTTTTTTCCAAGTCTAAGATTTTCGCAAAAAGTTTGAGCAGAACAATTTTTCAAATAAAATAAATACATATTTCAATATGAATGAGTTATTAAATTTACTACTTAACCTTTAACTGATGTCACAGAAATTGTCACAACTAGTTTTAAGTCAACTAGTGTGAAGTTGTCTGTGAGACCGCTTTATCGAAAGATGAATAAAAGGCACGATTAACTTATAGGATGGTGTTTTTGTACTAAACTTTTTGTACAGGATTGTTATAATTAAAATTCACCTATTCAAAAGTGTCTGGTGATAATACTGAAGTTCACAACGGAACAAAATTTCGGTAGTGTTTGTAGTTAAACTGAAAATTGCAAGTATATAAAAAATGGCAAACTATGAAAATTAAAAAAGCTGCGGTCTGAGAGACCGGTAACATCAGTTAAAGGTTAAGAAATAAAAAGTATATAAGAAATGTGATAAATTCTTTTTATTTAAGGCACAGTTAACCATTTATTCTTCTCTAGGAATAGGAAAAATATTACCAACATTTCATTTTTCATATACACGCAAACACATGTATAATATTTCTGATAGTTTTAAAACACATACCCATGATACGTGTGTATAGATAGAGAAGTGCCCAATATTCAGAGTTAGAAGCATAGGAGAGAGTATGGAGGAATGGGAGACCTTTTACAAAAATAAGAAAATGAACTTTGTTTGACACAAAAACAATATTTCAGTTTATAGAATACAAAATGAAACACTTTCTAATGTCCTTGAACAATATAGAAACTTAATTTCAGAAACAATTTTATAATTAAAGAAATTGCAAGTTTCAAAATTTGTCCCATGCTTAGTTTAATCCATGCTTATACCCATGCTTGAAGGCTTAGTTTATATTATGGATAATATACAGTATAATGTTCCATAAATAGGGAAACTGTTACATCTATGCATAAACAAGTCATTAATATTCAGAAAGCATAAAAAGTATATGAAGCAAAATTACTTCTGATTCTTGAAATAATCTTTTACTTTATACAATTGAAATCTTATGCAACTTTTTTGAACTGGAGACTGGGCTACCATTGCTTCATCTGGTGTGCGATTGATGAAATGTCTAGAATGATCATATTCAAAAATTTTTATTACTACCAAAACAAAAACAAATTTTGCAGGAAATTTTCCAGGAAAGTAAAAGAATATATAAAATTTATTAAGTTAAACTAGCTCTTTGCATGTTCACCAACATAAATGAAAAACAGTGGAACTTCGAAGGATCACTTTTTGCTTCCTAATTGGTTTGATTGAGAGATCAACAATAATACAGATTATAAAATATGTAAGCGGTGTGTGTGTGGGGGGGGGGGGGGGCTTATGAAGAAAATTTTTAAAGTAAAATTTTTATTGTTTAATTTTTTTTATAAACAAAAAACTTTGAATTTTATCCATTACTGGCACACCTGCCCTATACCTAGATTTTTAACCTGAAAAAAAATATTTTGGACATTCTTTTGAAAAATCAGTCAACCCGAACCCGACATACACGATTCAAAACCCAAACCGACCCGATCTGAACCAAAAAAGTAAAGTAAACCCGACCCGATGTCGGAATCTAGTATAATAAATACCGATTACACAGCACGACTCTAATATTAAGAAAGATAATTTTGGTATACATTTTAAGTATTCTGCAGAAGAATAGTGGAATATTTGGCCTTCATTATCAGTCAAAGAGGGGGAGTACTATTCATTGTATCACTAATTAAAAATAAAATATTTAATCTGCTAACCATATTGCAATAAAATTTTATTTATTACATAAAACATTAGAAATTGCACGCATGTAATAAACACTGATGCAAAGAATAGTCATGTGACTGAATGATAAATATTTAACAATAAAATAATAGGATGATTACGCATTAATACCTGCTAAAATCATGTTACATTATAATTCGAAATCAAACTGTCTTACTGTGTAGTTCATTTTTACTTATTAGGAATCAAGGAGAATGGAAATATAACAAAATTTAACTCATAAAGAAGAAATACTTGCTTACCTAATTTGAAATCATAATCAAGATGGATGCCTTGAACACCTCTGTGGATGCGTGAACAGTCATTACGTCATCATTGAAGTCCTTTCTCATTGGCTGACAGGTGCGACTAAGATATTTCATGTATTTGTACTATGCGAGTGGTAAATATTTTACCCGGTTACAGATAAAATTCTAGTAAACATACAGATTTCTGTAGTTTTACAAAAACTAGTTTTGTAGGATTACAGATTTTTTTTTTACAGTGCAGTAGCTAAACTATAAATTGATAGTTCTTCAAAAAATAAAGGTAAAAACGAAGTGAAAGAAAGATTTTTATAGATTTTTTCTCCGGTTTTTAACCTTGATAATGCTAAAGATCTAAATAATCTAAAATAAGGCAGTATTTTAATATTTCTTCATTTTTTTTGATTTGATATATAGTCCTACTAAAACTCTCAAAATTATCATATTTTGAAAATTCATTATAAATATTTTTTTAATTAAAAATTAAAGATTAAGCCAGTGTAATGAATGGCTCTTTAACAGTAATGTAATAATGAAACAGAAGCAATATCATATTTTAGAAATATGAGCTAAAAATTATCCTGTCCTATATAAAGAACGGTGGTCAAATATGGGTTAAGACGATTTAAGGAGTGGAAAAAAATAGTTTATTGCTTCTTTGTATGCTATAATATATGAAAATTGGTTTATTTCAGATTTTTAATTTTATCGTTGAAAATTTTTTAATATATTCTATTTTGAAAGCTACAAATACTTACAGTGGTGGTCAAAATTGTGGACATTTGTTGAAATTTTCATGTTTTATAACTTTGTGTGCTTATATAATATATTAATTTTCACTTAAATACAAATGTATATTCATCAAATTCAAAAAAATTTAATGTAGAATTTAATAATAATAATAATAAAAAAAAAAAAAAAAAAAAAAAAAAACAGAATTAAAATATCTGCATTGCAAAAAAACACAATATGGTCCTTAATCACTGGGCACTTTCAATTTTAGACATTTCGTCGAACATTTAAAGATATATTTGTCGGATATTTCTGAAACTCCAGGATTATGAAGAATATGTTCGACTGCATATTTATCAACGGTGATTTGATCAGAAGGTCAATTAGAGGCCAACAAAAAACCAAGTAAAAATAATAATGTTAGGGGCTTTTTACCAAATTGAATGCCAGTTTCAGAAAATTTGACAACATTTAGTAGAAATAATATGGTGTATATTTGAATATAAATATGTTAAATATTTGATGAAAAATGGGCAGCTGTATGAAATATTTTTTTTTTTTATCTGCGCATGCTCGCACGATAAAAAAAAATTTTTTTTTTTCATAATTTGATATTCAACGCTATGGAGCAACTCATAAAAAAAAAAAAAAAAACGCCAGTCAAATATCGTGAAAATCCAGAAAGATATCGGCGATAGACTGAGCTGATTTTCAGCTGTTCTCTAAAAACAGCTAAATGATAAGGAGTTTTTCATAAATTGTCGTTTTTAATTTTTACATTTTTTACTTTTCACTTTTTATTGATGCTTTAGTTCTACTTGGAAAACCACCAGAACGAGCCTATTCCAAGTAAAATAGAAAGTATCAAAATCTAAGTATTTCTTCTAAATCTCCTCGTTGACATTAGAGGTCTGCACGAGCCGGAATTTCCAGGCCCGGGCCCGGCCCGGTGTAAAAATTGGAAGTTCGGTCCGAGCCCGGCCCGTTTGCATTTTTACAGTTCGCGGCCCGGCCCGGCCCGTACAAAAATCAGTAAAAACAGGATCGGCCCGGCCCGACAGAATTTCTACAAAAAAAAAAAAAAAAAAAAAAAAAAAAAACGTTTTTTTTTCAACATACAATTACGATTTTTTTAATGAATACTACATACATATTTATGGGAACATTTTGCAGTATATTTTACATTACTATGATGTTCGCAAAACAGAAAACACACAATAGTAAATATTAACGATTACTTACAGTGTTTTAGTCATTGTGTCTACAGACATTTCAAAATGGAAATAAGGATTCATTAAAAGATTAATGTAGTTCATCAGAATAAAGGATTAAAAACATGATAACTTTTGAAGCTGTATAGTAAAAAGTAGATTTGTGAAAATATTTCTCTCATTTTTAAGGCTTTTCTCAAATCCAAAGGAGCTACATTTCGACACATATATGAATTCTTTTCTTTTCGGAAACGCGTAAGATTGGCAGGTATTCTTATTTAGAAGCTATGTAAATGTCGTTTTTTTTCATAGATAAAAGCAATATATCTTTCTGAAAATACTGTCAAAGTTAGCGTTTTGAATCGAATTTCCAGAAGCGATGGCACAGGAAAGGAGAAAAACGTACAGTCACGTGACAGGAATCTCTGTTATCTCTGTAAGTAATTTATCAAATATGTAAAAAGCTATTCGTTTCCAAATGCCTTCAATAGGCAGGCTTGTCAATTTTATGCCTTTATAGTTAAAAATTTTGTCAGAAAATGTGTCTGAAAGCTTCGCATTGTTGAGCAGTGAATATGAGAACCACCTTAAGGTATATTTCCAAAGATACTGTTAAGAGAAGTTCATTATCACTATTAATACTACAAAACACAATGACTGTTCTACACATCCTGAGATCAATTAAGACCAGTTCCGTCCCGGCACGAGTCTGCTAAAAAAAATTAAACTCGGAATCAGACATCTTGCAACTGTACGATGCCGATCTCTACGATGGACATATTACATTTCTGTATTGATGTTGTTAAACTCGCATCGGCTCGTGACGCACATTTATACTTCTCGAAAAAATCATATTCATTGAAAATGGCTTATATTTTATCTGCTTCGCTTAAATTCTTATATCGGGCCGATAGGCCCGATTAATTTTTTTGCCGGCCGGGCCGGGTACGGGCCTCGGCCCAAGCCCGGGCCCGTGCAGACCTCTAGTTGACATTCATTAAGTACAAACTCTTTTGCTGAAAGCCAGATAATACAAAATGACAAGATCTGGAAAATCCCTTATCATTCTGCAGATTTTTGAGAGCAACAAAAAATTCGCTTGCTATATTGTAGATATCTTTCTGAATTATCAGTATAATTGACTGAGTTTTTTTTATGACTTGTACCATAGAATTCACTATCAAATCATGAAGGAAAAAAATTTTTTTTTAGCGTAGGCGCAAGCGCGGATAAAAAATATTTCTTACAACTGCTGATATTTCATCAAACATTTAATATATTTGCATTCCAATTGCACTATATTATTTCTACTATATGTTGTCAAATTTTCTGAAACTGGCATTAAATTTGGTAAAACGCCTTGCATAATGTAAACAAAAATATGCAAATATTTTTTTTAACTTAAAAAAAATCGATATATCTCCCTGAATATACGTTCTATTCTTCCAGAAAAGAATATATATATTGTATAATATCCATATATTCGTAAGTTATAGCGACACACCATTTCATGCATTTTATTGTACAGGATGATCCCAAACATTATTATTTTTCTTTGATTTTTTTGCCCCCCTAATTGTCCTTCAAATCAAATCATAGTTGATAAATATGAAGTCGAACATATTTTTCATAATCCTGAGTTTCAGAAAAATCCGACAACTATATCTTTAAATATTCGACAAAATGTCTAAAATTGGAAGTGTCCAATGATTAATGGCGATATAGTGTACCATAGTCTAAAATATGGACACAATTAGTCATGAATGGTGAAGTGTATTGTAATAAAAGCTACTTAGCCAATCACAGTGACTGTTCTGAGAACTAATAAAATGTCGGTAACTAAACTGTAGTATGTTTTGATTTGTAAAAGCGGTATTTTGCTGGAATGAATTTTGCAGAAGGATGAATATTAGTGTAACTAATAAAAATGATGATATTTTTTAAATATTTCTATTTTTAGGGTTCCATACTTAAAAAGTAAAAACGGAACCATTATAAGATCACTCCTGTGTCTGTCCGTCTGTCTGTCTGTCTGTCTGTCTGTCACAGCCATTTTACTCGTAAACTATGGAACGTGGAAAGTTCAAATTCGGGGAAGTAATAAAGACCATTGAACCACATATTTTCAGATTAATAAAGATTCATAAATATATTTAGTAAAAAAGTAAAGGGGCTAATTATGCTACTTGAAAAAAAAAAATCTTTTCTTTGTATATCATGTGGGGTATCCTGTGAAAGCTTTTGTAACACTGAACTCAAAAATATATTCCTTTTAATTTTAGGTATTATATTTTCAAAGATATTGTTGAAAATGTAGCACAAAAATATGTTCCCCCCTACCTAATTTCGAATCTACTGAAACTAAAATTATGAAAAAATTAGAGGTAGTAGGCGTTAATATAAACCTTGCCGGAAAATTATAGCGATTACCATAGGTCACATAGTTTTTGTGTAATTAGCATTTTTCTGTTATGCATAAATTTCGATTTAGGGGCATTCAAAAAAATTGTTGAGCATCGCTGAATATACCTATCGTTGCAGAAGAATAAAGGCATTGTGATAATGATTTTCGAAAAAAAGCATCGGTAATTAGCCACGATATTAACCCTTAAAGGTACGGTCAGTTTGGACATACACAAGGACAGGGGCGGCGTACTCTATGCCTAGTTAACAACTTTTAATGATATATATGTGTAATGTAATGTCCAGTAACAGTATAAAAGCAATAAACGTCAAATTGTTAAAAACATACTAATTTAAGGGGTCTCGGGACTCTAACAAGTGGAAAAAATGAAAAAAAGACCATTTTCAACATTTAATGCCGTAAAATGTATATGATATTTAAAACACAATTTTAATTGGGATGAAAGATATAAGTATGTTCTTTCGTTTCATGTATTTAAAAAATTGCAAAATACAGAATTAGTATTTATAGGGGGCTCGAAACTGTTAGACATTTGTCGAACAAAAAATTGGCATAACAGTTTAGGATCAGGATTACAAAATAAATATTGCAACTAAAATGAAAATTTTGGTGCTTACTTATACTTCTGATTGTAATAATTTCCCTGAACTTAAATAAATTTGTATTTAAAGCATTTTTATATTTTTAATGCAATGTTGCATTTAGCTAATACAAAAGTTTGAAAATTTCAACAGTAAAATCACCTAAAAAAATGTTTTTTTGAACAATAAAAAGGAAATTTTAGGTTCAGTTTATACAGACTAACATGAAATATATGTTTTGAAAATTTCATGAAAAAATAATCAGAAGTTTTTGAGATATCCTGCGCGTTACGCCGAAAAAACGCCATTTGGAAAATAATGACTTTAAAGTTTTGGAAACGCCGCTTCAGCTATTGAGCGGGTACAATTCTAAAAGCCAAAACTTCTGTTCTAATGAGAATTTCAAGGAAAATATTATATCAAAATATTCAGAAAAGATAGGAGTTTAACATCTAAAAAGATTAAAATTTCTTAAGTTTTGAAGCTTTAAGAGTACTGCGACCACTTAATCCTTTCCCGCACGGAGTAATTCTATTTATAAACTTATGAAATAATGAACGGACACCAGAATTTATAAACAAATTTATTAGAAAATGCGAACTTGCTTATTTTCCCGTACATGATAAAAGGAAAATTTTAATTAAATATTCTTGGTGCCGTTTGTCTGTTTTGGAATTAAAATTAGGTGTCCGTTTTTTAAGGGCATCGCCCTCGAAAGATTTAATTAAAATGAATCGCATAAATACTGTGGGATTCGCGATAGTTTGCATTGATTGTATCTCTCAATACGCCTCGAGTGACTTTAAAAGTTAATTAAACACCTATCTGGAAAAACGCGGCACTGACCATGGCGGCGTTGCAACTTTGAGATCTCAATTCGAAGCGCGCTTAGCACAATGCCAAATTTAAAATTTGAACAAAGGTTTTCTTCTAGCTACACTGTAGAAATAAAGGTTATTACTACGCTGAATTTAGTTTCATGAAATGCCAAATGAAGTTTAACTATGCACTGCTTTTATTGTCAGTACCGAATTAAGTTCATCATAAACAGATTAGGATAATATTAAAAAAAAGAGTTATACGAATAGCTATATTTGATATTATTTAGGTTCCATATCTCTTTGAACTTTCATGGTATACTCATTTACACTTTTCTAATATATACAGTTATACCCAACCCTACGTTGTATAGTTTTTTACAAAGTCTTAATATTCTTTTAGCAACGGTTTTTTTTTTTTTTTTTTTTTTTTTTTTTTTTTTTTTTCTAATAATACAATTACAAATTCATACATTTATTCTACGGAACCCTCTGTACGCGAGTAATACTCGCACTTGACCGTTTATTTTTCTTAATGCAAATAATTTAAAACAATGTCATCAATAACAAGAAATGATTGGACACCTACAAAAAGAAGCAGAATTGTCATATTGAGAAAAAATGGTCTCTCTTATGCTGAAATTGCAAGACAGGTTGGTGAATCAGTCACTTTATCTGGCGAACGAAAGTTGTGCTTACGTTATGAAGAAATTAAATCAGTGATAAGTAAGTCAAGATCAGGTCGAAAAAAAATGAACAAGTGCTTCTGATGATAGAAAGATAAAAAGGATATGCCTCAAAGATAGTAGAATTTCATCAGACGCTGTTAGATGTGAAATGAATGCAATGGGTATTTCTGTTGGTTCAAGAACAATAAGGAAAATATTAGCAGGGTTTGGACTGAAAGGTAGAAGTCTGGGGAAAAAACTATTTTTAAATCTTCAGCAACCCAAGACACGAGTTCAGTGGGCAGAAGAACACATTAATTGGTCAGAAAATCAGTGGAAACAAATAATCTCGAGCGATGAGAGTTAAATATTACTCTTTGGTAGTGATGGGCGAAAATATGTGAGACCTAGAGTAGGGAGAGAGCTGCATCCTGCTTGCATTGACGCAACTACAAAGAATCCAACAAATGTCATGATTTAGGCCTGTATGTCTGCAGATGGGTTGGACCGCATTCAAGTGATTGATAGTATTCATGCAAAAAAATACATTGAAACAGTCCTGTAACCAAAATTGATATCTTCCATCAAGGATATCTTCCGCAATAAAGCGCCATTTATCTTTCAGCAGGATTCAGCTCCATGGCATACGTCAAAAATATGCAAAGAATGGTTTAAAAATAAAAGCATACAATTATTACCCTGGCCAGGAAACGTCTCTGATCTGAATCCTGTAGAAAATTTCTGACGACGTTTGAAAATCCTTGTACAAAAAAAAAAAAAAAAAAAAAAAAAAAAAAAAGCGTCGGTCTAATAAAGCGCAGATTAATGAAGCTGTAAATGATTCTTTTAGCCTCCTGTGATTAAAAAGAGTGAACTCTAAACACTTGTTCACTCAATGAAATAACGCTGTGAAGCTGTAATAATAAACAAGGATTATCCTGCTGAATATTGAATGTGTAAGTGTAATTTTAAAATACAATGAAATCTAAGATAGATCTTATTTTTTGTAAACGTAATTTTTTTTTTTTTTTTTTTTTTTTTTTGTAATGCAGATATTTTAATTATTTTTTTTATTAAATTATACATAAAATTTACTTGAATTTGATACATAAATATTTGCATTTAAGGGAATTTTATTATATTCTTCAAGAACACAAAGTTATAAAACATGAAAATTTCAAAAAATGTCCACAATTTTCACCACCACTGTATTTTAACGTGTAGTCAAGTTAGCATTGTAAATCCTAGTTTTCATACATTAGATAGCTATCGTCTGCATTTTATTTAAAGAATATGCATTAAAAAAAATCGAGAAACGAATTTTGCGTAATTAAAACTACTTTGTCGAAGTTTTAAAAAATTTCCGAAAAATTTCGTAAAAATCAAAGCGTATCTGGAAAACCTCTTCTTAATATTTGTTTATAATTCGTGAAAAGAAGTGCTAAACTTCTTCTTTTAATCTACCATGAACCCCAGGTACGTTTTTTAAACAATAGATACTTCGTCATTGTTTTACTCTATTTGGCAGATACCAACTTCTAGTGAAATAAAAACAATACACTTTTGGCAACATTTTCGAATCACCTACATTCTTACAGTATGTCTTTTTCGGTGAAAAACTACAAAACTGCGAAATAAGCTTTTATCTGTCCTTCACATTTTATCATGCGATGAGCGAATACTTTAAAGTGTTACAGAGACTAATATATTTATTTTATTCACAATGTTATGTGATAAGTTAAATCTCTATAGGAACTATAGGGAATCTCTATAGGAAATTAAGGGATCGAAAATAGTTGCAAATTGACATGTATAAAAGCTGACATTTAGTTCAAAAGACACAGAATAATCTTCTATCTATACGAATTTCATTTAATTAAAAAATGTCTCAGATATACATACCTCGATTTATCTTTTATAATGATTTTTGTAAATGATCATATTTTATGCCAGAACTTTGTCAATTGTATTCGAAACGCTTCTGCGGTTTCACACTAAAAAATTTCTATAACTGTTAAGTCTGCAGATTTTAATGATCAAGTGGAAAGCGTCTTCAAAGTTTAATCCTATATGCATTGCTTGCTTCATAATTTGCACTCACGTCTTGAGTCAGTGATGACTGATAATGATAAACAGTAAAGTTCATAGCAATCAATAAAGAGTGTCTCATTTGAGCCGATACTGCTCAACTCTATGGACAATGTTGAAAATTTCTGAAGAAAGAAACAGATAGTTTCGGTCGAGTTTCTGTTCGGCAGAATTTTCGACAGCATTTTCGCCGAAAACGATTTATCGGCTAAACTCGGATTTTGGGCCAAACCGAAACCGAATTTTCGGTCGATCTCTATTATTAATCGGTTGCTACCGGTATCATTTTTATATAGTAATAATTTTCAACAGAATTAGAAATGGGATGTGCAATTTGTCCATAAATTGCTGTCGGGGTTTGTTTACCTCATAACTTTTGATGCAAGAACATTTGGAAAAATATTATTACATATATTTGTAAAGTATAACTCAAAAAGTTTTTTTAGTAACGTAAAGTTACATATGGGTAAAGTTGCAACTCAAAACGTTATTAATCAAATAGAGATTATAATAAAATAATTATTAATATTAAAATTTTCTAAATTTATCAAAAAGTTATTAATGAATTATAAGCAAAAAGTTAGATAGTTTATACCATTCCTTTTTGATAAATTTGATAAAAAAAATTTAATAATTATTATTTGATATAATTAATTAATTTTAACGTTTTGCGTGGCATCTTTACGCAGGTGTAACTTGTGTTATTGTAAATATTTGTATTATTAAAAAAGTCCTTCCGGCCAGTGCCGGGAGGAAGAGGTAGCTTTCATAATCCTTATTTTAAAAAAGCCAACTTATATCATTCAAACACACGAAGCTCAATTTAGCGGAAACCGAATATAGGAGATTCAATACTAATTTTTATCAATATAATGAATGAGAATTTCGCGAAATTAGTCAGCTTTATCCAAGCTGCTTTTCTTTAAAGTAACTTATATTTGGCTGCCAAATTCGGCAATTTTTTAAAGTGCCTGTCAATTTAAAACAACATGGTGGATGAGGCTAAGCAGTGAACTTGGACGACACCTTAGTAATTGCTGTGCACATGCTCACTCACATCGAAATCGGTTAATATATAGGAGTGCTGTCGCATGCAAAAAATCAGATTTTTCAAAATGTCACCCACAATAGAAATTGAAACTGCTATATCTGAGCCATTTTTTAAGGTAAAGACAAACAAAAAATGCTCCCGAATCCTTATATAAAGGTCAAATACTTAAGAAAGAAACCTTTTTCAATTTCTAATTTTTTTTGCACCTCACTTTAAATATATATATATTTTTTAATTTAATGGCCGCCATTTTGAAACAAGATGGCTGATGAATCTGGCCAGCGAACTTGGTCGAGGTGTTGATGTATACTATCCACATGCTTTCTTACATCGAAATAGGCGAATACGTGTGTTATCGCGTGACAAATACAAGATCGTTTCAAAATGTTAGCCATGCTAGAAATTCAAAGTGCTATAAATCAACCATTTTTTAAGACATAAACAAAAGAACAAATTTTCAGAAACAAAAACTGCTCCGGAATCTTTGTATCAAGGCCAAACACATAAAAGAAAATCTTTTTCATTTTCCAATTTTTTAATACCTCATTTTGAATTTTAAATTTAATTTTTTTAATGGCAACGCTTTTGAAACAAGATGGCGAATGAAGCTGGCCAACGAACTCGGTCGAGACATTGGTATGCACTATGTACAGACCAAGTTATATCCAAATCGGTTCATAAATACGCCTGTTATCGCGTGACAAAAATCAGGTCGTTTTAAAATATCAGCCACAAGAGAAATTCAAAATGCTATTACTCAGCCATTTTTTTTAGATATAGACGAAAGAAAAACTGTTCCGGAATCTTTGTATTAAGGTCAAACACATACAAAAAAAAATCTTTTTCATTTTCCAATTTTTTGGTATCTCATTTAAATTTTTTTTTTTTTAATTTTTTAAATGGCCGCCATTTTGAAACAAGATGGCGGATGAAGCTGGCCAACGAACTAGGGCGAGATATTTGTATGTACTATGTACACACCAAGGTACATCCAAATCGGTTCATAAATACGCCTGTTATTACGTGAGAAAAATCAGGACGTTTCAAAATGTCAGCCACGCTAGAAATTCAAAATGCTATAACTCAGCCGTTTCTTAAGATATAGACGAAACAAAAAAAGCTCCCGAATCTTTTTATCAAGGTCAAACACATAAGAAGAAAATATTTTTTCAATTTTCAATTTTTTCGTACCACATTTCAAATTTAAATTTTTCTTAAAAATTTAAATGGCCGCCATTTTTAAACAAGATGGCGGATGAAGCTGGCCAACGAACCCGATCGAGACATTGGTATGTACTATGTATAAACGAAGTTACATCCAAATCAGTTCTTAAATACGCCTTTTATCGCGTGACAAAATTCAGGACGTTTCAAAATGTCAGCCACGCTAGAAATTCAAAATGCTATAACTCAGCCATTTTTTAAGATATAGACGAAACAAAAACTGCTCCGAAATCTTTATATAAAGGTCAAATACATAAGAAAAAAATATTTTTCCATTTTTAAATTTTTGGTACCACATTTCAAATTTTAAATTTTTAAAAAAATTTTAAATGGCCGCCATTTTGAAACAAAATGGCGGATGAAGCTGGCCAACGAACTCGGTCGAGAAATTGGTATGTACTATGTACACACCGAATTACATCCAAATCGTTTCTTAAATACGCCATTTATCGCGTGACAAAGTTCAGGACGTTTCAAAATGTCAGCCACGCTAGAAATTCAAAATGCTATAACTCAGCCATTTTTTAAGATATAGACAAAACAAAAACTGCTCCGGAATCTTTGTATAAAGGTCAAATACATAAGAAAAAAAATATTTTCCCATTTTTAATTTTTTGATACCACATTTCAAGTTTTAAATTTTTTTTTAAATTTTAAATGGCCGCCATTTTGAAACAAAACAGCGGATGAAGCTGGCCAACGAACTCGGTCGAGACATTGGTATGTACTATGTACACACCGAATTACATCGAAATCGGTTCATAATTACGGGAGTTACAGTGTGACATACGTCAGATATATATATATATATATATATATATATATATATATATATATCAATTTTGAACGGAGGGTGGTTTCGGGGTCTGGGGGTCATGATCGATGAAAATATACCAAAAGTTTTTGAAATCGCTTTCCTCCGAACGGCTGCAATAGGTAGCTTTTTGTAAAGAAAGCTACCTAAAAGCTTTTTGTGTTGTACTGCACGAATATGTATTAATATTTTTCGTCCTATTCTTAACTCAAAAGTTATGAGGTAAAGAAATTTTAGACAGATTGCCAAACCGAATTCATAAACTCTTTTGAACTACGTTAGGATGTTTTAAATCTGATACTGATAACAACCGACTTGTAATAACGTCTGCTATTAAATATGCATGAATTAAGGTTTGAGAAATATTTACTTTTAAAACATTATACCGACATTTTTTCCTAAAATAGTAACACCCACTTTAAAACCTATATTTCAGTTCCTTGAATCAAATCAGTGCGGAAAAGTATAAAGTTATACATTTTTCTGAAATCTTTATAGATTTAGAAGAGGCACAGCTACTAACTGCTACGATTTTTGGACAATACTTTTTCCCAAGAGAAATCTTAGCCTTGTTTAATCGCATAAATCTTCGATTAAATAAGGCGCAATTTTCTATTAGGAAAAAGTATTGCCAAAACATCATATATAGTAATATAGACAATAATTTATGGACGCATTGTGTTTTTTTTCTACGACAGTACATTGAAATATTTATCTATATTTTTAATTTTCTAAATGTTCCTTTAAGTAAACAATGGATAAATTGCACGTGTGTGGATTACAGGTCTGAACGGTCCAAAATTTCCAGGCCTGGGTCCAGCTCGACCCGTACAGATTTTTTTTTTTTTTTTTTTTTTTTTTTACCCGGTTCAGGTAAGGTATAAAAGGTAAAATCACGGACCGAGCCCGGCAAGGTATAAAAGCTAAAAGTTCAGCCCGACTCCGGCCCAGCCCGCTCCGGCTGAATTTCTACAGAACATGCCAATATTTCTGAAGCAACATTATCCTATAATTAAAATATTATTAAAAAAGCACACGTACTTACGTCTATATTTTATTTTCAGATTATTTGAAATCCATGGAATGCAAAATATCAACTACATTAATGACCAAGTAGACAATTACGTACACAAACACAGACTAAAAAACTGACTTAGACAATTATATTCAAATGAAGATTTAGTAAGAGAAGAAAAAACAGGATAGAAGAAAAATCCGTTATAGACAGGTGCCAGACTTCGGAGTTACATCCTCTGTTGCATATGTATTACTATTTTTCTCACAGATTACTATATTATGGGTCGAGTCTTTTTCTGTTTAAGACAAGTTTTCGTCATAGACAAGTTGTATTTCACAAAACTTTCATTTTTCTGCCGAGAAATGTATATACTATTCTTTATAAAGACTTTTAATTTTAAAAATCTTTGCATTTTTCACAAAAATTGTTGTGCTGGACCTGATTTAACTAAATTTTTGCACGGGTTAGGTCAATGATTTTCATACGGACTCGATCAGGACCGGGCATGAAAATGTCGGCCTTTGTAGATCTCTTGGAAGAATGAAGTTGAGGCCCGGGCATAGCCCTGAAAAAAGAGTACTGGGCCTGTACATCCCGGCCTGCAGGAAAAAGCAAGGACCGCGCCCAGAAAGAGTGAAGATCAGGCCTCTCCCGAGTCTCGTGACTGGAAATTGGCATTTAATCTAGGTCCGGGATCATGCAGACCTCTAGTGTGTGTGTATCTCATTTAAATTTTAATGTCATTTTCCTGTTTATGTACTTACCTTTTACACGTCGTATTGAGCTTTTTTTATTTTTCAACATTCAGATATTTTTAGTGTTTCTGTTTCATGCCAGATCCTCCCCCTATATTCCGGATAAGTCTGGTATTATGCCAGACAAACTGAACGTGGGATCCTTGGTTTAAAGCATGTCATGAACAGACTTAAATCACAGACACGTGCTCGAGCAAGAAGGAGAAAAAATCTGATAAATGTTTATTTTCAAGTAAATTATTTCTAAAAATAGTTAAATTCATAGCACGTAACTTTTTCTTACTATAAATTCATTTAATTGTTCAGTGGCATATTGAAAAACTGCGAAAAATAAAAAGCATTCTCGGCTGTATTTTCTTATTAAAAACATTATAAAAATACTATAGGCGCCGACTTTACTCGGTGACTGGGTCAAAAAAGACAATTTCTACCACTAATTTTAAAATGTTATTGTTGTCTTGATGAATTACAGTGACTAAAAAGGGAAAAAAAATGTTTTCAAAATTATTAATAAAAGTGTGCCTAATTGCCTTGTTCCCCCCGTGAACTCGGTGATTATGATTAATACTTCACGTGATTAAATACCTTATATTTCAGCCTGTCATTATTTATAAACTAAATATCACGCAATGTCTATTTTTTTAACCATTAAGTAAAGCAAAATATATACTATCATATAATTCCTACTTGTGAGGTTCTGCAGTCCCCGATTAACCCCTGAAGGTAGGGGGAAAACAGTAATGTTTTAAGGCCCCGTTCATTTGGGGAAAGTTTTCTAAATTCTACATACTTGTAAACTCATAAATGCACGATGGCGCAGCATGTCAATAAAGGGACTCTGTGCCATTAAACTTCAATCAACCAACCATAAATGCACGAAATTTTATTCCTGGGAGTGGCTTAGCCGAGCCTTGTACATGTGCCATTATAAAGCTTTTTTATGTATAATAGAGATAGAGAATATTTGTTATATAAACAGTATTATGTTATGTTCCCCGGTGGCTTCGAGCCAATATATCGGAGTGTCATATGATTGGTTAATAGCCTATTTATCACATTCAGATTTCTCGGTCAGTTTCTCATCTCAGTTTCTCTCTTCATTAAATTAGACAAAATTTCCACGCTAAAATAATTCCAAATGCAATGGAAAAAATAAAAATGGAAAATAGAGGATCCAATATACACACATTTTGTGGTACTTCTTAAATTTTAGAGGGGAAACTCGTGCTTCACATGTCTGGATTTCGGCTCTCAGTGCTGGCAGACAGCTGATACTGGTTCGATCCCACGTTACGCTCTTTGCCTTAACCGTTAGAAGTTTTCCGAAGTTTTTTTTTAATCTGTGTAAATGCGAGTTAAGTTCCTTTAGAAAGATTTCATGAAGGGTATCCAAGTCTTGTCAGTCTAATTATCTCTCGCAGATAATCGGCCATAACACCACCACCGCCATCCCTGCTAATCTATTACATAACAATAAACATTTGCTTGCCTAAAAGAATGTAAAATGACATTTTAGGTAATATAAATAAATATACAATACTAAGGTAAAACGTGGCTGCGCCGCGATAGTGGCAGCTGATTGACCAATCTTGGAGCCGCTTTAGAGTCCTGCATTGGGTCGGTTAACCCGAGTTAACCCTAACCCGAACACGACTCGAACTGCAGTTCGGGTTGGTTCTTGAATGTACGAAGCCTAAAGACGAGCCTACACCACACAATTGTACGAATCCTCACTTGACGTAACCTGACATCGATATTTTTTTACAATTTTTTTTCAATCAAATATGATCCTATTAATTAGGGTTGAAAACCAAATTTTTAATTTCTACCAAAACTCTTCAGATATTAATGGGTTTTAGTACGAACACGCTGCTCATTTTTCACGGTTGACGTACAATTTCCGACTTGTTCAATTTGTGAATATATATATACATTACTTTGAATCCCAGTCCGAAGACTGGTATAAATATCGAGTTTCGGGCTCGGACTGAGCAAGTCTCATTTCTAGCATTAGACCGGGAGGCGCCAGCACAGACAATCACCCCATGGAGTTCATGGCTGAAATTCCAGAATTAGTTAAAACTGGACTCCCATATTAAGACACAACTGGTCTGCCAAGTCATATCATGGTGGAAAACATCTGAAAACACGATTTTAGTGGTTGACTCGTAGGTTTACCATTGTGTTTTCCTGCACCCACTCCTTTATGTTTTCATACCTTTGAGTGCAGGAAAACACAATCGTAAGCCTACGAGTCAACCGCTAAAATCGTGTTTTCAAGTGTTTCCCACCAACATATGACTTGGCAGACCGATTGCGTTTTAATATGCGAGTCCAGTTTTAACTAATTCTGGAATTTCAGCCGTGAACTCGATGAGGTGATTGCCTATGCTGCTGCCTTCCGGTCTATATGTATTAGAAACAAAGCTTTGAATTTGAAATAAAAGGTTTTATTTTTTATTAATATTTCTTATTGTAATTACTATTATTTTGTATTTTAAACAAAATGAGTAAAATACATATGTTTTAAATGTATGTAACATGCATTTTAAATATGGGGCATTCTCGCAATCTTTTAACTTTCATGTCCCTGAATAATAATTTTTTATTTAATATACATTTTTGTGTTTTTTTTATTTCATATACTTGGGAACATCCCATTGCATGATTGCACAACAATATTAACGAGATAAATAAGTTTTGGACGATGTTGGGGGTCCAAATACCAGGAAAACTCCTGTACCGTCCCGTGTCCCTTGAAGTTTGGAGCTGTCGGGATAAAATTGTTTCAATAAAAATAATTCGATGTAATTTTTTTCTGAAACTGGAACTATTGTTTTATATAAATATGTAGCTAAAAATTAACCTGCACATATTTTTAGGGTTGATATTATTTTTTGAACTCTGTCGCTGGGTTTTAGATTTTCTACCATCCCTCTTCTAAAACTATACAGAAAATCCCTTCAGATGCGGCCACAGAATTTTTTTCAAGTTTTTTCTCATGCAGAAGTATGCTAGAGAAAGAATATCTAAAATTCTTTGACAGGAAATTTACTGCAGAATATAAATCAGCATTTAAATATCAATTTCAAGCACCGTGGTTTTATTGGTAGTCTTACCGTCCCCAAGGTTTATTCCTGCACTTTTCGAGGTAAATTAAAAAGAAAAACTAATTTAATCCAATGTTAACAACTGTTTCGAAAAATCAATGACCATTGTGGCTATAACTTCGTCTTAACATGATTTTCCTAAAAATAGGTGGTAATTTTCCTTACCGTTCCATCCTTACCGTCTCTTTTTTTTACCATTTCGTCCCTTTTTTTACCATTTCGTCCTTATTTTTACCTTACCGTCCCTTCTTTAACACCCCTTTAAGACAATGTTATACAAAAATTCTGTATTAAAAGTACTACATTTGTATTATTTCTTATTTGAATGTCCTGTGGGTACTATGCAAATTCATTATAAGTAAAAATGTAGAAGAAAATAAAAAGTTATAGGGGTAAAATGGTAAGGTAAATTAAACTCGCAAGTTTAACCTAAACCTCAGTTAAATAAAAAATTTTTCGCTGCTGATCATTTTTTCTTTATTTTGAATCATTTAGGCATTAGATTAAAATGTTCTTTTAGCAAGTTTAATTTCGCCAGATTTTTCCCCCAGAAGTCAAAAGATTGTGAGAATGCCCCATATAGTAAATGAGATGAATTAAAGTTTTATATTTTAAATGCAATGAATGTAATATTAATGACGGCGTTGGCAACAATGTTTCACGATTTATCACCTGCATCGGGCTAACATAAAAGTACCAAAAAAAAAAAAAACATCAGTCATTCAAATCAATACCAAACCAATGAATGACACAGAAAATTATTAGAAATTTAAAAACTCTTGAAAAAAAGATTGTTTTGATACAAAGATACAAAAAATAGGTATGTCAAGACAAAAAATAAGTTTGCGTGTGCAGATCTGCTATCTGCGTTTGTTCGAAATACAATTCTGTTAGATTTTTGTCTTGATGCCAGTTTCTTTTTTAAATGCCTCAAGAGTATTAAGAAGTTACTGTTTCTAGCATTTTTAATACGAAAATGTCATTATTCAACGAATTCATTTAAGGGAGAAGATGAATATCAGCGTTTGTAAAATTGTCATTTTAATTAATGTGGTATAGAATTAATGTTGCCAAATGTTCCGATTAAAATGGAACATCTGGTGGAGAAGAAAAAAGGTGGAATCCCATGTTATCCTATGGGAAAAAATAGTATCCTTTTTGTTTATTCAAATTTGGAAATTTCAACAATATTTTTTTTCCAGTTCGTAGATAGGAAGGTTCTTTATCCCTCTTTAAACTTAAACTATTTTTAAGATAATTATGAGTATTTTAAAATTTCTGTTAAAGTTTCAAAAAATTCCAAAAACTATAAGCAGTATACTTTACTTGTTTGTAAGTTTGAACTGGGAAAAGAAGTAAAAATTTTAAGCTTACAAAAGGATAAAGAACCTTCCTATGTAAGTGTTTAAAAAAAATATTTTTAAAATTTCCAAGGTTGAATGAACAAGAAGGATACGTATTTTTTCCTATAGGATAACATGGGATTCCACTTTTTTCTTCCTTACCAGATAAGTCCCCTTAGGCTAATGTCAGACGAAAGTATATGCACGCTTTTTGTTGCAACATGAAAGATAAACACATTATAGCGAAGGTGTAGGAAGGCTATAAGAAGGAAAAAAGCATGCAAATAGACGTTCGTCTGACATTAGACTGTGATGGATGTCCAGATTTTAAAGGGCTTCATAAACTGTCGCCCGTAAGCATTGCGCGAAACATCAAAAGTCCCGATTTTTCATGATGCGTACAGTCTTGTAAATTTCTTTTTGTATCACGGTATTCGTAAATCTGCATTGAGTGGAATTTAATACAATAAAACCTTCGAAAACTGAACCTGTGTATAACGGAACATTTTTACATTCCTTCCAAAAGAATGCCCTAAAATATACCTCCCTAGATGGAAACCTGTATAGAGTGGGATTTTCTGCGGTTCCTAGCGATTCTGTTTCTTTAAGTTTTACTGAACTTCGTTCAGTAAACCCTCTGTAAAGGGAACCTTTTTATAACAGAATTCTGTTTTAAAAGTAAACATTTCATTGTCTCTGCGATGGGAATACTGTACATTTATACCTGCGAAATTGCAATTTTGTTTTAGTCCTTAGCAATTCCATTTTCACTCATTTTACGGCACAAGATGATGCTTAACATAATAAAATCTTCTAAAATGGGGTCTCCAGAGACCGGAAATATTCGTTTTAAAGGAGTATCAGTCTAAATAGGTATAGTTGTTATTGCATTCTCACTCCTACCGAATAACAATGAAATTGTAACTTTTAAGACAGGATTCCATTATAGACAGGTTTTCTTTTAATAGGGTTTACTGTACTTTTATGTCCCGATTTAGAAGCCTCTCTCCCGCCTTTTCTGTTTCCCTGTCCTTTTTTTCTGATACTTAACCTGGCAGCAATATGTAAAACGCAGGGGGGTGGGGGAGGGGGGAGAGTGTATGCGAGATATTGGCCAGATTACATTTCAAGGCCTCCTAAGTACCGTTATGAATACAAACGCTATTAAAAAATGCTTTGGGGAAAATATAGTGTGCATTATGTCTCTTAAAAACTAAAAATTGCTTCAAATAATTTCATTGTAAATAAATACATTTATTGTAATTTTCTTACTTTTCAATTTCAGTTTTCGTAAATCACAAATCGATAGTTGTAGTAAATAACATTTTATCTGCAATAAACTTTAAACGAGAGAAGGTTAAATTTGTTTATTAATTCATACAAAAAGTACATCTTATTTTTATGATAATTTTTGCCGTAATGAGAATTTTTGCTTGCGTTTCTTTTAGATTCTTCAGCTGTAGATTATTTTTTCAAAAATAAGTTTTTACAGAATTTAAATTTATGTTTTGTGATTAAATCCCCTACTGCTATTTTTTATTAATATTTTCTTTACATTATAGTCAATATGTTTACATGGAGTTTTGATGTGCAAGCTTAAGACTTGCAATAAATACTATAAAATATCTCACGATCTTGAATATTGAATATGGGAGTTTTTAACAGAAATATCATTTATCTATATGTAAAATTCATCCTTTTTTTTCAACTATTTAACATATGATTTAAAAAATGCAGCTTATAATATAGAACAAGTTCCCCTTTAATTTAACGGTTATTGTTTTCGTTCTGTTAAATATTTTTTGGTTAACAGAAAATATACAGAGTTAATTATAAATTAATAATAAAAAGACAAAAAATCTCAAAACTGCAAAAAAATATATAAAAATAATCTATTGATTAATCAAAAATTATACACTAGCTATCCCTTTTCTTTATTCAATCACACATTCTAACCCCCCCCCCCCCCCCCAGAGAAAATGCATTTTCTATACTTAATTTACTTACTAATAGTTTAGTGTTTCTCCTTGAATTAGGTTGAACGTCTTAGAGTAACCTCTAGTATAGTTTAGCAACAAATACCTATAAAAAATATTTTTTCACCAAACGCAATCATATATCGAAATTGATTTTGCAACATTGATGATTTTCTTTTATCTTATGTAGATGAAGTACACATTCTAATTTTTGTCTAGAAATCATCTGAAATAAAAAGGATCATTTATTAACTTTCACGGGGTTTTTTCCTAAAACAATATTTAAATATATAAGAAAAACATAATTGATTATTTTGGCAGAAAAAAAATCTTTATCCTGATTTGTTTCTTAAATTAGCATGTTTCAGATGCTGTATTAATAAAAAAGATACTGTGATATTAGATACTAAAAAGACACCATGAAGTAGTATCTTTTTTAGTATCTATACTGCAGGATATAAATTTGGAAATAACCCCTAAAACCGGTCCAATTTAAAATGACTCTTAAAATTAAACTAATCGGAGGAATGTCACAAAAATTTGTATTCAGTCTAATTGAACAGTTTAGATTTTTTAACCTTTAAATGCCTGAGTTTTCAAAAATCATTTAAAACATGTTTTTCGTCTTTCTTTTTTTAAATAAATCATGGGAAAAATGCTTCAAAAAATCATATTTTGTTTTAAGTATGGTTTACGGCTAAAAAACTGTCTGTTACAAATCGGCAATACTGGTGTTTAATTGAAAAAATACTTTTTTTTTTGATAAAATTCTATAATATTAAACACACAAGAATTATGAGAACTATGATAAGAAATAAATTTTACTTGCTCACTGTGGAACAAATTACGGTATTTCGCAAGCTTCCAAACAAAACAATTGAAAAAATAAATATATTTTTATTCTTAAACAGCACAAGTGTTGCCATCTAAATGTTGAAAATCGATTTAATAATATTTTCAGAATGCATTTTATTGGCAACATTAGGCATTATAACTTCAATATTATTCAAATAGTATTTATAAGCCTAAATTGGGTATGTTGCCGAAAGGCAACAGTCGGAATTTAAGAGTTAATTATTAATATTTGGTACAATTTGAGTATTTGTGCAGTAAAATTGTACGTTACGATTAATTTTAATAGGAAATTATCCCCCCCCCCCCCCACACACACACCAAAAAAAAAAAGTTTTAATTGTTATGCTGCGATAGTAGATTTTATTCCCGTTCGATTATTTTCGAATTCATTTTTTAGTGCTACTTTTGTCAGAATTAGAATGAGTGATCATTTTTTTTCCAGGAGTGATCATTTGGTTATAATAATCCGTCCATTAATTTCGGAAGAGATGTCTGTTGAACGTAAATAAATGTTTTTAACTTTTAAATAAAAAAAAATGAGAAAACATTAAATAATGGTGGGCAGGAATATGTCAAAAAACAGTTCACTAAAGATGGAATAACAAGGTTAAAAATTAAAAGAATATATCTGTTTTCAAATAAGGAAAATATTTCTTTCACAAATCTTTTTGTAAAAGAATATTCGTACCATTTATTGAGACGCTTTTGATTATTTTTACTTTTATGATGTTTGTGTTCTTTCATAAGTAATAACACAAAGTTAGTTGATAGCATGATTTCATGAATGCTTGTATTGAAATAATCAATGGGATGCATTAATTTTAAAATTTCATACTTATCAAACCAGTTTTTAAATAAAAATGTACAAATCACAAGCTGAAATTGAAGTTGTCATCATTTTAAAACCTTAATTAGACCTTTCAATCTCTGTAATATTCCTTAAAGTGGATCAATTAATTCTCGAGTATTTGAAAATTGATTGATTGATTGACTCTTTCGGTTTTTCCTTGTTTTTTCAAAAAAGTATTTCAGATATTGGAATGAGACAAACTGCTATAATTATCATTTATAAATCTTAATTAGACTTCTCAATATCCGTAAGATTCCGTTAAACTGATCAATTGATTTTGGAGATCGGATATGTTTATTGAAAGATCGGCTGGTTGATTGGTTCTCCAAGTTTTTTCCCCTTTTCTCGAAAGCCATTTTAGATATAGGAATAACGCGACAAACTGTGGATCGTAGTCAGAAACATTCTCTATCTTGCCTCTGACATTTTATCGTTTTGCAATGGAACCGTTTCTGAGTAATCTGACAAGGTAGACAGACAAACAAATTTAATGTTATTTTTTGCAATGCTTCGTCTAAGTAGTCAAATGAACTTATAAATGAGTGTTTTTCTGAAAAACACACACAGCCACTCCAATTGTACAGTCGTGGAAAAAAAAATAAATAAACACCCTCTACTAACTCCTCAACAAATTATCGTAGAAGAAAGTTACTGGTACCGAATGATTGGAAATAAAGCCTACTTTTAAATGATGTATATAAAATTTGCTTAGGGGGCCATCTACATATTAAAACGAACGATAACTTCATTTTTTTCAAATGGCAATACCCAATTTTAACACGATATTTCAAATCTTCGATTCAAACTATGTCTAGACACCAAATTTCAAGTCATTTGAATGATAAGTTTTTGAATTATAAACATTCAAAATTTAGTGCTTCTAATGTTAAATTACATTTTCATATTCTTATTAATATCTCCTGAAATTATACTCCTAATGTGCTAATTTTTTGTGTAGCAATAATACTAAAATACCCAAACATAAATACGTTGAATTTGCAATTTTTATAATTTTATGATTTGAATTATGAATTGTGAAATTAATATTCGAAAAAATTAGGAATTGCAACCTACAATTTTCCTGCTTTAGTCCTGCTTTATGAAATCCAAAATTTCACATTTTTCTTCCAAGTAGTTTTCAAATTATGCTTAAAAAACGGCAAAATGATGTTTTAAGGGGCCGTCTATCTTAGAAGTGACTAGATATTTTGAAATTTCTTATAGTCCAGGCAATAGAGACCGTATTGGGACTCTACCTAGCAAAATTAATGGTAGTACTGGAAATCGGCTTTCTAGATGTTTTTGGGGTCGCTGAATCCGAATTTGTAACTTCCCACCAAAATTTCCCCCGGTAACCCTCCAAAATTTCGGTAAAAAGCCCCCAAAAAGGTTTTATTAAAAAATTTCATTTTTTTATTGTTTTAGGGGAAAAGTAGCTAGAAATTCAGAAAGTAGACAAAATTTGCAACAAATTAGATACATGACATTATGACTTAGGATGAAGGGGAAGGGGGGATCTGCCTCGGAACATGCGCCGCAATGCTGCGTGGACTAAGTTGCGCAATTCCACTTAACCACTCACACGTTTAAATTTGCCCTCCCATCTTCCGTCCGAACTTTCTCTATAAGGTTTACTTTAAGTTTTTTGGGTAGGTGAATCCGAATTTTTAACTTACCCCCAAAATCCCCCCCCCCCAAGTAGTTGTTTTTAACTTAAATTTCTTATAGTTTTAGGGGAAAAGCATTACAAAATTCAGAAAGTAGACAAAATTTGCAACAAATAGGATATATGACATTATGACGTAGGATAAACGGGGAGAGAGGGGGCTGCCTCGGAACATTCCCCGCGCGCTTTTCTCAAAAACCAAATTTTTTCAAAAAATCAATTTTTTGGGGGGTGTTGCCGGGTGAAATTTTGGTGGGAAGTTACAAATTCGGATTCAGCGACCCAAAAAACATAAAGTGAGTCGAAATGCAGAACTAGTATTAATTTTGCCAGATAAAATCCCCTATTGCCTGGACTTCATAATTTAGTGCACGTAGCGCCGCAGTGCATGTTCAGAGGCAGCCCTCACCCTCCCCGTTCATCCTAATTCATAATGTCATATATCTTATTTGTTGCAAATTTTGTCTAGTTTCTGAATTTCGTAATGCTTTTCCCCTAAAACTATAAGAAATTTAAATTAAAAACAACTATTTGCGGGGGGGGGGGGGATTTATGGGGGAAAGTTAAAAATTCGGATTCAGCGACCCAAAAATCTTAAAGTAAACCTTATAAAGGAAGTTCGTAGGGGAGATGGGAGGGCGAATATAAACGTGTGAATGGTTAAGTGGAATTGCGCAACTTAGTTTACGCAGCAACGCGCGCAGGCAGATCCCCCTTCCCCTTCATCCTAAGTCATAATGTAATATATCTAATTTGTTGGAAATTTTGTCTACTTTCTGAATTTATAGATACCTTTTCTCTAAAACAATAAAAAAATTGATTTTTGTAATAAAAACCTTTTTTTTTTTTTTTTTTTTTTTTTTTTACCAAAATTTGGGGAGGTTGCCGGGGAAAATTTTGGTGGGAAGTTACAAATTCGGATTCAGCGACCCAAAAAACATCTAGAAAGCCGATTTTCAGTACTACCATTAATTTTGCTAGGTAAAATTCCCTATTGCCTGGATTATTATGCTATTCTGTAATCAAGCAGCCTTCAATTACTGCTTCAGTGGCGCTTAAGATGTCTTGATCAAGAAGAGCGCTCTCTTGGTCAACAATCGAGTACCGAACTTCAATTTGGACACAGCCCCTAAAATACGCTCGTTTTGAAATAATTAATTTCTCGGAAACTTATTGTACGAATTGCATAAAAATTTGTTTTTAGGCTAATTGAAGGGTGTAGAGTTCATTCTGTCAGAATTGTGAACTGCTATTGAAAAAAACAAAGTTATTGTTCGTTTTAATATATTGATGGCCCCCTAAGCAAATTTTATATACATCATTTAAAAGTAGACGTTATTACCAATCGTGTGGTACCAGTAACTTTCTTCTACGATAATTTTTGTAGAGTTAGTAAGGGGTGTTTGCTTTTTTTTTCTTTTTTTTTTTTTTTTTTTTTTACCACGACTGTTCGTATGAGTAGGTATAGATAAATATGTCTTAGAGATTGGATAATCTCTATCATTATCTTTCTGACGTAAAGCTACTGTTTTCACTTCCATTTAGTGAAAAATCTGTATAAGCGTATAAGTTGATGTATTTTTATAAACTTAATGATGGTTTTGTGATTTTTCGATGTTCACAAGCTTTAGAGAGCTAAACAGTTTAATTTCGCAGTGCATTATCATGTAATGTCTTACAATTTTATTTATTTTTACTTTACTGTGCAGAAATAATTAGATTTGCTACGGATGCCTTGTCAGCATCATTAAGAAAGATCTTTATAAGCATAATTTTCTACAGATGCTATTTCGCTGAACGGATATTGAGCGGTAATTTAACATGGGATTAATCGTATAAAGCATTGTTTTGGCTATTAGTGCCATATTAGCTATTGTTATCCCATAAAAATTAGCTACTACCCCAATGTTGAAAATTAATGATTCTTATACATTCTCGTGCTTGAATCTAACACAATTCTTCGATATATATTTTTCCATATATTACTTAAACTGTCATTATGATGTTCATCAGTTCTGGTTCTGTGCTATAGAATACGGCATTCAAATTTTCGTCTTCGTGCACTAGATGCTCCGAAAGTAAATCTGCTATGTGTTCTGAAACTCTCATCGTGGTGCTCATCTCATTTTGTACTCCTATATCTCACCTTTACTTCAATTATACATTGACAAATTAATTTCTCACCATGGCGCTCAAAGTAAAATTAAAGGAACAGATAAAAATGGAACTTTTAAAATTGCTTTGTCATTGAAGTATTACTGCAATAGTGTTTTGTCCTATGATCTCAAAATATCAGTGATTTAATTTCTGCATTAACTTTGAAGTGGTTTAGCCTTTGTTTAATTGTTTATTGTTGTTTATGCATCTGCCCACTGCTGGTGTTTCTTGGCAGCCTCGCTGCGTCCATAACTTGTTCATTCTTGTTCTACTTATTGCATCTCGGTGGGTTCAGTTTCTACTGAATTTTACACTTTTTCTTTTTAAACCTTCAATAAAGGGTACTGGAATCTCTATCTTCAACAGACTTGGTTTCCTAGTCTAAGCAGCCCCTCTCGGGCAGTCAAGCCAATGGTTTTAAATTTAACAGGAATACTTTCTGAGGACGACATAGTATTTGGCAATGTATCTTCAATCTGTATTCTCTATATCTCCACTACTAATTTTATTTACCGCATTCCATGACCATGTTACGTTCCACTTCACCAATATGTCGAGCAGTTGTTATACCCTAGTGTTACGTTCTTCCAACATGTGCGTGACACTTTTTTCTAAAAACTCAAAAGTATACTTCAGAAAAGTCTTTAAAAAAAAATCCGTTTTACAAATATAAATTGAGCTGCAGTGCATAAAAATCTGAAAATATTTAAAAATAATTTGTTGAAGTAAACGCAACGAAATTTCCATAAAATTTTGGAAGCAAGAACTTTAAATAAGCGATAAAATGGTGTTCAGAAAAGAATAACAACATAAAATAATTACGTTATTAACATTTGCGTTTCATTTACCCTCTTCCCAAAGTACCTTCAATATTCAATCAATGTTTGAGTTTAAAGTTCCCAATATTGTCTGCTATGTTTCATTATTTTTATTTGTAAGTTACCTCGTGTACGGAATATGCCGTCCGTGTATTTGTGTAATATATGCTATAGTCTTTCTAAATTAAACTTTGTTTTTATCAATGTGATGTCTGTTACTTTTACACTATTACTAGATGTTAGACACTATTCTTCTTTAGCATTAAAAGTTGATATTTATGCATTAAAAGTGTTGGCGCGTAGAGTACGGCGTCAGTCTTTATGTTACTAAAACCGTCCATGTTATACTAATTCTAATTAAACTAGTTTGTTTTGTTTACAATTTCATATTTATTATTTTTGTAGTACTAATGGACATTTCATTAAACAAAGATATCATTAAAAATTGTTATTTAGGCTTTAAAAACCGTTAGCGCATAGAGTGCTCCGCCTATGTCTCTTACAAACTGCTTGTATGTTTCTACAAACCTTCGGTGTCTTTAAAGTTTAAAAGAGACTGGAAAAGTTTGCAGTTTCAAAACTGTAAAGTGAAAAGTGATGATCATTTGGCAAGTGTGCGGGTCAGTGTTGCCAGATTGGGCACTTTTTTGTCCCCAGATTGTTGATTGTCACCGCTTTTTTGAAATAGAAATATTCTGCCTATTTAAAAATAGATTAAAAATTCTGAAAAATAAGACGAATTATACTATTTTAAAAATGTGGTGACAGTCAAATAATATGAATTTAAAAAGTTCCCAATCTGGCAACACTAGTGCGGTTGTATGCAAGATAAAACTGTTAGATAAAACATATTAGGGATATTTCTAAATTTCACACAATGTAATACTATATTCTACTGATTCTCCGCCCCCTCCCCAATAAATTAAAAATCACTTGTGGTGTAACATCACGACGTTATAATGAAAGTATGATCGACAAGCTGTCACTTTTTATATTTTTATTATAATACAGTTTTTTTCTTCTTTTTGTTTGGAACAATAAATACAACTTCAAAAAAATGAAACATTAATGATTTCAAAATATTTCGCTTTGTCCTCGTTCTGTTATTTTGCTATAACAAAATCAATATTCAAAATTTTGTCTTTGGTGTGAGTGATTCTATGCCTACAATGAATTTTACTCGCAGACTGACGTCTCTAACATATTTCGAGAAGCTATAAAAAAAAATATCGCATCGTCATTCATGGCCGAGTGGGGATATTTCTGGAAAGATGTTCACGGCCAAGTCTTGTCAAGGAAACATAAATGTCAGAGCAAGTTGTGACGGCAAAAACGTGTTTCTGGCAAACAATATCGTGTTGCTTATCCTCATATAAGTGTATACTTTTTTTTAAGACTAATATTTCATTTATTGTTTTTCTAAGCTGAAAAGTAACTGGGGTTAAATGGTCTATTTTTATTTTTTGTAATTCAAAGAAAATACTTTTTATTGAAATTATTGGAAAGAAATAACATTAGCGTAAAAAAATTAAATAGGTTACTTTTTTTTTTTTTTTATCCTCCGGTACGGTATGCCATTTCTTTCTCCCAGCTTATTTTGTGTCCAAAAAATAAGGTTACCTTACAGAAGCTAGCAGCAAACAAAGCATTAAGATTAAATACTCTTTAGCAATTTTTTAAACTTCTAAGCATCGCACATTTTTAATTTTTATACCGTCGTATCGGAAAAAAAAAGTTCTTTTAAATACATTGTTTGAAAACTGTATCTCCATTTATTTTTGAAATATTAATTTTTTTGTATTTTTTGGAGACATTTGCTTAATATTGGCAACGGAAGGGCTTCATTTCTGTAGAAGCAAAGGAAAAATTGTTTTAAAATAGTAATTATATATTTTTGCTGCCATTTTCTCATAACAACTGAAAGAAAATGTAATTAAAATACGTGCTATTTTGAAAAAAATATAAAGGAATGATTTCTGTTTAAACAATGGAGCTATTATATACTATATTTAATTGTAAGTATCTATGAATCATTAGATAGCCGGGTTTTTTTTTTTTTTTTTTTTTTTTCGATTTTCTTGAATGACGGAATCTTTTTGTTGCATTTGTGCATTATTTCGCGATAGTGATGTGCTATGCATGCTTTACTGTAGATGTTTAAGAGTAGATCGTAAATGTGGAATACTTAAGCGGATGCAAATGACGTCATTTTACATAAAATAAAGCGTGTGCTTTGTCTTAAAATTGAAATATGTTTTGTACTGCAGTAGAGCCCCGCTTAACCGAGTTATTTTCTTCTGATGGACTGGTGGCCTCTATTATTATGAAACAGCTATTATAAATGAAGTGTTATGTGAAGATGAAGGAGCAGCTTTAAATAGAAAATTATGGCCATTCCCCCCCCCCCCCCCCCATTCTGACCAGAAAATCAGAGTTCTAACTTTTTACGGCTGCTCTTTCATCTTCACCTAACACTTCATTTATAATGGCTGTTTCATAATAATAGAAGCCATCAGTCCATCAGAAGAAAATGAAGTAATGGAAATGCCGGGAGCGATACTAAATTCTGAAAACGCAGAATTCCTGTTGTCTAGTTTTTTTTTTTTTTTTTTTTTTTTTTTTTTTTTTTTTTTTTATATATATATATATAACTTTGGTAACATACAAAAATACCAGGAGTATCAATAAGCGGGGTGAATGATTTAAAAATAATTAAATGAGATCGTTAGTGCTCATCTTTACATAGTCTACTCTGAGAAAGAGAGATGAACGTAAATAAATTATTAACTATATATTTTTTGTAATTAAGTTCCTTAAGAAGTGTTCCAAAAAAAAAAAAAAAAAAAAAAGAACACGCGTTTGTGAATTTAGTAAAACCTTATGAAGAACTCCGGCAAATCAAAAATAGTATAAGTGTGCAATACTGATTGCTGGTAAGAAGTCGATATCCTTGCTTAAATTATTAAATATAAGAAAAATATTCACTAATACTCATGATTCTAAATACTGTGAAACTTCTTTTAAAGACCACCCCTATTCAAGGGCCACCTCCATTAAGGGCAAGTATTTTTAGAGACGAAAATTTTCCCCATAGACATAATGTTAAATTTACTCCTACTAGGGCCACACCTACTCCTCATAATGACCATTTTTTTCACATGTGACTTAAATCTTAAACAGGTGTTCAGCAAACAATTGCGATAAAGCGTCGGACGATAAAAATTTTGTCGTCAATCCACAGCTTTCTCTCGTTTAAGTTTCAATCAGAATATCTCAATAGATTTTGATCAGGCAAAAATCATATTCCCAAGATCAATTATTATGCATCCACTATAAAAGAATCAATAGAAATCATGTATAAAAGCAATCAAGTTTGTAACGACGCCCTATCGTACAATATCTCCAGTTTGTGGTTCAATATCCTGAAAATAAATCCTGAAAACCTGAACAAAGTGATGTAATAAAATTTAAAGTACAGAAGTTAAATATTTTCTTCTACCCATGGAAAGTGACGTATGGGAAACAAAGTGATGTCATAAAATAAATGGAACTGCAATTGTTAATAATAATATATATTTCCTCTAATTGAATTCAATCCATGAAACTGCTACTGCTACTTCTACTTTCAACTCTAGTAATTATTGGCTCTCTCATTTTCAAAACAGAGTGACGTATTTGTATAAATAAAAAACATTTAGTTATCAAGATATTCTCTGGTGATGAACCTGGAAGGTTTGAAAGTACTAAGAAGATTTTAAATAAAATGAAAGTACTAAGAAGTTTTTAAATAAAATGTATATTTTAAACTTGTAAGATCTTTTTCATTACATTAGTCGCCTTTTAAGTAAGATTGTGAAATTTTTAATGTTCACATTATATATTTTATGTTGAATCAAGGTGAAAAATTGCGTTTCGTCTTATGATATTACTTTTAAAAGACTTTTAAAACTATCTTAAAAACTTTTCTCTCCGTAAACTTTTATAAAATTGCTTGATTTTGTTAAAGATCTTTTGTATACACTAACATTGAAAAAACTATTAAAATGACAAATGTCAAGCATTTCCGCCTCTTTTCCTTTAATTCTGGCAGCTCTCCATTTTTAACCACAGAAAGAGCTGACGTAGATTATTTTTTAACGACTCGTGAAAATTTCTCGCTCCACATTTATCAATATTTGTTTTAATATGATGGGGTTTCTGCCGAAATATTTATGGTTTTCTATTTAAAAATTTGCAATAGAATGTGCGTACTATAAATATTCTGACTAAACATATTATTAGCGATTTCTTGCTGCTGTATCGCAACAGGTTTTCGCCATCTGGATTGTAAAATCCTATGTTAACCTACAGTGTTTTTTTTTTCTACTTTTTATACAAGAGAAAGTATCGGATAAGGGAAAAATTGCAATTTCCGGTTTTCGAAGAATTTATGCGTTATAGGTCTTCGACACAATTTCACTATTTTTAAAAAATGTTTGTCGTGAGTCAGTGTGTCTGTCGATTTTGCCTGTTTGTCTGTATGTGAAATTTATCAATATTTGTTTTAATACGATGGTGTTTCTGAAGAAATATTCACGGTTTACTGTTTAAAAATTTGCAACAGAATTTACGTACTATAACTATTCCGACTAAACATATTATAAACATATTATTTCTTAAGCAGCTGCTGTATCGCAACAGGTTATATCCCTATCGATTGTGAAATCCTAAGTTAATCTACAGTATTTTTTTTTTAATTTCTTCTATTTTTGCAAGAGAAAGTATTGGATAAGGGAAAAATTGTGGCTTCCTGTTTTCGATGATTTTATATATTTAATATAGAAAGTCTTGGACATAATTTCACTATTTTTAGAAAATGTTTGTCCGTGAGTCAATATGTCTGTCTGTTTTGCCTATCTGTATGTGACATTTATCAATATTTGTTTTAATATGATGTGTTTCTCCTGAAATATTTAGGGTTTTCAATTTAAAAATTTGTAACAGAATTTGCATACTATAAATGTTTTGACTAAACATATTCTTAGCGATTTCTTAAGCAGCTGCTGTATCGCAACAGGTTATATCCCTATCGATTGTGAAATCCTAAGTTAATCTACAGTATTTTTTTTTTTTTTTAATTTCTCCTATTTTTGCAAGAGAAAGTATTGGATAAGGGAAAAATTGTGACTTCCGGTTTTCGACGATTTTATATATTTAATATAGAAAGTCTTGGACATAATTTCACTATTTTTAGAAAATGTTTGTCCGTGAGTCAATGTGTCTGTCTGTTTTGCCTGTCTGTATGTGACATTTATCAATATATGTTTTAATATGATGTGTTTCTCCTGAAATATTTAGGGTTTTCTATTTAAAAATTTGTAACAGAATTTGCATGCTATAAATGTTCTGACTAAACATATTCTTAGCGATTTCTTAAGCAGCTGCTGTATCGCAACAGGTTTTCTCCATCTGGATTGTGGAATCCTATGTTAACCTACAGTATTTATTATTATTATTGTTTCTTCTATTTTTACAAGAGAAAGTACTGGATAAAGGAAAAATTGCAACTTCCGGTTTACGACGGATTTTTGCGTTATAGTACGCAATTTCACTATTTTTAGAAAATGTTTGTCCGTAAGTCAGTGCATCTGTCAATTTTGTCTGCCTGTCTGTATGTGACATTTATCAATATTTGTTTTAATATGATGTGTTTCTCCCGAAATATTTATCGATTTCTATTTAAGAATTTGTAATAGAATTTCCATACTATAAATGTTCTGGCTATATATATTATTAGCAATTTTTTAAGCAGCAGTTGTATATCGTAATAGGTTCTCTCGTTATGAATTATGAAATCCTCTGTTAACCTATAGCGATTATTTTACTTTATTCTATAAGAAGAAAATATTGGATTCGTGTAAGATTTCGACTTCCGGTTTTCGAGAGATTTATACGTTTCAGAAGGTCCTGAACACGATTTGACTATTTAAAAAAAAATGTCTGTGTATGTCTGTTTGTTTTACTCTAAGTGAGATAAATATTGTGTTCGCTGTATCTCAAGAACTAATGCATGGAATTTTATCCTGCATCGTATTCTTTTAGACATTGGCATAAATAGACGCTGATTAGCTTTTTGGTATAAATCTCCCAGTAGGTGGCGCAGCAATGCTGCTTTTATCACGATTTCCGTGATAGCTATATCTCAAGAACTAATGCACGGAATTTCATCAAACATCATATTTTGTTTGACCTTGACATAAATAGACTCTGATTAGACTTTGGTGTAAATTGCCCATCAAGAAGCTCCTCTAAGCTGCATTTTTGAAGATTTCCAAGATAGCTATACAGAAGAAAGGATTAAGAGGTAAGCAACTTAAAAGGAAATTCAGAAAATATTGTGTAATAAAATTAACCAGATATCAACTAAAAATAAATAAAATGGACGCTTAATGCCAAAGACTCATGTCGCCGGAGCTCTGAAACTTTCAAAGTCTCACTGACATGGAAAAAAGCAACAGAAATACAAATAAAGTAGGTAGAGTTAATTAGTAAGTGAATAGGAAACTATGCATATATAAATAAATCCATGAAATGAATAATTACCAAAATAATGCTTGAAAATACTGGAGCTCAAGAAATCACGTCAACAAGATAGCTATACAACAAGAACTAATGCATGGAATTTCAACAAACTTCATATTACTTCTTTGACATAAATAGATACTTATTAGGGTTGGGTGTATACCGCCAAAGAGGTATCGCTGCTGTGCTCTGTTTTTCCACGATAGCTATGTCTCAAGACTGAATATATTGTCATTTATTTTTGTTTGGAGACGATTTGATTACAGAAGTAAGTTTTGTGATGTGTACAAGATACTAGTTTAACAAGACAGAAAAAAAATCATGCGTCAAGTATAGATTATGGAACACTTTCAAACACATTCAGACTAATGTAAAAAACCGCACCGTTTAATAAGTTAAAATATTATGTCTATTCCAACCAGATGGAAACGCATAACCCATTTGAAAACCCAATTTCAGCTGCTCCCATCTACGATAAAAAAAATATATATATATATATCCTAATTCTTTGAGCAATGATATGATATAGATATTTGTATCTATTAACTACATTCATGAAAAAAATTTAGTTCAGTTAAGAAATACAGACCTCAGTTGAAATTTGCCCTTCAGCAATTTCGGCTAATAAGGAGAATGGTATGTGATTTCTTTTGTGCAGCCCTGTATACGAGGTATAGAATTTATATACAGCCAGTAACATGCAAAACATTAGTTAAATTTAAAAACTCGCGTGCTTTAAAACCTTAAAGAATATGAAAATGCACTTCCAGCAATTATTGCTCAAAGACAGTACTGTAACTGATTTCTTTTGTGTATCCGTGTAAATGAACGACAAATGCTATGAATGCCCTATTCTATCGTAATTATCTTGCAGTGAAATTTAATTATTTATAACAGTTTAAATACATTTGAAGTAGCGTAAAATCATTTAAAATATCTGCAAACTATTTTCCCCCATAAACCATCTTGTAATGGAAATCTTTTGAGTTCCCCGGTAAATGAGCTATTAATTCTACACACTTCATATGCAATACCGAACATGCCATGGTAAGCATCATTAACATATTTCAATTGTATGAAAATCCGAGTATATTTACGTGAGTTAGGGGCTGGACAGAAGGATAGACAAACCAAATGCATAAACACTTTTCAACAAAGTTGAAAAGTGTTCAAAATGATTAATCACTACTCTTTCCTTCAATATATTCTCATTATTTAAAAATTAGTGTTTACTTTAAGGGTACCAGAAAATTTTGAAATAACGAAAAAGGGCAATAAAAAAAAAGGCTAATTATAGCACTTGAACCTTTAAGAATGTCGCACAGGTGGTCAGATACTTAAATTCTTAAGTCAGTTCTAAAATAAATATATTTTTTCCTCACTCATATTTTCTGACGCATTTTAAAATAAAAACATAATACTTGCAGGCATGATTATTGAAGAGATTTGTAATCGATGTGTTTTCTCCATTTCCCGATCAACGAATCTCTCTTGAGTTTCAAGCGATTATTGTCTCGCGACAACAGCTTTTTTTCTTGATTTTATTTAAACAGAGACTTATCAATTGTACAGTTTCTCTCCTTTCTCTCTCTCTTTTCTTTTCTGTCTCTTTCTTTTCTTTTCTCTTCTTTTTTTTTTCTCTCTCTCTCTCGTCCTTTTTTAAAAAAAAAATACATTGCGGTAACACATATTTTGATTTTCCAAACCTAGGTCTACTGCCATACTTTTATTGGATCTATATTTATGAAGTGCTGTTTAAGGAATTTTAACTTTTTGAAAGATTCTTTTACTGTTATTTCCTTTTCAGCATTTTATGCAATTTTCTTTTTGATAATTTGACGCTGTCTGCCTATAAAAAAACAAAAAATAAAAATAATATAATACAAAAATAAATAAAAATATTACATTTTTCGTGCTTTGCGCACTAATCGAAATTTTTCGCGCACTAATTAACCTAGCATCTAAGAAAAGTTTGCCGCACTATTTGAAAATCGCAGTAACTGAAACCGCGGGAAAACGAAGAATGCCTGTATATGCAAACTCTTATATGAAGTTATTTATTATGTGAGTGTTTTTTTTTACAATACATGTAAACATGCAATCGAAATTAACCGATACAACCTTCTTAAATACAATTCATCTTAAAACATAAAAAACGAAAAAAAAAAAAAGTGTTAGTGTAGGTAACAGTAAAAATCTAATTTTCCAAACATTCAGTATCACAAAAGTATGAACTGAAATAAAACATTTTGCATTTAAGTTACGCAATACGAATAAGCCATATTTTAAGGGCATTAATCTTAAATCAGGAGCAGTTTTGTGCGAGAAAAAAAAAAGAAGAAATTTTTGCGAGTAGTAAGTCAAAATTACGTCCATTTCTAATCGTATCATAATATTAAAATATTTATTTGCTTAAAAGACGTTATAAAAACACATTAAAAGTAAATTAAAAACTCTTTGAGAGAGTCCATTGAAATTTATTTAAGAGGTTCAGGAGTTTGTAACGATACATTATCTTTTCGTATCCCGAATGTATGGGTTGAATGGTTGGATAAATTACGGCATCGCGACATAGAGGAAACACGAGCAATCGCGAAAATATAGGGCGCGTTACAAGATTACTTGTTTATTTTCGATGATTTTTTCCATTTTTCATTATGCATTTGTAATTTTCTATTATACATTCTGACGACGACTCAGAAAATGAGTTGAAACATGTAAATAAAGAGTTTTTAATTTACTTTTAATGTGTTTTTATAACTTCTTTTAAGCAAATAAATATTTTAATATTATGATATGAAGAAATTTTTAGTTCTGTGTTTTGACAAAAGTTTCGGTGAAATTTCTTCTGTGTGCGATGTACTAGATTTTCAAAAATCAATTTTTAAAATTTTGAGAGAGTTTTTCTAATTTTTTTTGAAATATTTCAAAAATTTTGGAAACAATTTTTGTAATAGTCACACCCCCTTATACTCTGTTAAAAGTTTGTAGCAAATATTTCTGTCACCCAACCGTTTTTAAAGGTAACGATTACTTGACCATATTATTAAGCGTATATGATCATATTTTTGACCATATTATGGTCAAAATAATATTAAATTACGGTTATGTAACCGTTTTCAATAAAAACGATCAGATGACTGGAGAGCTTGCTGCAGACTTTTAACTGTATACATCAACTATTTGATGGTGAAAATTTTTTTTTAATTATATACATATTACTTTATGAGTAATTTCTTTTAATACCCCCTCCAAGGGGTTTCAAGAATTATAATTTAAAAAACCTGTACAGATGTATTAGGTCCTTAAGGCTGTTAGTCACACAGGTTCCGAATTCCCCTCTGTAATGGTAAGTCTACGGGCGTTTGATGCATTTTTATATTCGAAATATTTCCTCGGGAAATTAATATTTTTAACTTCTTTTTTCTGTGTACTCTTCTTGACCCTTTCATGGGCAAAGCACTTCCATTGATAAAATGTTGAAATAAATGATTGCACCGGAATTCACGCACAAATTTATTTGCAAATAAGAAAAAGCTATTTTTCACATATATAATAAATGGAAAAAAAATAATACAAATATCCTGGTGCCGTTGTTGAATTTGAGAATTAAAATTCCTTCATAAACATACCACCGCCCCTGAAAGGGTTAAAGGATGTTTCTTTTTTTCTTAGTTTTCAAAATATTTCTAAAATCTGCGCTTAATTTTATATGAAGTGTTAAAATTTTATTCCCAGTTCGTCAGTTTTTAAAACATAAAATATTCAATTAAGCATAGATTTTAGAAATATTTTGAGAACTAAGAAAAAAAAGTGACATCTTTTAAGGGGTCAGGTACTCTTTGAACCAATAAAGTACATGGAAAAGTGACCTGTGTAAGAATTTCAATAAATCTTTAACTAATTAACTTTTAATTATAAAATTAAAAACGCACGTTAGGAACGATTTATTTTACCAAATAAAGTTGTTAGAAAAGGTATACATATATATCGTTTTTTTTTTATTTATTTTTAAAGATAATACAACTTTTACGAAAGAATTATCCTTGCATGCATTGCGCGCATGCTTTTTTCCCATTTGAATGGCTGAAACAAGCCAAGATTTTTTTTGTAAGCACAGATATAAAGTGTTTTTAAAATGACCTACAATGAAAAAAATAAAACTTGCAGATCCCGAGAAATTTTTTTTTAATGTAATTCGAAATATCGAGATTATTTTTAATACAAAAGTAGTCGTGAATTCTAAACTTCTTATTTGAGAAACATAATAATAGGTCATTTTGTGCTTCTGTACGTTTTATAGATCCACCAAAAATTTTGTGAAATTCTAGGTAACCGTTTTTCAGAAATCGTGCGCGCAATGATCAAAATCACTGTTTTGAGAAAATTGGCTTTAAAGATTGAATCACCCGTTGATCATATAGCAAAAGCTCAAAGCGTTTTAGACATACCTTTTCTTCTAATGCGAATTTTTGTATGGGGTTTGCTTTTAAATGTTCCTAAATAATCATATTTAATTATAAGTTAGTTAAAAAAAATTCGATTTTTGGACTCTTCAAAGGTTACCTGATCCCTTAAGAATAGAACACTGAAAGAAGAAGTTAAAATCTTGATTTTCTTAGGAAATATTTTGAATATAAAAATGCATCTGACGCCCATAGACTTAACATTACCGATGGAATTCGGAAGCTGGGTGACTAGCAGCCTTAATGTGTCTGCACGATATGAAAAAATAAACAGGGTAACTGTAGGATAAATGGCCATAGTTTTTAAAGATTGAAATAAAAATTCTTAGAATGCAAATACAAGAAATATTTATGCATATTTAAAATTCTTATACATATACTCATAATATTTTATGCAAAAAATAATAAAATATTGTAAACAAAATGTGTTAAACAAAATTGAAATTATAAAGCCGACGAGAGATGGCCATCCAATGCAAGAAAGAAAAAGTGAAGTTAAACAGCAAAAAAATAACACATTTCATGTAGTTAATCATGAAAAACATATAGCAATTTGTAAAGATGCTGTTATATGATGGAAATAGAGTGAAGAAAACTCTAATATACAAAATTTGAAGTATAATTTCAATACTTCTCCTTTCGTAAAATCTTACCACATATTTGGCAAAGGTCTTGATAATTTGTACACGTTCATGGAACCAATTCAGGTACCTTATGCAGTGTAACCAGACATCCTTTTTGGATGTGAAATTATATTGTTTTGTACAACAAACACAGTGATCCTAATCCAATTCTATTTACTCGGAATCTGTAGAATCTGATAATTTAAATGTATTTCGTTTTCGTCACTACTGAAAGTGTCCTGTTTTTTTTTTTTTTTTTTTTTTTTTTTTGTGTGTGTGTGTGTGTGTGTGTTAATTTAGTTTATTTATCAACTTTATCAGTTTCTGTTATGAAAGTTTCCGATGTTTTTCAGTATTTTCTGAAACTAATAAATCGTTAGGACTTATTATATTATTATTATTATTATTAAAATATTTATATTAGTTAAAATTTAAATTATTATATCAATTAATATATTTATAAACATAAACATTATATATTTATTTTGAATTTAATTATATTTAGTTAAAATCATCCATCCGTGTATTTTTGAAATATTTATTAAAGGTGGCCATCAGTCCTCGATTTCATGTGGCCATCTCTCCTGAAATTGAAGGACTGATGGTCGTCCATTTTAAAGCATCAATCGCCATTGTACGTCTTTGTTTTAGGCTTAGAAGTAAAGATCAGATAATATTCGTGCCTTAAAAGTCCACATAGTAAAAAATATATACGTACTGCAAAACATGCAGATACCTAAGTCAAAAAAAAAATATATTTATCCACCTAATTAAATAAACATTAAAATTACACTTGCTTTTTATAATGGAAATACACAACCGCACGTCGCAATAAATAAACTCGTTGAACTATTTCACACGAACAAAGTTTATGTTGCAATCTATGATCAAGTTTTGGAAATATTTAGACTAGCCAGCTCTCTTCTACGGTCATCTATTCTAGAGTTACCCTAAATAAAGAAGTGTTTCAAAACACATTACCTTTTCTTTTTCTATCAATGAAAAATTCTAAGTTTGAACTGAATTGGCAGATAGATTTCAAACTTGAATGCTAACTAATGAAGGCTCTTTAATGGGAGTCTGAAATTTTTCATAGATGAATACAATTTTATCACTTACCAGGTAATAATATGCAAAAAGAAAAACTTAATTTTCTTTGGTCTTCCGAGTTTAAAAATAAATAAAAATATTCCAGCAGTATTTCCGCATTAATTTCGTAACTTCATCTTTTCATGTAAATGAATGTTTTCCTTTGAAGTGCTTCAAATAATAAAAAACACTGTTTAACTCATACTTTAAAATCCATCTATTATAACTTTTTCTTAACAGATGAATACAACTATATCACATACCAGGTAATAATATCTAAAAAGAAAAACTCAATTTTCTATGGTCTTCCGAGTTTAAAAATAAATAAAAATATTCCAGCAGTATTTTTCACGTTAATTTTGAGACTTCGTCTTTCATGTAAATGAATGTTTCATTTTCATTTGAACTTTTTCAAATAATAAACAACACTGTTTAACTCATTACATAAAAATCCATCTATTATAACTTTTTTTTAACAGTGAACATGTCTAAAAAATTCACGAATTATATCAATACTGTATTTTAACTTGTAGCTTTGCATTATAATATGAATAAAAAGGTTTATTTCTCTTTCAGATAACAAAAGACTCTAGTGTTATCATACTTCAGAATTCTTATCTTTAAATATGATGGGAAAAATGGAAATTAGATGTGAGTAGTCTCTTATATTTTCTGCAATTATTCTTGTTAATATTTTATTCTGAACATCTAAATACTGATGTAAGTCAAATGAAGATGAAACTTCCATTAAGGCTGTTAGTCACTCAGCTTCCGAATTCCCCTTGGTAGTGTTAAGGCTATGTCCGTTTGATACGCTCGTATATTTAAAATATCTCCTCAGGAAATTAATATTTTTAACTTCTTTTTCAATTCCTACTATTAGCTCACACTCTCCTTATATTTATTTATATATTTATATATTTATCTTGTACAAATTTTCAATCGTTAATAAAATACTCATTATTCACCCTATCAGGTTGAAATAAATTTTTTTAACTTGTACTGGATGACAATTGATGTTAATAAAGTTTTTTCAAATATTAATTACTTAATTAAATTTTAAGTAATTAATTTTAGTTTTGCATGGGAAACAAAATGGCCGCCATTGGTTATTGAATTTCAATGAAAGTATTTTCAATAAGGGTTACCACAGGTGGGTACCCTGTTCTGTCGCCAAATACCGCCAAGTTTGTCGCCAACTTGGCGATATATCGCCAAATTTGGCGGCCAAAATGAGTCGCTAAAAGTGACGCCAACTTGGCGATATCTGTAATATTTCGCCAAATTCCCATAGAGTTCCATTGTAAACCTACTTGCTTATAGAAAATCAACAAATTGAGATATTTTAATGCAACAAAAACCCAAATTAGCTTGATTATATTAAATTTTTCTTTGATGGCCTAAGTAGGAATTGACTTTAGAAACAAAATTTTTATATTACTTGTTTCTATGTACTCTTCTTAAAGGCTGTCACTTTTTTTCTGAGTTCTCAAAATATTTGTAAAACCTATGCTTAATTTTATATGAAGTGTTAAAATTTTACTCCCATTTCGTCAGCTTTTAGCACATAAAATATTAAATTAAGCATAGATTTTAGAAATATTTTGACAACTAAGAAAAAAAGTGACAGCCTTTAAGAACACTGAAAAAAGAAATTAAAAATATTAATTTCTTGGGGAGATATTTTAAATTTAAGAATGCATCAAACACACATACACTTAACATTACCGAGAAGAATTCGGAAGGTGAATGACAAGCAGCCTTAATGCTCATCTCTGTTTTTGCCTATTTATTCATGCATTGTAAAAAAATATTTCTTTCTTTTTTTTTTTTTTACTGTTAAAATAATATCACGAACGAAAATGTAGAATAACCTCTTCCGAGTTACACATGATTCCGTAAAACGTTCTTTTATCTTTAGAAATCCCAGAAACTAATATAGTTTCCAGATTTAAAGAATCATTTATAAAAACAAAGTTTCTGTTGCTGCCACCAAATTTTCGAAAATGTTTTCGAGTAGTTTTATAGAACATTAATCAGTTTTCTCAAACCGGAATATCGATTTTTAGGATGCTACCGATTCTCAACTAAACATTTTCAGCTGCACCATTGAATTTATACATGCAGAATAACAAAATAATATTGATTTTAATGTTTATTTTAATGCTATTAATTAATCATATTTGTCTGTAAAAAATGTTGGTTGATCACGAAAAGTTTACTTGAGAATTGATAGCATCCGAAGTACATATATTCTGGATTGAGAAAACTATAAAAACTACTCAAGAACGTTTCTGAAAATCAGTGGTAGCAAAAGAAACTTTGTTCTTAGAAATTTTTCTTTAAATCCCGAAAATATTTTTGTTTCTGGGATTTCTAAAGATAACGATTAGGGGAAGGTGGCCTAAAATGATCCCCTTAAGGAGAAAACTTGTGTAAAATAACATAACTGTTTAAATAAAACTTTGGTCGTATGCCAATATATTTTACCCTATATTTTGCATCAGAAACATACTTTAATAATATTTTAAAACCAAATTGAGTAATGAAAAAAATAGATTTTTGAAAATGTGTCCAATGGATCATTTTACCCCTACCCAAGGGCAAAATGATCCTTTATTTAAAAATAATTGTAAATTGTTTTTTATCAGCAAAATAAAAGATATAAAAGTAATTATGACAATACATAATGGCATAATGAAATAAAATGAGTTTTACAATCAAATAGCATACATAATTTATTTTATGTAAATTTTAAAATAAAAAAGTGTCTCAAATAATTTTGAAAAAGCAATAAAATGGAATATTTGAGAATTATTATCCAAAAATAATAGCCCATGATAAACGCAGAAATAAATTAAATAATACCTATTTCCGCCCCATCCGAAAACTCGGAATATTTAAGCCTTAATGCTCAAAGATGCATAATCGTCATTCTCATCTATCCCTGCACATGCATTTTGTGCCCGCTGACGACACTTGTGACACTGTAGCGAACTCTTCACCTGCTGCAGAGGAGGTAAAAAGTTCACCGCAATAAATATACTTGTGTTTATCTTCTGTATCTGTTTCACTATATTCCAAATATTGGTTTTTAGGCACCCTTTACTTCTTTATGGTAATCAGTGTTGCTAGTAGGCTACTTTTTTAAAATTCAAATTTCGTGATTGGCACCACTTTTTTGAAATAGTATAATTCGCATTATTTACTGACATATTAATTAAGGCAAAATCAAGAGGAATTTTACCCTTTCATAAAAGTGGTGCCAATCAAGAAATCTGAATTTAAAAAAATTAGCCCATTAGCAACACTGATGGGAATACGTCTTTGCATCGACTTCATTTTTTGCTCCTTCTGGCTATTAGTTTTTAGATTTAATATATTTTAATCGAATTTTCTTAGCTGCAGCCTCTTTTATCTTCTCTTTCTGTTCTCTATTTTTCGTTTCCAAGATCAGTTGATTCTTATAAGGATTGGCACTTTCCATCGAATTCCTTTTTCTCGAAGTGCTTTATTCCGTTTTCTTTGGAGACGGTAGAATAACACGTGGACTCAAAGAGAAAGGTTTGGGACAGTCACACAATTGACTCCCATAATGGCTAGGAACCGGTACCGGATTTTCTTCAACCAATAAAATGGAAATAAAACGATCCACATAATGGATCATTTTACCCGGCAACATGACCGTCCATTTCAGGTCATATAACGACATGACGCCGAGAATCATGACAAAATTAGCATGTGCAATTCACATCTAAAAACATACTCTATTAAGTAAACCAAGTCATATTTCTGTACATGAAAGGCTATATATGTAAATAAATATGAAAGTTAGTGCTTATCTTATAACACATGTTATAAAACCCACTTTTTCAAAGAATTCTATTCAGTCGCGTAATACTGCGAATACCGCCATTTCTTCTTCTTCACTCTGCACAACTAGTTTATGTGTTATCCGGTAGACAGCGCGACTTGTCTGGAAGAAAACCTATGTGGATCGTTTTGCCCGCTAGGATCATTTTAGGCCACCTTCCCCTACTTTTTGGTTTGTGAGAAAAGGAATAATTGTATGTTTTCGATTGTACAGCAGGGAAAATGAAATTTTAACATTTAAGACAGTATTTCGTTAGAGACAGGTTCCGTTTTCATAGAGTTTCATGTATTATTATGTCCGAATTCAGTAGCCACTATCCCGCTTTTTTTTATCTCCTTGTCCTACTTTTTGTGACACTCGGCCTGACAACCCTAGTTGTCACATAGATTGGCTTCAGCTCACTGTATTCATCCTGGTGAAATTTATCTACATACCATCCTAAAATTTTTTGATCAATGCTATGTTCTTTTGCAGCCGCATGAGCATTTAACTTATCAGTAACATATTTTAACCCTTTCAGGGGTAAAGTATTTTCAGCACTAAAATATTGAAATAAATGACTGGTTGCGGAATTTACGAACTAATTTATTTGAAAATAAGAAAAAGGCTATATTTCGCATACATATTAAATAAAAAAGATTTTAGAAAAATTCTGGTGCCATTGTGGCGTTTGAAAATTAAAATTAAGTGGTTTCATAAACATGCCACTGCCCCTGAAAGGGTTAAGATTGCTGTTTTCATACTTTCTAGTCCTTTCTAGTCTTTTCCACTGTTTTTGTTTACCTATTGTAAGTAATATTTAAATGGAAAAAGTTCCTATCAACATTCCCATTTATAGTTCATTACATTTTTTTCTTGCTGTGGATGTTATAATAATTTTTCATATCTTTTTTTTTTTTTTAATCAGCTTTAAACATTTTCTTTTCCATCTTTTCCATTCCATTCTGCTGTAACTTTACAGAATAAATTTACATTCTTTTTTTTATATAACCATTAATTTTTCATTATGCAGAGTGTATAATAAAAAGATTTCTAAAACCACTTAATTAAGGGAGCCTTGAGCATCTGGTCAACCTTCCCTTACACTGACTGGGTCAATCCTCCCCACATAGCCATTTTCTAAAGAATAGCACATTGTTATTTTAAGACTAATTTACTGTGCAATCTTTATTTCCTGGAATGAAAGCTCGATATTTCTGCATTACTTAAAACCTACTTACTTAAATTTCTATGATATATTTTATCTGAAAAAAGCTTACAAAATATTTCTAAAATACACAACTTTTAGGTTGAAAACTCTTCACAAATGATTTTTCCACACCTGTTTAAATTATCTACACGAAACAAAGAAAATTATTTCAGCATTCCAGTAGCTTAAACTTATTGGTTGTACACTTACACTTATTTGCTAAACTTTGAAATTCTTTTATATATGAAAACTGAAGGGTGGGTCAAGCCTCCCGTATGGTCAACCCTCCCTAGTCTCACCTATATGAAAAAAAATTTCCATAGTTGGTAACATAGTAAGCTAGATTTAATAATTTCTCATTCATTGTTTATAAATTTTCCTATTCTGTGAACATAAATTTCCCTTACTTAAAGAGAACATTAAAATCAGCTCAAGATTAATATCTCTTGGATCGCAAGTTTACTTGAATTTAATGATTATTACTCAAATAGCAATTCATTTATTCTTCTACCTTTACAATAGGCATAAATCACTTTTATTTTTATGTAGTACATTAAAAAAAAATCATAGAGATTTTTCAATTATTTGTAACATAGTAACCTATATTTAATATTTTCTCATTTGTTGTTGGTAAATTTTACTTACGTAAAGAGAATAGTAAAATTAAAATTGATATCTACTGAATCATTTGCAAGTTTACTTTCATTTAATGAGTATTTCTCAAAGCAGTTCATTTATTCTTCTGCTTTTATACTAGGCATAAATCATTTTTCTTTTTATGTAATACATTACAAAAAATCATAGATTTTTATCAATCGTTGTTGGTAACATAGTAACCTACATTTCATGTTTTCTCTTTCATTGTAGGTAAATTTTCCTATTCTGTGTACGTAAAGGGAAGATTAAAATTAGTTTTAAATTAATAACTGCGGGTGAGAAGACAGGAGGAGAAAAAATAAATTTTCCTAAAACTAGACACTATTATTTATTTTCATTTTTACATAAGATAAACTTTTAAACTCATTTATATACACTGAAAATTTTACATTTGAAAGATTATAAACATTTGAAATGGAAAAGTCAACTTTAAAGACCAAAAGTGAATACTGAATTCTATTTTGAAATTGATTTTGATACTTATTATTTTCGCTTTACAAATTTAATCAAATGTTACCATAATTCTCTATATCCTGTATCTGCATGTCGCTAATTAAGTTGAGTTAGTTTGCTAACAGCTAAAAAAAATTAGACTTCATAATTTAAAATTTTTTACTTTGTATTACTGTAATATTTATATTATAATAAATGTCAAAATATGTTTTAAACTAGAATTAACTTCTTACTTTTGATCAATAAAAACTAACTTTTATGAAATGCAAATGTTTTTTAATACTACAGATGTAAATTTTGTAGAACACACAGTAATAATATATTAAATTTAAAAAATCAATAAACCCGACTGCGTAAATAGCGAACTAATTAATTATTTCTCATCAATATGAAACTATTTTGTATATTACTTACTTTTTTTTTATTTACTTGTATTGATGACTTTTAAGTTGTTTTTAACTATTAGTTCCTATCTACAAACACTCTTTTGATGAGGCCTATAGATGTCTATTATGAAGGTTAGAGTTACAGTAAAGGTAGCGATCCAAAGTACACAACTTCCAGGTTGTGTAATATTTAAAAGGAGCTTCTGAATACAAAATGGTCAATGAAACATCGTCTTCATTTTGAAAGACCTATCCAATTAAAGGCCACTCAATAGGGTGCGTATTTTTTTCTCGTCTCTACCGCCATTTTGTATTTTACGGCCGCCATTTTGAATTTATAAAAACAAAACCTATTCTATAACCATCGGAAGATTAAGATGCATCGATAGAGACCTCATTCATAAAAATCCATTCAGCCGTTGGGATGTTTCGAGGGTATAAAGAAATCCACGTACACAGATACGCGTGAAACACATAACCCTTCTTTTCAGTCGGGTAAAAAGTAAATTCATCACATATTTTCTCTACTTTACATGTATGTCCACTGTCCAGTTCCTCTCGCTCATGATGCAAGAGTGGGACAAAATTTTCAATTTTTTCAAATGGTCTGAAAATTAAAATTTTCAAATATTTAGACATATCTTATAGAGGAGACTAGGGGGCGGGTGACCCCTTTTTTATAAAATATATTTTTTAAATACTGAACCTAAAATAAAGTTTCATATGTCATTTTATTCGTTGTACAATCAGTTATCAAAATAAAATTGCGACTTAAGTGTACGATATAAGAAACTTGAAAAATCAATGAGTTTTAAACATGAGAAAATAATGGGTCAAGGCTCCCCACCTATGGAAGGCTTGACCCACTTTACTTTATTTTAAAATATTTGTTAAGGGAAATAAAATCAGTTTTTAAAAAAGGTAGAATAACTTTTTGCTACATGGTTTAATTATTATTAAAACTATTTGGGAAAATGTGATGTGTAAATAAACCTGATTAGACGGAATTCAAGGCACATGAAAAAAATTCCGTTTTAAACACCCACTTTTTGTGACACCTGACCTGACAAAACTAGTTGCCACATAGTTTGGCTTCATATCACTGTGTCCATCCTGGTGAAATTTGTCTACATACCTTCATAAAGTGTTTTGATCAATGTTATGTTCTTCTGCAGAGGATTGAATACCTAACATTTATTAATGTTGCTTGCTGCTTTCATTCTTTTTAGTTTTTTCCATTCTTTCTATTACCTGCTACGGGTACTATTTAAATGAAATAAAAGTTCCTATCAATTTTCCAATTTATATTTCATTAATTTTTTTCTTGCTTCTATCGCGATTTTGCACATCTTCATTTAATCAGTTTTAAACATTTTCTTTTCTATCACCCAATTTTATTATAGCTTTACATAATAAATTTACATTATTTTAAAAATATGATCATTAACCCTTCATTGTGTACAGTGTGGAATAAAAAGATTTCCGAAAACATTTAATTAAGGAGCTTTGACCATCTGTCAACCCTCCCGACATTTATTGGGTCAAGCCTCCCCACATAGCTACTTTTTAACCCTTAAATGCCTGATGTTGATTTTCGGCAACATGCCCAATTTAGGCTCTAAAATACTATTAGAATAATATTGAAGCTATAATGCCTAATGTTGCCAATAAAATACATTCTGAAAATATTATTAAATCGATTTTTAACATTTAGATGGCAACACCTGTGATGTTTAAGAATAAAGATAAATTTATTTTTTCAAATGTTGCTACTTGTTCTTTTTGTTTTGTTTGGAAGCTTGCGAAATACCCTATTTTGACCTGCAGTGAGCAAATAAAATTTATTTCTTATTATAGTTCCTAAAATTCTTGTGTGTTTAATATTATAGAATTTTATCAAGGAAAATTATTTTTTCAATTAAACACCAGTATTACCGATTAGTAACAAACTGTTTTTTAGCCGTAAACTATACTTAAAACAAAATATGATTTTTTAAAGTATTTTTCCCATGATTTATTTAAAAAATGAAAGACCAAAAACATTATTAAAATGATTTTTAAAAAGTCAGGCATTTAAGGGTTAAAGTATAGCATATTGTTATGTATAGCCTAATTAACTGTGCAATCTTTATTTCTGGAATGAAAGCTCTACATTTCTGCATTACTTAAAACTTACTTACTTAAATTTCTATGATATATTTTATTTCAGAAAATTTTACAAAATGTTTCTAAAAAATACACTTTGTACGCTGAAAACGCTTCACAATTGAGTTTTCCACTCCTATTTCAATTATCTTCATGAAACAAAGACTAATTTTTAAGCATTTCAGTAGCTTTGGTTGCCACCTATTGGCAAAGCTCTGAAAGTCTTTTAAATATGAAAACTGAAGGGTGGGTCAAACCTCCCCTTGGGTCAACCCTCCCCAGTCTCCCCTATTTGTTAAATTTCAGATAAATCTAAATAATATTTTAGCACAATTGTATCCAAAACCGATAAAAATACAGTCGTCCCCGTTTAAACGAATATGGGCGGTTCCAAAAATAATATTCGATTAAGCGGGGTATTTGATTAAACGGGGAATCATAACTGCAATATTTAATGCGTAATAAAAAGGCAAAATAACCCTCTACGGTATATTTAATTAACAGCATAATAAATAGTTAACAGAATAACATAAACTAACATAAATACAAATGCTAATATAAAGCAAATACGTATTAATTTAATGTCAGTACATACATTTATATGGTTTACATCACACTTAATGCAGCTCGTTTGAATTTGCTCAAAACTTTGCTACTTCTAATTTACGTTATTTATACTGCCTTAAAAAAATGTTGAAAGTTGTTTAAGTGGAATTTTAAAGGAATAAATATCGAGCTATTTTTCGAATGAGTGCAAAATATTACAACTACCATCTCGAGCGACGGCGCATTGCCATTGAAGCCTGGTTAACAGCAAGAAGTGATGGTGGGGAGATTAAGGTGGGAAATTATTTGACCTGTTCATTATACACCTGCTGGCCGAAATCATTGTAGGAAGAACTGAAAATTTGTTTTAAGCCTAAAGGAACCGAAAATGACAAAAGAGGGAAGGACGTTCCATCTGAAACGTGCTTTCCGCGCCTATTTTCAAACATCGGTCACACAGTTGTTATTCGATTAAGCGGGGACGTTCGTAAAAGGTACTTCGTTTAAGCGGGAAAAAATAACATAGAACCAATGCGAATAAATTCGGTTCCAGAGGATTCTATTCGAATAAGCGGGATATTCGATTATCCGGGACCCGATTAAGTGGGGAGGACTGTATATTAAGTAGGAATTTTTTTTATGGAAATTATCTCTTCCTGCCTTTTTTACCCTACTGAATCAATTACACACATAGGGTGAAACTCCCAGTTATTGACACCTAATCAGTAACTTACACTTCAACAAAAATCTAACTTAAATAATCATTTTCTTGTAAAATTCTCCAAAGTAACATCATGTAGTGGTACCTTAGACATTTATTTTTATTTTAAAGTCAATTTATTCACCGTTAGTAAGCCAAAAACATATTCAATCAGAACAAACTTTTGAGAACACGGAAAGTATCATTTTGAGGCATCCATCTTATTTCTAATTTTAAGGTATTGCTATTTTTAATATATTTGTAATGCAACATCCTAAACTTTTAAGTTATACATGTAGAAATTAGTTAAAATATCCCTATGATACATTAGGACCATGATTTCTAGTTTCTAGTTATTTAATTTAACCTAATAAGGGTGTTACAAGTTATTGGTTACAGTAAATTCATTTTACCAGTCTCCGACAGAATTGCTAATTATTGGTATTATTAAAGAAAGTTGAAATCTATTATTTCAATTGTTTAGAAAAACGTAACAATAAATTAAATTTATCTTGCAGTGAACACCTTTAAAATTTAAGTTGTTCTACCACGTCATGACACCGTTTGTCAGTTACTGGTTCATAAATGTCAGTCATTTAATAACTGCATTACTTCTAATATAAAACATGAAAAAAGGGATACATGATGCATCTGTAGTATGTTACCATCTATAAAAAGGTTTAAATATTTTGTTTTCATAATAAAGATTAAAGTATTTTTAAATCATAAATTCCTTGAAATATAAAATAACTTTTTTTTTGTATATCTGGAAGTAAATTGTCAGACACTGATTCACTTTGTGTCAGTTATTGGTTTTTCAAAATAGGTTTGGTGTCAGTTACTGGAGTTATTGACCATATTTATGAAAAAAAATTAATAATATAATGTGCAATTTTTGAGAATTTCCTCGACAGTTCTTTTTTAGTGTGTCTCTACTATTCTTTCAAAAAGCAAAATAAGTATAAAATGCATTTAAAATTTTATATTTAGTGATTTGAGCAAAAGAGAATCTATAAAGTGTCAGTTACTGGAGTTTCACCCTACTTCAAAGTGAGAAGCAACTGTAGAAAATTTTTCCACCTGATAAAACAGTTAATAAATAAATTTCATTGAAAGATGTAATCTTTATTTACCATTTACTACATATCACAATATATGTTCCAAACGGAAAAGTCAAAACATTTTGTTTAGACATTATGTTTACTTGTTTGTGTTCGATGATTTTTTTTCCGGTTTTCATATGCATTGTATTTGTAATTTCTGTTATGCATTCTGATGACGACTCAGTGAAGGAGTTGAATCATGTCAATAAAGATTTTTAATGTACTTTTAATGTGTTTTTAGTAACATCTTTTAAACAAATAAATATTTTAATATATATTTTTAATTTTCCGTTTGGAATATACAGTGTGTCCACGTATAACGTCACCGACCTTTATTTTCGCAACCGTTGGTCCTAGATGCATACTTCCAATTACAACTAGTATGTTGTGGCCATCACAAAACTTTCTTCTATCTCATACTTGTCAATACTTCAAAATTCATTATCACAGTGCATCTATGCTCATCATGAGGATTCTAAAAAGATGAAATTCCGTGCATTAGTTCTTGAGATATTACTGTCCATGAAATCGTGTAAATCCATCCAAATGCAGCATAGCAGCGCCACCTATTGGGTGATTTACACCAGACCCTAATTTTCATCCACATGTGTCAATGTCTAACTGAATATGAAGTTCGGGGAAAATCCGTGCATTAGTTCCTAAGATAGAGCTATTGCGCAAATCATGACAAATGCAGCATAACAGCGCCACCTGTTGAGCGATTTACACAACCACATAATCAGTATCAACATTTATCAAGGTGTACTTGAATCTGAAGTTTGATGAAAATTCGTGCATTAGTTCTTGAGATAGAGCTATTGAGGAAATAGTGCAAAATGCAGCATAGCAGCGCCACCTATTGGGCGATATTCACCAACACGTAGTCAGCATCATTTCATATCAAAGAGTAACTGAATCTGAAGTTTGATGAAAATATGTCCATTAGTTCTTGAGATACAGCGATTGAAGAAATCGTGAAAAATGCTGTATAGCAGCGCCACCTGTTGAGCGATTTACACCAAAATGTACGAAATGTCAATTCGTATCAAGGATTAACTGATTCTGAAGTTTAGTGAAAATTGTTGCATTAGTTCTTCAGATACCGCTATAATGGAAATTCTGAAAAGTGCAGCATAGCAGCGCCACCTGTTGAGCGATTTGCACCAAAACACAAACAGCACTAATTCATATCAAAGTATACATGAATCTGAAGTTTGTTGAAAATCCAAGCATTAGTTGTTGAGATAGAGCTATTGCGGAAATTGTAAAAAATGCAGTTTAGCAGCGCCACCTGTTGAGCGATTTACACCAAACTGTACAAAACTTCAATTCATGTCAAGGATTAACTGAATCTGAAGTTTGATGAAAATCCGTGCATTAATTCTTGAGATAGAACCACTGCGGGAATTGTAAAAAATGCAGCATAGCAGCGCCACCTGTTGAGCGATTTGCACCAACATGTAATCAGCATCAAGTCTTATCAAGGACTAACTGAATCTGAAGTTTCATGAAAATCCGTGCTTTAGTTCTTGAGATAGAGCCATTGCGGAAATCAAAAAAATGCAGCATAGCAGCGCCACCTGTTGAGCGATTTGCACCAACACGTAATCAGCATCAAGTCATATCAAGGACTAACAGAATCTGAAGTTTTATGAAAATCCGTGCATTAGTTCTTGAGATAGAGCCATTTCGGAAATCATACAAAATGCAGCATAGCAGCGCCATCTGTTGAGCGATTTGCACCAAAAACTAATCAGCATCAATTTGTATTAGGGACTAACTGAATATCAATTTTTATTAAATTCCGTGCATTAGTTCTTGAGATAGAGCGCCCACAAAATTTGTGTCACATACACACAGACAGACAGACAGACAGACAGACTCACAGAGTCACAGACAGACATTTTGTAAAAACATGTTTTTCGGATTCTCTGACCTCTAAAACGTGTAAATCCGTCGAAAACCGGAATTCGAAAATTTTCATGAATCCAATACTTTCTTCTTGTAAAGATAGAAGAAAGTAAAAATGGTTTAAATAAGGTAAAGAATTATTTTTAAAGCGATTTGGGTCAAGAAAAACATTTATTAAAAAATTACGAAATTTAAATTTTTATTAGCTGTTTAAAGTTGGAGCATACTTTTTGCTGCAAATTAGGGGTCATTCACAAATTTAGTAGAAATATAATTCCGTCAGATATATTACAAAAATGGTTGAGAATAAAATTGACATTGCAATATAAATTCTAAATGTTTAATCATTCTGAAATATTACTGCAAAATGTACATTTTGCAATAAACATATAATAAGAAAGATAAAACAGAATTTTTGTTAAATAAAAGGATGAAAAACAACAGTCTCAATTCTTTACAAAATGATACATAGTTTTAAAATGCTGTTAGATTACACCGACTTTCAAATTTTGGGTTGTGCCATGTTTTTTAGCTTTTAAAAATTGATTCTCATGTATTTTTTAGCACTGAATCCCCAAATGACGTTCAGTTTAAACCATCACCTAAGGATTTTTCTGAAATCGCAAATTTCAACGTTTAAAAGCTTAAAGTTAAAATTGATCCCCCATCCCCCTCCCCTTCGAACCCCATAGGACCCCTGAGCTATTTAGCTGTAAGAAGCCCAGTATAAGCCAAAAAATTGAATAAATTATTGAATTAAATAAAATTAAACAGAATTAAAAAGTCTTATATCTATTTTATAATATTAGATTTTTCGCTATTTTTTAACCTTGAAATTTACAACTTGCGAAAAATTATGACATGATGGTTAAAAATGAAGGTAATTTTTTTTTATTCAGCGTTAAAAAATACATAAAACGTAATTATAAACGTTAAAAAACACAACCATCGCAGGTTTATGTTATCTAGTCTAAAACTCTTTCATAAACTTGTTGACGGTAATCTATCCGAATTTTTTTGTGTTATCCTCTAATATAAGAATGCATAAGATAGTAAGTGTCGAAAATCATATTAATATAGCATTGTCATCAGATTTAAGTCAGTACGTAAAATTTAACTTCGATCTGACATTTGAAAATGAGTTAATATTTGAGTGTAAAATTTAAACTGGAAACATGATCGTTGCAAGTTAAATAACACCTTATGAAAATAACATAATTTTTGTTAAAAGAAAATCATTGCCTCAAATCCTTACAAAATATAACATATGTTAAAATACAATTATTGTAACTAGTCTGAAACTTGACTAATAAAAGTTAATCGTAATATTTGTACGATTTCTTTCAAAGCACAGATACCTTGAAATAAGTTTAAGTACTTTATATACGACCCCTGAAAGCATGGCAGAAATCATCTGTTTTGATCTGCAAAAAAGGGGTATAATTCATGCATTTCAAAGTTTCATATCTCGGTCAATTTTAATGTTAGATGAATGGGACTTTTTTTGTCATACTTGTTAGTGTCACAGTAAATTTTTATTAAATATCACTTATATGACCGGGGGATCGTATAAAAATTTAACTTTCGTAATTTTTTAATAAATGTTTTTCTTGACCCAAATTGTTTAAAAATAATTCTTTACCTTATTTAAACCATTTTTGTAATTGGAAGTATGCATCTAGGACCAACGGTTGCGAAAATAAAGGTCGGTCAGGTTATACGTGGACACACTGTATATTGTGGTATGGTTATTAGTGGACGTAATTAAGACTTATTACTCTTATTTATACTTACATTTGTACCATTTACTACATTTTACAGTCCTGAGGGGAAAAAACTCGCACCACCCCCTACTAACTCTGCCACAAATCATAGTACAAAAACATTACTGCTACCAATCGGTTATTAATAACTCTACTAATTAATTCTGTATTTAAATTTTTCTCAGAGATCGTCTACGTATACAGGGTGTATCTGAAAAAGGGAGCAAAACTTTACGGGGTGATAGAACGCAGCTATACGAGCAAATTTCGTCACAGAATGTATGGTCGGAACGCAAGCGGTGAGAACTTAAAAGGTCGTTTTCCACTGTCGCAGTTAAAAAATTAACACAAGAATGAGTGGAGATAATTCAGAAAGCATTTTATTAACAGGAATGTAATTAATGTAGTTGTGGAAAAAAAGTAAACACCCCCTACTAACTCCTCAACAAATTATCGTAGAAGAAAGTTACTGGTATCGAACGATTGGAAATAAAGTCTACTTTTAAATGATGTATATAAAATTTGCTTAGGGGGCCATCTACATATTAAAACGATTCCAAACTTCATTTTTTTCAATGACAATACCCAATTTTATTGAGATATTTCAAATCATCGGTTCAAACTATGCCTAGACACCGAATTTCAAGTTATTTGAATAATAAGTTTTTGAATTATAAACATTCAAAATTTAGTGCTTCTAATGTTAAATTACATTTTCATATTTTTATTTATATCTCCAGAAATTATACTCCTAATTTGCTAATTTTTTTTGTAGCAATAATACTAATATACCCAAACATAAATACGCTGAATTTGCAATTTTTATAATTTTATGATATGAATTATGAATTATGAAATTAATATTCGAAAAAATTATGAATTGCAGCCTACAATTTTTGTGATGGATTTAGATTTATTAAGTCCTGATTTATGGAAATCCGAAATTTCACATTTTTCTTCCAAGTAGTTTTCAAATTATGTTTAAAAAACGGCAAAATGATGGTTTAAGGGGCCGTCTATGATGAAAGTGACTATATAATGATAATAGTGTGCTATGATAATAGTGAAGTATTTTGAAATTTCTTCTGCTGTCCTGAACTGGCTTCATTGACTTTTTAGGGTGCCTTGATCTAGATGGGGGCTCTCTCGGTTAACAATCCAGTTCCGAACTTCAATTTGGATACAGCCCTTAAAATACGCTCGTTTAATAATTAATATCTCAGAAACTTATGGTACGAATTGCATAAAAATTTGTTTTTAGGGTAATTGAAGGGTGTAGAGTTCATTTATGCTGTCAGAATTGTGTACTGCTATTGAAAAAAGCAAAGTTATAGTTCGTTTTAATATGTAGATGCCCCACTAAGCAAATTTTATCTATACCATTTAAAAGAAGACTTTATTTCCAATCGTTTGGTACCAATAACTTTCTTCTACGATAATTTGTTGAGGAGTTAGTAGGGGGTGTTTACTTTTTTTTTTCCACGACTGTACATGCTCAAAGAAATTGCTCAAAAGATCTTCCGACAACTGTAATGCACGCTTAACACCTGCGGGATAGGGGCTGACGCACATTTGCGATGACACCAGGCATTTCCTGAATATCGCCGGCAACAACAGCAATCCTGGCGACTAGATCCATATCGGTTTCAATGGGGTACTTCTAAATGAGGCTTTTCATATGGCCCCACAGGAAAAAGTTCAAACGCAAGAGATTCGGCGATCTTGGTGGCCAAGCTATGGGATTACCTCGACCAATCCATTGCTCTGGGACAGTGGAAAACTACCTTTAAACTTCTCACCGCTTGCGTTCCGACCATACATTTTATGACGAAATTTGCTCGTAGCTGCGTTCTATCACTCCGTAAAGTTTTACCCACTTTTTTAGATACACGCTGTAGAAGTTGTAAAATTTTCAATAGGAACTTTTTAGTAGATGAAAACTTTCAATATAGTAGGAGAGCTGTTGAACATTTTTGAGTTGGTATTTGAGGCACCCTGAAAATTTGTGCAGCACTTCTTTTGTAATGCCTGAATACAAAATCGAATGTCTGGCTGAAGGATCGTGGCCCAAAACCTGTGCCAGACACGTGTCAAGTGCCATTTTTTGACACTACCCAAAAAAAGTATTTGAGGCACGCTGAGATTGAAACAGAATAATATTTATACTTAGAAAAAAATATTTTGAAAATGACAGACACTTTAGTCGGCCCAAAACCTGTGCCAGACACGTGTCAAGTGCCATTTTTTGACTACCCAAAAAAAGTATTTGAGGCACGCTGAGATTGAGGCACAATAATATTTATGCTTAGAAAAAAATATTTTGAAAATGACAGACACTTTAGTCGGCACAAAAACTGTGCCAGACACGTGTCAAGTGCCATTTTTTGTCTGGCACAGATTTTGGGCCACGATCCTTCAGCCAGACATTCGATTTTGTATTCAGGCATTACAAAAGAAGTGTTGCACAAATTTTCAGGGTGCCTCAAATATCTTCCCTAAAATGTTTAACAGCGCTTGGACTAATAGAAAAACCTAGCTTTGGGTTTTTCATTAAATTTTACCCCTGTGGACGTCAAACGGAAAGTCATCTGGTCAAAAAATTTAAGAATTATGCAGGATTTAAGTTTGAAACTCTTAATTTTAAATTACTTTTTTACTGGATTCTTTCGTACTTTTTCAATTTAGGTTGTATTTTGTTTTCTGAGGGCCGGTTCCGAAAGACAAGTGTTTTTAGAAAACAAAAACTGCAATTAAAATCTTAAAAATAAAAAATTACAACGTTTAGTTAAGTTAGACTTCGACCTCAAATAGCCTTTGTAGAAGAAAAATCATTTTAAATATATTGAAATGCAAAAAGACGAATTTGAAAAGAGCGTTGTCATTGCTTTAACATTAGCTAGCGTGGACTTTTTAAATTGCTGAATGATGGAAACAATATTTGAAAGATTTACGTCACTTACACTGACAGATATTGCACACAAAGAACTCTGCTGCTATTTGAATAAGTGCCCTATTACCGGCAGATCACATGGGCACTTACCCGGGGCCCACTTATTTCAGGCGCCATAAACTTTCTTGGTCTTAAATAGAATTTTTATTTATAAACATCTAAATGTAATAAAATTTATAAAATGCTTGATTCATTACTCTTTTTATGTAAACTGTAATTGTCAGTAGCATAGTTTTGTAGGTCAATTAAATCTGATAATAAGCTGCTTGATACAGGTTTCCAATTTGTAAAGGCAAATATATATATCATTTAGTTTCGTTTGGTTTTCTGTATATTAGAAGTTTGAATCTTTCATAATGATTTTAAGGTATTTTAGGTAGTTTTCTTTACAAAAAAGCTACCTATTGCAGCCGTTCGGAGGAAAGCGATTTCAAAAAATTTTGGTATATTTTCATCGATCATGACCCCCAGACCCCGAAACCACCCTCCGTTCAAAATTGATATATATATCTCTGACCTATGTCACACTGTAACTCCCGTAATTATGAACCGATTTCGATGTAATTCGGTGTGTATATAGTACATACCAATGTCTCGACCGAGTTCGTTGGCCAGCTTCATCCGCCGTTTTGTTTCAAAATGGCGGCCATTTAAAATTTTTTTAAAAATTTAAAACTTGAAATGTGGTACCAAAAAATTAAAAATGGAAAATATTTTTTTCTTATGTATTTGACCTTTCTACAAAGATTCCGGAGCAGTTTTTGTTTCGTCTATATCTTAAAAAATGGCTGAGTTATAGCATTTTGAATTTCTAGCGTGGCTGACATTTTGAAACGTCCTGAATTTTGTCACGCGATAAAAGGCGTATTTATGAACCGATTTGGATGTAATTCGGTGTGTACATAGTACATACATATCTCTCGACCGAGTTCGTTGGCCAGCTTCATCCGCCATTTTGTTTCAAAATGGCGGCCATTTAAAATTTTTTTTAATTTAAAATTTGAAATGTGGTACCAAAAAATTGAAAATGGAAAAATATTTTGTTCTTATGTATTTGACCTTTATACAAAGATTTCGGAGCAGTTTTTGTTTCGTCTATATCTTAAAAAATGGCTGAGTTATAGCATTTTGAATTTCTAGCGTGGCTGTTATTTTGAAACGTCCTGAATTTTGTCACGCGATAAAAGGCGTATTTATGAACCGATTTGGATGTAACTTCGTTTATACATAGTACATACCAATGTCTCGACCGGGTTCGTTGGCCAGCTTCACCCGCCATCTTGTTTAAAAATGGCGGCCATTTAAATTTTTAAGAAAAATTTAAATTTGAAATGTGGTACCAAAAATTGAAAATTGAAAAAATATTTTCTTCTTATGTGTTTGACCTTGATAAAAAGATTCGGGAGCAGTTTTTGTTTCGTCTATATCTTAAGAAATGTCTGAGTTATAGCATTTTGAATTCCTAGCGTGGCTGACATTTTGAAACGTCCTGATTTTTCTCACGTAATAACAGGCGTATTTATGAACCGACTTGGATGTACCTTGGTGTGTACATAGTACATACAAATATCTCGACCGAGTTCGTTGGCCAGCTTCATCCACCATCTAGTTTCAAAATGGCGGCCATTTAAAAAAATTAAAAAATAAAAAAATTTAAATGAGATACCAAAAAATTGGAAAATGAAAAAGATTTTTTTTGTATGTGTTTGACCTTAATACAAAGATTCCGGAACAGTTTTTCTTTCGTCTATATCTAAAAAAAAATGGCTGAGTAATAGCATTTTGAATTTCTCTTGTGGCTGACATTTTAAAACGACCTGATTTTTGTCACGCGATAACAGGCGTATTTATGAACCTATTTGGATGTAACTTGGTCTGTACATAGTACATACCAATGTCTCGACCGAGTTCGTTGGCCAGCTTCATTCGCCATCTTGTTTCAAAAGGGTTGCCATTAAAAAAAATTAAATTTAAAATTCAAAATGAGGTATTAAAAAATTGGAAAATGAAAAAGATTTTTTTTATGTGTTTGTCCTTGATACAAAGATTCCAGAGCAGTTTTTGTTTCTGAAAATTTGTTCTTTTGTTTATATCTTAAAAAATGGTTGAATTATAGCACTTTGAATTTCTAGCATGACTAACATTTTTAAACGATCTTGTATTTGTCACGCGATAACACACGTATTCGCCTATTTCGATGTAAGAAGGCATGTGGATAGTATACATGAACACCTCGACCAAGTTCGCTGGCCAGATTCATCAGCCATCTTGTTTCAAAATGGCGGCCATTAAATTAAAATATATATATATATTTAAAGTGAGGTGCAAAAAAAATTAGAAATTGAAAAAGGTTTCTTTCTTAAGTATTTGATCTTGATATAAGGATTCAGGAGCATTTTTTGTTTGTCTTTACCTTAAAAAATGGCTGAGATATAGCAGTTTCAATTTCTATTGTGGGTGACATTTTGAAAAATCTGATTTTTTGCATGCGACAGCACTCCTATATATTAACCGATTCCGATGTGAGTGAGCATGTGCACAGCAATTACTAAGGTCTCGACCAAGTTCACTGCTTAGCCTCATCCACCATGTTGTCTTAAAATGACAGGCACTTTAAGAAATTGCCGAATTTGGCAGCCAAATATAAGTTACTTTAAAGAAAAGCAGCTTGGATAAAGCTGACTAATTTTGCGAAATTCTCATTCATTATATTGATAAAAATTAGTATTGAATCTCCTATATTCGGTTTCCACTAAATTGAGCTTCGTGTGTTTGCATGATATAAGTTGGCTTTTTTTAAATAAGGATTATGAAAGCTACCTCTTCCTCCCGGCACTGGCCGGAAGGACTTTTGTAATCCCTTTTCTATTTTTTGCTGCTATTTACCCGGACTTTAATATTTTATAGAGGTATTTTCAATTTAGTATTACCATTTCCTTTGTTATACATATGTTTTACAATATAGCATAATATTAATTTATGTTTGTTTTACCTATCATTTGATGGCACCAACTTCATTTTTATAAAGATATTATAATGTTGACAGCAATGGAAATTGTTTACACAGTGATTCTTATTTTTTTTAATTACATTTCTAAATTGAATAATGCATAGTATTTCTTACTCATACAGTTCTTCTTAAATGGTGTTCTTTGCAAAATTATGATAATCTACTATGAAGGGTTTTCTTTCCACATGCCCAAAATTTTGATGATCTGACCTTGATTTGAACCTATAATATCTTAGCTATGGCTCCGGCCCAGCAACAACCATTTTGTTAGATTGGAAACTTTATCCGAATGCTAACCTGGAGGTTTAGAGGCAGGTTGCAGAAGAAAGTTATTCTTTAAAAAAAGTAAAGGAGAAATTTATGAATGAATTATTATACAGTAAACCTGTGAAAACGGAATCTATCTAAAACGGAATCCTGCCTTAAATGGAAAAAATATTATGGTTCCAACTTAAGTCTTGCGCGGGTCCGATTATACACATGCCAAAAAAGGAAAATTATATTTAAAGTAAACGAAATACTTAAATACAAAAACCTATCTCGATCTGGAAGAAAATTCATATATTAATGCAATTATGGAAAGATTGTCTACAAGTAATACCTTTAATATTAATTTTATCCTTTGTAATGAAAAATTAATTTATATATTTTCATTAATGTTCAAATATATTTATTTTTCATCTAACAAAACATTCTATACTGCTGTGAAAAATCGAGTCAACCCGAACACGATCCGCAAGACTTAAATCACAACTCTAAACCGACCCGAACCTAAAGCAATCAAAATCAACCCGAACCTAAAGAAATTAAAAGTAACCCGAACCGAACTCGACTCGCAGCGAAAAAATTCAGCGTGAACCATATTTGATGTAAGACTGTAATTCCAACGAAAGGAGTATGGTGCAATGCTTATACATATGATGTTTAAACCCATTTAAAACGGATTTTTTTAGGTTTCTAGTGATTTCGTTATAACAGGTTTTAATGAACGTTAACCCATTTACGACGAATTACATACTCCAACGAAAGTAGTATGGTGCAATGCTTATTACGTGCAATGCTCGTACATATTATGTTTAAACCCAATTAAAACAGATTTTTTTCCGGTTTTTAGTGATTTCGTTATAACAGATTTTAATGTACCCATTATGAAAAACAACGAATCATAATGTATTTTTGTGTCCACAATGTATAAAAATAACTCAAACTCATGCCTTCGTTGCAACCATTTGTATATAATGTAAATTAATTAGTTAATTTAGACTGTAACTGCATGCATTTAGACTTATATCAAGTAATATTTTTCTATTTTCTTACGAAAGCAATTTATTGTTTTATATAATTACGAAGTATAATTTCGTTAAACTGCACCATTTTAGTATATTTTGTTCACAAAAGCACATAACACTTTTCTTGAATTGGTTAAATTTTGCATATACTACAAATACATCTATATTACTGATATTTATGCGCAAAAGATTGCAATTTGTGGATACAGAAGAAAAACCATTGATCTTTTTACAGAATTCAAAAGAGATTTTTTTTAATGAATATTATCACAGAAACAATCTATAAATGGAGCTAAACAATTGGCAATATGAAGAAAGGAAATCATCAAGCCATTTTTGAATTTTTGTGTAAGAAAGGAACCACTCTTCAAAAAGGGTTCTCTGGCGGTGTAGTAATATGAAGACATCTGGTGATAATGACGGGGAGTGCAACACATCCCAGCAAAGTGTTTCTAAAATTTAATTGACTGATCGGGCAACAAGTGGACTAACACTGTCAAGTTACAGAAAACAACCTTTTCCTGTCCAACCTTTTCCAACCTTTTGCCCTTTTTCTCGAAGTTTTTATTCAATTCTTCATTAAAATTGGTTAATGTTTCCTTCTAAGATTCACCATAGGTTGTCTGACGCGGTAGATGCATTTCATTGCAGATTATTCTCTTTCTATCGAACCAGGTACACAACATAAACTTAGTTCTATAGAATTTCTGTTTAGGCACATGGTTTACCTAGCCGTACAAATGCCTTCAGTCATTTGGGATTGGCATATGAACCTATTATTGGTCTTCCGTAAGTATTCCATACGTAACTCCGTTTCCTTTTTGCCTTTGAATCAGTAGTTCATATGATATTTTGACCATCCACATTCAAAAGGAACCCAATTTCTTTGTTTTTGAAATACATGCAGATGTTACAAATGTATGGTAAAGAAATAAAGGAGCATTTTGCAACATTTTTAATCCAGTAGCCAATTCAGATTGTATTTGGCAAGGATCTTCAACGAGGACGGGGTCAAATTTGTACACATAATAAATTATATGAAAACCTATTAAATCATTATTTTATTCCCTTTGTCAATATTCAATGTATTAACTAAGTATACTCTTGGAATATCGAATAAATTTTTTCTACCTTCTACTTTGTGTTTTAGCTCCGCCGGGCAGTCGACCACGTGATGGTCGCCACTGCGACCTGTGCGGCTGTTCCCAACCTGCAGTGCGCTGTGATAAGTGTGGTTGCCAGATTTTCTGTTTGTCTTGTGATGATATGTACCATAGACATCCTAAAAGAAGGTTTCATCTACGAAAAGCTGTCGACCCTATGCCCGCAGCTTCTCAAGCTCGGCCAATCCTACCAATGAAGGCGTCTCATCTAAATGCAACAAATCCTGGTGATCCTTCCAAAATGCCTCTGCCTCCTCCTAGAAAGAAAAAGTCGCTTTTTAGTAGCTTTAGGAAGCCATCATCCGAAGTATGTATACTCGTAAAGCATGTCTCTATATTTACTTAGACATTGTTTGAAATTATTAAAATAATTTTGTGATGCATTTCTCTTTTATTTACCGATTTTAACTGGTTTAAAAGCATTTCTAGATATATATGCAGTGTTAATATTTTTCTTTATAACGTCACATATTTAAATATAGTAACACCTCGACTTAAGTCAGCAATTCGTTTCAAGACTAGTGAAGTAAGTTGAAAACGACGTAAGTTGAAGTTCATTTAAATAAGCAAAAAAGGATAAATAATAAAAACTCTCTAAAATCTAATGAATATGTTCTATTGTATTTAGGGATTATGTTACATTCATTTTACATTAGAAAAAAATGCGTTTGCAATGCAAGAATTTGAAAGAAATCAATAAGTGGTTAACTTACAATTCATTGTCCTCCTAGCTACCCCGTTCGAGTATTTGAGGATGTAAAAAACTTTGTAATGAAGTTTGAACCGAAAAATGTTTCTTATTTTTTTCTCTTAGAAGCTCTTTGTAACAGCAGAGGAAGTTTTCTAAGCTTTTTCTAGCGACTTTTTTTATTTGTTTGTCACCATCACGTGACTGTAGCGGGAAAGTTTTACTTCATAGAACGAAAAGTCTTTTAAAAAGTTCAAAGTCCGTCTTAATCAAGGAATTTTATTTTTCCAGGCCAAACGACGTAAATGCGGGTGACTTAACTGGAGTGGACGTAAGTCGGGGTACTACTGTATATTTATTCTATAGGCTGTGGTGAAAATTCTTGTTGTGTTTCAGAAATATTATTGCTCGATTCATTACCTAAAACTGGACCTGTGGCTTTAAAATCCATTAAGAATCAAGGCCTATAGTGTCCAACTCTACTTTCTTGACCCTTGACCCCAAGGTTCTATACAGCTTATGTCCCGGTCAAATGGTCAACCTAACGCAGAACCCTCAGTGTTTATAATATAATTTTTAACACAATCATACTGATTGGTAAAGTTATCATGCGGAATGAATATTTCCAACTGAGCAAAAAAAATGCCCAACCCCGAACTCGAACTCAGATCCTTGACTTACATCGCCGATGCCGTACTGTTTAAGCTACCTGGGCTGACAATCGGCGAGCATATTTCGCTCAGGAAAAGATCTGCTCTGCCATGTATACAGCTCAACAGAATACACCACAGGTAAAGGAACTCCATATAAACGATGGGTACGTAGATATACTATTAATATTATATTATAATATTCATTCCGTATCATCAGAAATATTCATTCCGTATAACTTTACCAATTAGTACGATTGTGTTAAAAATAATAGTATATCTATGTACCCATCTTTTATATGGAGTTCCTTTATCTGCGGTGTATTCTGTTGACCTGTCTACATGGCAGAGCAGATCTTATTACCAATAAGGTTTTTTGAGCGAAATATGATGCTCGCCGGTTGTCAGCCGAGGTAGCTTAAACAGTACAGCATTGGCGATGTAAGCCAAGTATCTTAGTTCGAGTCCCGGCTTGGGCAATTTTTCGCTCAGCTGGAAATATTCATTCTGTGTGATAACCTCAGTGTTTAGTTCCCAAGCTAGCTTGGTACCCATTTTATCGACCCCGAGGGAACGAAAGCTTGAGTGAACATCGCCCAACCGGGAGTCGAAATCTCGTGACAGACATTTCATTATAGTGCGGAAAATGTACTAGTATGCTAGTAGACCAGGAGGGAGCTGCACAAACCATCACCTTATTGAGTTGCCGGCTAAAATTCTAGGATTAGTTAAAGCTCGATTCGCATATTAAAATACAACTGGTCTGAAAAATCATATCATGGTCATCCACCTGAAGGCTCAATTTTAGAGGTTGATTGGTAGGTTTCCCATTGTGTTTTCCTGCACCTAGTCCTCTATGTCTTTATATATTTGGGTGCAGTAAAAATACAATTTTAAAACTTCCAATCAACCACTAAAATTGGGTCTGCAGTTAGTTTTTACCAAGATATGACTTATCAGACCAGCTGCATTTTAAGATGCTGATAAAGTTTTAACTAATCCTGGACTTTTAGCTGTGAACTCGATGAGGTGATGGTCTATTACCAAGAGTTGTAATATTTGTTGCATTTAATTATTGTTCGTTTCATTACTGAAAATTGTAATATTTTTTGCTCTAAAGTTAAACCATAAAATCTTAAGTTTTGCATTTACTTAAATCTAGCTTCAGTTGCATAGTATAGCGTCAAACAACAAACAGTATAGTTTAGTTCTTGATGTCTAATGTCATAGTGTTGATGGAATTATACTTTAAGAATTATGCATAAAAATTTTCAGAAAAAATCTTTATTATTTCAATTTATTTGTTTTTTGTTTATATCACTTTTCACTAGAATAAATATGACTTTGTTTTTTAATCTAACCCAGCACTTTTATACATATTTTAAAATCATTCAGCTGAGGCTAAGAGAATCTTTCCATAATAAAGCATTTAAGAACGTTCATCTTAGACATCTAAACATCTTTCTGTTGCTAGAAACTACATTATAAGCCAGTTGTACTGTTGTATAATCAGTTTAGAGAGATTAAAAATATCTACATAGCGTTTATAAATCTACCATTTGTAAATCTTCTTCAGAACATTTGTATCTTTAAATAATATCACTCTTGTTTATACTATGGAGTGTTTCATTTTTAACACTTCCCAACTTTGTTGAAAAGTGTTTATGAATTCGGTTTGTCTGTCCGTCTGTCTGCCATATGTCCATGCTGTAACTCGGGTAACTATAGTCGCATTGTCATGATATTGATATATGTTACTGCGGCGTACTATGGTATGTCCGTTATTTAATTGAAGTGTGTAGCATGTAGTTGTTTACAGGGACACACAAAAGAATTCCGTCGCATTACGGTCTATGGGGAAAAATCGTTTGCAGTGGATTTTAATGTTACACTAATTTTAAAATAGCGAAATTTATATATATCACTGAGGTGTACTGCAAGGCTCTTACTGTAGAATAGGGTGTGCATAGAATTTATAGTTCATTTAGAGGGACACACAAAAGAATTTGGCTACAGAAGAAAATGAACAATAATTGAACGATTGAAACCTATCAACAATAATTGCTGGAAGTGCATGTTCACTTGTGGTATGCATTTTTAAATATAATTTTTTTTTAAGTATTATTTGGTGTGTAGACATTCTATGGATCACATACAGGACTGTAAAAAAGTTCTCATGTACATTTTCATTTATTGACGGAAATTGCTTAATGGAAATTTTCAACTGTGATATACGTTTAACTGAGCTAACTTTTAGCATACTATGCTGCATACATACTGCATACATACAAATCTATGGATCATATACAGGACTGCACAAAAAACTCTGATATTTTCCCGACTGTGGATGGTAGTAGCAAAAATTGGGTTTTCAAATGGATTTTAGGTTCCCCAAATTGTTTATTTTTAACATGATCTTTCACCATAATAAGCTGTGAAAATTTGTTACAGAAATCTGAATATGTTGGAAAGTATTTCATAATCTATCCTGGACGCATGATTTTCTGTTCTTGTTTAATTTTGTATTTAAGATATCGAATTTAATACATATTAAACTGATTGCAGAATAACAGTCCGCCTCTTCCTAAGAAAGAATACTCATGGACCGACCGATTGGGAAGCATAAAAAAATTCATGAGCAATCGACCATTGCCACCTCTTCCATTGTCGGACGATAATGATGCTGATCCTCAACCAGCAACAAACGGACAGGCTCAGAGAGGAGATCTTTCCTTCATTCATAAAAGAAGTTAGTAGTTACACTGGACACAGATATTTTAACTCTTTGTATCACTGCATTGCATATTTGCATCATACCCAAAAGTCAATGTTACTTATACAATGAGCTTTAAAAGACGAGTTTATTTATTGCCGCTATCTCCCAACACAGAAGTTAATGTAAACTTTTCATAGAGTTCACAACAAACAGCGATACTGAGTTATTTTTTCTGCCAAAGTTTAATTTATCATTTGAGCAGTTTCGCATCGCTATTGTAAAAAACTGAACTTCTTAAATTTTATAAAATTAAAAAGCATGGATACGTACGAAAAATAGATTTTTTACAAAGGTAATTTCGTCTACTTTACAATTTTGTGTTGGAAAACTGACAATATTTATGAGAAGTATGTAATTTTCTGTTTATTGAAGTTGTGAAAAAAGTATCTTTTAGACCTTTTTTTTATCTCTTAAATTTGTTTTATTATTTTTTTATATTGTTTAAAATTATGTATTTTAACATTCGGGAAAATATTTTTTAAATCGAAGTTGTTCAGCCACATGATTTAACCCGTTCGGCCCTTATTTTTTTTTTTTTTTTTTTTTTCAGTTTGGGGTAAAAATTCCTTTTACGCTAATAGAATTAAAAGTAACTAACCAAATCACAGAAGTTAGGGTTTACTGAAATTTAACGAATATGTTAGTTTCTGAAACCTAACGAATGTAGTTATTTCGCGTGCTTTTCATATGACAATAGTCTAAGGAATAATTTTTGAAGATGTTTGGAAAATGTCGTATTACAATAGGATTTAACAGACATAAAAACATACTAGTATTTTTATTGTTTATCACAAATTATTCATTCGGAAAAGTAGTCCCTAATTTAAGTTTCAATTTTGGCCCTGACTTTTTTCTTAACCCCTTAATTCTCGCTCCCGTCATATTCTCGGGCTGCGTCTTTTACTCAAATTGTTTGATTCCCACCAGTTTTATAAAATAGTGAAATTGGCTATATTTTAGTATTGTTTTTCCTGCCATTAAATAAGGTGAATATTTCTTTTTCATAAAAGTGGTGCCAATAAGCAATTTGAATTTTTCAACCGTAATTTAATTCGAGCGTTAAGGGGTTAAAGTGCAAAAAAATTAAAACTTTTGCCATTGTTATTTGTACTAATTTACTATTTAAAAGCTAGATGGCGCTACTTGTCCACTAAAAAGTCAAAATATAGAATACACATATGTGATTATGGGGTTTTTATGTATTTGAAAGGCGTTATTTATAGTTTAAAGCATTTTAAAAGTAAGGAACACATTTGTGACCGTCAGGGCCGAAAAGGTTAATGTCTATACAATCATATTTCATACATTTAAAATGAAGCAAACTCATTAAAAAATCAAAGAGACTAGTGAACTTTGCAGATGAACAAAATTAAAACTTTTCAATTAAATAAAAAGGCTAAAAAAATCGATTTAAATTCCCAACGATAATTTTAAACTTATGGGAATGGGATGCATTCTTATTTTTAAAATACCTTTTTGGCAATTTAATATTTTTAACTTCTTTTTTCTGCGTACTCTTCTTAAAGGATGTCTCTCTTTTTTTTTTTTTATTGTCAAAATATTTTTGAAATCTAGGCTGAAAACTTTTTTGAGACATGCCGAATTCCCTTTAATAAAGATTTTAATTTAATAATGAAATTGGAAGACGTACTACTAATTGAAAGGATACTAATGAAAGTACTACTAACTAAAAGTGCGTCTAATTGGTCTTAATTTTTCCATTTCCATAATGTAGAAACAATAATTTAAAAAACTATTTTTTATAAATGCTATCTTAAAGTAGTCCGACTCTAATTTAAATTTAATCCATTCTTGTATTTTATTTTATTTTGGCTTCGAAATTTCACATTTTACTGATACTTCAAAACACTTGATGAAAATAATTTTTTCCAAGACATGTCAAATTCGGTATTTAATAAAGATTTTAATTTAATAATTTAAATTTAAAGGAGAGCCATTGGTTAGAAGGCATATCTGATTTTTCCATTCTAGAATGTAAAAATATTAATTAAAAGCTTAGTTTTTTTTAAATACTGTTTTTAAAACGTCATAATCTAGTTTAAATTGAACCTACTGTTGAATATGATTTTATTGTTTTAAAAATTATACATTTTACTAATGTTTCAAAACATTTTATAAAAAACATTTTCCCCAATTCATGTTGAATTCCAATTAATAAAGTTTTTAATTCAATAATAAAATTTGAAGGACTACTTGGAAGGCATACCTAATTTTTCCATTTCAAATTGTTTGTAATAATCAGAAAAATTTTAATTAAATAATAAAATTTGAAGGAGTTCTACTGCTTGGAAGGCATATCTAATTCTTCCATTTTATATTGTTAGTAATAATCAGGAAAATTTTAATTAAATAATAAAATTTGAATGAGTTCCACGACTTGGGAGGCATACCTAATTTTTTCATTTCATATTGCTAGTAATAGTCAGATAAATTTTAATTAAATAATAAAATTTGTAGGAGTTCCACTACTTGGAAGGCATACCTAATTTTTCCGTTTCATATTGTTAGTGATAATCAGAAAAAAAATTAATTAAATAATAAATTTTGAAGGAGTTCCACTACTTGGAAGGCATATCTAATTCTTTCATTTCATACTGTTAGTAATAATCAGGAAAATTTTAATTAAATAATAAAATTTAAATGCGTTCCACTACTTGGAAGGCATATCTAATTCTTCCATGTTATATTGTTAGTAATAATCAGAAAAATTTTAATTAAATAATAAAATTTGAATGAGTTCCACTACTTGGAAGGCATACCTAATTTTTCCATTTCATATTGTTAGTAACAATCGGAAAAATTTTAATTAAATGATAAAATTTGAAGGAGTTCTACTACTTGGAAGGCATATCTAATTCTTCCATTTTATATTGTTAGTAATAATCAGAAAAATTTTAATTAAATAATAAAATTTGAATGAGTTTCACTACTTGGAAGGCATACCTAATTTTTCCATTTCATATTGTTAGTAATAGTCAGAAAAATTTTAATTAAATAATAAAATTTGTAGGAGTTCCACTACTTGGAAAGCATACCTAATTTTTCCGTTTCATATTGTTAGTGATAATCAGAAAAAAAAATTAATTAAATAATAAATTTTGAAGGAGTTCCACTACTTGGAAGGCATATCTAATTTTTCCATTTCAAATTGTTAGTAATAGTCAGAAAATTTTTAATTAAATAATAAAATTTGTAGGAGTTTCACTACTTGCAAGGTATACCGAATTTTTCCATTTCATATTGTTAGTAATAATCGGAAAAATTTTAATTAAATAATAAAATTTGTAGGAGTTCCACTACTTGGAAGGCATACCTAATTTTCCCATTTCATATTATCAGTTGGAAAAAATTTAACTCAATAATAAAATTTGAAGGGGTTCCACTACTTGGAAATGCATGCCTAATTTTTCCATTTAATATTGTTAGAAACAATCAGAAAAATACTAGTATTCGATATTTTCTATACCAAAATGAGTTAGCATTTAGTCAAGCTGTCTTGCTTATGCACAGCCCTCTGAATACTAGGTCTACGCACTGACACAAAAATGGCGGCTGTCGTAGGCAAATTTTTTTTTCGATATTTGCATAGGGTCAGGTGGGGTAATTATGACCAGGGGGTAATTATGACCGCCGTCATATTGGAGAAAACTGTGTATGGTAAAAATTTGTTTCAAGCTTAGATATTAAACTCATAATGTATATTTCATCTTAGATATTCTTTATTACTAGTCTGAAGCCTTTTTGAGATCCGAATAGCAATTTGAAACTAAGTCTATAAAATTTTTGATGAACGGATTTGTCACTTTGGAGTTCAAAGTGGTCACAATTACCCCAAATAAATGTGTATTGGCAAGTATAAAGAGAAGATATAGTGGTCATAATTTCCCCACTAGTGGTCTTAATTACCCCAAACTTATGTGATTGTGAGTTTTTGGTGGGGTAATTATAACCATACTTTTAACTTTAAAAAAAAATAGCTATGAGAATTAAAACTTTTAAAAGGTGTTCGTAAAGGATCAAAGCTATTTCCTATGTACTAAAAACACCACTTTTCCAAATAGGAGTTAAAAAAAAAAAAAAAAAAAAAAAAAAAAAATGTTGAAATGTAAAAATTGGTCATAATTACCCCTCCTGACTATAGTTCCTTGAGTGGAACACCAACATTTTCTAAAAGTGTTATGCACTGTAAAAATATTATTAAACGAACAAAAACAAGACGAAGAATACTTTTAGAAACTACTGGTATTATATTCAAGAGACCCCACAAACGCTGAAAAAAAATAAGTCTATCATATCCGCCGTTTTTAGGTGCGTTCGTAATTATGTAAATACGTAGCCCTTATAGTCGTCGTTCAGTCCGTCTGTCTGTCTGTATGTCCGTCTGTCTGTCTGTCCGTCTGTCTGTCCGCATATAACAGAGCAAAAACTACCCAACCGAATGGTCTGAAATTTTAAATATATGATTGTTGCATAATTTTGTCGAGCCATTTAAAATTTTATGAAAATCAGATGTATAGTTTAATTACAGGGACAGTCAAAAGTTTTTCTTTACATTACGGCCAATGGGAAAAATTATTGCAAGTGCATTTTAATGATGTTACTTCCTTCCGAATGGTCTGAAATTTTAAATATATGATTGTTGCACAAATTTTGTCGAGCCATTTAAAATTTTATTAAAATCGGATGTATAGTTTAATTACAGGGACAGTCAAAAGTTTTTCTTTACATTACGGCCAATGGGAAAAATTATTACAAGTGCATTTTAATGATGTCACAGCCTTCCGAATGGTCTGAAATTTTAAATATATACAGTGAGCAAAAAAAGTATTTGCACGCAGATGATTTTTTGCATAAGTAACCATAGAAAGCAAATTTGATACTATTCTCTTAATTATTCATTTATTTAAATAAGAAGAAAATAAAAAAAACTACCCATTTTCCTTAAACAATAATATTACACATTTTAAAAATTAAATTAATATTTTCCCATACCTAAAAAGTATTTGCAAAAGAAGCATTGACTGTTAAAAAAGGCATTAAATGTGAACATTGTGCAAATGTTTAGCATATCAGTCCCGCAGTACATTAGCACCGCACTTTAAAGTTACGTAATATATTAACTGGAGCAGGGATTCTGGGGAGTTTTTGTTTTAATGGCGTGTGAACTGTCTGTTGCTACCCGGGAGAAGATTATATTTCATCACAATTCTGTATTAAGTTACCGAGGGATAGGTAAAAAATTAAATCTAAACTTTTCTAGTGTTCGTTATGTAATTAAGAAGAAAAAAGAAACTGGTTCGACAATAAATAAGCCGAGAACTGGGCGTCCAAGAAAGCTAAATACCAGGCAAAGGAGAGCCATCATAAAATAATCTTCAAAAAACCCTTTTCTAAGTGCTCGAGAATTGGCTGTTGATGTCGCTTCAACGTCGGGAACAATAGTTACACCACAATCAATTAGAAATATTCTTCATGATGCAAATATTCGAGGAAGAGCCCCTCGAAAAAAACCATTTATTAGTGAAACAAATAGGGTGAAAAGACTTGAATTTGCAAAATCTTATGTCAGCAAACCACTAGAGTTTTGGAAAACTGTTATTTTTTCCGATGAAAGCAAGTTCAATATTTTTGGCTCAGATGGTAAGAAAACTGTATGGCGAAAGCCAAATACTTCTCTTCAAATTAAAATCTTGAAACCAACTGTAAAACATGGCGGTGGTCATGTAATGATTTGGGGATGCATGTCTTTTAACGGAGTTGGCGAAATGTCTTTATTGAAGGCAATATGAATGCTAAACAATATATTAATATATTGCGAGATCATTTATCTAATAGTGCTCTGAAATTGGGAATTCCTAATTCATATTATTTCTAACAGGATAACGATCCGAAGCACACTGCATATATTACGAGGTTATGGTTGCTTTATAATGTAAAAAAATCAATTAAAAACGCCACCACAATCACCAGACCTGAATCCGATTGAAAATTTATGGCATATTTTGTATGTGAAAATAAGGAAAAAGAAAATTTCTAACAAATCAGAACTTAAGCAAGCTCTTAGGGAAGAATGGCTACAAATCAGCAGTGAAACATGTCACAAATTAATGGAATCAATGCCCAGACGATTACAAGCTGTAATTGAAGCAAAGGATATGCATACTAAATATTAGCACTGTTTTTAACTTATAAATAATTATTCTAGTTCTATTTTTATTGCTAGTGTGCAAATATTATATTGGCAGTACAAATGCTACTTTTTTATGTTTTCATATTTTAAATATAATTATTAAGTCAGATATTAAATATGTTTATTTGTTTTGTAAAAGTGTTGGAATTTTTAATTCTTAGTTGCTTTTATCTATTTATACATATGCTACAACAAATTTACCTGGCGTGCAAATACTTTTTTTGCTCACTGTAATTGTTGCAAAATTTTGTCGAGCCTTTTCAAATTTTATGAGAATCGGATGTATAGTTTAATTACAGGGACAGTCAAAAGTTTTGCGTTACATTACGGGGAATGGGAAAAAATCATTGCAAGTGCATTTTAATGATGTTACAGACTATGCACTTATGAAGTGCAAAAAAATATACATTCAGTACAATATGGGGTGTAAAAAATAATTATAAAACTAGTTATAGTACGAACGCACCTCATTTGCCACGTTTGACGAGCAATTTCCAACTTGTTTATTTACGCGTCTGTCTAGTATTCAGAGAATAGTGGCTTAGTGGTATCCAGCAGAATTTTTACTATACTGATATTGAAATGAAACAATCGAAATTACATTTATTTTATGCCAAAAATATAAAAATATATAAAAAAGGAATTACATATTTTTGTAGTTTTAGAAACCGGTTTCTCAGTTATGAAGATCTATTGTCATTTTGCAAAAACATTGCACTATAGTAATAGATTTCTAGAGTCGCTATATTGTAGTCTGATTTATAAACTACTTTGCACAGACTCGATGTAAAAGTTGTTAAAAAAGAAGTTAAACAATTAGAATCGCGTTTATAGTTAGGTTGATACCCAGCTGGAATTATACAGTTTTGTTGGTTAAGAAATCTAGAGTTCAATTATGCAGATTTACTGCCATTTTACGAAATACTTAATGTGCAGATTTCGCACAATAAAAATAGAATTCTCGCGTTGAATAATTCCAGAACTGTACTTACAGTCCAGGTCTAGATTTATCGTGTGAACACTAGTACTCTTTTTGTTGTTGTTGTTGTTCTGAAGCTTTGTTGGCAAGCCTCTAACATCTAAATATTTTGCTTAATTATTTAAATGTAAAATTTAATTTTGAATCATAGTGAGATATAAATGATTAAAAACAAAAAAGGAACGAACGATAAAATAAAATTGTTGCATGAAATCATTTATATGAATTATATGCCTCTTGATAATAATTTGATAAATATTTTTCTATCTCTTTATCTTTTCCGTGCTAATTATTATTGTTTTTATTAAATACCTAATTTTATATCCTATGTTTCATAACTTACTGTTCTTACATCTGTTAATTCATCACTATTTTAAAATTGTTAAGGTTACTAATTCACAGCACTTTATGCCATAATTGTTTAGTAATAACCGGACTTATCTTTATGTGTTTTAAAAAAATATTATCTTAACATCTTTAGAAATTAATTGTACTGCTTTATACATTATTTTTATAATTTCAGCTGAAGAAAGACCTCCTCAGCTACCGCAAAGATCTCCAAGAAGTCCAGATTTCCCCGGAATGAATCAAGAAAAGGAAAACAGAATTCCAAGTACTCCACCATATTTATCTGGACAGGTGAATAACTTACCAAAATTGACCCAAAAAGTGTTATATATATAAAATTAAATGCATTCTTTAAGAGATTACGAGAATTTTTCGATTTAAAATATTAGTATAATTTATGAAATTGTTTTGATTTCTGTGAGCGATTTAGGAATGTGTATATTTTTGCTTTAAAAACATATAGTTTCAACTTTTAAAAAACCAATTTTGTATGAATTTCTATTGAAAAATGCGCCTTTTAGATTCACTTTATCTCGAAGTTGCATTGCATCTAGCATTCCGCGGTACCACAGATTTTTCTGAATGGTTTGATCTGAATACAATGAAACAAAAAGCACGTTGAAAAATACTCTGAGCGGCCAAAAAATTACGAACACCCTGGTACATAACACTAATATTCTTATGAACCTCTTTCTTGTATTGTGTTTAATTATCTTGTATAGCGTGCGGAGAATGTCGCCCGGTGGCGTGGTCAGTAAGCGGGGGCTGCTGCCACGCTGAGGGTCCGGCTTCGAATCCCTGGATCATTTCTGTGTACAAATAAGGATCATTCGAGGCGACAGCCATAGTTGCTTTAGTCCTCAGAACAATCTCCAATTCGGATGATGTCAAAGGTAGCGTGCGGATGGGTTTTAGGGCATGGGCGGCGAACCTAATGTAGGCGTGTCATAGGAAGCAAGCGCAGACTATTTTCGGAAGGACATAGATTCAGTTTCTTAATAAAAATACTGTTAAGTAGCACAAAATTCATGAATTTAGGTTGTGTCTGAATTCGTTTAATTTGTTTGGCTGTCGTTGCGATACGAATTGAAGAAACTGGAATGCAAGATGATGAACACCAATCTATCTCAATATTGGCTCAATTTTTTTCCAATTAAGAAAAGATTATAATAATCGAAAAGACCTGCGGCAAAATTATGATAACTTGAAATTCAAGTTAATACAATAAGAACTGTTTGAAAGAGCTGACATTAAACTTTGACATTTTTTTCTCCGAATCATTATTTTCGTAAATGAAATAGATTCAAGTAGAAATTTTTTGTCAGATGACTCCAATTCAGCTTGTCTTCTCTTAAAAATAACTTAGTACTAATACCAATTATTTAAAATCTAAGATGCAACCACTGATATAACATATTTTTAACTGCTTTATAAAATATAACATCAAATGTTACCTATATTTTTTTTTTAATCCAAAAAACCAAATTTGAAGTAATTTTGATTGATTATTATTCGATCCACTAAATTTCTTGGTTGTCGGTACGTCATGATCACGCATTTTATTTATTTTATTTTATTTTTTATTCAGCGCGTAGATGTGTAAAGACTCGCTCTACCTGCTTTAGGATGATCGTGAGTTGTAATGCGCTGCTATTTGTTGTGTTGTAGCTCCTCTGCTGCTTCGTGTAATGCATGACAGTTACCTGTCACCTTATTTCGTTGACAAATGTACCACTTTTTTTCTTTTGGCCGAGCTGGCATTCTTTGAAGACTCAAAACTCGAATGTACGAAAGAAAAAAAAAAAAAAAAAAAAAAAAAAACATAAAACATGTCAATGGTTTCAGAGATACTAGAACCAGTTTTCTGGCTCTCACAGTCATGCCCGTTCAAAGTCACTCGTATCCCATATTTTCTTCAGAAACAGGTGAATTGCTAGATTCCATTGTGTTTCTGACCAGGAGAAAGACTTTCATCAACAAAATCGAATTTATTACGTCATTATACGTGCAACATGGATGAGTCGAAATTTGAGTGAGGGATGTTCTTAACCCATTAGCTGCCAAAACTATAAAATAGAAATTTTCAAATTTCTTATTGAAAGTCGTTTTCCACCACAAATTCAGTAAGGTAGTTTACGCTTTATTAAAATAGCAAAATTTCTGTCAATAAATAAGACATTTTTTTCTTTTAATTCTAAAAGAGGGTGCCAAAGTAATTGCATGAGCAATTATTTTGACTGTTGCGTCAACGCAACGTCAGCGGGTAAGAGGTTAATAATTGATCACTCAATGTATATTATTGTCTAGTTCGTGACCGACTTTTTTTTTTCTTTTCATTTTTAACAAAATGGCGGTCTATCAAACTTAGTATATCACTTTAACAAAACAACAAAAAAAAACTCTCCTTTTTTAATAATAAAAAAAAAGATTGATGTTATTTTTTTAATACTACTTCAAGAACTAGGGCACCTTTTATCTTTTTTAAGCAAGAAAATCGGTTCATCCGTTGCCGAGATAGTTCTCTACCTCGAATAAAAAACATTCTTTCGAGAAAATCACGTTTAAAGTTTTCCAACAATTACCGCTCACTCATGTACTTTTCCAGAAGATTCATTATAATTTCTATATGTGTTTAAGTTTTTAAAAATGGCTTTGAAAGAACACTTATAAAAAGACATTCAGAAAAAAAAAAAAACTTGCATTTTTTTAAAGCCGAAAAATTCCTATAACCCCTTAAACAAGCAGTGGTGTAGTCCAGGGTGTATGCGAGAGGGCTCTGTCACCTGCCTTTTTATTTAATCTCAAACGTCCTCCTACTTTTTACTTTCATAATAGTAGTATTGAGGACGCTAATCTTTCAACCTTATTACATGTTATAAAGAATAAACACATTAATAAAATTTTAATTTTTAACAAAAAACCTTTTGCCGATCTATCTCAGTGTCCCGAATGCTATTTGCTTTCAAAAATCCTATTTCAAACGTTTTAAAGAATCTTAAAATGCTATAATTTTCGGGTACTTAGACGGCAACAGGAGTTTAATGATGTTCTCCAACCATTCTCAGTTCAAAAAGTATAGAATTGTTCAACAAATTTCTAGCATAAACCCTAGTACATGAAATTAGTGACACTGAATTCCAGAATATTTGATTCACGATAAGGTCATCAATTTTTAATGCAGTTTCCGAGTTATTTAATGATCGTGCACTCAAAGGAGATTTAATTAATTTACGTATAATTATCCTTATTTTATCGCTTCATTTCTAAATAGCAAAACGCAATGTTCGAAAACTTTCAGTAGGTGACACAGACCATAACTGCACAGAAAAGAACGGGGTTGTAAGCGTCTCCTCATTTTTCTTTCCAGTACTACACCACTGAAAACAAGTAAGATATTAATGTAAAATATGTTAATGTTTTCAATGTCAGAACAATTATTTCATATAAAAACAATGTAACCCACTAACTTTTAAGTAACGATGCTCTTTTGCCAAAATTTTAGAATTAGTTTTTATTAAAAATATATTAAATTTAAAAAATCAAAAAACCCGACTGCGTAAAAAGCGAACTAATTAATTATTTCTTATCAATATGAAACTATTTATTACTTACATTTTTTTTGTTTACTTGTATGGATGATTTTTAAGTTGTGTTTAATTATTAGTTCCTATCTACAACACTGTTTTGATGAGGCCTATAGATGTCTATTATGAAGGTTATAGTTACAGTAAAGGTAGGGATCCAAAGTTCACAACTTCCAGGTTGTGCAATATTTAAACGAAGTTTCTGCCTGCAAAATGGTCAATGAAACATCGTCTTTATTTTGAAAGACCCATCCAATGATATGCCACTCAATAGGGTTCGTAAAAAAAATTTTTCGTCGCTACCGCCATTTTGTACTTTACGGCCGCCATTTTGAATTTATAAAAACAAAACGTATCCTATAACCATCGGACAAATCGATAGAGACCTCATTCATAAAAATCCATCCAGCGGTTGGCATGTTTCGAGGGTATAAAGAAATCCACATACCCAGATACGCGTGAAACACATAACCCTTCTTTTCAGTCGGGTAAAAAGTTGATGATATGCAATACCTATTTATAAAATCTATTGCACAATATAATAAGTTATACAAGACGATTCAAAAATTGAAAACATTCTATAGGAAAAAACATTAATTGGATACTGTATGGAATTTATTTTTAAGGGGAGGACTTTACTAAAATGATACGAATTCATTAGTGTATTGAACACAGAGGTTATCGCAGGCGTAATTAGTACGGCGCACAGTGGTCCCAAATCGCGATTATGTGGCCAAAAATCAGGAAATCGAAGTTTTGTATTTCGAAATGAAATAAATTCCACAGTATTTAGAAATATCTGAAGATTTATATTCTTTAATATTTTGGTTTTATAAGCTCACATAAATTCGCATTGCTTATGTGAAGTTAGGAGTTTTGAGCGTTTTCTGCTGTTGCTTGAATTTCAGGCAAATTCGCTGCATTCACACCCTAACTAAAACCTTTTCAGAGAGTTTGTCGTTTTCTTCTTTGCACTTCTCTGAAACAACATTAAATTACATATGTAATTTGATTTTTCGATTGCAAAAGACTTAAAAATTAAAATAAGAGGAATTTTTTTAAAAATACATAGTTTTAAGGAATTTTTGTACATAAAAAGTTATATATAAAAAAAAGTCCTTCCGATTTCCTCGGACTTTTATAGTACAAAATGTAGAATGAACCTTCTAAAATCATATCCCAAGAGATTTATTGCGACTTTTTGCGACTTTGAGAGAACTAGCAGTATGAAGTAGGACATTGGATGTTGGCAGTATTAGTCCAAAATCAGTAATCGGTTTAAAGTCAATCTAATTTTCGCACTGACCCAAAATTGTCAGTGTTTATATAATGCAACATTATAATTAACATAACACTGTCAATTTCATTATTTGAATTCTCGGGGGGGGGGGGGGCTTAAGAATTGGGGATATTTATATATATATTTATTTTTTTTATATATATAATTTTTTCCTTGCTTTTTTCTGAAATTTTTGAAATAAATCTAATTAATGAATTGAATGATTTTATTATTAATTCATAGTAAATAGATGTCGAAAACTTAAAAAATAGTAATAATATTTTTAGATTTTCCTTGCTATAGGGGTAAATGGAAAAAGGGAAGATTTCACGTGTGTGTGGAGGGGGTTGGCAAAATTTAGCTGATTGATTATTTATGTATTAATTTCAATTGCTAAAAGGTGTAAATTAAAACTTTAAAACCAGTAAAAATACGTTTATTTCGACTGTTGATATGTTTCGACTTACCCCGAGTCATTTTCAAAAACAAATAAATAAAGCTATTCTAAATTTGCACGGTCTATGACACGCCATCATTCAGTTTTCCAGATATTCTTTCATATTATGCACGTTACATTTTTATTTTATATGAATTTTATTTTATATGGTTTATTTTATTTTATTTTCATACTCACTGAGCAGCTCGAGCCATATTTTTGGTAAGTGAAATGACGCTGCATCGTTACGTATCGAGTTTTTGCGCGTTACATCTATGGTTTCTCTTATAATTGATGGATAGTATAGACTGGACGGTAAAATTATTTTTCTTTTATTGAAATTTAGTTGGATGGTTTCTTCTTGATAAAATCTTGCTAGGTTCTGTGATTTTTCAATTATATTTAATATCAGCTATATGCTCCTTTTTTCTATACTTAAATCCCCTGCTAGTCATATCAATATAGTAATTCTTTGATCCGTCTGCTCTAATAAATGGTATTTTATATACCCCAGAGTAGTTCTCAAAACTAATTGGGTCAATTTTAGAGCAAATGATATTCGTCAATTTCGGAGGTGGTTTTGCTTCTAAGCAGATATTTAAACGTTTAACGCTATATTTTAATTTCTCAAAAAAGCTTGGAATATATTGAAGAGTATAAAGTTTGTGTTTTTGCGAATCAAATTTACGTTCAGGCTTCTTATTATTGGCAACCATATTTATTCATATCATATCATATCATATCATATCATATCATATCATATTCATATCATATCATATCATATTATTTATGTATTTTATTGATTGCTTATACTCTTTATTGTTACTTTTTAATAACATTAAAAAGAGAAAAAAATAAGATTTTAACCGGTATATTTTCAGGGAAGGAGGAAGAGGGGGGGGGGGGGGGGTTAAAATTTCAGGAGAGACTGAATTAGATTATTTGTCTTAAAAAAGTGAAAATATTCACCATAATCAAAAGTGAAAAATTCGCATTCCTGTAAAAAGAACCCTTTAAAAAAAAGAAATTTTAAATTTAATAAAAACTTGCCCCCCTCTATTTCGCCCCTCCAATCTCCTCCCCGGAACCCCAATTACATTTAGTTTAAATTCACAATGTAATATCACTTAGAATGTTATAAAATTAAAAATGAATCATATACAACCACTAGGAAACTAAGAAAGGATTTTTGGTCACTTGATCGAGATTTGGGACCACTGTGCGGCGTTTCAATTTCAGAGTACGCCGCACATCGATCAAAAAAAAAAAAAAAAAAAAAAAAAAAAAAACAGAAAAATGGCTAAACCTCTATGTAAACCTTATTTCGGATTGAGCATTTAAAAACAAAGTGCATTTTTATATTTTGGGTACGCTTGTGTTGGGTTTCAACATGATAGTTATTTAAAATTTTGGAATAACAATAAATTCATGGCATCAGATTCTGAACTGAAATTTCATTAATTAATGTGGAAGGTGATCAAGCAGGACGGTCATTCTGCCAAGCCAAGCTGAAAAAAAAAATGCTAACCTCGCCAAACCAACAAACGCCAAGAATAAAACGCAAGACACCGTAACTGCTTATTATACTGAAGCCAACTTCTCCATGTTAAATGGACGAAATATGCTAGCGTAAATTTTCTCATATCAAAAGAAGCAATCATCGCAGAAAAATAAAACCAACACCAGAAGGACCTAATAAAAAAGATCTTCAATTTGAGACCAAATGCATCCTCATAAATTAATTATAAACAGAGATATGGATTTCTTAAAATAACGCCGAGATACTGAAAATAACAAATTTATTTTCTTCGTCACACCTTATACTTCAATCGAGGTAGAGACTTAAATAATGGACATAAAAAAGTAAGAATTGCATTTTTGAACAGATATTTACTCAATCTACGTGCTTTTATAAAATTCAGCTTTAAAAACACAAATTTTCTATTCTTAATTAGCGAAAAACTGTTAATTAATGCTAAAGTTTATAAATTATGCCAAACAGCGATAAACCCGCCAAACCATTTTAGACGTCTTATACTATTCTTTTATATTATCCTTTTGCATTGATTTCATCGAAGAAAACTCTGGACGAGATCCAGATAGATTTTTCGCTGTTAGCGAAATGAGTTTGACCAATCACAAGCCGGAATGTTTGAGAATTTTTGCTGTTTCTGGATAGGGGCCTATGTCATAAAAGTTTTGAGTCATTTTTTTAGTGCCATGGATGAAGTGCAATGTTTACAGAAATCTAGGCTGGGATCCAGATAGATTTTTCGCTGTTAGCGAAACGAGATTCACCAATCAATAGCCTGCATTGCTGTAAACAGCGAAAAGTTCGCAAAAGTGCAAGCTTCTGATTTATGAATCTCGTTTCGCTAACAGCGACAAATCTATCTAGATTGCGGCCAATTATGTTGAACACAATTTTGCATTTCCACATCCAGGAAGGGTATTGATGTCATAACAACAGTGCATATTCGAAACTATTGAAGGCATTGATTCTGAAATCCTTTGCTATACATTTCAATATTAAAGAAATTGTTGTTTCAATAGTTTTAGTACTTTACTCTATTGCTCACTCTAAAACACAAATATCGAAATTTAACCAGCAGCGCTCAGAAACTATAGCGCCTAGAATATATAGTGTTGAAATCGGCTAACCCTGTAATACTTAAAAAAGCGCTAAAATATTGTATCCCTTAAATGTGCAATGATACTGCTGCAATATGCAGATCGCAGCGACATCTGCAGGATATTTTCTACAACTGCAAGAAATTGCTAGTCTATAAAATGTAATAATAGTAATACGAAAATCCCTCAGATGTCGCTGCGATCGACACTTGAAATTTTAGCAGTATCGTCGCACATTTAAGGGATACAAATTTTTAGAACTGTTTGGATAGCATATTTCCACACTAGGCATTCTAGGCGCTGTATCAGAAACAACACCATAACAGAGAGCCTTTATATATAAGAGTGGTGATATATGCACAGGAGGCATGCTCATTTCAAGATTTTGTCGACAGTACGGCAATCCGCTTTCTTGAATATATGATATTCAATCTACGTTATGATCACATGGTCAAAGCAAGAACGTCTAGCGTAAAGAAGGGAAGGCTCCGTCTACGTAATGTAAATCCCCGCTAGCCAATAAAACAGTTCATGGGAGAAAGCAGTAGTACACTGTTAAAAATATCGTGAAAAATTATCTCTGTTTTTAAAGGCTATCTGTATTATGACCAATAAGAACGCTTCATAGGCGTTTATATAGCGTTCTCATTGGTCAGAAAATAGAGAACCTTTAAGAACAGAGGTAATTTTTCACGATATTTTTAACAGTGTAGTTCCCTTCTTTTCAGTTAGAAATTCTTTGGGTAAATTACCGGTACCACGTGACATTTTCAGCCTCGAACCCATATTTGGAATATCCTCCATTAGAAGATACGCGCATGAACGATATCTATTAGACTAGGGAAATAATTCAACATGCATTAGCCTGACGATAATGGAACTCACAAAGAACTTTACCGATTTGTTTTTATCACTTTTACCAATAAACATTTATTGGCCGTATGTCGCTACTTCGTTATAGAGACACACTTGTTCCTAATTAGATCCCAGCCTTAATGTATCAAAATACGGAGTTTGCTTTCTGTACTATCCCTGAGCTCAGTTATAACGGCTAGAAATATAGGCCGGGATCCAGGTACATTTTTGCAAACAGTGAAAAGTTAGCAAAAATTCTGGCTTCTGATTGGTCAATCTCGTTACGATAACAGAGAAAAATCTACCTAGATCACGGTCATAGTGTGGAAACCGGCTATTCCAGTAATGCTTTAAAAAGTGCTAAAAATTGAATCCCATAAATATTGAAAAATACTGAATGACAAATGTCGATAGGAGCAACATTTTCTAGATCTTCTCTGAGCGAAACGTTTTCTTTTGAAATAGTTACGTTGGAATTACCATATGTCGCTGTAATCGACAATCGTCGTTCAGCCTCGTTCAACATTTATGGGATACAATTTTTTAGCACATTTTTAATAAGCCGATTTTTAAACTATATCTTCTAGAAACTATAGCTCCGTTATAGCGTCTAGATTATATGTTGTAGAAATCGACTATCCCAGCAATACTTAAAAAAGCGCGGAAGTACAGCGCCTAGAAGATACAGTGTGGAAAACGGCTACAAAATAGTGCTAAAAAATTGAATCCCATAAATGTACAACGATGCTGAATAACAAGATGTCGATCGTAGGGCCATCGTAGTGATTTAAAAACGATAGTCATTCTAAAAGAGACTCTTTAACCTATTTCACGTCATTCCTTAACTAAATTAGCTTATAACAGACTAAAATATCTTATATTTAGTTTCCGATATTTAACATTCTATAATTTTTGAAAACACAGGGTTTATATTGAAAAGAGTAACGAGATGGCACTCGTATCAGCATATTGCCGCTGGGCATTGTTGGAGATTTATGGGATACAAGTTTTTAGCACTTTTTAAAGCATTATAGGAATAGCCGTTTTCCACACTGTATCTTCTAGGCGCTGTAGCGGAAGTATTGAATCCCTTAAATGTACAACGATGTCGAATTCCATAACAGTTATTTGCATCGACATCTGCAGGATATTTTTTAAAGAAGAAAAAGACATGTTTAATGCACCTCTACTACAGCGCCTAGAAGATACAGTGTGGAAAACGGCTATACCTATAATGCTTTAAAAAGTGCTAAAAACTTGCATCCCATAAATCTCCAACAATGCTCAGCGGCAATATGCTGATACGAGCGCCATCTCGTAACTCTTTTCAATATAAACACTGTGTTTTCAAAAATTATAGAATGTTAAATGCCGGAAACTATAAATATAAGATATTTTGGTCTGTTATAAGCTAATTTAGTTAAGGAATGGCGTGAAATAGGTTAAAGAGTCTCTTTTAGAATGACTATCGTTTTTAAATCACTACGATGGCGCTACGATCAACATATTGTTATTCAGCATCGTTGTACATTTATGGGATTCAATTTTTTAGCACTATTTTGTAGCCGTTTTCGACACTGCATCTTCTAGGCGCCGTACCGCTACAGCGTCTAGAATACATAATGTGGAAATTTGCTATCCAAGAACCGCTGAGAAGTGTATCCCTTAAATGTGCACTGACGCTGAAATCCAGGGAGATGATCGCAGCGACATCTGCGATATATTTTCAAATTTCAAAGTAAACATGGTATTATTACAGCGGGTTTGACGCCAAGCACACTGGTCAGATGTATGTTAATAAAACGTAAAAAAAAAAAAAAAAAAATGTTACAGCGTTTAGACCAAATTGTCTGCGGCATTTCTATTTCCACTATACTTCTGTTCTAACGTTCTTCAGAACCTGTTCTAGCGTCCTCAGAGCCGTTCTGATTGGCTGGCCCGATTCAGATGAAGTGGCTAAACGTCCGAGCACCGTTTGTATATATTCGGATGTTTGTTTTCAGCTATTTCGTTTCTGATGCAACATAAGTTTGATTTGAATAAATTATTTTCCATTTTTAAATGATGAAACTGCTATTTTCTACTTGAAAGTATTCAAAAATGCCTGCATAAAACAAACCTCCATCATTTCCAAACTAAAACTGTTTTTTTTTTTTTTTTTTTTTTTTTTTTTTTCAAACCTTTTAAGATTAAGACTGTTTCATAATTTTTAATTGTTATTTCTATTAAAAATTATAAAATAAAATATATAATTTATATTAAAAACGCTTGTCACTTATAAAACACTGCAATTGCAGGGGAATTTGCATATCTAAACCATGAAAAAAATATAAAACCAGGGTTATTTTTGAATTTTTTATTTTTGTAACCCTGATACTAAAAATAACCCTGAAAAGTATTCTTTTTTTAGCACTGAATATGGAATTTTTAAATATGTTTCATGGAGGTATAGGAAGATTCTGTTGCAAATTCAGGGGACAGTTAGAAAGTATCCCCCCCCCCCCCAAAAAAAAAAGAAAAAGTTTCTGATTTTATATTTTTTCATGATTTAGATATGCAAATTCTCCCTGCAACTGCAACGTTTTATAAGTGAAAATGCGTTTTTATTATAAATTATAAATTTTTTAATAATTTTTAATATAAATAACATTCAAAATTTATGAAACAGTCTTTATGACTCTATCTTAAAAGGTTTGGAAAAAAAAATGGTTTTAGTATGGAAATGAGGGAGGTTTGTTTTATACAGGTATTTTTGAATACTTTCAAGTAGAAAATAGCAGTTTCATCATCTAAAAATGAAAAATAATTTATTCAAATCAAACTTATCTAGCATCAGAAACGAAATAGCTGAAAACAAATATCCGAATAATATGTGCAAACGATGCTCGGGCGTATGGACACTTCATCTGGAGCTGGCCAGCCAATCAGAACGGCTCTGAAGGACGCTAGAACAGAAGTCTAGGGGAATTAGAAATGTCGCAAATTGTCTTGGAGTTTTGGGAAATATCCTGCAGTGATCGACTGATGCAGTGATTGACTCCTGCAGTGATCGCTGTGATCGACTGATTGGATTTCCACACTATATATTCTAGACGCTGTAGCACCGCAGTAGCCTGTCTTTTTCGTTTGCCTCGAAGTAGATACGAGGCTAACGAGAAAGACAGGCTAACGCGGTGGGCCCGATTCTTCTTTTTTTACAGACTGCTGGAATCACGTGATGCTCTTTTTGCACACCTTCATTGGTGCATTCGAGCATCACGTGACTCCAGCGGTCTGTAAAAAAAGAAGAATCGGACCCACCGCGGCAGCCTGTCTTTCTCTTTAGCCTCGAAGTAGATATAGATGACGTCATTTGAAGCTGCTCCTAAAGTGTGGCTAGCTCATCACGTCACACGGAGTTGATTATCTGTACACGGCAATGGACACAAAAAAATTGATGTACCGCTTTGTACTAATCATCGTGTAAAGATGATCCAACTCCGTGTGACTTTTAAACGTCATGAACTGGCCTATTATGTCATTGGTCACGCTAACACACTCCCCCTTGCGTCCGCCATATATAGCGGCATCTTGCACTGGAGACTGCTAAATGTGCTGCTATCGGTCAAAATCGAGAAAGAAAAGGGCAGAAGAGGGGGAAATAACTCGTTTTTTTTATGTAGTTTTTCACACGGGAAGCTTGACATGTCTGCTCCTCTCCTTTCATATCTTCATGGTGGTGAAATAAACCAACGCCCCCTAGATATTTGAGAAAGTCTTGACACGCGTCACGAAAACATCACACAAAGCAGGCAAAGCAAAGGAACAAAATCATTCATTGGCTCGTGGATATGAACGAGCCAATGAATGATTTTTCTTCTTTGTTTTGCCTGCTTTGTGTGATATTTTCCTGACGCGTGTCAAGGCTTTCTCGAATATTTAAAGGGCGTTGAATAGGCCGGGATCAAGATAGATTTTACGCTATTAGCGAGATGAGATTGATCAATCAGAAGCCTGCATTTTTGAAAACTTTTTTATGTTTGCAGTAAACACCGAAAAGCCTGCAAGGATGGAGGCTACTGATTGGTCAATCTAATTTTACTAACAGAGAAAAATTTATCTGGACCCCGGACATTAACTTTGGTTGGTTGAGACGATTTTGAATAGAATCAAATCAGAAAGCCAATGTTTTTTAACTTTTCTGGTTAGTTTAATCGAAATCTTTCACGTCTATTATTGAAAACTGAGTTACTGTACTTTAGTCAAAAACTTGAATATGAGTGCACGACTTGTGCGTATGTCACCACTCTTACATATAAATGTACTCTGTTATGAGCATAATTATAAGCGCAGCTGGTTAAATTTGAGTATCTGGGTATTATAGAAAGCAATTGTGGCCCATCGTGGCTGAGTGGATAAGACACCACGCCGCTAATCGCTTGAGAGCGTAGGTGGGGGCGGGTTCAAATTCCGCCGTGATCCCCACGTGATCTGATATATATGTGTTCAATAAAACAAACAAACAAGCAATAGTGAAAGGTACAGTTGCCATGGAAACAACGACTTCTTTAATTCGTATAGAAAATGAATGAATAGTTGTAAATGACTTAAGTTTAAAATGTAGGCAAATGCTCTGAAAATATCAACAGCTTCCATCTAGTATTTTACAAAAGTAATTTAATATATTCACACTATGTATAAGTTGATGCAACTCTTAGCTAATGAAAATTCTGCAACAAGACTTATGTAGGTATATCTTTTCAATGATTAATTCAGAATTCTAAGAACAAAACGAAGTTCTTAAGCGCCCTTCCTCACCCCTCACCCCTCTCAAAAAAGAAATACGATAGAAAGATATAAGTATTTGGATAACTTCAGCATTTCTGTGATCTTTTGTCAGAGTTTAGAAAAGGTGTCTGGGTATTAAAAAAACATAAAACAAATTTGACGAACGATAAGACTATAGATTTCAGGCAATTTTTAACTGGAAAAAATTTAATTCTAATGTTTATGCGGCTTTAATAATAGACTATTAAAGATAATCAATTTACGGGAATTTTTATACGAAATTATATTCTCACATTTATGCAAATAGGTATGGATAAACAGACTTGAGTAAAATTACATATTTATTCTTTCTTCTATGTAACACGATCTAAATGAAGATGAAGTTACATGTACAGTTTATACCTTTAAATTTTTAGATTTTTTTTATCAAAAATGTTTCCTCATCATGTTTAGAATTGCTAGATTTACTTCTTCAGACAGATCTTCGATTCTTTAGATGCCTGCAGGGCTTCATTCTCGGATTATCCGTAGGTATTTGTAAAGGTAAATTTATTTTGCAAAACCGTCAGCAAAAAAAAGTTAGAACAAACAATTAACTGACAGACTAACTGTAAATATATATTTTATTTTGACTCTATTTGATTTTTACTAAATTTTCATCCTTCATAGAAAATTTTAAGGAGATATAAATTGAGAAAGACTGATACTTTGAAAGAAGAAATTGACTTTCCTTACATTTAAATTATTAATTACTCTAAAAAATGAAGGATAGGTAAACAAAATGTATACTATTGTGTTTGTTCCCTGCTGATAAAGGCTATACAAGGACTAATTTTAGCAAGTAGAATTATTTTAATTATATATAATATGTTTAAGAAAAAGGACTGATATCTACTAAAAAACAACTTTTCAAAAGTTAAAAAAAAGCCAAGCAAAAAAAAGCAAAGAAAAAAGGGGAAAGTTGTGGCTAAAAAATAGTGTGATATCAAATTTCCAAGCTTATATTATGGTACTTATTTAAGATTTTTTATTAAAAATTTACCATACGCAAGTCGAGTACCTAAGTATGCGTTGATAGAAAGCCTTTTCGCCTTTACTAAATACATCATAACGTGTTTCTGAAAATTATTTTTTTTTAAATTATGCATGATGGGCTTGGCGGCCATCTTTCCATATTTTACACAAATTTCTAAGCAGACAGCTGTTTGCATTATTAAGAATTTTGAACTTCTAGTTTTGGCTACAGACAGATAAATTAAGATTGTCTTTTATTTTGAAAAAAAAAACAAATTGATTTTAACTAACCTCCTTCGAAAAAAAAAGAATCATTAGATGAAACCTGAAGTTACTTCAACTTTATTTTAACACACAAATTTCTAGGCACTCATTTCCATAAATTAAAAGCATAAAATGTTTGCTTTAGCAACAATTTCGAATTTCCGATCTTAACAATGTACTTGTGTGCTTAGAAATTTGTGTAAAATATGGAAAGATGGCCGCCAAGCCCATCATGCATAATTTTAAAAAAATAATTTTCAGAAACACGTTATGATGTATTTAGTAAAGGCGAAAAGGCTTTCTATCAACGCATACTTAGGTACTCGACTTGCGTATGGTAAATTTTTAATAAAAAATCTTAAATAAGTACCATAATATAAGCTTGGAAATTTGATATCACACTATTTTTTAGCCACAACTTTCCCCTTTTTTCTTTGCTTTTTTTTGCTTGGCTTTTTTTTAACTTTTGAAAAGTTGTTTTTTAGTAGATACAAGATACTTAAAGAATATTTTAAGGATTTTACGAAATAAAAGGATAACAGTAAATTATTCCATGTAACACGTGGTTTACATGTTACAAAGAGCCTAAGAACTATTGCTATGTGAAGCTGGATTTGGATGAACATTGGCACAAACAATTGTTGTAATCGTATTGTAAACATGAAAGAAAAAACTATTTTAATTAAAATCATTGTACAATTTCTTGATAAAAAAAGAATAAACAATGTTTTGGCCTGCCTTTTAATATTATTAAACTTAGTTTTACAACTATTATTGATTTTTTAAATACACACCGGATATAATGATAAAACAATGCAATTTTAGTGTGTCTGATTATCACGCTTGTAGATAATCGAAAATTCTAAAATTTTAACCTAAATATATGATTTTGTTTGTATTGCAGTACCTCAATCGTATAATCAATTTTATTTTGTAACCCCCTTAAAATACTTTTCTGAAGCGCTACAAAATTCATCACTGAAGAACTTGGTTTGCGAATAATTACCTCCATTATTTAATAATTTATGACTCACAATGAACGAATCTCTTGTATATGTTTACTTTAATGGACAGCGATATTGGTCTTTTAAGCTAATTTTAACCGAAGTTATCACAAAATATATACATATTTGAATGTAACTCATCTGTAAAATATTTTTTTTTAAGATCTTTCTAAAAATGTAATTTTTATGTAGTTTTATTCGAAAAAATAATTTTGATTAAAAATGTCCGTCTGGTGTGTCCGCCCTAAAGTGAAACGGCCAGGCCGTAACTGTTGATGATAGTCATATGACTTAAGCTATCATTATAGAGATAAATCACTGAAACTAAAACATGCATTTTTATCTACAATACACATCCTCTTGTTTAATCTTCTTCTTCTTCTTCTTCTTCTTATTATTATTATTATTAATGAAATAGTACATTTTTACTTTTGTATATTTTATCTGCCATCCTACATTTTTCTTTTTCCCTACCAATTATAACTATAATTTTATTGAATAAAAAAAATAAAGAAAGATAGTACAGGGAATTAATAGTCGTTAAAATTATAAAACAACATCAAAGCTATCGTATTTTATACCAAAAATTTTCAATAATTGAATGTCTGAGTAAAAAAAAAAAAAGGTTATGCCACTTTTTTTTTCTTTTTCATGGATGAAGGTATTGGGAAATAATCAATCCTATGGTAAAATTAAATATTATGATTCTAATAAGTCTATGGGACATGGGACATTTTTTTAAAAATATTTTTATATTCAATAATTTAAATAGTATTACAAATTTTTAACACTTTGAGGTCTAAGACCGAGCGTCACTCGGGCTCCCGTTTTCGGTGAAGCGAACTAAGCCCGAGAGTCTCTCTGTGTCAAATTTAATTCTCTGAGCTATAAAAGTACCTACCGATATACGTTGGCGGTCTTTTCAGACATTATCGACGAACCTTTTATTTTGAAAATAATATAGGTGGCAGCACTAAAGAGGAGTAATTATAAGAAAACATTGAATCTTGTGGTGTTGCTCTTTGTGCTTTGAAATGCACCACACTAAAGCAAATTTTACTGAATAATGTTTATATATAAATAAAACCTATTTTCAGATATTTGTACAACATTTGGTTTAGTTTTTATTCAAGTCTATGTAAAATTTTAGGTTAAAAAATTATGTTTTCTTATGCGGAACTTCTTTTTAAAAATATAAAACATGCTTTTTTTCAATAATTTCTCATTAAATATTAACTTTTAGTACATTTAAATAGTCCCTTGATTATGAATGAGAACAGTTTGAAGTTTATAATGAAACAAATTTATTAAAATACATATTTTCCAAGTATTTTTTAAAGAATCATGAAAAGTACCAAATACCCTCAGCCCAGAGGGAGATATGCGGCTGTAATAGCTCATACCTCAAAGTGGTAATACTTAGCCCTCTAGTTCACGGTTTTATTTTCAGCAATCAGTCTTTAAATTAGCAGAATTAAAATTCTATTAAAGATTGCCATAAAAAATTGTTTACGCCATAAATGAGTCTTGGATGTTCAAAAAACATCACTCAAAATTGATTCGAAAGCCTTTTCTAAAAACATTGGGTTTTTTCATTTAAGTTAGGAGCCTCATATTAGACTTAGGTGAGCTAGGGGGTTAAAAATTAAATGTCAAGCATTTTTTATGAAAGCGTTTAGTGACACATGTTAACATTTAAAACATCTTCTGTTAAAAAGTAAATAAATAAAATATTTACAACAAAAAGCTTTAATGTCATAAAAACTTTTTTAAATTAATAAATGCGATAGAATTTTTGGAAGAACTTTGTCTTTCTTGTTCAGGTGCAAAGAAGACGTGCTACCACTTTGAAGGAAGGAGCAAGACGTGGTAGCTTCTTCACGTCACAGTTTAAAGTGGTGTCATGTCGTCTTTGCGCCTGAAGAAGAAGGCCAAAGTTCTTTTGAAAGGCCTAGTAAAGGCCTCTTAATTTTATGGTGTTTTTGAGGCTGTTCTCGAATCCAAAAGGGCTACTTTCTGACACATTTTTTAATTCATTTTTGTGCGGTAACGCATGAAATTGGCAGGTGTTGTTATTCAGAAACTATTTAATCGAAAGACATTTTCCATTTTTTGGTAAACGCAAAAGTTAAGAAAATACTGTCAAAGTTGGCATTTTGAACCAAATTTCTGACGCGAGACCGCGAGAAAGAAGAAAAACTAGTGATCACAGAATCAGAAACTCTAATAACTCGATAAGTAATTTATTTATCAAAAAATGGAAAACTCATTTTGATTCCAAATCACTTCAACCCTCAGATGTGCCACTTTTATGTCTTTACGTTTAAAAATCATTCAGAAAATGTGCCAGAAAGTTTTGCGTTGTCTAGCAGGATATCTAAAAACAGCCTTAAGAAGTTTTTATGCCTTTATTGTATCATATCTATTTATTTAACATTTTAATGAAAAAAAGTTTAATTTCAATTTTCTCTCAATTTAATTTACTTTGCATAACGTCTTCTTGCACTGAGTTCATCAATTTATCCCAATAAACATTCTCACGTATTTCAAATCAGTGATTTGTACTAAACTATATTTATAGATTCGTAATGGATCTCTTGAACCAAATGCCAACCACATGAACCAGAATCATCAATTTAACAGCAATGATCCCAATCATTGGAACAGCCAAGCAAATCACCAAAATGACAGTCAACCGTTTGGAACTTTAAACAGACAACGGCCTTTTATGCCTCCAGGAGCGTAAGTGTACATTTTTATCATTAATATTTTAATCCATTGTTCGTATATTGAACATGAATATAACTGGTTACCTAATATATTTCGTGGGGTTGTGTAATCCAGAACGTCTCAACTCGTATTTTTAACACTTTCCAACGTAGTTGAAAATTGTTTATGAATCCGGTTTGTCTCTCCGTCTGTCCGTGCTCTAATATAGCATAAATATAGTCCGATTGCCATGAAATGATATATGTTATTTAGGTTTACTAGGACATGTTCGGTATTGAAAATGAAGTATGCAGCCTTTTCGATTAATTTACAGGGCCACTCAAAAGAATTCCGTTACATTATGGTCAATGGGGATAAATCGTTTGCAGTGTATTTTAATTATATTACAGTATTTAAAACCTATTGAAATTGATATACATCAGTGAGGTATACTCGAAGATTCTTACTATAGAATATGGTGTGCATAGAGCTTGTCGTTCATTTACAGGGACACACGGAAGAATTTGGCTATAGAAGAAAATGAGCAATAATTGAACTATATTGAAGCCTACGAACAATAAATGCTGGAATTGCGTTTTCAGTTGTGGTATGCGTTTTTAAATGTAACTATTTTTTTTTTACATTACTTGGTCTGTATAAATTCTATAGATCATGTACAGGGTCGCACAAAAATTCTCAACAACATCCGTTTATTGGCAGAAATTGCTGAGTGTAAATTTTTAACTGTGCTATGGGTTTAGCTGAATTAACTTTTAGCATACTATGTAGTATGTATACATATCTGTAGATCCTGTACAGTGCTGTACAAAAAAATTCGTATATTATAACGAATATTCATGGTAATGCGTTATACGTTTTCCAAATTGTTCATTTAGACATCATCTTTCACCTTAGTAAACTGTGAAGTTTTGTTAAAGCATTCTGAATGTGTTGGAAAGTGTTTCATAATCTATGCTGTACGCATGATTTTTCGTTCTTGTTAGAAAATGATTTAGGTAAGTCAGCAAAATATTAAATTATATTTGAGATTTGAATTTTTCTATTAGAATATGTGGAAATTTTTTAACATTCTTTTATTTTTAGCCACAGACAGCGGTGTTAGAACTTACAAGGAGAGGGCCAACCTTGTTAATCACAGATTTTGATTATTTTAATATATGTTGTAGGGTAGAGACTTCTTAATGTCAGGTTCAACGGATTTTATCCAACGCTCCTTAGTTCTTGAGAAACCGGGGGGGGGGGGGGTCTAATAATAGTACACAACTTAAATACTTAATTTCCAACTCCAATGATAAGCTGGTCGTAGCTCAGTTGGTATGGCGTTTGACGACTGATCCACGGGCCCGGGTTCGAAACCTGAATGCGCTACATTTGTTTTTCTCATTTTGTGTTTTATAAATATACTTGTAAGAACAATTAATAATCTCATTGTCAATTAAAATTTATAATATTGTATATCAATTATAATTTTGATCTATTTAATTTTTTACTTTTAAGTAAATAGTTGTATAAAACATCATAAAACTGTTAATTTTTTAAAAATCACTTTTAAAATGTATTTCATATATTCTTTATTGATGCAATGATATTGAGCAATTGTGTCAATTCGTGATTTTAAAGAAACATCATTTACATATTGCTTTAACAAAGGAAGTCAATGCGATAATACTATTATTCTGTTTTTAAAGTAACAAGCATAATTATATTAAAAATTAGCATCAGAATTAAATTACAACCGTTTTTTTGCATATTAAAGATTTTTAAATTTGTAATACGTATGTTAGGGCTTTTAATTATTTTGCTTTCACCTTTATCTTCTTTCTGCTTTTATTTTTATTTTATTTGGATATTTTTTTATTTTATCATAACTAGATGGCACCACAACAGATTTTGTCACGATTTTGGAATTTTTATCAATCAATAATAGATCCAATTTCTTTTTAAGCCTCTTTAAAGGATGAGAAATAATAGTTTAAAAATAAAAAATGATAAATTTAAGTTTGTTAACATTATAATTAATGTACGATATTAAAATTTTTAATTGAAAATATTAAATTATAATTACAAATATATTTATAAAGCATTATTTCATGCTGTATTTTCTTACATGTGAGGTGTATGCTGATGTTTCTATGATACATAAAATTTAGTTATCTGTAAAAAAAAAAAATTCTTTTTCTCTCTAGGCCTGGATATCCTGGTGGCATGCATCAAAGCTCCAGTGCAACAGACCTACACAGCCTGCACAATCCTGAAGCAATGCGTGGACAAGTTCCACCACATTATCCACACTATCCAGTGAATCCACATATGCCTCCACACTATCCTTACCCCATGTATCCTGGATATCCCAACTACCCACAGTATTTCGGAAATTCTTTTGCGAATCTATCGAATCCACCCACAAGTGAAGGTGATTTCAGCGATTCTGAAGCCTCCTCAAAGCATTCATCTAAGAGGCACGCATTTAGAAAAAGGGCAAAGCGTAGTCAAAGTGTGGTGATGGACAGAATGGCATACCCAGGTAAATTTACCATAAGACCTCTAAAATATAGTTTCTATTTTCTAGTCTGATTTAATCCTTTAAGATCGGTTGGGGAAATTTTTGGAGAGAAAAAAGTAGCTGTTTTAAAGCAAGGAAAATTAATTTTTATATCTCTCACGCTCAAGAAAAGTGACACATCTCGACAAAAGTGAATTTCACAGGAGAGGCAAAAGAAAATTTGCATGATTTTTCTGTAACATGAAATTATAGCACTCAGTTCTGGATGCAGGAATAAAAACGTGCATAAAAGCATAAAACTCTTAAGAATGAAGGCATTGAATGAGGTTTGGAAGGTTAAGTAACTTTACCTCCTCACATAATCCACCCCTCTTCTACGGTCACAAATGGACATATAGCGCAATAATGTGATTTTTCGTATAACTACACTTATGAAACTTTTTGTATAGGAAGACACAGCTATGACAGACCTATTAGTGAAATAAAACGCAAAATGAATTATTGCGACATGCGTCACTTTTGTTGCGGGTGAGCGATATTTTCGACAATTCTTTCGGAACTACCTTTTCACATTCTGTTTTTCTAAGTATTAGAACACTTTAGGTTTGTATGTCTTGCCAGAAAAGTGCTAAAGTTAAAAAAAAAAATCGAATCCGCACGGTCCTGTTTATTCCCTCTTAAGAGATATATTATCCAATTCCGAAACTTAAACATTTCAGCCATGTTTAAATCCATATATTTTTGAAAGAGCTGGGAAGTGGAAAATGGAAAGTTATATTTATAATAATAACCATTCAACAATATTAACAGCAGAAGGAATAGGACTTCTATTTTAGAGAAAACGTAACTATAATGTAATAGTGGACAGAATTGTACATTGGCCATGTTAAATTCATCATAGGAACTCAAAAGTATTAAAAACAATTTCTCATTTTATTATATGTTGTTCGACTTAAAATTAAGCTAATATAGTCATATACAGGGTATCTTTGAACTCATGGGAAAAACTGTAAGGGAAGATAAAAAAGCAATTTTGGTATAACAATGCGGGATCGGAAATGAAAAGTGTTGGCGAAAACAAGAAATGCCGAGGAAATGAAAGCAAACGTTTTATTGACATAGCAATTACAGAAGTGCTCAAATGTGCCATCACCAAAATCGATACATAGTTAGAAAAGTCCAGCAAGGGATTGGGCGTACCTTTCGAAGATTCCAGGTGTCTCATCTACGAGACACCAATTGACTCTGATGAGGACCTCATTCCAAGAATTTCCGTCGCTGCTGCAATTGTTCGTGAAACACCTGGAATCTTCGAAAGGTTATGCCAGTTACTTGCTAGACGCTACCAGCCCTGTATCGATGTTGGTGGTGGCATATGAGCACTTACTGTAATTGTTACAGCCATAAAACGCGTGTTTTCATTTCCTCCGTATTTCTTGTTTTCCGCCAACATTTTTCATATCCGACCCCACATTGCTATACCAAAATTGTTTCTTTATGTGTACTTTACTTTTTCTTACAATTTGGCCCATGAGTTCAGGAACACCCTGTATATATTTTAATTTTGAATGAAAAATTTGCGAACTATATGTAGATTAATAACATACTTTCAGCTATATGTGTAAAAAAAATATGATTAATGACGGAATGAATGAGATATTTACCATGATAAATTTCTTGGGCGATTCTAATAAAATCAAAAACAGTTTCTATTGTGATTACATGTTGTTCGACTTTAAAAAGTATTTTCTCATTTTATTATACGTTGTTCTATTTGGAAGGTAACTGTTATAGTCATTTGTTAAATCCAGTTATGGCAAAAAATTAAGCGACGAGCTATATGTAGGTTAATAACGTCCTTTTAGCTGCATTTGTAAAAGTAATAGGATGTAATGGCGGATAGAATAGGGTATTTACCATGATAAATTTCTCGAACGATGTTTAATAAAATCAAAAACAGCTTCTATTGCGATTACATGTTGTTCGACTTTAAACTGTATTTTCTCATTTTATTATAAATTGTTCCATTTGAAGGTAACTGTTATTGTCATATATTGTATCCAGTTACGGCAAAAAATTAAGCGACGAGCTATATGTAGGTTAATAACGTCCTTTTAGCTGCATTTGTAAAAGTAATATGATGTAATGGCGGGTAGAATAGGATATTTACTATGATAAATTTCTCGAACGATATTTAATAAAATCAAAAAAAGCTTCTATTGTGATTACATGTTGTTCGACTTTAAAAAGTATTTTCTCGTTTTATTATACGTTGTTCTATTTGGAAGGTAACTGTTATAGTCATATGTTAAATCCAGTTATGGCAAAAAATTAGGCGAAAAGCTATATGTAGAATAATAACATCCTTTTAACTGCATTTTTAAAAGTAATGTGATGTAATGGCGGATAGAATAAGATATTTACCATTATAAATTTCTCGAACCATGTTTAATAAAACCAAAAACAGCTTCTATTGTGATTACATGTTGTTCGATTTTAAACTGTATTTTCTCATTTTATTATACATTGTTCTATTTGGAAGGTAACTGTTACATATTAAATCTAGTTGTGGTAAAAAATTAGGCGAAGAGCTCCATGTAGATTAATAATATATTTTTAACTGCATGTGTAAAATCAATATGATGTAATGGCGGATAGAAAGGGATATTCACCATAATACGTTTCTCGGGCGGTATTTAATAAAATCAAACACAGCTTCTATTGTGATTACATGCTGTTCGACTTTGAACTGTATTTTCTCATTTTATTATATATTGTTTGAGTTGAAATGTAGCTGGAATCAGGGCCTGATTATCAACGAGGCAAACTTCCACCAGTAAAAAAGAATATAAGTTTATTCCCTATTCATGACAGTAATTTCGCATAAAAAAGGCGTTTAAATAAGGCAAAAATTTCTATAAAAAATTACTGATGGATGTTTGCTCCGTTGGTAATCAGGCATGTGTAAAACTAATATAATATAATGGTGGATATAATGGGATATTTACCATGATGAATTTCTCGTACGATCGTAATAAAATCAATGTTTTTATTGTGATTATATGTTGTTCGGCTTTAAAATATAACCATAACTGCTATATTTCAAATTTAGTAATCTAAAATTATATATATAAGAAATTTATGACAGATTTTTTTCAATTAAATTAGAGAGAAAAAAAATGCGATTATTCGTTCGAGAAAAATATTCTCAGATATAGGTATGGATAGAATGACATAGCCAGATAAATGTATCATAAGACTTATATAAAATAAAAAATAGTTTCTAGTGTGATAAACCGTTGTTAGATTTCAAAATGTAACAGTTTGAGCGATAACTTAAATACAGATACTAGAGTTATAAAAAGTTCCATCTAGAATTTTAGCTTTCTTTCAACTGCATAAGAGTCAAAAATCATCATTCAGGGATTATTAAAGGATCCATTATTAAAGGAACCTCTACTGCGCACGTGTTATCGAAATTTAATTAAAGGTATGTAATTAATAGCGTTAGAGAATAAATATTTGTTTTAAGTTAAAAATCCATTATAAAGAAATTTCATTATAGCGAACGGACTTTTAAATCTCGTCGAATCCTTTTTAACGGAGCTCAACAGTAATAGTTGATTGTTAATTAATAGTCGGCCTTATTTGTTCGTAGTTCATATTTATTCTATAAATAATTCGTTAATATTTTGTTTTATATTGTATGGTTATTGTGAACCATAAAATTTTGTTTTTACTCCCTTTGGGTCGAGCATCCCGTATATCACTTTCATTTTTGAGTACCATTATTTCCGAATAGTAATCGCCGCCTTACTTCATCACAGAAATTCTGCGATTAAATAAAGTGAACAGTGATACTGAAAATAAGGACCATTTACATCCTATATGACACTTATACGTGATGCTCGTTTGGAACTGGTTAATGTCTTTGTTCTTGCGAAGAAAAGAACCCAAAAACTTTTTCATTGATTTTATTTAATGCATTGAAAGATATAAAATATAAAAAATTTAAATAAATCTAATGCTTTGAGAATCTTTGTTATACCGAATTAGTTACACTGTATCGACTTCTTTTAGGTCAATTTTTTCCTTTCGGTGGTTACCCTGGATACCCATGGGGAGCTCCGATGTCCATGGAAGCCCCGCCATCACCTGCAAGCTCTGTGAGGTCTCTAAATCGTACCGGAAGAGCTAGAAGACGTAAAAAAGGAACGAGTGAAGAAGACGATGAGGAATTATCCGAAACTAGCTCACCTATGAGTCGACCCAAATCTTCGTCATCTGATCCAAAAGAGCATCCAAGAGCACCCTTAGCTACGCAAACGACATCTTCCGAATATGAAAGTGACGACGATGCAGATAAAAGGAGAAACAAAATTAATACAGTGAGTAAATAATATTATAAAAATCGGTCATTGATAAGTAATTATTCATCTTGGAAATTTATTAGGGGAGACTAGGGACGGTTGACCATACGGGAGGCTGGACCCACCCATCAATTTTCATATTTAAAAGAATTTCAGAGTTTTATCAATAGGTGCTAACCAACGCTACTGGAATGCTCAAACAGCAGTCCTCATTTCATACAGATAATCGAAATAGGTGTGGAAAAAATCAATTGTGAGGCGTTTTCAACCTAAAAATTGTGTTTTTAAGAAATATTTTGTAAGCGTTTTTAGATAAATTATATCATAGAAATTTAAGTAAGTATGTTTAAAGTAATGCAGAAATATCGAGCTTTCATTCCAGGCATAAAGATTGTACAGCAAGTTAAGATTAACATAACAATGTGCTATTCTTTAGAAAAGGTCTATGTAGGGAGGCTTGACCCAGTCAAGGTGAGGGAGGGTTGACCAGATGCTCAAGACTCCCTTAATTAAGTGGTTTTGGAAATCTTTTTATTATACACTGTGCATAATGAAAAGTTAATAGTTATATATATAAAAGAATATAAATTTATTCTGTAAAGCTACAGTAAAATGGTGGGATGTAAAAGAAAGTTTAAAACTGACTAAAGAAAGATGTAAAAAATTGCTAGAAAATGGAAATGTTGATAGGAACTTTTTTCCATTTAAATATTACTTACAATAGGTAAATAGAAACAGTGTGAAAGACTATAAAGGACTAGAAAGGATAAAAGCAGCAGTCTTAACCCTTTCAGGGGCAGTGGTATGTTTATAAAACCACTTAATTTTAATTCCGAAACGTCACAATGGCACCAGAATTTTGCTAAAATCTTTTCCATTTAATATGTATGTGAAATATAGCCTTTTTCTTATTTCCAAATAAATTTGTTATTAAATTCCATTACCAGTCATTTATTTCAACATTTTAGTACTGAAAATACTTTGCCCCTTAAAGTTTTAAATCATGTTAATCATAAGTTAAGTGCTCATGCGGCTGCAAAAGAACATAGCATCGATCGAAAAACTTTAGGAGGGTATGTAGACAAATTTCACCAGGGTGAATACAATGAGATGAAGCCAAACTATGTGACAACTAGAGTTGTTAGGTCGAGAGTCACAAAAAATAGGACAAAGACAAGGAGACAAAAAAAGCGGGACAGTGTCTCGTAAATCCGGACACAATAACATAAAACACTATGAAAACGGAACCTGTCTCTAACGGAATACTGCCTTAAATGTTAAAATTTCATTTTTCCTGCAGTACAATTATACCTGCTCAGACAAAATCCAGTTTAAAACAAAATTTTTCTCCTCAGACTTGCGATTGCGTCTCAACAAATTTGTTTAAGCATAATATATAATTTTTTTTAATAATAATTAAGGCCTGTAGCATAAACTTATTTTGCTTTTTTAAAACTGATTTTATTTCTCTTCACAAATATTGCAATATAAAACAAAGTGGGTCAAGCATCCCGTGTAGTGGGTCAACCCTCCCATATGTGGGGAGCCTTGACCCATTCTTTTTTCATGATTAAAATGAATCATTTTTCAAATTTCTTATGTTACACTTATGTAGCAATTTTATTTTGATAGCTGATTGTATAACGAATAAAATTATGTATATAATTTTATTCTACGTTCAATATTTAAAAAATAAAAAATCCTTTTGTAAAAAGTGGGTCAACCCTCTCTAGTCTCCCCTATATATGCCCAATTTAATGTTTATGATGACGTATTATTCCCGTAAAGCTAGACCTGTTTTTACAATTCGATATTATTTGAAAGGACATACTTACTTTCCCAATTACCCTGCAAGGCAGTGGTTGTAAACAACGCACACGTGCGTTGGCCCTTGAACCCACTGAACGTTTCTGTCGCGTCCAGAAAGCTTCTTGAAATTTATATGTATAACTACATGTTTTCCATTCATGTATAGAATGGGTTAGATGGAATGACCATAAATGGTATTTCCATTCATAGTCTCTAAATAGTACTGGAAGAGCTAGAAGAAAAAAAAGGGACGAGTGAAGACGACGATGAGGAATTATCTGAATCATTTCAAATATTAGTCGACCCAAATCTTTGTCTTCTAATCGAAAAGAGTATCCAACAGCAAGATGATTGCTATAGAATAGGGCATTTATTCTATTGCCCTATAGAATCATTCATTTACTTCTATAGGGCATTCATTCGTTCCTACAGTGACGAATCACATTCATTCGCCCCTGTAGAATATGCAGGGACGTTACGTTCATTCACTGTTCATTTACAGGGACACGCAAAAGGAATCGGTTACAGTACTGTCTGAGTAATAATTGCTGGAAGTGCGTTTTCAATTTCGGTATACGCTTTTAATTTTTTTTTTTTTTTTTTTTTTTTTTTTTTTGCATATTACTCTTTGTGTATAAATTCTATACCTCGTATACAGAGCTGCACAAAAGAATTCACGTACCATTATCCGTATTAGCGGAAATTACTGTCGGGAAATTTTCAACTGTGGTATGTATTTCCTAACTAAACTAAATTTTTGGATGCATGTAGTTTATAGATACAAACCTATGTATCATATACAGGGCTACTTAAAGAATTCGGATTACTTTCTGACAGTAGATGGGAATTGCTGAAATTGGGTTTTCAAATGTGCTATGCATTTCTAAATGGTTAATTAGACATTTTTTTCAATTTATTAAACGGGGACGTTATGTTGCATTATTCTAAATGTGTCGGAAAGGATTTCACAAGTCTATTCTTGACGCATGCTTTTTTATTTCTTGTTCTTTTTTTTTACTTTTTTACAGACTTCATATCTTCATTAAATATGAAATTTAAAGACACATCTCTCAAGAACACATTCTTTACGAAAAACCTATTTGGATATTTATTTTTTATTTATTTTACATACTTTCTTTGATTTCACTCATGCTATTGATTTATTAATGTATCATCTTAGATAAGAAGACCGCCAGAACCAGTTAAATCTCCATCTCCAGCTGTCAATAGAAAAGTGGCTAAGCTAAAGAAAAGCTCTTCTAAACAGTCAGACTCCGATACTCCAGAAAGTCCTGCAGCCAGAAATGACAGGAGGCCTTCAGATTCCACTACAGGTATTACCCAAAAACTATCTACAGAGTGCTTGCAAATCGACCGTTATTTGTATACCAATTTTTTCGATCAAAAATATTCTTTTTAGATTTTTCTTGAAAATTCTGTAGAAACCCACCCTGAAGGTTATTTTTACCCGACTGCCAAGAAGGGTTATGTGTTCCACGCGTATCTGAGTATGTGGATTTCTTTATACCTTCGAAACATCCCAACGGCTGGATGGATTTTAATGAATGAGGTCTTTATCGATTCGCCTTAACCGTCCGATGGTTATAGGCTAGGTTTTGTTTTTATAAATTCAAAATGGCGGTAGAAACGAAAAACATTTTTTACGCCCCATATTCAGTGGCATATCATTATATAGGTCTTTCAAAATAAAGAAGATGTTTCATTGACTATTTTACAGTCAGAAGCTCCGTTTAAATATTACACAACCTGGAAGTTGTGTAAGTAGGATCTCTAGCTTTACTGCAACTCTAACCTTCATAGACACCTAAGGGCCTCATCAAAACAGTGTTTATAGATAGGAACCAACAATTAAACACAACTTAAAAGTCACCAATACAAGTAAATAAAAAAATAGTAAGTAATATAAAAAATAGTTTCATATTGATGAGAAATAATTAATTAGTTCGCTTTTTACGCAGTCGAGTTTTTTTATTTTTTAAATTTAATTTTTACTTGTTGTTCAAAATGTTGTAAAGAACTACCACAAAAAAATTTCTTATGAAATACTAGTTTTAAAAAAAACGGACTACGTGAAGCATTATAAAACTTTAAAATAATGTTGAAGAATTTCTTAATACCTGAACATTAAAATACAACAAACAGCTCATTAAATATGTATAAAGATTCATTATAGATATAAAGCTAAGTTTATGAGAAAATACTGAGGTTACTGATAAATTTTGTGTACAATAATTTTAATATTAGTGACAGTTTGGATAAAGACGAGGCGCCGTGCTAACTTAAGCTGTAAATAAGTCTAAGGCTAGCATGTAAATTTTGGTCAAACTTCGAACAGTTTTAACTCTTCATTCTGTTTAGCTGTTTAAATGCAAAAGAAAAACTTTTTTTTTTTTTTTTTTTTTTAAGTTTTGAAGTTGGTTTGAGCATTCTAACAGGTTGAGACAGTAACAACACCATCTATTGACTGAAATTTGAATTATCTTTTAAATTACTGTACACAAAATGTATGAGATGCCCTATAAACACGTCACTTACATTACATCCTTATAAGTTATTAAGGAATTAATGAATTTTAAATTTCTGGCTGCCTTTTCAAGACCCCTTGTAAATGATCTAAATAATTTACTGTGGTATAAAATATTTTTTAACCATTTGGAAAAATGGTTATTGTTCTCATCAGGGTAGGAAATCAAAAGCATATCTGAAGGTTTTTATTGGTTTAATCCGCATTTTATTCGTTTTCTGATTGGTCTATACAGTAATCTGTATTTCCCTTTACTTTCAACAGAGATGGATACCTTCTCGTTGCCACTATGACAAAAAAGTAATAAAAACTACAAAAAAAATTAATAACTCAGAAACAAATTGAGATACAGCTTTCAAACAAATTGAATTTAAAAGTACATTTTTTTCTCTTTCCGACGGTGTAAAAAGTAATATTGTCGGATGTTTAGAAGTTTAAGAATGAAATTTCATTTAAAATTGGTAGTCAGATTTCTTGGAAATCTGACAATGGAAAAGCCTTTTCCCGAACAGCCAATGAAATGCTTGGATAACACGTAAGTTTCAGGTGGATAATACGTCAGTTTCAGGAAATCTGACGAATCGCAGGTGATTTTTGTCGTTTGCGATTTTTACGTGTAATAACACTATTAATGTTTAATTCATGGCATGCGTAATGTACGATCAACTCCGGGCGACTTTTTATGTCTTAAATTTTAGTCTTTGAAAAAATCATTTTCCAAATGGTCGTTGTAATTTGTTAAATTGCTTTTTTCTTTCTTTTAGATCAACGGCAGCCTGTCCGACAGTCGCCTGTACAGCAACAACCTGTTCGTCAGTCACCAGTACAGCAACAACCTAATGTACAACGATCACCTACTCCGCAACAACCTGTTATGCGGGAATCCCCTGTACCACAGCCAACACCAGCACAACCACAAACATCTAATTCAGGGTCTTCTGAAAATTGGGAATGTAGGCATTGTACTTTCATTAATCCAATTGGGAACAGAATTTGTCAGGTCTGCTGTAAGACTGCCACACCCAGAACTGAAACGCCAGTGTCTAATCAAAGTAGACCAGCTAGCTCTTCAGCTAAACACCGGAAAGAGAGCGTAGGCTCAGAAAATGAATATTTTGTTCCTGATGAAACCAATGAAAATGAAGCCAGCAAAAAAGACAAGCAAGACATGGCTAGTTTGAATTCCGCACTGGATGAAGCTGAAAAGGTATCTAAAAGTGCAGTTTAATTGCATTTTTCACATTTTTTATTTACCGAATTTAATAACATTAATTTCTCTTAAAAGAAATATTTTATTGCAGGTCTTTATTTTACATAGTGTAAAGGTAAATGTGCCAGTTGTCTGAAAAATAATTCTGTCATTTCTTCTTAAACTATGGACCTATTTTGTATATTAAAATACACTGTTTGTTCGATTCATTTGGTGACAAACGGAGTATGCGTCTCACTATGACGTCACTGTGACATCAGTATGTCCCGTTTTGGACGACTTGTAAGTGCGTTGTTTTGGATTCTCCTTGTGACAAGGGACCGATAAAATATCCTTCATTAAAGTCACAAAGTGGTAGTCTCCTGAGAATATTAATGTGACGAATTTAAGAGATCACACTTTGATCCCAATTGTGACGGTGACGCTTGTGACATTTGTGACGTTAAATTGACCTCACATCCAGTGAGCTTGTTATTAGGGTTATTGCTTTATAATGATACTTTGTAAAATTCCCTCGCATGTATATTTTGGACTAAACTGCTTTTTCAAGCATTAATTATATGTTAATAATTTATTCTCTTTTTTTTTTTTTTTTCAAATAGAAAAATACTTTTTTATGTCTTCATTAGAAATAACGTATTTCAAAACCTCCCAAAAGGAATTTTTACTCACTTCTGACCATTAAGTATCACTTTATGGGCTAATACAGTGGTGGGAAAAGGTATTTTATTAAATCATGTATTCCTTGTAATTTTAGACTTAATTACACTGGACAACAATGGTTCTGTTACTGAACTTAAATTAGATGTTTTTTGCACTGTTTTCGAATCTAGTTTTAGATTTTCTCTTTCCCTTGTAGTTTTCGAGATATTTGCATATTTTAATTTATGCAAATTTAAGCTTTTTTGTACCATTTTATGCAAATTTTAGGTACAATAAATGTCAGACTGGTTGTTTTGTTCTATGTTATGACTACAAGACCATTTTCTTCTGATAAATTTCGTAGTCTACAGACTCTTAACATTTATCTGCCAGTTATTAAGCCTAACTTGCATATTTTCAATGGTATAATATTTACATGACTTTCAACTTTAAAATAGCGACCACAAAATTGACGTAATGTCTTTTACACTAGAATTTCGTGCTGATTTCGAATCTGCAATTCGTTTTCTTCTATCATATCTAGTTTTTGAGTAAAATGAATTTCTACTTTTGTATTGTATTGGCACAAGTTTGATATAAAATGCTTTTTAGAAGTATGTACCTCATTGTGCAAATCTAGGCGTGATAGAAGAAAATGGATACCAGATTTGAAATCAACGCAAAAAAAAAAAATGGTTTAGAAACATATTAGCGCACTGTGTGGCAGAAATATTTCAATATCAAGAAACGTTATTAGAAAAGCATGAAATTTATGCAAATTAGGCACAATATTTCACTGTCACATGCCAGTATAATCTCGAACACAACATTTTTGTAAAGTAAACTGGACATTTAATCATAACATAAAACGAAAAAGCTAGTTTGATATTGATTTATGCCTTAAATTTGTCGATAATTGTATAAAAATTCCAAAATTTGCATAGATCGAAATTTGCAAATACATCAAAAGCTAGACATGCTAAAGAAAATTTAAAATTAGATTCGGAATCAGCGCAAAATACTGAATAAGAAACAAGTAATTTTAGGTCAGTAGCAGAGCAAAAGTTTAAATTTTTTGCCCCGTGTTATAATTTTGAGTGATTTTTTCTTGCAGAACTCTTCGCTCACAAATCAGATTTTAGAAAAAAACTGCTCGGATATTTTATGGTATGTCTAAAATGTAAAATATGCAAGTTTTACATTAATGAACATTTATACTTGGTATATCGAAATTGAAACGAGAGCTGGGCGACCGAACAGATAGCACTAGTATACTGCATTGTTCATGATTTCCAAAATAGCTATACAGTCGGACCTCTATTTTGCGAATTTCTCTATTTTGCGAAGTTTTCCTCGAAATCAACAACATTTTGCGAATTTCTTCGTAAAATAACCTCCAAATAGCGAAGTGTGTTCTCTATTTAACGAACTTTTTCTTCTGATATTTTTATCTCTCTATTTCTCAAAATATTTCCGGACATTTCAAACTTATTCTTTCTTTTACACATTTTATAATGCTCAATAACCCTGAATTAGTTTTACCAGGTGCATAACTCAACGAGAGCAGTAAAATCCCTGTCATTCTTTGCATTTCATCTAGGAAATGCAAACTTTCAATATCCCCCTTTCACACTCAAAAGGGCTGTTCTGTAGTAAATAAGTTTCAGTAATTAAATTTAAGGACGCATGTAGTAATACAATGCTTAAAATTACTTGTTATAATAAATATGTCATTATAATTAATTAATCTTAATGTAAATATTTTCTTAAAACTGAAAATACAGTGTATTTCCGGAAAATATTTCTTTAAATTCTTGTTGTCCTTACAGATTTCTTTTTGATAGGTAAAATGAATAATAATAAAAAAAAATAAATATGACTTACAAAAAAAAGTGTGATAGTTAAGTTTTTTAATAATGTTTAGTTTTTATGAATTAAAAATCTGTTTTGTGTAGTTTAAAGTATTTAAAAAGGTTCATCTCTATTTAACGAATTTTCCACATAACGAACTTTTTTTCGGGATTTAGCGACTTCATTAAATAGAGGTCCGACTGTATATGAAGAACTAATGCCCAAGATTATGTTAGACATTGACATAAATAGATGCTTGTAGGGTTTGGGTATATATCGGCCAACAGGTGGAGCTGCTATGATGTATTTTCCATGATTTTCAAAATAGCCATATCAAGAACTAATGCACGGAATTTTATCAAACTTCATATTCTGTTAGACCTTTATATAAATAGATGCTGGTGACTTTTATCAATCGACAGGGGCCGTTTGTGTCCTGTTTTGGGGGAGAGATTTCTTATCTGGACCGTAATCAATTGATGCAATTTAGCGACCGTGATTTTTTTTTATATTGTTATCCACTGATCACTGCATTTACATACTAAATTCAAAGAAAAGCTTTACACTTCATATCTATAATTGTTGCTTTGTGAATACGCTATTTAAATTAATGAAATACAATGATACTAGTACATGACCTCCTTCAAAAATGACGAAATGTTGATTTGCGTTTCATTTTCATAAAACTTCATACAAAAAATAACAGCAAAGAGGTTTTATTATTGAAAGGTTTCTATTCATTTTTAATGACAAAGGATTTCTACAAATATAAATGATGAAGATATTTTTTTAGTCAATTTTAATTTCTGAAATAGTTCAACAAACTATAAAGGCTCTGGATCTTTAGAATTAAGAAATGAAAAAACAATGAAAATTACGCCATGCTGACACACTCATATCAATTTTTCTCCTTAGTTTTATTAACGTAAAAATACATTTAAAGTAAACATAACGCCACTAGCGCAAACTTTTCAAACAAACTTTATCTACGTACTTTTATGCTTAACCACAGTATATTCAAATAACAATATATTTTCTATTTCATTGTAATGAAGAAATCTAATAAAGTCATAATGCATAAAGATAAAATAAACCTAATAGACAATATTCTCGTGATGCCGCAATAAATATGATTTTTTATTAACTTATACGTAAAGTACACGTGCATAAATTTGTTTACCGAAAACAACTTGCAAATGAAAAAATCCTTGCAGGGTCAGGCCTACAGGCGGAGGTAGATTTCGAAGTTTAGTACTAAATTCCCCAACAAAACTTAAATCAACATTAGAGATAAACCCAGTTCCTTCACTAAGAATGAACTCTAGGGAACTAAACATTTTGTGAAAATTGTAATATACATGAATACACACACGCATGTATATGGAATAGGTTTAAAAATGGCTAAAACAAATTCAGAAAACCTCAAAGTGTTAAAATATGTTAATATTTCCATAGTTGGGTTTTTATAATGTTTTAATACGTTGCTTCAAACTCACATGACGTTATATATTCACCTGCTGAGGTACATTATATTTCCAATATGACGTAATATATATATTTTTTTTAATTCGTCAAACTTTGTATTTCATTTTGAGTTTTCATTCTGAAATCTTGCTCTAGAAAACTTATGACGTAATATTCAATTTGTTTTCAATTCGTCAGACTATTTATTTAATTTATTTTTTCACGTGAAAAATCTTACAATAGAAAAGCAAATGTTGTGGTGAGAATTTTATTGTTTTTTTTTTTAATTGTTGGCAACTGCTATAATGAAAAATATTTATTTTTTCCTGACATTGTTGTGTAAGAGATGGTTTTATCAGAATCTTGTTAAGACGGTTTTCAAAATTTTTAACCCTCCCCATTTCCATTCCCTTGGGCCGATTTTGCTCATTTTCAATACCCGCCGAGATATTAGCCATCTCAAAGTTGTTGGCGAGTTTGAAGACGATCCGTGCATAATTGCGAATTTTATCGTGCGGACAAAATTTAGTACATACATACATATATACTATATATATATATATATATATTTTAGGTGGGGGTGGTTTTGAGTTCCTGGGGCCATACAATGAAAAGTTATGAAGGAATTTTTCAAAAGTCGTACCATGGTAACGACTGCAATAGGTAGTATTTCTTACGAAATCTACCTAAAAATACGCCCAAAAAGCTATCTGTCTGGATAGTTTTGATTATTTCTGTTTCATCTGAAACAATGGAAGTAATCTGTTTGCCACCATTTTGAATAAATTTCATAAAAAGCTTTTAAAATTAAAATTAAAATGGAAAAATATTCAGGGTAATTCATAATGCACTACCTAACTTTAAAATTTAATAAACATTAATGAATACAGATAGGAATAAACAAGCGAAATATTTATCATAATTAAGTTAGCTTTTTATTCAAAATTATAATTTAAGAAGCATTCACTTATAAAACCATCGGCTGTTGCTTATTTTTGGATATAAAGTGTCTTTGCTTTTACCATTGTTCTCGAATATAGGCTTTGTAAGTCAATTCCTGATCTATCTATCTAATAAAGCCTATTCAGGGTTCGTACGGGTGCTTGAATTTCCCGACTAAGAAATTCTTCGGTACCAGTATTTTCTTATGGAAAATCTCCTCTAAAATAATGCAAAATCCCGTCTGTTTAAACTAGATATATTTTTCTATAAAAAATTCTGATATTTGGCCTTGGAAATAACGGTACCTGTACGAACCCTGCTATTACTATAAGAAAAGCGAACCATGTCAATTTTTTCAATGAAAATTATTCAGGATTATTCGTAGTATTTTTTTAAATAGCTATTACGGAAACATCTACAAATGAACAGCTTTCATTAAACAAAATATTTAACAAAATCGGTTCAGCAGAAAGTTCAGGACAGATGACTAAAAAAACAGCTTTGTGTTTTAAATATTTAGATGGCACGGTTCGCCCAGGAATGGTTATACCTACTCTTTCCTACATATGGATTTTATATAAGTAGGTAGAAGAAAACTTTATAATGACCACAATATATCAGTTTTAATTATTATTGAGGTAAAAAGTAAGTTCTGTGAAATATTTTTTGAGGAATTAAAATATATTAACTTTATTTTTCAGCAAATCAGCAGAGGCTTAGAAGAACTCATGAAATTAAAAGATGACATAGACTCAAATTCATCCAAAGAAAAAACAAGATCACCAGAAACACAATCCAAGACGGACAGTGAAGACAAACCGGTGTACAAATCATCAGGCAGAATGAGGACTAGCATTCTAGACAAACTAAATCTTAATAAATCACAAACTGCGAATTCATCTGTCTCTACTTCCACTGAAACTCAAACGGATCAAAATAACAGAACTATAGATAAAATCATTATGGCAAGACGTCTTTCTAATTCCTCATCAGCTTCAGAAACATACAATTCTCCTATGGCTCAAAGTCCAGAGTTAGAAAGAGGATACCTAGGTAACAGACAAAAAAGAGACTCCTCATGCCAAACACAGCAAGATACCATTTCTGATTACCTGGAGAAAAGAAAAGTAGCCGAAGAGTCTTTTCTTGGAAGACCTATCAATAACTTCGGGTTTACTTATGGTGATAGGATGGACATGGTGACTTCACCAATACCTTCGATGTATGATAGGTTCTACGGCGGAGGTTATGGTATGATGCAAAGGTCACATTCAAGGGCATCTTTATTTACCGGTAGAATGAATGATTTTGGGCCGATGGATTATGGTCCTGGTCCAGGTTTTGGTTATGGACCAACACCAATGTATCGCAGTGTGAGTCGTGGTTCTTTAACAGGTGATTATCCGGTAAGTATTTTGCTCATTATTTGATCTTTGCATATTATATGTTTAACGTTATACAGTTTATTTAATACAAAATCTGTATATTTAAGTAGTACATTCAAAAACAATTTTCAGCTAAAGCTAAAAGTATTCTAAAACATTTATTTATTGTTTAAAGTAGTACTCCTAGGTAACATACTCTAACAGTATATTCTTTTACTGTACCTGCGTATTCATATGTATCGGAATATAATGAAATTTAAATATTTATATGTATGTAAAAGAGTTCCGAATATTTGAATCACAGTTGTCACAGGTCATTCACTTGCATCTGTGCAAGAATATAAGGAAATTCAAATACATATATATGTACTTGTATGTACTAAAAAGTTCCGAACACCCGAATCACAGATTTCATAGATCATGTAGCTCAAAGTCCAGAGTTGGAAAATGGGTACCTAAGTAACTGGCAAATAAATCAAATAATTAAAAAAAAATACTCTTCATGTCGGACACAGCAAGATACCATTGCTTATTACCTGAATAAAAGGAAAGTAGCTAAAGAGTCTTTTATGGGAAGGCCTAACAATAACTACAGTTTTGGTTATGATGATAGAATGGGCATGGTGGCTTCTCCAATACCTTCAATATAGGCCGGGTTATATGGCGTAGGTTATGGGTTCGATGCGAAGGTCAATTTCCAGGGCACCTTTATTTACCGTAGAATGAATGACTTAGGACCGATGGATTATGGTCCTGGTCCAGGTTTTGGTTATGGACCAACACCGATGTATCGCAGTGTGAGTCGTGGTTCTTTTATCAGGCGATTATCCGGTAAGTATTTTGCTCATCACTTAACTCTTTGCATATATTATAGAAGTAATGTTATGCATTTAGGTAATGTATTACAAAAAATATTTGATAGAATGGATTTCTGTATATTAGCCGAAACTAAAAATATTTCAAAACATTCACTTAATGTCTAGAGTAATAGGCCTAGGTTACATAACTATAACTGCTACTTTTTTACTGCACATATTCATTTACTGACTTCTTATATTTAATACTGCATTTATGTTTTTCACCATAAAAAGTTGTACTAGGTCACATAGTTGCAATGTGTGAGGTTTCTTGTATCATGAGCAGTAAGATAGTAAATTAGATGATTTTATCGGTTTTCCTGCAACAGCGAAATAATGGTTTACGGAATCACCCCTGGTGATTCCATGTGTGGTAATGACCACCTTGTGTTGCCATGTGGCCCGCGTAAATCGGGGCTCCAAATGCTCTGGACACCAATATTTAAAAGTAATTTTCTTCATCTTATCTAATCTCTGAATTATGTGATAGTAAAGAAAGCGAAATAAACAGTAAGAAATTAGTGGTATCCAGAGCATTTGGAGCTCTGACTTACGCGGGACATCTGGTAACACTAGGTGGCCCAACTATACTATAATGACTCTAATAATCAGTATATGTTCATTTGAGACTTATATCCTGTAGCGATTACTACATCAGAATTAAAGATGATGGAGCAGGGGCTTTTAGGCCATTTGACATGAAATGACCTTATAATGAGATAATTCAATACATTTTTTCTGCGGAAGAAAGCATTAAACAGTCATCTTATAACAAGAAGTTATTTTTAAGGTAGGATGTCAGAGTTTCAATTAATGGTGCTGAGAGTATAAAAGAATATGACAAAATAATGTTTTACATTTCGACATAATTTTTATCCAAAAGGAAGCCGTAAGCACTATTATCATAACTATCGTTACTCTTGACCTGGCTCATTTTCCTTATTTTTTTATTACTATATAGATTACCAGAAATTATACTTTTAGAACTACATGTGAGAGTGCACAATAAAATTCTGTAAATAATTCAATGAAATTCATTTTTCAAAGTAAATAATAGCCAGATGTATTTTGTAACATCTTGACTCAAAACTATTTCAGAAAGGATTCCCTAATTTTAAAATTAAACGTAATGAATATGAACATGAAATAAGTGACATCCTAAACAGGTAGTTCATAAACAGTGTATAGAGTAATTTAAAAATAGTTAACATTTTTGTTAACTGATGATTTTTGTTAACTGCACTGCCTCAAATTAAATGCTCAAATCCACTTAAAATTTTCAAAATACAAGCAGCTTGTTCCCGTTTAAATAGTTAAATTAGAATATAAAGTAAATGCTTAGATATCTTTGATATAGTTTTGTACGTTGTTCTTAAAGTGTTCGTGCTTAAACAGCAGGCAATTGTGGCAAATACGGGCGTAAGAATGTCGTGCCGTTAGTCCGATAGGAAAATTTCTAAAATTATCATCGTAGGAGTCGTAAACATTGAGCTCAGTAGACCGGTGATACCTGCAAAAGAAAAACTTTAAACTTAATTACAGTAGAGCCTCGATTATCCGAAGTAATTGGGACCAACCATCTTTCGCAAAATCGAAATTTTCGGATAACCGAAAATGCTTCAATTTTAAGATTACGGAAAAATATATGCAATATTTCTTATTATGGTAACAAGTGCTTAATAAAAATAAAGCAATTTACAAAATAGAAACAAGAATAAATTACCTGAATTTTAATTTTGAAATTAAATACCTTACATATATCACAAAGTTTTGAAAAAAAAGTTTTGTTTGTCGCAGTTTCGATTGCTTTTGCTTTGAAGCTTTATCACGAAGTATTTTAATATTATTTCCACCAGTCATGCGAAACCTTTTGCAAAACATTCAAAAACTTCAGAATTGCTAATTTGTTCGTTTTCTTCGTTCCACTCTGCAGCTTGCGGGAACTCAAGTTAAATTCAAAGGAACTCTAAGAAAGGGGATCGAAAATATTTATATGTATTCGTAGTTCGGAAAGGTCCGCTTGCACACAAGGAATATGATAGTTTAAAAAAAAAAAGCTTTCAAAATGGATTTTACACACAAGAAATGTGATAGTTAAAGAAAAAAAAAAGCAGCTTTAAAAAATGGATTTCGGTTAACCGAGAGTTCCGGTTAAAAGAGTTTTGGATAAAAGACGTTCTACTGTGTTTCAAAACAATGTTATAAACGGTTTACCGACAATAACTTTTAAACAAGTTAATGGATTTAGATATTGTAGTTGTTGTTTTAATAATGGAAATTAAATTCTCTACAAACTATACTTGATAAACAAAGAAAAAATGTTTTTTAAGTTATAACAAAAAAATATGATAAATTTTTAAAGATTTTGAACTTTTTATTATAATTTTTTTAATTATTATTTTTTGCTTCAGGTACAATCGAGAGACAGCGTAATAAGCAGTATAAATAAAAAATCACGATCCAAAAATGAGAAATCCGGACTTCAAAATCGGAGTAAAACTAGTTTCGCACGCTTAATTTCATCGTACATTATCAAAATTTTTGTTCTTTAACTTTGGTTATTTTACAATTTAACTAATATTTTTTATTTCTATATAGCATAAATAAATAAATGCAGAAACATTTAATATAGTCGAAATTAATTATACACTTCCTAATCCATGATCGAACTGTCACTTTCCAATTGTCACTTTTTGTCATTTCAAAGCTTTTTGGTTTCTTTGATACAAATCTCCGGTTTCAGAGTTGAAATAAGAGCAAGCGTAACTACACTTCCAATGACTGTATCAAAAAAAAAAAAAGAAACGCAATTTTAAATAGTTAATTGTGCAGTTTTTCAAATAAAGCAATAAAATAATTATGTGATTGAAGATTTTGTAGGAATTTGAGATTTAAGTCACTTTTCGTCATTTCAAACTTTTGTGGTATCTTAAAATACAAAGCTCCAATTTGAGAGTTGAAATAAGAGCAAGCATAACTACACTTCCAATGACTGTATCAAAAAAAAAAAAAAAGAAACGCAATTTTAAATAGTTAACTGTGCAGTCTTTCAAATAAAGCAATAAAATAATTTTGTGATTGAAGATTTTGTAGGAATTTGAGATTTAAGTCACTTTTCGTCATTTCAAACTTTCGTGGTAACTTAAAATACAAAGCTCCAATTTGAGAGTTGAAATAAGAGCAAGCATAATTACACTTCCAATGACTGTATCAAAAAAAGAAACGCAATAATAAATAGTTAACTGTGCTTTCTTTCAAATAAAGCAATAAAAGAATTTTGTGATTGAAGATTTTGTAGGAATTTGAGATTTAAGTCACTTTTCGTCATTTCAAACTTTTGTGGTAACTTTAAATACAAATCTCCAATTTAAGAGTTGAAACAAAAGCAACCATAAATACACTTCCATTGATTATATAAAAAACCTCGCAATTTTGAATAGTTAATTAAGCAGTCTGTCATATAAAACAATAAATGAATTTTATGATTGATTTTTTTCAAGCAATTGAAGATTTTGTAGGTATTTGAGATTTCTTCTTCACTTTTTTTTCTGCATACTTTTCTTCATTTCAAACCTTTCTTGTTCCCTTAAATGCAAATGTCTGGTTTAAGGGTTGAAATAAAAGCAGCTATAATTACACGTCCAATGCTTGTATGAATAAAAAGACAAACACAGTTTTGAATGGTTAATTGTGGAGTCTTTCAAATAAATCAATAAAAGAAGTTTGTAATATATGCCCGAAATTAGCTATTTAAACATCATTCCTTAAATCTTTTTATTAAAAATCTTTTTTATCAATGTCATTTTTCTTATTTTTTAAGGATGGTAGAGTATCAGGGTTCCAAAACTCAAGAAAACCTGACTATTATTTAAGCATGGAAGAACTTGTTGAACGCCGGTGCCAAGATAACATCAACAACATCAGAGCACAAGGCTTGGAACTTGTTCGAATGATTCGAGTAAGTTGAAAATTCAACAGTTAACTATCTTTAAAAATTTCAAATGACTTTTTATATTGCATTTAGTATGAAATAATTTTTGTACATGACTAACTGAAAGATATATTATTCGAGTTTTTTAAAAATCTCCGTACAACTTTGCCCCCCTATAAGACTTTGTAGGCATCAGTTAGTGCAGCACCCTGGGTAGCATCGTCGGGTAACCCCAAATGTCTGAAGGACGGACGAATGGACTACGTTGGACTGTTTAGTGCTGAAAGCTTTAACTGAAAGCTTAGTCGAACGCGTTCCGTATTCTATTTTTCAATTCCTACTATTAGTTCACACTCTCCCTATATTTATTTATTTATTTATTTAGATATCTTGTTCAAATTTTCAATCGTTAATAAAATACTTATTATTCATCCTATCAAGTTGAAATAATTTTTTTTTAACTTGTACTGGATGACAATTGATGTTAATACAATTTTTTCAAATATTAATTCATTAATTAAATTTTAATTAATTAATTTTAGTTTTACATGGGAGATAAAATGGCGGCCATTGGTTATTGAAGCATTTAATACATTTCATATCTATAAGGGGGTTACCATAGGGGGGACCCTGTTCTGTCGCCAAATACCGCCAAGTTTGTCGCCAACTTGGCGATATATGGCCAAGTTTGCTAATATTTCGCTAAATTCCCATAGACTTCCATTGTAAACCTACTTGCTTATAGAAAATCAACAAATTGAGATATTTTAATGCAACAAAAACTAATATTAGCTTAAGGGATTATATTAAATTTTTCTTTGATGAAATAAGTAGGAATTGACTTTAAAAACAAAACTTTTATATTACTTGTTATATATAAAATGCTGACCAGGTCCCTACCTGCCGGGCGTAATGTTAACGGGTTGTGTGTACCTGGCCGCAGAGCCAAATTCGTCTAATCACCGCATGGTGGTTACTTGTCGATATTGCTGCAGTAACCTTTATGATTTACATTACTTTTCTGTGTTTGCCGGTTCTTAATTGCCATTTAAATTTGTTGATTTTTCAAAGAAAAAAAATTAAAATTAAAGAGAAGAGAAGGTGACCTCATTGTTGCACAACACTCGCAAGAACCAACTGGATCAGCCGGTACGTACTCGCACTGACAATTATCAGGCAAACCTGTAAAAAAATTGGTTGATGCATAGTATTAGTACATGGGTTAGTACATTATAATAATTTTAATAATTTTATAGTTAATAATCTGAAATTAAGATTAATTGACTTACAATTAAAAACTACTGGGAACTTGGCCAGCCAGCATCCTTTTTATGAAGTCACTTTTATAACCTCCCTACCAACAAATAAATAAATAGAAATGCTTAATTCATCTTTTAAAAAGTTAAACTTAAAATTACACTATGTGCAAACTACTTAAAAGACGAGACAATATTTAAAAAGATGCTAAATTACTTTAATATCTTTAGTACTTTCAACTTTAAAACCTCTGACGAAGACTATGTTTTATAGTTGAAAGTACTAAGGATTTAAAGTAATTTAGCATCTTTTTATTTATTGTCTCATCTTTTAAGTAGTTTGCACATAGTGTTTTTAAGTTTAACCTCACTACCGATCTCCATAAACTTTTTGTGCCCCACGCGTATTGAAGGTCTGTATCACCGCCACCTGAACACTAGGCCTGAGCGCTCACACAAAAATGACACAAAAATGGCGGCTGCCGAAGGCGGATTTTTTTTAGCGTAGGTACTGTCCCTTAAATGTAGACACCAGTATTTTATAAAAGATTTCTCTACCTTGTTTATTCTCAGAAAAATGAAGCGGAAAAAACTTCAAAAAATTATTGGTAGGAATATTTAAGGGACCGTACACACGCTGAAAAAAATCCGCCTTCGGCAGCCGCCATTTTTGGTCCAGCGCTCAGGCCTAGTATTCAGGGGGCGGTGTCTGTATGGTGGGTTACGTTTCTATTTTGTTCGGAAATACTTTGGACTTGTGTATCCGACTTCGTCTCTATGAACCAAGCCACACACTGTGCCTTTTGTCGTCTGTATCAAACAGCCTTTTTAGTAAAAATACAACTTTTTGATTCACTGCTACATGCACATAAAACCGAACTTCGCTATCTTATTTCGTTTAAGTTTCATGGAGAGTCAAAGTTGAAAAGAAAATTTTGAAATGAATTTTCAGTAAATGTGATTTGTGTTTTGTCGAGTTTAAATTGCAGTCACGTGTTTACGATGTTATTAGCCTCCGGTATGCTATTTCTTTCTCCCAGCTTATTTTGTTTCCAATAAATAACGTTACCTATATGCCAGCCGTAAAACAAAATCCGATGTTTCATTATGTGATTAAATACTCTACAGCATTTTTTAAAACTTCTAACCATCGCACATTTTCAATGTTTATACCATCGTATTGGGAAAAAAAGTTCTTTTTAATGCAATTTGTTTGAAAACTGCATCTCCATTTGTTTTTGAAATATTAATTTTTTTGTAGTTTTTAACGACATTTGTTTTATTTTGGCAACTCAAGTACTCCATTTCTTTAGAAAGTAAAGAAAAAATTGTTGAAAAATAGCGATTATGTCTTTTTGTTGCCATTTTCTCATAAAAATTGAAAAAAAAATTAATTAAAATACGTGCTATTTTGAGAAAAATATAAATGAAGGATTTATGATAAAACATGGAGCTATTATAAACTATCTTTAATTTTAAGTATCTATATTAATGCAAATGACGTCATTTTACATAAAATAAAAGCATGTGCTTTAAGTCTTAAAATTGAAATATGTTTTGCAGTAGATTCCTGATTATCCGGGTCCCGCTTAACCGAGTTATTTTCTTCTGATGGACTGGTGGCTTCTATTATTATGAAACAGCCATTTTAAATGAAGCGTTAGGTGAAGATGAAAGAGCAGCCGTAAAAAGTTAGACCTCTGATTTTCTGGTCAGAATGAAAAAAAAATGGCCATATTTTTTTTTTTTTTAATTATGGCCATTTTATAAGTTTTTTGAAAAAAAAATTATGGCCATTTTTTTTCCATTCTGACCAGAAAATCAGAGTTCTAACTTTTTACGGCTGCTCTTTCATCTTCACTTAACGCTTCATTTATAATGGCTGTTTCATAATAATAGAAACCACCAGTCCACCCGAAGAAAATGGAGTAATAGAAATGCCGGGGGTGACACTAAATTCTGAAAAAGCAGAATCCCTGATCTCTAGTTATTTTGTTATTTGTTATTATTATTACTTTGCTTTTTATTTTAAGGGTTAGGACGTCATATCTTAATGGAATATGTATCGCAAATGTCATAATTACGTTTCTGATATTCTATGACGTCACAACCTCAGCATAATTGTCACTAGTCCGCTGTGACATGCAACATACAGTCACAATTAATTAATCGTTTACTTTTTTGCAGGAAGCCGAACAGCAAGGATTCAATGCTGATGACATCCAGGTTGCTCTCACCCATTGTGGAAAGCAAAATCCCCTGGAGTGGTTGCAAGAGAACTGGAGGAACATGGTTGATAGCGTTGTCACTCTGTCCACAAACTACGGCAACGACAAGAAAGAAAATGACATCGGTTTGCTAAGCGAGAACGAAGCAAGAGATGCCCTTCGATTGCACAAAGGCAACATTTGGGCAGCAGTCACTGAATGCGTTGAAGGTAGACAAAGAAAGGTAAATATTTTAATGCTTCAGTTATTAATTTTATTCTTGAAAATTAAGGGAGCTGGTCACTCAGCTTCGGAAATCTCCTAAGTAATGTTAAGTCTGTGGACTTTCCATGCATTCGTATATTTAAAATATCTTCTCGTAAAATTCGTATTTTTAACATCTTTTTTCTGTGTATCTTAACCCCTTAATTCTCGCTCCCGTGATATTCACGGGCTGTGTTTTTTATTCAAATTGTTTGATTCCCAACAGTTTTATAAAATAGTGTAATTGGCTTTATTATGGTATCATTTTGCCTGTTAATAAATAAGGTGACTATTTCTTTTTCCAAAAAGTGGTGCCAATATGCAATTTGAATTTTTAAACCGCAATTTAATGCGACCGTTAAGGGGTTAAAGGATGTCTCTTTTCTTCTTAGTTTTCAAAATATTTCTAAAATCTATGCTGAATTTAATATTTTATGTGTTAAAATCGGAGTAAGATTGTAACATTTCTTATAAAATTAAGTCTATAAAATTAAGTCTACTTTAGAAATAGTTTGAGAACTAAGAGAAAAAGAGACATCTTTTAGGAAGTGTACACAAAAAAAAGTTAAAAATATCAATTTCCTGAGGAGATATTTTAAATATACGAATGCATCAAAAGTCCATAGGCTTAACATTAGTGAGAGGAAATCGGAAACTGAGTGACCAGCCCCCTTAAGAGTCAAATTTTATTAAAGAATTGTTTTTTAATACACTAAAAGCCTCTGCCCCCTACGAGCTACGCTCGCCAATCCCCATTCAAACACTGCAGAGCAGACTAAAAACATGCTAATTTAATCGGCTTTAAAAAGATTACGGAAAACTGGATTATAATTAAAAAACTAGTGGCGACCTCGTGTAAAAGGGTTTCCATTCATTTCCCTTTTAATGAATGAATCAGCTGCTGTTAAGATATCTAATGACTGTTTTTGTACTTGTTTAAATAAGATTAGTTAAACATAAAAAAATCAGATTGTACATCAACAGAGACTTTTCCTCCCGGCATATTTTAACAATACTATAAAAAATCTATTTAAATAAGACATTTTAAATGTATTGTTTTAAATATGATGTAATTTTCACCAAAGTGTTCTTTTTCTTTTTAATATTCACGTGAAAATATTTTTAGTGTTAGAAAGGAAATATTATCATTTGCGCTACCTTAGAATTGGTAACAATAGTTAAAAAGATCATCTCGAAACATGAAATAAATATCTCGTGTAATTTTAAATTGTTTGGCGATGTTATTCTTTGGCCATTTCAAATAGTACGTAATTGCCCTGATTTACTGCTTTTAATACATATTAATGAATTCATTATTTTAAAGTTTTCTTTCTTTTTTAAAATTCACGTGTAAATACAAATTTATGACGTAATTTTCAATAATTTCCTGTGTTTAATGCTTAATCATTTAATTCTAATTTAAAAGCCCCCCCCCCTTTTTATATATATATATATATATATATATATATATATATATATATATATAATAGTCGTGTGTAAATTAATTTTTAATTTAATCCTTTGAGGGGCAAGCAATTGCGTTTGTGTAATGCTGAATTCTCACTGGACATTTAGAATTTTTTTATTTCAAAATAAGGAAAAGCAATTTTTTAACTCTTTTTCCCCAAAGTTGTAAAAGTACAACTTCATTAAAATTTTCTTGTTCAAATCTTAATTAAACTTAGGTGGGATATAATATATCCAACCGCCCCTCAAGGGGTTAAAGGAAATATTATTAATTGCGCTGTTTGTACAATCGCCAACAATTTAAAATAATAACCTTTACTAAAATATGAAAGAAATATCTCTTTAAATGATAAAAATTTAAATAAAAATTTAAAAAAACCCTCAAAAAATTAGTCAAGTTAAAAATAAATGCAGTCTGCACACTGCGAACTTGTAATGTATATACTTGGAAAAAATGATTAAATTCCTATGTATAGTTTTTGCTGCTATAAAACTATTTTAATGGAACGATTGTGACCAAATTTAACATTAAATAGCTCTTAAAATAATTATTCGATTTAAAAACTGGCTGGATCAGCGTTTTTATCAAACATTTCTCTATAATACTACCAATTTTCATATTTTTGTATGCAGTAGTTTTTTTTATATATATATTAACGAAGAAAGGCCTCCGGTCACAAAAAATTCACTGAGTGCGATGGTGACAGCGTTAGTTACTTTTTTTAAATAGAGATAAAACTTTAAATATTACGAATATCGGAATTTTCTATTTAGAAACTTTCGGATGTTAATTATTTCGATGTCATATACGCGATATTATTCTCATGATAATGATAAAAATAAATTACAATTAGATTTTCAGGTTAATTCTATGCAGAATGTTAGAGAGATGTTAAGACAAAGTAAAGATTAGTGAACCGTTCCACTACAAGCAGACTCGAGTTACCGCTAACGTCCAAAATATGTTTCGATTGGTTATGTTTGGCAAATGAAAATGTTTCAGCTAAACTTTCAACATAATTATATTCTAATTCTAATTGTATCTTTAGATATCATTAATGATTCTAACAAAACATAGTAAACAAACATGCTTCAGTATTTTTTCTCGTAAACTTTAATTAATGAAAGTATTTAAATGTTTTTTCTTATCTAATACAATATTTTATCTGAGATATCAAATTTAATTTTTTTTTCGTTTACAGTACCTTGAACTTAGTGCCAGAGGTAATTTTTCGAGGCAAGACATTGTGGACGCCTTGACAGCTGGCGACGGTGACGTAGAAATGGCCTATGCGAAGTTAACTAAGTCAACTGGTAAGCCATTTCTGATGCGAATTTGGGGACAAGGAGAAGGAGCTCAAAATCAAGATGGTGCACAACCGATGCCTGAACAATTTCGGGATGGACCACACAGATTCCTAAAGGATGACACGTTGAACAACGATGATTTGAGTGATGATTTATGGTCTGAAGATGATGGACCAGTTGAATGGGATGATGAAGATGATTACGAAGAAGAAAGAGGTGATATTGAAGATCTGCGAACTTGTCAAGAAGATTTACCGTCTAATGCGCAAGACGTAACGACGCCTGAGAGTGAAAGAAGTGATTACTGCGATGCCTTTTCAGTCGATGACAGGAATGCGTCATCTCCTTCTGATGACGTATTTTTTGTCATACCTCCTGAAGCAAAACCGGAAAAGAAGAAAGGTTTCTTGAGCAAACTGGTAGCATTGAGGAGGGATAGCAAAGAACGTACTGAAACGGGTGGTAAAGAGGAGGTTTCATCTCAACAAGACAATAAACCAAATGAAGATTCAATATCAGAAAAAACAACTAATTCTTCTGAGCAGAAAAATGGTGGTGCATTAAATACTTTGAAAAATAAATTTTCTGCAATTAAAGACAGTGTTACTGGTGGCACTAAAAATGATAAGAAAGCACCAACTGCACAACTTGACCGTAGAACTATAATTGTTAGAGGACAACTAGAACACGAATCATTAAGTACTAAAGAAGACACAAAAGCAACTCCTATAAATAATTCTTCAGCAGAAAATACTTCTAAAATACCAAATTCTGATGCACAAAATAAAAAACAAATAAAACTTGCTGAAGAAGTTCCAATCAAAGAAGACACTAAATCAACAAAAGGAGATGATAATAATTATAAAACTCCTACACTTATTTTAAGTGAAAATGATCAAATAAAAACCGAAAAAGGTTGCGTAAAAAATGAATCAAAACAATTAGATTCCAAGAAAGCTGAAAACAAAAATTCTCATAGTCTAGCTGAAAGGTTGAAATTCGCTAAACAGACTCGAACTTCATTTGATGCCCCCGGTCCATCTGGTATTACTAAAGAAAGCTTGGTACAACCCGCTGTAACAAAAATTGATACACCAACGCAACCTAAAAATGAAATTTCACTTCAAAAAGATTTAAACCTAAATACTAAAAACATTCCTGAAAAAGAGGGAACTACAGATAAAACAAATTTTGATAAAATTCCAACTGTTCAAAATCTTGATAAATATGAGTCAACAGAAAAAAGTATTTCCGTAAATCAAAATAAGCATCAAGTTTCTGAAAATATTGCTAACATTAAAATAGTGGAATCAAATGATATTAAAAATAGTGAAGTTTTACAAACTGCGAGACAAGATCAACCAAAAGAATCTAATGAAGTAACTGCAGCTAAATCGACAAAAATTAGTACTTTGACGAGCAAATCATTAAATTCAAATATTTCAGAAGCGAAAAAGGAAAGTTCCCCTAAACCACAAGTAGAACATGATTCTGATAAACAATCAACTATTAAAAGTGAAACAAAAATTGATTCAGAAAATGCTATTAAATCAAAGTCACCAATAGCCAAAAATATGGAAAGTAAACCTAGTCCTCTTTTAGTGTCAAAGAAAGGTGATAATCACACCCGAATTCCTGACGCTTCAAAACAAAATAATATTTCTAAAGCAGATACATCAACAACTATAGCTAACTTATCAGGAAAGAACACTCCAACTGAACTTAAAATAATGAATTCTCAAAAAGAAAAACCTAAAAACACAGTTACACACACGAAAGAATTTTCACCAGAAATTTCCAATTCTGAAAATAAAACATCCCTTGTAAAAGGAAGAGATGGAAAAGATCTTAATAATCAAGAATGTGATAATACAAAATCTAAAAATGAAAAGGCCAAACTAATTAAAAATGATAATAAAACAATTCAACAAATAGAAAACAAAATCGGCAATATTGAGGCATCCTCTGAAACAGCTAACTTGTCAAAAGCGGACGAAAATTCAAAGAATTTAGAATCCGCGGAAAATCCAACTGCTATAGAAAAACCTGAAAAGTCCTTACAAGAAAATAATAAGTCAGAAGTAATAGTGTCGACTAAAAAAGAAAATTTAGTAACTGATATTAATGAAAGTGCCACTAAAAATGTCGATTCTGCTCAAAATACGCCAACAGAAAGTTCTGTTGCTAATGATTTTCATCAAACAACCATGTCAGACAAAATTCCAAAAACTGATGAAACTCTAAAAACTGCTACATCTGATGATATTCCAAAAACGGAATCTGATATTCCGTCTGATCCTAATATACACAAAGTTGATTTAATAAAATCTGAAGAATCTGCTACCGACTCTGGTGCTATTAAAAATTTAAAAGAAACGAATTTAATTGAATTTTTCAAACATGATATCCAAAATAATTTAGAACGATCAGAGACTTTGTCTGATAATAAATCAGTTGATCAGGTAAACAAAATACTTCCGGGTCTGTTAGCAACATCTTCTAATGCAATTATGGAAAATCCACCAACACAAGAAATTTTAGAAAAAACTACCGATCATTTAGAGCTGGACCATGATATGTCCAAAGTGAAATCTCTTTCAAGTGAAGCTTCTTCAAAACATCTTATTTCCAATCAAACAAATGCAGTTGAAAATTTAGACATTGTAAATAAAGAAAATTCTTCAACTAACATTGAGCATGTAGAAAATCTTCCTGAAACATCCAAGCAGGATATTGACGCAGTTCAAAGTAAATATATTGATATTTCATCTGCTCAGAATCTAGAAACTATTTCCGATAATTCCCAGAATGTAACTGAAGTACAGAAAGAAAGTAAAGATGACACTTTTATGATACCTTCTGAAAATAATAAAGAGTTAGTGATTAAGACTGAAACCGAAAAAGCAGAACCATCAGAAAAAAATAAAGATGAATCTATCACTGCAATCATAGATGAAGTAGCTGCAAATTTTCGACCATCTAACAGCTCTTTGACTAACTTAGAACCAGCCAGTGACATTAGTAAATCTCCTGAAAATAACAGCTTGGTAAATAAGGTGGAAATGTTAAATAAAGACAAAAATGAACACCATGCAAATGAAGTACCAGTGAATGAAAATATATTAAGCAAAAAAGAAACAGCAGACGTAACCAATTCTATAAATAAATCTTCTGAAACTGAGCTGAAAAATTCTGAAGTCAAAGAAGTAGTATTAGAAGGAGAAAGTAAACTTATTCCTGCTAATACAGCCTTTGAAAAATCTCTGCACGCTTCACCTGAAGTAATCCAAAATACTTTTGCTTCAACCGAAAATCAGAACAACCTTACATCTGTCACAACTCCTTCGACATCTAAAGATAATAGCGTACCATCTAATGATCATGAAAAAATAGAACAGCCAAAAATAGAAACAGCTACTGAATCTGATCCCTCCAAGAATGCAAATCTTAGTTCTTCTGAAATAATCAATAAGGATACATCTAATGACATGAAACTTCTAGAGCCAGTGCTATCAAAAGAATTTCCAGATAAAAATATTGTTGAAGCTCCAGTTTTATCTGATAATATCGAAGAAACAACAACCTCAATTATTTGTGAGTCAGTTAATTCTGAATCACTATCCACAGCTTTAAGTACAAGTATTTCGGACAATTTAAAAATAAGTGAAATTTCTCCTAATACAAATACTTCTGATAGTGATAAATCCCTAAAAGTACTTTCAAGCACAAGCAATCTTGAAAATACTTCAACTTCAAGTAAAAGTGTAATGAATAATTCTGAAACTACTGTTGAGCTTGAAAACGTGCTTGCCGATTCAAATACGGCGACAAGAGCAACTACTGCTGAAATCCCCTTAACTGAAGGTAATTCTTTAAGTATCAAAGCAACAGAAAGTTCTAAGATAGAACAAAATTCTTCGAATACTAACATTGATAACTCTTCTGTGCTTGAAAAAATTGCAGCAATTGCAAAAGCTGCTAATGATTCCATAAATGAAATATCAGCCACTAGCACTGCAAGCTCTTCTGTTGCCACGACACCAGACTCATCAGTGTCAAATATCTCTGATAGTACAAAAATAATACCTTCGACTTCAAGTACAACTGATTCCGATAACATTAAGTCCAAGGAAATTTCTGTTTCTAAACTCTCAACGTTATCTTCCGATACTAAATCTTTGAGCAATGATGCTAAATCTTCGGCTCTAAAACTTACTGAACAACATTCCAAAGCTCCAGAGGGTATTGCAGCTAACAGTTCTGTATCATCTGCAATTAAAAACTCTAGTTCAACTCCATTTCAAAGCAAAGTATTCCAGCGGACTCTGAGTGAAGAATTTAAGGAGTCAAGTGCAAGCGAATCCGAAGATACTGATATTGAATTTTCAGACAACAGCAGAGATAGCAGCAGGCGTGGTAGCCTTTTGCTCCCCAGCCCTGTTGATACTTTAAGAAGTAGATTTGAAGGACTGGCTAGTGGTGCAACTATCAGAGGTGGACCTATCAGACCAGCAAGTCCTTTCAGAAGAATGTCGTTCAATTCTCGAAAGCAAGTTATAGCCTTAGAGAGGAAAAAAGATACATCTACTGATAAGCCTTGGTATCACAAAATTGATCCGGAACCGGTGAAAATAGTTCAGCCAAAGAGAAGTGTCAAGCAGCAGCTTGAAATGGAGGTAATGCTATATATCTTATTTAAATTTCTTATTTATTTATTTATTTTAAAGACAGATACTTCTTAATCTACGAAAATATAAAATACCTTTGGCTTCAAATACAACTGATTTCGATGGCATTAAGGCGAAGGAAATTTCTGTGTCTAAACTCTCAACGTTATCTTCCGATACAAAATCTTTGAGCAATGATGCTACATCTTCAGCTCCAAAACTTACTGAACATTCCAAAGCTCCAGAGAATATTGCAGCTGTTAGTTCTGCATCATCTGCATAAAAATATACAATAACCCATCTCCTGAGTTACCCATGATTCCGAAAACATTTCTTTATATTTACAAACTTCAGAAACCAACATATTTTTAAAAAATTAAAGAAGAATTTATAAAAACGAAGTTTCTTTTGCTGCTACTGATTTTCTGAAACGTTTCAGAGTAGTGATAGTGTTTCTGAATCTGTTTTATCCGTTTCTCAAACCAGAATATTCCGTTTCAAGATGCTATCAATTTTCAATTAAAAATTTCCAGCTGCGTAATTGGATTTATACGTACAAGAGTAACAAAACAATATTAATTTTTATGTTAATGTTAATGCTGTTAATTTATCATGTTTGTCTGTAAAACATGCTTATTGAACATGAAAATGTTTACTTGAGAATTTATAGAATCCATACAAGCACACATTTCGGATAAGAAACTGATTACTACACAATAAAAACTACTCGGAAATGTTTCTGAAAATCAGTAGCAGAAAAAGAAACTTTGTTTTTATAAATGCCTGTATAAATCTCTAAAACATATTGTTTTTTGAGATTCTTAAAGATAGAGAATGGGTAACTCTAAAGAAGTTATTAGGTTATAGTACTTTTTTCCTTCGTGGTCGTATTAAATTTTCCTAAGATAAAGAAACATTTGCTTTTTTTTACAATGTAATGTAGTCTGTATATTAGATAAATTCCATTTTCTTTATCTCTAGAATGTCTTTTATTCTACTGCAAAATTAATTAATTAATTGCAAAATTTACATTTTAACCATAAAAATGCACATGTTTAGCTTCTAGATAATTGTTCGGATAGGTTGATTATGATAATCTCAAGTTAATTTTGATTTAAATATGAAAAAAAAAAAAAAAAAAAAAAAAAACATCATTTTATTATTACTGTGGTAATTTATAATTAGAAAGTGCAATATTAAAAAGGAAATTTTATTTTAAATTGATGAAGATAAAAATGCATGATAACAAGTCTCAGGGACAAAACTAGGGGGTGGAGAAATCGGGTCACATGCCTTGCGTGCTAGTGTAGAAGGGGGTGCCAAAGGAAGATTCGCTCTTCGTTCGTTACAGTAAACAAATAACGAAATTTAGGCAAAAATTCAGGCAAAAGGTTGGTTTTTCAATTAGGTAGCCGCGGGGGGGGCACCAGAACAATACTTCAATAATGAATTCGTCCCAGATACTTGCAAGATCAATACACTGTCTCAATTAAGTTTGACTTGGCTCAATAAATCGGACGTTATCGTGATGACAAGAATTGCATGTTTTGCTTTTCTGTGACTCAGTAAACAAACTAAAAGAGCTAGATTTATCTTGATCTAGACTCGATTAACGAACTTATCCAAGATACTCACACGATCTTGTTCCAATAGGTTCGAACTGGTTCACTTTTTTTGGCATTATCTTTATGACATGATCTGTATTATACATAGACAGATAGATATAAAAACGAAGTGCTTGGACGATTTCTGAGGAAATCAACCTAAAAATCTTAAGATTAAGGCTGTTCTCAAATCCAAAGGAGCTAATTTCTGACGCATTTCCGAATTCATTTTTGCTCGGAAATACATAAAATTGACAAGTGTTCTTATTCAGAAACTATGTAATCCAATAGCCATGATTTTCCATTTTTTGGTAAATGCAAAAGGTCGTTCTCATAAAACTGCCAACGGTGGCGTTTTGAACCAAATTTCGGGATGCGACAATGCCGAAACAAGAAAAACCTGTCGTCGCGTGATCAAAATTGGTTAATACTCAATAAGTAATTTATTTATAAGATATTGACAATGCCATTTGATTTCAAATGCATTCAATAGTCAGATCTGCCAATTTTATGCCTTATCGTTTAAAAATGAGCCAAAAAATATGTCAGAAAGTTTCGCGTTTTGTTTTAAAGAATCGCGTATGTCGGGGAATTTGAGAACGGTCTTAACTCCTTGGGGACGAGCGCCTTTTACAGAATTTTTAATCTTTAGTCACCGGTTTTTAAAAACAGAAATTTTTGCCTAATTGAATCGGGAAAATGCGTGGATTAAATAAGGCAAAATTTACAATAAAAATTTACTGGTGAGAATAATCACCGATTCTGAGCACCTTACGCGGCACGAATACCGGTCGCTCGTCCCCAAGGATTTAATAAACTTTCTAACAATTATTTCATATTTAAAATAAAAAAATTGAAGAAATGGATTGAAAAGTTCTCTTTATAAATTTATTTGGGAAAGGGGGGGGGGGCGCCAAAATTCATACCTGTCCCGGATAAAAAAATATATCACAATATAGACCAGGGATGGCAAACCTGCAGGGCCGGGCCGATAAAAAAAATTAATCGGGCCTATCGGGCCGATATAAGAATTTGAGAGTAGCAGATAAAATACGAGGTCTATGAATATGACTTTTTCGAGAAATATAAATGTGCGTTACGAGCCGATGCAAGTTTAACAACATCAATACAGAAATGTAACATGTCCATCGTAGAGATCGGCATCGTACAGTTACATGATGCCTGATCCCGGGTTTAATTTTTTCGGCAGGCTTGTGCCGGGACGGAACTGGTCTTAATCGTTCTCAGGATGTGTAGGACAGGCATTATGTTTTGTAAAAGTATTAATAGAGATAATGAACTTCTGTTAGCAGCATCTTTGGAAATGTACCTTAAGGTGGTTCTCATATTTACTGCTCAACAATGCGAAACTTTCAGACACATTTTTATCTATAAAGGCGTAAAATTGACAGGCCTGAGTATTGAAGGCATTTGGGATCGAATAGCGTTTCCATTTTTCATAAATTACGTACAGAGATAACAGAGACTCGTGTCACGTGACTGTACGTTTTTCTCCTTTCCTGTGCTATCGCTTCCGGAAATTCGATTCAAAACGCTAACTTTGGCAGTATTTTCTGAAAGATATCTTACTTTTATCTAAGAAAAAAACGGCATTTACATGGTTTTTGAATAAGAATACCTGCCAATCTCATGCGTTTCCGAAAAGAAATGAATTCACAAATGTATCAAAATGTAGCTCCTTTGGATTTGAGAAAAGCCTTAAAAATGACAGAAATAATTTCACAAATCTACTTTTTATTATAAGCTTCAGAAGTTATCATGTTTTTTTAACCCTTTATTCTAAACTACAATAATCTTTTAATATACCCTTATTTAAATTTTGAAACGTCTGTAGAGACGTTGACTAAAACACTGTAAGTAATCGTTAATGTTTACTATTCTATGGTTTCTATTTTGGGAACACATAGTAATTTAAAATATACTGTAAAATGTTCCCATAAATATGCGTGTAGTATTCATTAAAAGAACCTTAATTGTATGTCGAGAAAAAACGGAATTTTTTGTAGAAATTTAGTCGGGCCGGGCCGAGCCGGGCCTGTTTTCACTGATTTTTGTACGGGCCAGGCCGGGCCGAGAACGGTAAAAATGTAAACGGACCGGTCCGGGCTCGGGCCGAACTTTCAATTTTTACACCGGGCCGGGCCAAAATAGCTTTCCTTCGGGCCGGGCCGGTCCCGGGTCTGGGAATTCCGGCCCGTGCAGACCTCTATTATTGGATTTTATCTAAGTTAAAATGTTTTTGGCGCGTTAGAATGTTGGTACACAATAATTTTGAAATTTTTGGCAAGCATACTCAAAAAGGTTCGCCATCCCTCATATAGACCCTAACAAACATACATGCATGGAAATAATATATATTTTTAAAAGACAGTTTGAAGCTTTTCTCACATATATTTCTTTGACCAGAGGAAAGTGAGAAAGATGGTAGCTGACCGAAAATGCAGGACATATAAGAAAGCCGAGATCGTAGTTCAACTGATAGAGATGAATTTCGAAGAAGAAGAAGCCATTCAAGCAGCAAATGAATGTTCCACGTTGGAGCAGGCCATTAGTTATTTACAACAAGAATGCTCGCTTTGCGCTGGACATTTTTCCGTTTCACAGGTAATATTTCAGAACTGGAAAATAAGGTATATATATGTGTGTGTGTGTGAAATGATTAGAAAATATCACTTTTTTAAATTTAAAATTTAAATTAAAGTTCTAAGTTTAAAATTAAATTCCCCCATTTCTTTTTCATAACTTTAAAACATATCATCGAAACCCGTTTTGCCCCTGTTACCCTTGTTTCTCAGCCCAACATTTATTACTTTCAGAACTCAAATTTGAACTAACTTTAATTTAAAATGTGTTGAGTTTAAGCATCTTGGAAGCGTTTGCGGTTAATTGCACCCAAATCTTATCCAACCTTTGTTTTCGTCGTAAAGCCCCTGACATCAATCAAAAGCTGATTAACCAATAAAGGACAATTATCCTCCCAGTTTGACAGGTTCACCACCGGTTGAAAAATATTCCAAATTTTTTACTCTCGCGAAAAATTTATTTATTTATTTACTAGCTTGAGAAAAAAGTCCTGAGAAATTTGTGAAAGTTGCGTTGTTATGCGCAAATTAACAACAAAAGCAACAAAGACAATTCTTCAAAGTAGAGACCATCATAGTCCAAGACTTTCTGCCATCATTCTGCCAGATTCCGGAGTTGCTGGAAGTACCATGGCGGCTCCTTGGAATCGAAAAACTCTTGACATGCTTCTTCAACTTCATTAACGGATTCTCATCGAAAGCTTTCAGAATCGTTAGACCTTTTCTCTAATAATGCCGGAACAACACACGCAAATCATACTGTTCAATAGGTATTTTGGAGTCGAAATTCCTGAACTCCTATAGATATACCACTAGTACTCCTATATGCGATAAAAATTCTGGTAACTATTAGATAAAAAATTTCCCAACCTAAACCTTTCCCAACCAAATTTTCCTCAACCTAATATTTAGAGATTTGAGCCTACTCTGATAATCCCATAATGTGATTTAAGGGAAAATATAACTTTCGTTTTGAAATTTGCTAAACTATTAATCTGGATTCTTTCCATGACTCATTGTCATGACAGAATATGCTAAACAATACTTTATTTAACTTTATAAATTTCATTTTAAAATTTACTAAAATGTAAATTCAAGTTTCTTTTAAATTTTTTATTATAAAATTAATTACAAGTTTCATTGTGTGTAAATAATTCATTTTCCCTATTCCTTTACTTAGGTTATTTCCAAAACTCATTATGAACGCAGATCATGCTAAACAATATTTTATTTAACTTTATAAATTTCATTTTAAAATTTACTAAAATATAAACCTAAGTATATTTTTGAATTTTTATTACAAAATTAATTACAAATTTCATTGTGTGTAAATAATTTATTTTCCCTATTCCTTTACTTATAGGGTATTTCCGTGATTCATTGTGAATACAGAGCATGATGCTAAACAATAGTTTATTTAACTTTATAAATTTCATTTTAAAATTTACTAAAATATAATCCCAAGTATACATTTTTGAATTTTTATTATAAAATTAATTACAAATTTCAATGTGTGCAGATAATTTATTTTTCGTATTCCTTTAATTGGGTTATTTCCATGACTCATTGTGCGCACAGAGCATGCTAAATAATATTTTATATAACTTTATAAAGTTCATTTTAAAATTTACAAAAATACAAACCTAAGTATGTTTTTGAATTTTTATTATGAAATTAATTACAAATTTCATTGTGTCTAAATAATTAATTTTCCCTATTTCTTTACTTAAATTATTTCCATGATTCATTGTGAACAGCAGAGCATGCTAAACAACATTTTATTTAACTTTATAAATTTCCTTTTAAAATTTACTAATATATAAGACCAAAAATTTCATTTTAAAATTTACTAAAATATAAACCCAAGTACATTTTTAATTTTTAATTGTAGAAATAATTACAAATTCCATCGTGTGTAAATAATTCATTTTCTCTATTCCTTCACTTAGTTTATTTGCATGACTCATTGTGAACACAGAACATGATGCTAAACAATATTTTATTTAACTTTATAAATTTCATTTTAAAATTTAGTAAAAGATAATTACAAGTATATTTTTAAATTTTTATTATAAAATTAATTACAGACTTCACTGTGTATAAATAATTCATTTTTCCCATTTCTTGATTTAGATTATTTCCACGACTCATTATCATGACAGAGCATGCTAAAAAACATTTTATCTATCTTCATAAATTTCATTTTAAAATTTACTAAAATATAAACCTAAGTATGTTTTTGAATTTTTATTATAGAACTAATTACAAATTCCATTGTGTGTAAACAATTCATTTTCTATATTCCTTCACTTAGTTTCTTTGTATGACTCATTGTGAATGCAGAACATGATGCTAAATAATATTTTATTTAATTTTATAAATTTCATTTTAAAATTTAGTAAAAGATAAATCCAAGAAATTTTTTTAATTTTTATTGTAAAATTAAAAAAATTTCATCATGACAGAGCATGCTAAAAAACATTTTATCTATCTTTATAAATTTCATTTTAAAATTTACTAAAATATAAACCTAAGTATGTTTTTGAATTTTTATTATAGAACTAATTACAAATTCCATTGTGTGTAAACAATTCATTTTCTCTATTCCTTCACTTAGTTTCTTTGTATGACTCATTGTGAATGCAGAACATGATGCTAAATAATATTTTATTTAATTTTATAAATTTCATTTTAAAATTTAGTAAAAGATAAATCCAAGAATTTTTTTAAAATTTTATTGTAAAATTAAAAAAATTTCATCATGACAGAGCATGCTAAAAAACATTTTATCTATCTTTATAAAATTCATTTTAAAATTTACTAAAATATAAACCTAAGTATGTTTTTGAATTTTTATTATAGAACTAATTACAAATTCCATTGTGTGTAAACAATTCATTTTCTCTATTCCTTCACTTAGTTTCTTTGCATGACTCATTGTGAATGCAGAACATGATGCTAAATAATATTTTATTTAATATTATAAATTTCATTTTAAAATTTAGTAAAAGATAAATCCAAGAAATTTTTTTAATTTTTATTGTAAAATTAATTACAAACTTCATTCTATGTAAATAATTCATTTTTTCCCATTTCTTGATTCAGATTATTTTCATGACTCATTATCATGACAGAGCATGCTAAACAAAATTTTATCTATCGTTATAAATTTCATTTTAAAATTTACTAAAATATAAACCTAAGCATATTTTTGAATTTTTATTATAGAACTAATTCAAATTCCATTGTATGTAAACAATTCATTTTCTCTATTTCTTTGCTCAATTTATTTCCATGACTTGTGAACACAGAGCATGCTAAAAAATATTTTATTTAATTTTATAAATTTCGTTTTGAAATTTACTAAAAAATAAACACAAGTATATTTTTTAATTTTTATTATAAAATTAATTACAGATTTCATTGAGTGTAAATAATTTATTGTGTAAGTATATTTTTGGATTTTTATTATAAAATTTATTACAAATTTCATTGCGTGTAAATATTTTTTTTCTTATTCCTTTCCTAAGGTTATTTCCATGACTCATTAGGAACACAGAGCATAACAACGCAGAGCTAAACAATATTTTACTTAACTTTATAAATTTCGTTTTGAAATTTACTAAAATGTAAATTCAAGTTTCTTTTAAATTTTTTATTATAAAATTAATTACAAGTTTCATTGTGTGTAAATAATTCATTTTCCCTATTCCTTTACTTAGGTTATTTCCAAAACTCATTATGAACGCAGATCATGCTAAACAATATTTTATTTAACTTTATAAATTTCATTTTAAAATTTACTAAAACATAAACCTAAGTATATTTTTGAATTTTTATTACAAAATTAATGACAAATTTCATTGTGTGTAAATAATTTATTTTCCCTATTCCTTTACTTATAGGGTATTTCCGTGATTCATTGTGAATACAGAGCATGATGCTAAACAATAGTTTATTTAACTTTATAAATTTCATTTTAAAATTTACTAAAATATAATCCCAAGTATACATTTTTGAATTTTTATTATAAAATTAATTACAAATTTCAATGTGTGCAGATAATTTATTTTTCGTATTCCTTTAATTGGGTTATTTCCATGACTCATTGTGCGCACAGAGCATGCTAAATAATATTTTATATAACTTTATAAAGTTCATTTTAAAATTTACAAAAATACAAACCTAAGTATATTTTTGAATTTTTATTATGAAATTAATTACAAATTTCATTGTGTCTAAATAATTAATTTTCCCTATTTCTTTACTTAAATTATTTCCATGATTCATTGTGAACAGCAGAGCATGCTAAACAACATTTTATTTAACTTTATAAATTTCCTTTTAAAATTTACTAATATATAAGACCAAAAATTTCATTTTAAAATTTACTAAAATATAAACCCAAGTACATTTTTAATTTTTTATTTTAGAAATAATTACAAATTCCATCGTGTGTAAATAATTCATTTTCTCTATTCCTTCACTTAGTTTATTTGCATGACTCATTGTGAACACAGAACATGATGCTAAACAATATTTTATTTAACTTTATAAATTTCATTTTAAAATTTAGTAAAAGATAAATACAAGTATATTTTTAAATTTTTATTATAAAATTAATTACAGACTTCACTGTGTATAAATAATTCATTTTTCCCATTTCTTGATTTAGATTATTTCCACGACTCATTATCATGACAGAGCATGCTAAAAAACATTTTATCTATCTTCATAAATTTCATTTTAAAATTTACTAAAATATAAACCTAAGTATGTTTTTGAATTTTTATTATAGAACTAATTACAAATTCCATTGTGTGTAAACAATTCATTTTCTATATTCCTTCACTTAGTTTCTTTGTATGACTCATTGTGAATGCAGAACATGATGCTAAATAATATTTTATTTAATTTTATAAATTTCATTTTAAAATTTAGTAAAAGATAAATCCAAGAAATTTTTTTAATTTTTATTGTAAAATTTAAAAAATTTCATCATGACAGAGCATGCTAAAAAACATTTTATCTATCTTTATAAATTTCATTTTAAAATTTACTAAAATATAAACCTAAGTATGTTTTTGAATTTTTATTATAGAACTAATTACAAATTCCATTGTGTGTAAACAATTCATTTTCTATATTCCTTCACTTAGTTTCTTTGTATGACTCATTGTGAATGCAGAACATGATGCTAAATAATATTTTATTTAATTTTATAAATTTCATTTTAAAATTTAGTAAATGATAAATCCAAGAAATTTTTTTTAATTTTTATTGTAAAATTAAAAAAATTTCATCATGACAGAGCATGCTAAAAAACACTTTATCTATCTTTATAAATTTCATTTTAAAATTTACTAAAATATAAACCTAAGTATGTTTTTGAATTTTTATTATAGAACTAATTACAAATTCCATTGTGTGTAAACAATTCATTTTCTCTATTCCTTCACTTAGTTTCTTTGTATGACTCATTGTGAATGCAGAACATGATGCTAAATAATATTTTATTTAATTTTATAAATTTCATTTTAAAATTTAGTAAAAGATAAATCCAAGAATTTTTTTAAAATTTTATTGTAAAATTAAAAAAATTTCATCATGACAGAGCATGCTAAAAAACATTTTATCTATCTTTATAAATTTCATTTTAAAATTTACTAAAATATAAACCTAAGTATGTTTTTGAATTTTTATTATAGAACTAATTACAAATTCCATTGTGTGTAAACAATTCATTTTCTCTATTCCTTCACTTAGTTTCTTTGCATGACTCATTGTGAATGCAGAACATGATGCTAAATAATATTTTATTTAATATTATAAATTTCATTTTAAAATTTAGTAAAAGATAAATCCAAGAAATTTTTTTAATTTTTATTCTAAAATTAATTACAAACTTCATTCTATGTAAATAATTCATTTTTTCCCATTTCTTGATTCAGATTATTTTCATGACTCATTATCATGACAGAGCATGCTAAACAAAATTTTATCTATCTTTATAAATTTCATTTTAAAATTTACTAAAATATAAACCTAAGCATATTTTTGAATTTTTATTATAGAACTAATTCAAATTCCATTGTATGTAAACAATTCATTTTCTCTATTTCTTTGCTCAATTTATTTCCATGACTTGTGAACACAGAGCATGCTAAAAAATATTTTATTTAATTTTATAAATTTCGTTTTGAAATTTACTAAAAAATAAACACAAGTATATTTTTTAATTTTTATTATAAAATTAATTACAGATTTCATTGAGTGTAAATAATTTATTGTGTAAGTATATTTTTGGATTTTTATTATAAAATTTATTACAAATTTCATTGCGTGTAAATATTTTTTTTCTTATTCCTTTCCTAAGGTTATTTCCATGACTCATTAGGAACACAGAGCATAACAACGCAGAGCTAAACAATATTTTACTTAACTTTATAAATTTCGTTTTGAAATTTACTAAAATGTAAATTCAAGTTTCTTTTAAATTTTTTATTATAAAATTAATTACAAGTTTCATTGTGTGTAAATAATTCATTTTCCCTATTCCTTTACTTAGGTTATTTCCAAAACTCATTATGAACGCAGATCATGCTAAACAATATTTTATTTAACTTTATAAATTTCATTTTAAAATTTACTAAAACATAAACCTAAGTATATTTTTGAATTTTTATTACAAAATTAATGACAAATTTCATTGTGTGTAAATAATTTATTTTCCCTATTCCTTTACTTATAGGGTATTTCCGTGATTCATTGTGAATACAGAGCATGATGCTAAACAATAGTTTATTTAACTTTATAAATTTCATTTTAAAATTTACTAAAATATAATCCCAAGTATACATTTTTGAATTTTTATTATAAAATTAATTACAAATTTCAATGTGTGCAGATAATTTATTTTTCGTATTCCTTTAATTGGGTTATTTCCATGACTCATTGTGCGCACAGAGCATGCTAAATAATATTTTATATAACTTTATAAAGTTCATTTTAAAATTTACAAAAATACAAACCTAAGTATATTTTTGAATTTTTATTATGAAATTAATTACAAATTTCATTGTGTCTAAATAATTAATTTTCCCTATTTCTTTACTTAAATTATTTCCATGATTCATTGTGAACAGCAGAGCATGCTAAACAACATTTTATTTAACTTTATAAATTTCCTTTTAAAATTTACTAATATATAAGACCAAAAATTTCATTTTAAAATTTACTAAAATATAAACCCAAGTACATTTTTAATTTTTTATTTTAGAAATAATTACAAATTCCATCGTGTGTAAATAATTCATTTTCTCTATTCCTTCACTTAGTTTATTTGCATGACTCATTGTGAACACAGAACATGATGCTAAACAATATTTTATTTAACTTTATAAATTTCATTTTAAAATTTAGTAAAAGATAAATACAAGTATATTTTTAAATTTTTATTATAAAATTAATTACAGACTTCACTGTGTATAAATAATTCATTTTTCCCATTTCTTGATTTAGATTATTTCCACGACTCATTATCATGACAGAGCATGCTAAAAAACATTTTATCTATCTTCATAAATTTCATTTTAAAATTTACTAAAATATAAACCTAAGTATGTTTTTGAATTTTTATTATAGAACTAATTACAAATTCCATTGTGTGTAAACAATTCATTTTCTATATTCCTTCACTTAGTTTCTTTGTATGACTCATTGTGAATGCAGAACATGATGCTAAATAATATTTTATTTAATTTTATAAATTTCATTTTAAAATTTAGTAAAAGATAAATCCAAGAAATTTTTTTAATTTTTATTGTAAAATTTAAAAAATTTCATCATGACAGAGCATGCTAAAAAACATTTTATCTATCTTTATAAATTTCATTTTAAAATTTACTAAAATATAAACCTAAGTATGTTTTTGAATTTTTATTATAGAACTAATTACAAATTCCATTGTGTGTAAACAATTCATTTTCTATATTCCTTCACTTAGTTTCTTTGTATGACTCATTGTGAATGCAGAACATGATGCTAAATAATATTTTATTTAATTTTATAAATTTCATTTTAAAATTTAGTAAAAGATAAATCCAAGAAATTTTTTTTAATTTTTATTGTAAAATTTAAAAAAATTCATCATGACAGAGCATGCTAAAAAACATTTTATCTATCTTTATAAATTTCATTTTAAAATTTACTAAAATATAAACCTAAGTATGTTTTTGAATTTTTATTATAGAACTAATTACAAATTCCATTGTGTGTAAACAATCCAAGAAATTTTTTTAATTTTTATTGTAAAATTAATTACAAACTTCATTCTATGTAAATAATTCATTTTTTCCCATTTCTTGATTCAGATTATTTTCATGACTCATTATCATGACAGAGCATGCTAAACAAAATTTTATCTATCTTTATAAATTTCATTTTAAAATTTACTAAAATATAAACCTAAGCATATTTTTGAATTTTTATTATAGAACTAGTTCAAATTCCATTGTATGTAAACTATTCATTTTCTCTATTTCTTTGCTCAATTTATTTCCATGACTTGTGAACACAGAGCATGCTAAAAAATATTTTATTTAATTTTATAAATTTCGTTTTGAAATTTACTAAAAAATAAACACAAGTATATTTTTTAATTTTTATTATAAAATTAATTACAGATTTCATTGAGTGTAAATAATTTATTGTGTAAGTATATTTTTGGATTTTTATTATAAAATTTATTACAAATTTCATTGCGTGTAAATATTTTTTTTCTTATTCCTTTCCTAAGGTTATTTCCATGACTCATTAGGAACACAGAGCATAACAACGCAGAGCTAAACAATATTTTACTTAACTTTATAAATTTCGTTTTGAAATTTACTAAAATGTAAATTCAAGTTTCTTTTAAATTTTTTATTATAAAATTAATTACAAGTTTCATTGTGTGTAAATAATTCATTTTCCCTATTCCTTTACTTAGGTTATTTCCAAAACTCATTATGAACGCAGATGAACAATATTTTATTTAACTTTATAAATTTCATTTTAAAATTTACTAAAACATAAACCTAAGTATATTTTTGAATTTTTATTACAAAATTAATGACAAATTTCATTGTGTGTAAATAATTTATTTTCCCTATTCCTTTACTTATAGGGTATTTCCGTGATTCATTGTGAATACAGAGCATGATGCTAAACAATAGTTTATTTAACTTTATAAATTTCATTTTAAAATTTACTAAAATATAATCCCAAGTATACATTTTTGAATTTTTATTATAAAATTAATTACAAATTTCAATGTGTGCAGATAATTTATTTTTCGTATTCCTTTAATTGGGTTATTTCCATGACTCATTGTGCGCACAGAGCATGCTAAATAATATTTTATATAACTTTATAAAGTTCATTTTAAAATTTACAAAAATACAAACCTAAGTATATTTTTGAATTTTTATTATGAAATTAATTACAAATTTCATTGTGTCTAAATAATTAATTTTCCCTATTTCTTTACTTAAATTATTTCCATGATTCATTGTGAACAGCAGAGCATGCTAAACAACATTTTATTTAACTTTATAAATTTCCTTTTAAAATTTACTAATATATAAGACCAAAAATTTCATTTTAAAATTTACTAAAATATAAACCCAAGTACATTTTTAATTTTTTATTTTAGAAATAATTACAAATTCCATCGTGTGTAAATAATTCATTTTCTCTATTCCTTCACTTAGTTTATTTGCATGACTCATTGTGAACACAGAACATGATGCTAAACAATATTTTATTTAACTTTATAAATTTCATTTTAAAATTTAGTAAAAGATAAATACAAGTATATTTTTAAATTTTTATTATAAAATTAATTACAGACTTCACTGTGTATAAATAATTCATTTTTCCCATTTCTTGATTTAGATTATTTCCACGACTCATTATCATGACAGAGATACAGCGACAGCATAATTGAAGATGCTAAAAAACATTTTATCTATCTTCATAAATTTCATTTTAAAATTTACTAAAATATAAACCTAAGTATGTTTTTGAATTTTTATTATAGAACTAATTACAAATTCCATTGTGTGTAAACAATTCATTTTCTATATTCCTTCACTTAGTTTCTTTGTATGACTCATTGTGAATGCAGAACATGATGCTAAATAATATTTTATTTAATTTTATAAATTTCATTTTAAAATTTAGTAAAAGATAAATCCAAGAAATTTTTTTTAATTTTTATTGTAAAATTAAAAAAATTTCATCATGACAGAGCATGCTAAAAAACACTTTATCTATCTTTATAAATTTCATTTTAAAATTTACTAAAATATAAACCTAAGTATGTTTTTGAATTTTTATTATAGAACTAATTACAAATTCCATTGTGTGTAAACAATTCATTTTCTCTATTCCTTCACTTAGTTTCTTTGTATGACTCATTGTGAATGCAGAACATGATGCTAAATAATATTTTATTTAATTTTATAAATTTCATTTTAAAATTTAGTAAAAGATAAATCCAAGAATTTTTTTACAATTTTATTGTAAAATTAAAAAAATTTCATCATGACAGAGCATGCTAAAAAACATTTTATCTATCTTTATAAATTTCATTTTAAAATTTACTAAAATATAAACCTAAGTATGTTTTTGAATTTTTATTATAGAACTAATTACAAATTCCATTGTGTGTAAACAATTCATTTTCTCTATTTCTTTGCTCAATTTATTTCCATGACTTGTGAACACAGAGCATGCTAAAAAATATTTTATTTAATTTTATAAATTTCGTTTTGAAATTTACTAAAAAATAAACACAAGTATATTTTTTAATTTTTATTATAAAATTAATTACAGATTTCATTGAGTGTAAATAATTTATTGTGTAAGTATATTTTTGGATTTTTATTATAAAATTTATTACAAATTTCATTGCGTGTAAATATTTTTTTTCTTATTCCTTTCCTAAGGTTATTTCCATGACTCATTAGGAACACAGAGCATAACAACGCAGAGCTAAACAATATTTTACTTAACTTTATAAATTTCGTTTTGAAATTTACTAAAATATAAACCTAAGTATCGTTTTGAATTTTTATTATAAAATTATTTACAGATTTCATTGTGTGTAAACAATTCATTTTCCCCATTTCTTGACTTAGATTATTTCCATGACTCATTGCGAACACAGAGCATGCAGGGAATGCATCAGGGCGTACTTCACCGTGCAGATCCGCGACAGGACGATACTGGACCTTCTGTGCCCTTTCTGCAATGAGCCCGATATCGGAGATGAAGATGTAGCTCAAGACTATTTCAACCATCTCGATATCATGGTACGTCAAAAATAATGGTATTTTTATAGTAGCCAGGCATGCATGGTAAATCGCCAAATATTGTTCCCGTCGCCATCATTCATATTGCATTCATTTCATTTTAAATTATATATCTATCTTTCACTCATTTCATTTAAAATACATACATTGAATATACTGGGTGTCCTAAAAAGGACTGACTGATTTTAAAATTCAATAACTTGCAAACGGTGACAGATATTTAAAAAATTCTTGCAGGAGGGTTATGCATGGGGTCAAAAGTTTTTTTTACAATAATTTTCGGTTTTAGTTCGAATTACAAAAAATAGATGGCGCTGTAAGCAATAGGCGCTAAATACAGGCTCAATTTTTTTGCCTTTCTCTTCTTCCATGCAGAAAAAGGAGATAAAAATGTACTGAGTGAGTCCCGAAGTGCCAAAAAACGAGCCTGAATTTAGCGTCTATTGATCGCAGCGCCATCTATTGTTTGTAATTCGAACTAAAATTGAAAATCACTGTAAAAAACTTTTGACCTTATGCATAACCCTCCTGCAAGATTTTTTTAAATATCTGTCACCGTTTGCAAGTTATTGAATTTTAAAATCAGTCAGTCCTTTTTAGGACACCCGGTATATAGTATATTATATATATACCAGAGGGATAGCCCGTCAAAACTGACGAAATATGAGATATAAAGATATATGCAACACATATGCAAGAATATGAGTTTTTCTAGCTTATTCCACGGTGATAGATGAAAACAACAGATTTTAAAAACGAAACTCATTTATGAAAAACTGTAATACAGTAGAAGACCACTAATCTGCATAACTCGGTTGCGAGTGTTGTGCGGATTTGAGGCTTTTAGCGTATTACAGGTCATATCCATATTACAAAATTAGATATATGGCTTCTTTATGCTAAATAAATTGTTTAAATATCGAAACAAAAATGCGTGTGTATATGAAATGAAACAGCGAATAGGTTGCCAGAAAATATGTTGCCAATTTTTCTTCTTCGCCAAGGCCCCTAAAGTGGAAAAGTACTGATAATTTAACTTTTCTATCCGACTATATAAAGCGTGGTACTTTACTAGTATAGGGGACTTGGCGTACTTTTTAAAGTTCGTCATAATTTTGCTTCAGAAGTGAGATGTTTTCCCAAAGGATATAAACAGTTATGAAAACAAAGTTAATGATCTTTTAAGTTCATTTATATAATCTATAACCATTTTATTTATATCTACATTATTGTTGTATTTTTATATACAATTTACTTCCATTTGTATACAAAAATAGTCAGGGTAACATCAGTAATTAGTTTAATATTCATTTACCTAGCACGAGCTCTGAGATGTTATTATGTCAACCGCAACTGGCGCGCCAGCTGGCTTGTAGTTTTGTTATATGTACCATTTAATGTATTGTATACATTAAAATAATTCACGCTAAAATTGGTTGAAAACACGAGAAGCTGTCTCTCGGGCTAATTGTTTTTAATTTACACATGCGACGAATAAAAGTCGCTATTGCTAAGAAACAAAAAAGGTTGAGATTTCCGTCCGGTTAACTTAAAAGTACCAAAAGAACTGTCGTTTACTTCATCCTTTTTTTAAGAGTCAGATATTTTTGTATTAAAATATTTTTTACCTAACAGAATTTATTTCTTTCTACAAGACAATTGTCATTGTAACTATTGAGTGCAATAAATTAAATTGACGATTTTTAAAATTTAATAACAAGTTTCTGAAGACAGCTATTTAAGTCATTCTTTAGTATGTTTCCTGTTTCATGACAAACAAACATATAGAGATTGATAAAATTACCATAATTTGTAGGTGCGTTCGTAATTATATAAATACGTAGGACCTATATTCGTCGTCTGTCCGCATATAACAGAGCAAAAACTACCCAACCGAAGGGTTTGAAACTTAATATATATAATCGTTGCAGAATTTTATCGAGTCATTTCAAATTTTATGAAAAGCGAATAAAAACTGTAAAGGATATTAATAAAAATTTTATTCATTCTATAAATCCTATCATACGTAATGAATTCAATGACATCCCATGATAGGTAATGATTCTAGATTGCCATGGTGATGACGTACTATTGAAGATGGAGTTATATTATTTCCGTTTTACTGAATCTAATAAATATAATCGTAATAAATTTTATATTATGGCTTTTTTACATAAGAGTAAAATAGCTATTGCAGCAAGATCTGACTATTTATAAAACTAGTTATAGTACAAACGCACCTCATTTGCCACGTTTGACGTACAATTTCCGACTTGTTTACTCTTCATTGTATGTTCAGCTGTTGAAACGAGGAAAAAAAAACGGTTTTTACTTATGTGTACTGCGCATCTTCAAAGATACTGAATAGATACTGAAATGTACTGAAATCTGTAGCGAACTTAAAAAAATAATAAGAAAATGGATACGTTATTTTTCAATTGTTTAATGTAATCACCTGAAAAACAAACAAAAACAAACCAGGTTATAACTATGAAATTAAATTTGCGCTAGGCAAATGAAATGGCCATGAAATTAAAATACGCAATTGGCGACATACCCACTAATGGAACTTTCCCCAAATGAATCTTTAAAAAAATATATATATATATATTTTTTTATAATTAAAAAATTTATTTCTCAAGCTGAATTTTTTATTTAATGTTCGTTTCCACAGCTCAAGAAGTTGGTTGACACAGAAATCCATGAATTATTCCAGAGAAAACTGAGAGACAGAGTTTTGATGAAAGATCCTAATTTCAGGTGGTGTTCGCAAGTAAGTTATTATTAGACACTTTTTTTATCCCCCGGTGTGCTATTTCTTTCTCCCAGCTTATTTTGTGTCGTCTCCAAAAAATAACGTTACGTTGTATAAACCAGCCGTAAAACAAAGCAGGTGTATCACTGTACGATTAAATACGCTACAGCAATTTTTTAAACTTCTAAGCATCGCACATCTTCAATTTTTATACCATCGTATTGGAAAAAAAAGTACTTTTAAATGCAATTTGTTTAAAAACTGCACCTCCATTTAGTTTTGAGATATTAATTTTTTTGTAGTTTTTAGCACCATTTGTTTAATTTTGGCAACTCGAGTACTCCATTTCTATAGAAAGTAAAGGGAAAATAGTTGAAAAATAGCAATTATATCTTTTTCTTGCCATTTTCTCATAAAAACTGAAAAAAAAGTACTTAAATACATTTTGAAAAAATAGGGAAATGAATGATTTCTGTTAAAACATGGAGCTATTATAAAAAATTTAATTTTAAGTATCTATGTTAATATTACAAACAAATGAAGGCATATGAATCATCAGATAGACCATTTTTTTCCTGCTTTCTTGAAGATTGTGTTTATTAAACTCATATTATTAAATTAAAATTTAAGTGAGGTTTCATGCACGATATTTATAACTTTTATAGATCTTATTACGAGAGTTGGGAGGGGAGGACGAATTTAGATCAACGATAATTTATTTATTTGTTGTGTTTATTGTTACTAAAGAAACAAATACAGAAGAAAAAAAAATAAAGAAATGATATACATTTCGTTTTAGCTTTGAGATAATTAGAATAATAATTGTAATAAATTATGTGTTGAATTATGCGCGTCTTTTTAAAATTTTTAAACATTAAAAATTTTAAACTTTTCTTTCTTTTTTCGAGAGGGAGAGTGGAGAGCAAATAATTATATATTTTTATAAAATTTACAAATAAGTGAAAAAAATTAAAAACTGAAACTGTAAGACGTAAATTGGTAACCGTTATGTTTATTGAAATTCTTTCTTAATTTTAAATGAAATGTAGATTATCATTAGTAGGTTATCATAGTACCGAACAATTTATAATGCAGAAAAAAATCACAATGGTCTATAACTTCAGCTCGTTTTAAGTAGACAGTTTGCCTTTTCAACAATTTTGTTTCTTTTTAAAAAATATAGTCCAAATGGTGAACTCACTTCATTTCAATGGTCAACTAAAAGTACATTTTAAAAAAACAATTGCATATTTAATTAAAATTTTTAAAAAATTAACAGAAATTAGAATTTTTTAAAATCCCTACTACTTTTAGCCCCACCAGTGGCTGAGAGGTTCTGCTCTCGAACTGGTAGACGGGAAGTGCTGGGTTCGATCCCAATCGCGCCTGTCGGCCTAATCGTTCGGAGTGTTCGTGGTTTTCTTCGAACCATGGATTTCCATGCGTTAATACGGGTTAGGTTCCCTTAGAAAGACCCCCACGAAGGGCACTCCCCCTCGGGCCTATATCCCTAGTGTAGATAATCGGCCGTCACAAAATCAACCAACCAACCAACCAACCCTACTACTTTTTTTAAATATTGATTTATTTTAGATTTTCAAATGTGTATTACACAAGACTGCACATGGATTTTTAGATACATAAAACGGCGAACACATCTAACCCCTCTTCATATACTTTTTTTATTTTTTTTTTTTTTAATAACAAAAACCTGAAGGCTAATTCCATGCGCAGATTCATTACATATATAATAAAGAACATGTATAAAAAAAATTTAAATCTCTATCTCAATTACAAAAAATGCCTTAGCATTTTTAAAACATGAAACTGAAGAAAATATGAACATGGAGAAAGGGCCATTTAAACGTTTAAAGTTTTAATTTGTGTGGGTAATTGCGCTGGGTGTATTAACAAAATTTACAATATCTAGCGAATTAATTGCTGCATGAGTAAAAATGAGGTGTCAAAATATTCACAATTAAACAGGCTTTCATTTAATGTTTAAAATCAAAAATCAATTTTTTGATCAATTTTGAGGTAAACTGTCTCCTTAATGAAAAAAAAAAATAATAATAATAAATAGGAACAGTCGTTTTAATTTGAAGAAAATCCTAAGTTAACCAACAATACCATAGTATTATTTAATTTCATTTATTACCTAGTAACTGATCCTTGATAGCTAATTTTAATTTTCATCTGTTCTGCTTTAAAAGGAAATATATCTTTCTCTCCCCCGCCCTTTTTTTAATACTTATTAGTTTTCTAGCCTCTTAAAAGTATTAGATTGTAAAAGAAAAACATTTTCAGAAATTATTTTCAAAATATTTATTAATTTAACTTCAAACTTCATTAAAACTAAAAATTTTATGTATACAAATCTATATTCATATTTAGAAGAGAAGAAAGGCGCCAAAAAAAGAAAAATGAATAAATAAATAAAATAATATTTTAAAAATAATTTTGAAACTGTTTATTTAAAATTATTAAATGTCGCTACATTTCAACAGTTTAGAAAAAATAGCAAATTAAAATTTTTGCCATATACAAATTCGATGCAAGAAAAAAAAAATAATAAAATAAAAAAAAAAAGAAAAGAAAAGAAAGAAAGAATTTTCTTCTTTTCCTCCTAGAAATGCCGAATATATTGTTTGCTTATGCGAAGTAATTCAAATGACTGATAAAGCTCATAATAATCGCTCAACAAACAGCTCTTAAAAAATATGTGATAAATTCTTGGATCCTCACAGAGTTTTCGATAGTTATTATCTATGCAAATTAATAACAGATGGCAGCACAATACAAATTTACTTACACTATCTGATAATAGATGGCAGCACCACAAAAGATTGTAGGTATTCAGTTTTTATGAAAAGGATGTAATAAGCTCTTGCTCTTACCCCTAAGATCTTATACTGACACAATTCCAATCTGATTAAATGTATTATTAACGTTTTATTAATACTTTTTTTCAGTGTTCTTCTGGTTTTATCGCCATGCCAAATTTAAAAAGGCTGATATGTCCAGATTGTAATGCTGTTACATGTGCTTCCTGCAGAAGACTTGTAAGTTTAAATTAAATTTATTATTATTATTATCACTACTATTATTATTATTATATTCTAATTTTACACATAAATTGATTAATGTGCTTTTTAATATAAAGAAAAACATCTGTAATCAATTTGCAGTACATTTTAATAGAGTGGAATATTTAGCATCGGTCTCAGCAGTTAAAAACTATTTGCTCTCTGAAAAGTGCCAACTTTTGAAATGCTAGGTTTTATGATACAAAACATTTCAACGCTGTTCACAGGAATCGCAGTTGCAGTAATATTAGTTTGTTATATTAATGGAAAATCATCAGTATTCAGAATTAAGCATAAATCTCCAGGCTTAATCCTTTTCAAATGCTGTTGATCAGAAATTTTGAAAAATATTGAGAGGAAGGGAGGAGGAGGAAATATATTTTGGTAAAATGGCAAGGCCAGTTCATTTTCATTCTTTTTTTCATGTGCGGATGCATGGGGGGTGGGGGGGGGTGAATGATAACTCTATCATGTTTTAATAGTATAAAGTTATACTTTTATTAAATTATACCGTCATAAGTTCTTACTTGTAATGATGCTACTATTTGTTATAATACTACTACCCTGAATTTAACTATAAATTGAAATTGTAAAAAACTAAACATAGAACTAAACATTTCAATCATTAAAGTGATTTGTGGGTGCCATTCAAGGTCATTAAAACAGATGGTCATCTATTTATAGTCACTGGCACATAAAGGATTTTAAAAAAATGTTCCAGGTTGAAAAATAAACAATGAAATAGGACGATGTGTGTTCGCTGGGATAGTAAATTGTTCAATAAGCTCAGGTCCATATAAATTGGCGTCACTATTATATTCTTAAGAGGCTACTTAGTCAGGCGAAAACACCGGTTCGCTAATGTTAATCCTGTGGTGGAAATTTTTAAAGATATCTCGTTTGCATTTCAATATTTTTAAACGATTTTTTTTTCTTTTTTTTTTTTGCATTTACTAGCTGAGATCAATCTGTGCAAAGGCCGTTCTTTACATTTCCGGTTTTGTTTATTTTACAGGTTTTTTTACTAGGATGCTTTTACTTTCGGAATCGGTTTCGAAAGTTAAAGTATTCTCATTAAAAAAAAAAAAAAAAAAAAAAAAAAAAAACTTGAAAAGAAATTCGAAAAAGTAAAAAACGGCCTTCGTACAGATCGACCTCAGGTAGTCAATGCAATATATATATATATATATATATATATATTTCAAAATATTGAAATGCAAGCGAGCTAACTTTTTTCCATAGGATTAACCTTAGCGAATGGGGTGTTTACGTCTGACTGAAGTAGCACCTTAAGGATCCTGTCCCTGCCTCCGAAGGCACTTACGAGCTAATGTTAATCCTATGGGGAGTGATTTTTCTAATATTTCGTTTGCATTTCGACATTTTTAAATAATTTTTTTTTTTTTTTTTTTTTGCATTGGATAGATTGCCAAGATCCGTCTCTACATCGCACCTTTTTTTTTACTTTTTCCATTTTGGTCGCAGATATTTTTTAGAATGACACTTTCATTTTCAGAACCGGTTTTGAAACTGAAAGTAACTTCATAAAAAAATATCTGCGACCAAAATCGAAAAAGTAAAAAAGGTGCGATGTAGAGACGGATCTCGGCTATCCAATGCAAAAAAAAAAAAAAAAAAAAAAAAAAAAAAAAATTATTTAAAAATGTCGAAATGCAAACGAAATATTAGAAAAATCCCTCCCTATACGATTATTTATAGCTCGTGAGTGTCTTCGCGGGCAGGGACAGGACCCTTAACTAGTCTAAGGCGACACATAAGACATGTCGCTTGAATTCGCTGGAAAAACTGGTTTAAAACAGGTTTGAAACAATTTCGTTCTTTGTTTCGACTGGTTTTTGCGCTACATGTCGCTTGGCTTCTCTGTGTGGGATGCGCCTTAACTTGCTGTTACTGAAATAAATACAGTAAAAATGAATCTTTCTCTCTTTAGTGGGAAAAAGAACATCAAGGAATCAGCTGTGAGGCTTTTGCTGCAATGAAGGATGCCACAGACCCTGAAGCTCAAGCTGCAGGGTTAGCCAAAATGCTTACTGAAGATGGAATATGTAAGAAAACTCTTTTTCATCTTAAGGCTGTTCTTAAATCCAAATTGGCTACTTTCTGACACATTTCTGAATTAAATCCATTTTAGTTTATAAACGCACGAGATTGGGAGGTGCTCTTATTCAGAAATTATGAAAATGTTTTTTTCCCTTTTTAGGGTTCCTTACTTAAAAAGTAAAAAACGGAACCATTATAAGATCAATCTTGTGTCTGTCTGTCATAGTCATTTTACTCGTAAACTATGGAACGTGGAAAGTTCAAATTGGCTGAAGTAATAAATGATATTCACCCACATATTTATGGATTATTAACCATTCACAAACATATTTTGTAATAAAAATTAAATTTAAAAAATCAAAAAACTCGACTGCGTAATAAGCGAACTAATTAATTATTTCTCATCAATATGAAACTATTTTTTATATTACTTACCTATTTTTTTTTATTTACTTGTATTGATGACTTTTAAGTTGTGTTTAATTGTTAGTTCCCATGTATAAATACTGTTTTGATGAGGCCTATCGATGTCTGTGATGGTTAAAGTTGCAGTAAAGCTAGAGATCCTACCTACCAACTTCTAGGTTGTATAGTATTTAAACGGAGCTTCTGACTGTAAAATAGTCAATGAAACATCGACTTCATTTTGAGAGACCTATCCAATGATGTGCCACTCAATAGGGTGCGTAAAAATAATTTTTCGTCTCTTCCGCCATTTTTTATTTTACGGACGCCATTTTGAATTTATAAAAACAAAACCTAGCCTGTAACCATTGGACGGTTAAGACGAATTGATTGAGACCTCATTCATTAAAATCCATCCAGCCGTTAGGATGTTTCGAGGGTATAAAGAAATCCACATACCCAGATACGCGTGAAACACATAACCCTTTTTGGTAATCAGGTAAAAATGTATGAGGGGCTAATAAAGTTACTTGAAAAAAATATCTTTTCTTTGTGAAAAGTTTCGTAACGCCGAACTCAAAAATATATTTCTTTTAATGTTAGGTATTATATTTTCAGAGATATCGTCGAAAATGTAATTCAAAAATATGTGCCCCCCCCCCCCCCTCCTCTATTTCCGAATCTACTGAAACTAAAATTATGAAAAAATTATGGGTAGTAGAAGTTAATTTAAACTTTGCGAAACTTCGAAAACTATAGTGATTACCTTAGGTCACATAGTTTTTGAGAAAACCGCATTTTCCCGTTACACACAAATTTCTATTTGCAGGCGTTCAGTAGAGGAGTTGAGAAGCGCTGGAAGTCACAGAAGTATAAAAGGATTATTGATAATGATTTTCGAAAAAAAAAAATCGGTAATTAGTCGCGATATTAAACTTTAAAGACTCGGATGGTTTGGACATACATAAAGACACAGGCGGCGTACTCTATGAGGCATCGTCTTTTAAAGGTTAGATAAAATTTATTATCTATTTATTATCTATTTTTAATATATTTGTATAATCCAATTCTCAATTACTAATTGATATATTTATTGTACAGAGCCCCCTCTGCGCGAGTAATATTCGCCCTTGACCAGTTATTCGATGAAGGCAGACGAGCCTTTAGAAAACGCTGTCCAAATTAGTGTTTTGAACCAAGTTTCAGGGCCCCACTAGTGGCTGAGAGGTTCTGCTCTCGAAACTGGTAGACGGGGGAGGTGGTGTGTTCGATCCCAATCGCGCCCGTCGGCCTAATCGTTCGGAGTTTTCGTGGTTTTCTTTAGACCTTGGTTCTCTAAGCGTAAATACGGATTAAGTTCCCTTAGAACGACCCCCAACGGAGGGCACTCCCCCCCCCTTTGGGCCTATATCTCTCGTACTGGCCGTCATAAACACAACCAACCGAATTTCAGGTGGCGATAATCTGATTAATGTCGTTATAAGAAAAAATTGCTTACAACTCAAGATCTAATTTATTTATCTAAAAATGAAAAAAAAATTAGATTCCAATCAATTTAATAGTCATGTCTGCCAGCAATATGCTTTTACGATTAAAAATGAGCTTATTAATGTGTCAGAAACTTTCGCGGGAAAAATATTTTATTTTTGTGAATCGTGTACTTTTACAATTTATTACATTTTTTATGTTTATGCATAAAAACACATGTCATGTATTAAATATAATACATTTCCTTAACCTTCTCTTAATCGCACCTCTCTCTTCCCCCCCCCCCCCCCCTCCAATAAAAATAGTCGTGTCGCACCTATGAGATGCAAAAACTAAACTTGCACTCTGAGACCTGTGTTGGTTCAAGGTGGTCGCAAATGCACTGATTAATGAGTTGGAGGGAGTTAGGAAAATAGAGGGAAGGAGTAAGAACAGTAGGAGATGTGAGCGGTGACAAGAATCGAACCGGAAACACCGAAACAGTACACGAGTTCTGCAGTACCGAGCTAAAGACTACCACTGTTGCTTCCTGCTAGAAACTCGTTTTACTATTCGTGCGAGAATCTCCTCGCCACAGTACCATAAAAAATAGTAGGGTTTGGCATCTGACATATTGGTTGCGCTTGGTATTGCCTGACATACCGGTAGGCTTAAAGAAAAAATCCTAAGAATATTTTGTTGCATTACTTATCAACTATATATATTTTTCAGAAAATGTTGCTCATTCAAGGCACATACGATTTTCAAATGTTTGTGTTAAATTGCTTACTGGTGGTGTTTGTTTGCATTAACTTCAAACAAATTTTAAGAGTTAAAAGATAAGCAGCAGAAAATAAACGCATTTTTAAATTTAGTAATTCACTAGTTTTTACACGACTGAAAAGAAGGGTTATGTGTTTCATGCGTATCTGTGTATGTGGATTTCTTTATAACCTCGAAACATCCGAACGGCTAGATGGATTTTTATGAATGAGGTCTCTATCGATTTTTCTAAATCTTGATAGGTTTTGTTTTTATAAATTCAAAATGGCGGCCGTAAAATACAAAATGGCGGTAGAGACGAAAAAAAAATTTACGCACCATATTGAGTGGCATATCATTCGATAGGTCTTTCAAAATGAAGACGATGTTTCATTGACCATTTTGTAGTCAGAAGCTCCGTTTAAGTATTACACAACCTGGAAGTTGTGTACTTTGGATCGCTACCTTTACTGTAACTCTTCATAAATACAAACTCTTCATAATAGGCATCTATGGGCCTTATCAAAAGAGTGTTTGTAGATAGGAACTAATAATTAAACACAACTTAAAAGTCATCAATACAAGTAAATAAAAAAAAAAGGTAAGTAATATAAAAAATAGTTTCATATTGATGAGAAATAATTAATTAGTTCGCTTTTTACGCAGTCGGATTTTTTGATTTTTTAAATTTAATATATTATTCCTTTAATCTTTCATTAGTCGTGCCCAATAGGTCAGATGCCAACCCTATTATTTTTTTATTTTACTGTGGTGACAAGATTCTCGCACGAATAGTAAAACGAGTTTCTAGCAGAAAGTGACGGTGCAAACCTTTAGCTCGGCACAGTAGAACTCGTCTGCTGTTTCGGTGTTTCTGGTTCGATCCTTGTTGCCGCTCACATCTTCTACTTTTCGTTCTCCTTTCCTCTATTTTCCTAACTCTCTCCGGCCCCAACAGTGGCCGAGAGGTTTTGCTCTCGAAGCTGGTAGATGGGAGGTGCTGGGTTCGAACCCAATCGCGCCCGTGCGCCTAATCGTTCAGAGTTTTCCGTGGTTTTCTTCGAACCTTGGATTTCCTTGCGTTAATACGGGTTAGGCTCCCTTAGAAACACACCCACGGAGGGCACTCCCCCTCCTTTGGGCCTATATTCCCCGTATTGATAATTGCCGTCATAAACACAACCAATCTAACTCTCTCCAACTCATTAACAGGTGCATATACGACGTTGAACCAGCACAGGTCTCATGGTGGAAATTCTGTTCTTGCATCTGATAGGTGCGACGAGACTAATTTTTGGGGGAAGGGGCGCGATTAACAGAAGGTTAAGAAAATATGTTATATTTAATAAATAACATGTTTTATTGTGCATCAGCATAAAAATATAATAAATTTTAAAATTACACGAATGGGCACAAACAAATATTTAAATTTAGTAATTAGTGGGTATTTTTCGGAAAATGACCCATATTCAATGCGTGGCACGTTTCTTTTAGTTGTTTTCATTTATAAATGACTAAAAATAATGTATGTGGCGGAGAAATCCTAGAATTTACATCAATGATATTAATATGTAACGATGGAATAATCTATCTATTTTTCTTTCTTATTTTCCTTTCCCTGTTTTTTTCTCCTTGAAATCGGACGATCGAATAAACCAGATATAATCGAAAGTTCCAGTTTCTTTAATGATTTGAAATTACTCGAAAACGGTTTAGATAATGTCTGTGACTATTTCTCAATTTTAATTTTGCCACGTTTAGTTATTATTCAAGTATTATATTTGGACGACCAGTGGCCGAGAGGTTCTGCTCTCAAAGCTGGTCGACGAGAAGTGCTAAGTACGAACCCAATCACCCAGCTGGCCTAATCGTTCGGAGCTTTCAGTGGTTTTCTTCGAACATTGGATTCCCTTTCTAGAAAGCCCCACGGAGGGCATTCCACCCCCCCCCTCCCCTTCGAGCCCATATCCCTCGTATAGATAATTAACCGTCATAAACAACCCACACGCAAGTCTTTTATTACAAAGTTTTATTTAATACATTTTGTTTAAAAAAAAATCTACACATTGTTATGATTGTTATTTAATAACATGTATTCTCATTGGATTTGAGAAAAATGTACACATAAATTTATTTTCAGCTTGTCCAAGTTGCCACTTCAGGTATGCTCTTGCTAAAGGAGGGTGTATGCATTTCCGTTGTATCCAGTGTCAACATGATTTCTGCAGTGGCTGTTCTAGGCCTTTTAAAATGGGACAGGTATGGGACTTTTTAACGTATTATGCATTACGGTAAAATTTACTTCTAGAGTTAGATATTAACTTGCGAAAACCAAAGATTTCTTATGTCATCGAATTATATTCATTTTGTTGAGTTTAACAATAGAATTATAAGATTGATTTTTTTTTCCTTTAAATTTTAAGGATGGAATATTTTATATAATTCTACTATTTCAAAAGTTAGTTTCTACTATTTCAAAAGTTTGTTTATTTCATGTTTTTTTTTTTTTTTTTTTTTTTTTTTAATTTGTTAAAAGTTTCACATGTTTTTAATGTTTTAAAAGTTTCTCTGTTTTATTGTTTTCAAAATCAGTAATGATTACAGTTATAAAAAAAAATTTCATGCAAGAAATTATTTATCTTTATGGAAATAAAAGCCAGTAAGACGGTAATGCGATGAGTCTATAAAGAATTGCATTCTATTGCTCAAGAATGGAATCTTCAAATCCAACTGTGTCTAATGGCTAATTCCTAAACCGTTACTCATAGACATATAGTTCCAATTACAAAAATGTCTTAATTGGGGTAAAAACATTATTTTAAAAGTCGCTTTGATCGATACAAACCTTAAAAAGGTTATGAAATTTAAATTTTTTTATGAGGTCTCCCGGTCGTATAAGGGATATTTAGTACAAATTTCCTATTAGGGGCTATACCTATATAACGTTATCAACTTTTCAATAATTTTGGACCCCCTTCCCCCTTACGATATCACGTGTTATCATCCCTCGACCTCCCCCCCCCCCGCCCCCTCCGTAATGATATCGTTATCAGTGCCTAAAAATTATTTTATTATTGGAATATTTTTCTTTTGTTTGGAGTGATATACAAATATGTTTATATTTAACTTTTGCATGCATTCAACAATAATAATGTCTTCTTACATTTGCCTCCGTATGGGGAGGGGGCAGACAGAACTTCTTATCGACAAAACATGTGGACAACATTCTTTCTCTTTTATCTACCAATAAACATTAATTTCAAACATACTTCGCATATGGTTTCTCTAACAGCGGATTATAAATTCTGGAGTAAATACACATATGACAAAATAATAGGAATTCCAAACGTTGGGGTATTCCATATTTTGGAATTAGATAATTTTATAATAATTTAATGATTTTAATAATAACTTTGCATTTTTATAAAAACAGATAACAGACTAAAAAAATATAAAAAATAACATACTACGGTGGTGTAAAGATAAAGCTGCAAATAAAAACAGAAAATTTTGGTTGGATCAAAAATGATAACCATATCAAAAGAAAAATCCCCCCTCTCCCTAGAGATATCTTACGATATCATCTGCCTAACCCCCTCCACCCCTAAAATGATAACGTTATATATGCACAGCCCCTTACAAGTAAGACAAAATAAGTCCCATTCATCTAACACTAAAATTGAACGAGTTATGAAACTTTGAATTGTTTGACTTATGCCAATTTTCTGCATCTGAAAACAGATGAGTTGGGCCATGTTTCGAGGGATCGTACACAAAGTGCTTAAAGTATTAGAAGGATTCATTTCGCGTTTACATCTCTGCATTGCGGCTGCAAGGAATCAGTTCAAGCAAGTTTTAAGATAACTTTATTTTTCATCAATAAAGTCTTAGATTAAATAATACATAAGCATTTTAAAATATGTATCATTTTGTAAAGAATTGCAACTGTTGTTTTTCCTCATTTCATTTAACAAAAATTTTGTTATTTTTTCACATATTTTTAGTACAAGTTGTATATTTTTCTTAATATGTCAGAATGAAAATAGATTTCAAATTTATATTGTAATATTAATTTTACTCCCAACTATTATTATTATTATTTTTTTTAATCTGACGATTATTTATATTTTTAGTAAAATTGTGAATGACCCATATTTAACAGCAAAAAAGATATTTCAAATTTAAATACGGCTATTACTCGGTCAGTTTTAATCGTAGAAGATTGGGGTATTTTTGTTGTACCTCTTAGTGTAGTTGGATATTTTTACTAAACATAACTTATAGGACTAGGGGACCATAGGGGCCATATAAAAATTGAAATTTCGTAATTTTTTAAGAAATGTTTTTATTTACCTAAATTGCTTTTATAATACTTCTTTACCCCATTTATATGTAATTGGAACTATATGTCTAGGCCTAAGAGTTTAGGAATTAGCCATTGCACACCGTTGAGAGTAACGACACTCTGTATACGGAATGTTTACTGCTTTGGGAAAAAAATAAATAAAGGGCAGCACTGATTCTTATTTCCTCATAAAATAAATGTTATTTTCATCTGAATGTTCAAAGTGTCTTCAACACAGTGGGTTCAAGAAAATAAGAAGTTTTCTGATTTATTTAATTTAAACCCTTTATAATAAAAACCTTTTTTATTCAAAAAAGACAAATTTGATATAAGAGACATAAGTACACTACTTTACCATAACTGTATTAAAATATGGATGGAATTTCTTGTCGGGTCCGGGACGGGTTTCGTGTTGATTTTGTAGAGAATTTTAGTTTTTGAGCCGGTTACAACCGCTCCGTCCAAGATTCTATAACAAATACATATATTCCGGGGTTTTTTATCCATTTTTTTAATAGTAGTACCGTTAAGGGTAGAAAATATATCAACTTCTTTTACTTTTTTCAGAAATGTGGTGTTTCAGAATTTTGTGCAAAACTAGGGCTACATGCTCATCATCCAAGGAATTGCTTATTTTACCTCAGAGATAAAGAGCCTGAAGACTTGCAAAAACTTCTTGATGTAAGTATAATTTTCAAATCTCAGCGATGTTGCCACAGAACAATATTTTCCAACTTTTATTGTAACCCGCAATAATACTTATACAGGGTGATTCATAAATATCGAAACAATAAGCTATCTCCTTAATTAATGCCCCTAGGCACATACTTCCAACTGCAAAGTTTCATAAAAAATGGTGGAAAATTTGTTGAGATAAGTTACAACTCCATGGGAGGTCTCAAAAGGGTAAAATTGTAATGTTGTTTTCTTTGCATTTTGTATTAAAATGCTGAGAAAATATGATTCTTTCAACATTATAAAAAAAACTCAATTACAAATATGAATGTAATCCTTGAGAATATTAATCATTCTTCAATGTATTTAAAATTCATTAAATCTATAGAATTATATTATCTTAAATATTGCTTGTATTGCTGTGAAACCTGGAGCTTAGTTAACGGAATATTACGCCCCAAACACTTAGAGGGTTAAGACAATACGAAAATTAAAATTTTTTACGGCCCCCGTAGGGTAAAATTTCCAATTAGGAATTTTTTCCTAATCCATTCCTGAATTAAACACAAAAATTTCCATTTTCATATCTGCAAAACTCATAGAGTTATGCCTGTTTAAATAATTCGTCAGGTTTTAAGGGATTAGGCACAAATTGGAATGCGTGTTATTCAAGAAACAATGTTACTTTAAAAGTTCCAGAATACATGTAAAATGTATATTTATTGAGTTGGGATTAAGTTTTTCTTTTTTTTTTTTTTTTTTTGGGGGGGGGGGGGAGGGATGATTAACCATATAGTTTGCAAATAAAATCGCATCCTAAAATTTCTCAGAAAATTAAATTTTTTTTAAATTATTATTATTTGTTTAATTGGGGTAATTTAAAATCCTTATAACTCGAAATATTATCGTCGAATTTCAAACTTTTTTTCATTTAATTAAAGAAGAAAATATAATTTTAATTTTGTTTCAGGATTTTTTTAAAAATATTAATATTAAAAATATTAAAAACACAAATAAAAAAAATGATGTAACTTATTTTTAAAAAAATCTTTTTTTTTTCAAAACTAAATATATTTTCAAATTTGTTGAAACAAAATTAATGTAAAATAATCAAAAAGGTCATGTTCCGAGTTTGCACCCTTTTTCTTTAACGATTCTTGACTCAAAAATGTAAATTAATAATTTAAATTAAATTTATTTTAATTTCAATTACCCATTAAATTAATTATTTTTAACAATTTAAATTAATAATTTAAAGTTTTAAACAAAGATTGGCTCCTAATAAAATGTTTAAATGTTTGTTTTTTTTTTTTTTAATTGCAGGTGAGTACTCTTTCCTCTAGCTTAAACTTCCGATTCAGTTTACATTTTACCCTTTCCACCTTTTTTCGGTACTATTTAAAACAAGGTTTTTTTCTAACATACCGATTAAGAGTGTTTTCATAATTTTAACCCTCGCAACTTCAGATTTTATATCGTCCCGCGAGAGGTTAAAAAAAGTCTGCATACTGGGGCCGGACCAGTCTCGACCGGACCTAATGTATTCATACCGAACCGAGACTGGCTTCCTTTCTTCCTAGGTCTGCACGGGGCAAAATTTTCAGTCCCAGTCTCGAACCCGTTATTAAAATCATTCTATCTGACTCACCTAATCCGTGCACAAATCCGTAAAGTTTGGCTCAACACAAAAAATTTATAAAAAATGCATATATTTTTAAATCGCCATTACAATTAAAACATATTACCGTTTACAATTAAATTTTAAAAATCGTTTTTAAATTATAGCAGATTTAAACGAAAAGAAAAACAGTAAAACAAGTGAAAAAGAACCTGCCTATTAAGGAATCCTGTCTAAAACGGAATAATTTTTTGATCCATGCAAAATGAATATAATAATACTTGAGAAAAGAATAGAATACATTTGCACCTCCTAAGATGGGAAATTGTCTATAAGGCATTTTTTTTTGTCTGTGTGATTCCGTCTTAGAAGGTTTTACTGTATATTATTTTTGAAAGTCTCCAATACATGGCTTATGGATTAACGATATTAAATGGTAAGTGAAAGATTTACATACAAATAGAGATTCATTAAAAAAATAAATATCACAGCCTTTGGCGCCTCTTTAAAAATGAAGATTATAAACATATAAAAAGAAAATGTTTAAGCTATTATAAAGCTATAAAGCTATTTTTGGTCAGAACTCTTTCATACGAAACAATTTTTAACCATATCGACGTAAAAAACTATGTTTTCTAGAAATTCAATCAGGCAGGACCAGACTCGGGCTACGATTTAAACATTTTTCCAGGCTGGGACGAACTTTTTTTTTCTATGGGTCGGCTCGAGACCGGGTTTGGATATTTCGGCCCGTGCAGACTTCTAATAAAGGTCTCCAGCATAATTTGAAAGAAGGTTTAACTTAAAATCTATACGCTGCTATCTTATGTCCAAAGGAGAGGCACTGTCTTAAATCGATTTTTTATAACGTACAATTTGTGGATGATTCCTATCTTGCATTCAAAATGAGGCAATAACTCGTCGCTCAGAGGCATCGGAAAATGGTGTAATTTGCAAATTTTGAATTGTAATAATTCTGCAGATTCTGTTTTGCAGATACCGAGATGAATTTTTTTTTGTTGTTGTTTAATTCAGGAAGGGATAAGAGAAAATTTCCTAATTGGAAATTTTACCCAACGGGGGCCGTATAAAAAATTAGTTTTTGTATTTTCTCAAATATACCCCCCATGGAGTTACAACTTATGCCATTAAATTTGGCACCTTTTTTTATGAAACTTTGCAATTTGAAGTATGTGCCTAGGGGCAATATTTAAGGAGATAACCTATTGTTTCGATATTTATGAATCCCCCTATATATACCATAAGAAAACAAAAACAAACTATCAATATTGAACTATGGCTATAATTTTAGTTATAAAAAAGTTCGAAAAAAAAAAGTAATGTTTTAATTCACAAAATTCTTTGTATGTTCCTTTTTTTACGACTGTACGTGGAAATTTTAATACAAAATCATACTGTACTCATCAAAATTGAATAACTTTTGTCTATACTAATAATCTATATTTTTAACAATTTCGAACATAGTTAAAAGTATTTATGAATTTGGTCTGTCTCTCTGCACTCTAACTCGCCTAACTGTTCACAGATCGCTATGTAATTGATTTAAATTATTGAGATTTGCTGTGGCATGTTTCGTATTGAAAATGAAGGGTTTAGAATTTATAGTTCGTTTATAGAGACATTCAAAATAATTTCGCCACATAAAGATCTATGGACAAAACCATTTGCAATGTATTTTAATAAAGCTACACTATTTCAAACACATTGAAATTTATTAATATTAACTGAGATGTACTGCAGTATGCTTAGTATAGAGTATGGTGTGCATAGCATTTATTATTTATTTACAGGGATACACAAATGAATTCGATTACAGAACTGTCTATAAGCGATAATTGCTAGAAGTTTCTTTACAGTTGTGATAAAAGTTTTAATCTTTAACCACTTCACTCCCACACTGTAAAAAAAAAAAATGGACTAAAATACTGAAACACTACTGGCAATCTAGACGCCAGTAGTATTTCCGTGTTTTAATGGAACTTTTTCCCGGTAAATTACAGAAAATTTTCCGTTTTTTTTAATTTAACGGAACATTTTCTGTAATTTACAGAGAAAAAGTTCCGTTAAAATACGGAAATAGTACTGGAGTCTAGATTGCCAGTAGTATTTCCGTATTTTAGTCCGTTTTTTTTTTTTTTTTTTTTTTTTTTACAGTGCAGGCTTAATTTCGATGGTGAAAGGCCAAGATACCAGGCTGTGCGGTGTAAAATGTTTGTGTCATAAATCATTTCATAACTTTCGTGATATAATAATAATGAATATAAGGCCGTTAAAGAATTTACAACATTATCATACGTATAAAACTTTTTTTGTTTCTTATAAGAACGTAAGATGTGTAGTGAACGCATTCGTGTACGTAATGGTCACTGATTACTGAAATGAGAGGACGTACACAGCGTACGCCCTGGGAGTGAAGAGGTTAAATACCGCGTGTTGCCTTTCGGCAACATACCCAATTTAGTCTTGTAAAATACTATTAGAATAATATTGAAGCTCTAATGCCTAATGTTGCCCATAAAATGCATACTGAAAATATTATTAAATCAATTTTCAACATATACATGACAGTACTTGTGCCGTATAAGAATAAAAATAGATTTAATTTTTTAGGGTTTCGTTCATCTGACGAAACCCTATTCGTCTCGCTCCTCTGTCTGTCTGTCTGTCCATCACAGAGCCCGTTCTCAGAAACTATACATGTTAGAGATTTGAAATTTTGGGTATTTATAGCTGAACACCTCACATCAAACAACAAATCATAAAATTTTGAAAAAGTTGGTAATTAACCTAATTACGGGCTAATTAAATTCTAAAATTAACCAATCAACCTTTTGAATGCAGGTGAAAATGCACGTTATCGAAATCCTCCCCAGTTTCTCCTAATGGTTGCCAGTAAACTCGGCGGATGCTCCGTCAAATCAGCTGGTGCAGGGTTACCACGGAGTACTTTAAGCAATAAATGAAGTGGACCTTCAAAAAGCAAAATTGGATCTGCCGAAATATCGGTCGTACAAATTCGTAACAGGTGTAGAAATACGCGGAAAAAATTCTACTTTATTTTGGTATAAATTTCAAATTTCTGCGTAGGATAGAACGCAAAAAATCCACTAAAAATCGATCGATAAAAATTTAATTTCTGTGTTTTTAAAAACAATGAAAACAGATTTCCATTCACCGGAAGGCAGCTGTCATCATTTCTCGACTTATCGGCGCGGGAGAAATTTAAGGGGAGGAAAGCCTAATACGAAATTTAAACTTTTTAAATATTAAATTTTTCGATTAAATTTTTTGACATCCGGGCTGGAAATTTCTCGCAGATTCCATACATACCCGGTTCAAAGAGATTGCTTCATTACGAGCTGAGATATTAATTATTATTTTATTAATTCCTTTTATTTCCATCAAATGCCAGATTAAGATGGAGGCACGTGCTTTTTTAACGGAGATTTCATTTAAATTAGGAAATTAACAATTTGCGTGGGGTGTTTCGACGGCGCGCTATGAGATAAGTATTAATTATTCAATATGAAAAAGTTTATAGGTTTATAAGTGTTCATCCCACTATTTCCGAATAGCAATTTCAGGAAATATCTTAAATTATTGTTTAAGACCGCCACTCGATGTCTTCGAAACTTTAAGATACTTTATAACACATAAGAAAAAGTGTAAAAAAGAATGGAGTGTGATATTTCGAGGAGTGGAGGGGGGGGGGACTAGATTTATTTATTAAATCTTAGCGTTTGTTATCGCAGAAAATGTTTTAAATTGTTGGTTAAGACTGCACCGCCATCCTCCCGACCATGTATCTACGGAGAGATTGCGCAAAGGAGTTTCGTTCAGATATGCTTTTGTTAAGAATAGAGTGCGCTCCCTGGTGGTGGAATGCGGAACTAACGTAACGCGATTTTGTTAAAATTAGGAAATATAACAAGGCGATCCGTTTGCAACTTTAAGATACTTCATGACACATAATAAAAAGCTTATAAAATAATGGTACATGCAATTTCCTGTGAAGGGAGGCGGGGGAGGGGCGCTGGATTTCTTTTTTAAAAAATAGCGTTTACGACCTTTTTAGGTGTCGTTTTTTGAGCACTATGATATACTCAGACACGTGCTGCTTATGAAATATAAAAATGTCAAAATTTTAGTTACCACTATTTCCGAATAGTACTTTCAGCAAATTTCTTAATTTCTCGCTTAAGGCCGCCACCAACTCCAGTAACACATCCACTGATAGGTTGTTTAACAGAGTTTCGATCTGATACACTTTTGTTATGAATAGTGTGCGCTCCCTGGTGGTGGAATTTGCAACTAACATAACGCAATTTTGTTAAAATTATGAAATCTAACAAGTCGATCTGCTGGAAACTTTGACATAGTTCATAGCACATAATAAAAAGCCTATAAAAGAATGTTCCGTGCAATTTCCTGGGGCGCCTACCTATCTCGGGTGCTATAGACCCGATTCCCTCGACTAATATACCTACGGATAGGTTGTAAAACGGAGTTTCCTTTGGATAGAGGTTTGTGTAGAATAGAGTGCGCCCCTGGTTGCGAAATGTGGAATGAACAGTTTCACAAAAGGATAAAGTGTTTTAAAGGAATATTAAACGAAACCCTCTGTGCGATCTGTGATCACACTTACCCACTTGTTTTCAGTTGTTGCTACATACGCTTTGTTTTATTTGAAAGCTTGCGAAATACCCTATTTTTTGCAGCGAGCAAGTAAAATTTATTCCTTACCATAGTTCTTAAAATTCACGTGTGTCTAATTTTGTAGAATTTTATAAAGGAAAAATATTTTTTCAATTAAAGACCAGTGTTACCGATTGTCAACAAACTGTTTTTTAGCCGTAAAGCATACTTAAAACTAAATATGTTTTTTTAAGTATTTTTCCCATGATTTATTTAAGAAATGAAAACCGAAAAACATTTTTTAATTGATTTTTGAAAAATCAGACATTTAAGGGTTAAAATTTAACTTTTTAAAAAAATAATTACTTGTTGTGTATAAATTCGATAGATCATATGCAGGGCTGCATAAAATAACTCAAATAAATTTCCGTTTATTGTCAGAAGGGGAATTCTTAATTGTGTAATGTGTTTCCTAACTGAATTAAATTTTTGCATACTATGTAGACTAGATACAAATCTTTAGATCATATACAGGGCTTCCCAAAAGAATTTAAATACTTTTCGTTTATAGAATATTATATTCGGTAATTTTATATTCGGTATCGTTTATATTCGGTAATTACTGAAATTAGGTTTTAAAATGTGCTATGGCTTAGGGACGGAGAACCTTTTCAGATCCAAGTGTAAAAATTTTCCAAAAATATATTTTACGTGATCATCGCACGCTAACACTAAACTAGTTGGATGTGCCAATCCCAAAACTTTCTTCTATCTTTTACATCTTAATATTTCAAAAACTAGTTACACATGTACTTCAATATTATTAGTTCAATATTATACCAAATTTGATTTTCATCTTAAATTCCTGCTTCAGTCAATTAAATGAACTAAAAACGAGTTAATCCATATCATGATATTTCTTAAAATTAATAGTTTTTCCTTATTCTGTTGTTATCAGATGTTTGCCAATAGCCGGCTTAGCAGGAAGCGAGTTCCCGCGTTTGCACGAGCCGCCGATGGACAACAGAACTACGAAAAATCAAGAAAAGTATACAAAAATCGCTGTCACAGAGCCCCTTTACCGCGCGATATTTCCAAATTCGAGAGGACCTGTTGGCCAAAGCCAAAAATATGCACAAAAAATTTGGTTCAATTGTATGCATAATTTTATACACTTTTCGACTGTACAATAAAGAAAATGTCACAAATATCTCTATTACAGTGCCACCTTCTGGCGGTATTTTTTCAAGTTCAGGGAAGACTTGCTTGCCATAGCCAGAAACATACAAAAAAAAATTGGTTCAATTCTATGCATAACTTCATACACTTTTCGATGGTAGAATAATGAAAATGGTACAGACATCGCAATTATAGCACCCCCTTCCGGAGGAATTTTTCCAAATTCAGGGATGACCTTCGTGCCATGATCAAAAACAAACACAAAAAAATTGGCTCAATTCTATGCATAACTTTATACACTTTTCGGTGGTACAATATTCAAAATGGCACAAAAATTGCTATTACAGCGCCCCTTACCGGTGAATTTTTCCAAATTAAGGAAGGACCTGCTTGCCATAGCCAAGAACTTAAAATAAAAATTTGGTTCAATTCTATGCATAAATTCATACACTTTCGGATGGTACAATATTCAAAATCGCACAAAGATCGCTATTACAGCGCCCCCTACCGGTGAATTTTTTTCCAATTTCAGGGACGATCTGCTTGCCATAGCCAAAAACTTAAAATAAAAATTTGGTTCAATTCTATGCATAAATTAATACACTTTTGAATGATACAATATTCAAAGTCGGACAAAAATCGCTGTTACAGCGCTCCCTACCGGCGATTTTTTTCCAAATTCAGAGAGGACCTACTTGCCATATCCAAAAACTTAAAATAAAAATTTGGTTCAATTCTATGGATAACTTCATACACTTTTAGATGGTACAATATTCAAAATCGCACAAAAATGGCAGTTACAGCGCCCCCTACCGGCGAATTTTTTCCAAATTCAGAGACGACTTACTTGCCATATCCAAAAACTTAAAATAAAAATTTGGTTCAATTCTATGCTTAACTTCATACACTTTTGGGTGGTACAATATTTAAAATCGCACAAAAATCGCTGTTACAGCGCCCCCTACCGGCGAATTTTTTCCAAATTCAGAGAGGACTTACTTGTCATATCCAAAAACTTAAAATAAAAATTTGGTTCAATTCTATGCATAACTTCATACACTTTTAGATGGTACAATATTCGAAATCGCACAAAAATGGTTGTTACAGCGCCCCCTACCGGCGAATTTTTTCCAAATTCAGAGAGGACTTACTTGCCATATGCAAAAACTTAAAATAAAAATTTGGTTCAATTCTATGCTTAACTTCATACACTTTTGGATGATACAATATTTAAAATCGGACAAAAATCGCTATTACAGTGCCCCCTACCGGCGATTTTTTTCCAAATTCAGGGAGGATCTGCTTGCCATAGCTAAAAACTTAAAATAGAAATTTGGTTCAATTATATGCATAACTTCATACACTTTTTGATGGTACAATGGCGACAGACAGACGGACACACGGACAGACAGACATTTTCTATAAACATGTTTTTGGGGATCTCTGACCCCTAAAACGTGTAAATCCGTCGAAAACCGGAAGTCGAAAAAAATTTCGATTACAATACATTCTTCTATTGAAGATAGAAGAAAGTAAAAAATTTAGTGGATCAAATAATAACAAATCAAAATTACTTAAAATTTTGCTTTTAGAATTAAAAAAAGATGGATAACATTTGACATTATACTTTAGAAATTTATTTTAAAAATATTACTTTTTTGTCTCACCTTAGATGCCAAATAATTTACATCAGCTTCGTACTTAGTTATTTTTAAAAGAATGCAAATTGAATTGGTCTCATTTGACAAGATGTTTTTACTTGACTTTTTCATATTTATTTCTGAAAAGAATGCCTCGCAGGAAAAAATTGTCAAAATAGCAAGTGCCAGAATCTACAGCTTTTAGTGTCTGGAATTGAATTCCAAGTTGTTATAATTTTACCTTAGACATTTTTGCTTATAATGGCTTTTAATCTTTCTTCTGCGAAAATCTCCTAATTCTCTCTTATTTTTAAAATTTTGTCAGCCAGTATTGAGATAGATTGGGATACATTAAGTTATATTTCCGTTTTTTTTCAATTTGTATGACAATGACAACCAACTAAACTAATGGAATTCAGGTAAGAAACGATAATATCTAGATTAATTAATGCATTTTGTGAAATTCTACTAATATTTTGATGTAAAACCTAAATCTATGGCTTGTCAAAAAAAATCTGCAGCGTGCCATTTATGGCACACGTCCCTGTACCTATGCGTTTTCCAAATTGTTTACTTAAGGGAACAGTTTTCCTCAAAATTGATCAAAAAATCGATTTTGTTTTTTAATATTAAATGAAATCTTGTTTAATTGTGAATATTTTGACACCTTATTTTTACCCATACGGCAATTATATCGCCGTATATTGTAAATTTTGTTAATACACTCCTCAGCAAAATTTAGACACTGGTGATTTTAACCTTTAAATAAAAAATACGAACACTTGGGTTATACAAATGACTGTACTTATTTTTAAATATATTTTAAACGTTTTAGGATAGAAATAACGGTTTTAATGTAGGATATTATTTATTTTAACTGAAAAAAAGTGAAATTTGCATATTGCAAAAGTTTAGACACTTTTGTGATTTTTTGGCAATTGTTCACGAAAAAACGCATATTTCAAACTTATGACGCCACATGCATGAAGTATTTAAGTGCATCTCGCGATAGCATCGGTTAGTGAAGATGCCGCGAGCAAGAAATTTTCAGTCAGATGAAGTAATTAAAGCATGGAAGCTGAAATCGAAAAAGAAGACTGTTGAAGAAATTTCAGCTACTTTTAATCGGCCAAAGAAGTCTGTCTATTAAGTGCTGTCTAAGGGTGACTCTTTCAAAGCAAAACATAGATCTGGAAGAACTCGTGTGGCCAGAAAACGAGTTTATAGAATGATCCATAAACTGACATCTAGAAAAATGATGGCTGCTAATCACATTAAAAGTGAGTCAGAGCTTTCTGTGTCAACGGATAATTTTGTAGATGCATTAAAGGAAGATGTACATTAGTTTACATGAAAATGATAAAACAACCAGCCTTGAAATCTCACAACAAATTGACCCCTTTCCTATCGCGGAGTAATTCTTTTTATAAACTGGTGAAATAATGGTCTTATACCAGAATTTATAAAGGAAGTTATTAGAAAATATGAAATTGCTTATTTTCACGTGTCTTATAAAAGGAAAATTTTAATTAAATATTTTTGTCACTTTTGGAATTAAAATTAGGTGTCTTTTGCCCTCGAAAGAGTTGATAATTTGGACCTCACTTTGTTTTAATTATCAAGTATCTCTGGAGTTTCTCAATGCTCGCCAAGCTGCGTAATACTACATACATACATTGGAAAACAACTTACAGTCATTTGGTGAACTTTTACCTCTTCCAAAGTATGTATTTGAGCAAGATAATGCGTCTATTCATGTTGCATAAAAATCGAAAAATTGGTTTAACTCTCAAAATATTACTATTTTCGACTGGCCCGCGTGTAGCCCAGATCTGAACCCAATCGAAAACTTTTGTGGCATCATATCTCATACGGTTTATGAAATTGTTTTACAATACTCCTGTGTAAATGAACTTCAATCAGATGTTGAACGTGTTTGGTACGAAATAGACCCCCAAGTGATGCAGGATTTAGTTTCTTCGATGGAAAGTCACATTTTTGTATTAGTAGCAGACAATGTAGGTGCAGTTCGATTTTAATTTATGGATATTTTCCTGTTAACAGACAGATTGTTTATACTTTTGCAACAATGTTAAATTCGTTTTTTTTTTTTTGTCATTATATCTTATGTAAAGAGCATAAATTAAAATTTATTGTTTGTGTATGAAAGATAAGTCCCCAGTAATATAGGACAGTTGAATTACAACAATTCGTTACATACTTCTCAGCACAGAAGTATAATCGACCATTGTCTAAGTTTTGCTGAGCACTGTACACCCAACGCAACCCACACAAATTAAAACTTTAAATGTTTAAATGGCTCTTTCTCCATGTTCATATTTTCGTCGCTTTCATGTTTTAAAAAGGCTAAGGCTTTTTTTGTATTTGAGATAGAGACTTAAACTGTTTTGTACATGTTCTTTATTATACATGTGATAAATCTGCACATGTAATTAGCCTGCAGGTTTTTTTTTTTTTTTTAATAAAAGTATATGAAGATGTGTTAGATTTCATCGTTTTACACTATATATGCCAGTAAAAAAATTATATTAAATGTAATATTAGATGTATCTAAGAATCCATGCGCAGTCTTGTGTAATACACCATTTGAAAATCTAAATTAAAAAAATTGAGCAAAAATATTAATATTTTAAAAAGTAGTAAGGATTTTAAAAAATTCAAATTTTTCTTAACTTTTTAAGAAAATTTTCATTAAATATGCAGTTAATTTTTTTTTTCAAAATCTACTTTTAGTTGAACATTGAAAAGCAGTGAGTTCACCATTTGAACCATATTTTTTTTAAATGAAAAAAGAGTTGTTGGAAAGGTAAACTGTCACCTTAACCCTTAAATGCCGGGTGTTGCTTTTCGGCAACATACCCAATTTAGGCTCTAAAATGCTATTAGAATAATATTGAAGCTATAATGCCTAATGTTGCCAATAAAATACATTCTGAAAATATTATTAAATCTATTTTCAACATGTAGATGACAACACTTGTGTTGTTTAAGAATAAAGATAGATTTATTTTTTCAATTGTTGTTACATGTTCCTTTTGTTTTGTTTGGAAGCTTGCGAAATACCCTATTTTGTTTTGCAGTGAGCAAGTAAAATTTATTTTTTATTATAGTTCCTAAAATTCTTGCGTGTTTAATATTACAGAATTTTATCAAAGAAAATTATTTTTTCAATTAAAGACCAGTATTGCTGATTAGTAACAAACTGTTTTTTAGCCGTAAACATACTTAAAACAAAATATGATTTTTTAAAGTATTTTTCCCGTGATTTATTCAAAAAATGAAAGCCGAAAAACATTATTACAATGATTTTTGAAAAATCAGGCATTTAAAGGTTAAATATCATCTTTCAACGGGGAAGTTTCGTTACAGTGTTCTGGAAGTGTTGGACAGTGTCTCATAATCTATGCTTTACGAATGATTTTTTTTTCTATTATTATTTTCAGATGAATGATGTAAAATATAATCGGGAACCTCCAGAAGGAATGGAAATCAAAAGTACGTGTCAAGTGATGGAGCAAAAGGAAACAGCGGATGGAATGATGGATGACTATTGTGGAAAAGATGTTCAAGATGGCTACGCGGGTCTTTGCAGGTATGAATTTTACACTGGCCAAACAGTTATTTCATTTCCTTGCAAGGGATACCAACTTTTTTACAAAAGCGGAAATGAACTTTTGTAAAAATAAACAATGGATGTATTTTTAAAATAACAATAAATTACAAAATAAATTTTGGGCTTAAAAATTGCCTCAATTCGTGTTTAAGAAAGTGAGATTTGTTGCCAAATGATATAAACAACTATGAAAACGAGCCTGATTAACTTTTGAGATTGTTTACATATAAATATTATTAATACTATTGTTGCTGTTTTTACGTGCGTTCGTAATTACACGGAAAAAGCTGTTTTGTTGAAACAACTAAATTTTGGTTAATATAGCTCAAACCAAATATTTTGGTTAGAATGACCAAATTTTGGTTGAACTAACCAAATGATTTGTTGAATTAACAAAATCATTTGGTTAATCTAACCAAACTTTGATCATTTCAACCAAAATATTTGGTTGGAGCTATATTAAACAAAATTTAGTTGTTTCAACAAAACAGTTTTTTTCGTGTATATAAATGAGTAGAACCTACAGTCGTCGTCTGGTCCGTCCGTCTACCTGTCTGTCCGTATATAAGAGCATAAGAACTACCCAACCGAATGGTTTGAAATTTAAAACATATACACTATATGGCCAAAGGTGACCGATCACTTGCGATTTTAAACGTTTTGTTAAATATCCAGAAAAATACATGAGGAATTAACCTGAAACTGCAGGTGTGTAAACAGTATAGTATAGGTCATATATTTCCGCGAACATTTTTTTCCTGAAACCCCATAGGGGACCGTCAACAAATTGAAAAAGGACGAATATCTTTTGGATAACCCTGTAAAAACTAATGTAGCAAAAGCATTCAAACACGAGATTATTAATAAGTGGCTTATTGTAATATACTGTGTTCATTTTTATGAGGATAGAATGTATACTCGTAGAGAAATTAAGGTTTTTATAAAAACAGCCCCAAATTTCGCCAGGTTTTTTGCTTATAATTTGCATAGTTCTTTATATAAAAAAATATGACAAACAATAGTGTACACAATACTTTGCAATCAGAACTAAAAAATAATAAAAATTGGAAGAAAAATGAGCAGTTTTATTAAAAAATGTTTCACTGCGCATGCGTAAATGCAATCAAAATATAATGTGCATAATGTATTATCTAAGTATATAGAGCAACTTTTTTGAAAGTCTCAAAATCATAGCTTGAAAATTCTGAAAATAATCGTCGATAGAATAAGCTCGAAATCCGTTGTTCCCCAAAACAAGCAAAAAGATCAGGGGTTGTATCCAAGTAGTACGTGCAATATTGTGTACGCTATCTTGGCACTAATCAACAGATATTTGATACAACCCCTGATCTTTTTGTTTGTTTTTGGGAACAACGGATTTCGAGCTTATTCTATGGACGATTATTTTCAGAATTTCCCAGCTGTGATTTTGAGACTTTCACAAAAGTTGCTCTATATACTTAGCTAATATATTATGCACATTATATTTTGCTTGCATTCGCGCATGCGCAGTGAAACATTTTTTAGTAAACCTGCTCATTTTTCATCCAATTTTTATTATTTTTTAATTCTGATTGCAAAGTATTGTGTACAATATTGTTTGTCATATTTCCTGAAAAGACCTTTTTTTTTTATATTAAGAACTCTGCAAATTATAAGCAAAAAACCTGGCGAGATTTGGATCTGTTTTTATAAAAACCTTAATTTTTCTACGAGTATACATGCTATCCTCATAAAAATGAACACAGTATTTTACAATAAGCCACTTATTAATAATCTCGTGTTTGAACGCTTTTGCTACATTAGTTTTTACAGGGTTATCCAAAAAATATTCGTTCTTTTTCAATTTGTTGACGGTCCCCTATGGGGTTTCAGGCAAACATCTTCGCAGAAATATATGACCTATACTATACTGTTTACACACCTGCAGTTTGAGGTTAATTCCTCATGTATTTTTCTAGATATTTAACAAAACGTCTAAAATCGCAAGTGATCGGTCATCTTTGGCCATATAGTGTAATCGTTGCAAAATTTTGTCGGATCATTTTAAATTTTATGACAATCAAAACAAAACTTAAAAAGATATTAATAAAAGTTTTCTTCATTCTATTAAATCCTATCGTAAATAATTAATTCAATGATATCCCATGAGAGGTAACGATTCTAGGTTGCCATGGTGATGACGTCCTATTTAAGATGGGGTCCTTTTACTTCCGTATTACTGGATTTAATATATATAATCGTAATAAATTTTCTATTCATGCATTTTTGCGTAAGAGTGAAACAGCTATTGCACCAAGATCTGAATATTTATCAAACTAGTTAGAACGCACCTCATTTGCCACGTTTGACGTACAATTTCCGACTTGTTTATTTATAAATTATTTCTGTTTGTGTATAAAAATCCATAAATGGCTTCTTATTAAATAAATTGTATAAATATTGTAAAAAAATTTCTCGCGTGTAAAATAAATCACCTTAGGATACCTAACAGAAAGTAATTCGGTCAATTGGTGACTTGCCGAAACAGTGAATAGGTTGTCAGATATTATGTATGAAAACTTTCCTTCTCTTGCCAAGGTCATGTTCTTTATCTCGCCAAGGAAATCGGCCAATCAAAAAAAAAAATATATATATATACGTGTTATTTTATTTAAAAAAATTTTAAGCCTACACAATATTTTTGAAAAGATGGTGCTACAGCACCATCAGTATATGAACAGTATACAGTATACACCGTAACAGTTAACGTACTGTTACGCTTAGAGAATTTCATTTTTAAAATCAGATTATTCGAAACCGCTATTTTACAGCATGTAGCGCACGATTTTGTAAAAATGGTTAATCTGTTTGTTTGTTTATTATTATTATTATAGAGTTTTAACCTTCTGTACAGTAAATAAATGCAGACTCATGTCACAGAACAAAATCCACGGTGGGGAAAGATTTTGGAATAAATCTGTCTCTAGTTTGTTCCCCTGCCACTTCCTAATGGAGAATCTAAGCATAAAAAACTGAAGTTTTTTGGTTTTTTTTGTTTGTTGTTTGTTTGTTTGTTTGTTTGTCAGAAAAACACGCACAAGCGATTTACGTATTTATAAACATCAACGTAAGCAGCAAAGGGCTGTGCATATATAACGTTATCAATTTAGGGGGAAGGGGGGAGGGGTCTAGCACTTGATAGCGTAAGATACATTTTGGTCGAGGGGTGTTTTGCAGACTCATGTAACTGCAGACTCATGTCACAGAACAAAATCCACGGTGGGGAAAGATTTTGCAATAAATCTGTCTCTAGTTTGTTCCCCTGCCACTTCCTAATGGAGAATCTAAGCATAAAAAACTGAAGTTTTTTTTTTTTTTTTTTTTTTTTTTTTACGTATTTATAAACATCAACGTATGCAGAAAAGGGCTGTGCATATATAACGTTATCAATTTAGGGGGAAGGGGGGAGGGGTCTAGCACTTGATAGCGTGAGATATATTTTGGTCGAGGGGTGTTTTGTCTTTTGATATCGTTATAATTTTTTATCCAAGCGAAATTTTCTTTTTTTGGTCTTTTTTTTTTTACATCAATACAGTTTGTTATCTTTTTTTTTTTTTAGTCTGTTATCTATTTTCATGAAAATACAAAATTATTTAAATTGTTAAAAGATTATAAAATCATTTCATTCCAAATGTTTAATAATTCTTATTCTTCTGCCATATGCGCGTATAATTCGTTGTTTGAGAAACCAGCTTCGAAATGATACTTGCGACGTTTCTATTAAAAAGTAATATAAAAATTTTGTTTTTAAAGTCAATTCCTACCTAGGTCATCAAAGAAAAATTTAATAAATTAAGCTAATATTAGTTTTTGTTGCATTAAAATATCTCAATTTGTTGATTTTCTATAAGCAAGTAGGTTTACAATGGAACTCTAGGGGAATTTGGCGAAATATTAGAGATATCGCCAAGTTGGCGACAAACCTGGCGACTCATTTTGGTCGCCAAATTTGGCAATATATCGCCAAGTTGGCGGCAAACTTGGTGGTATTTGGCGACAGAACAAGGTCCCCCTATGGTAACCCCTATTGAAAATACTTTCATTGATCTTCAATAACCAATGGCCGCCATTTTGTTTCCCATGCAAAACTAAAATTAATTAATTAAAATTTAATTAATGAATTAATATTTGTAAAAACTGTATTAACATCAATTGTCATCCAGTACAAGTTTAAAAAAATTTATTTCAACTTGAAAGGATGAATTCTGAATATTTTATTAACGATTGAAAATTCGAACAAGATATATAAATATATAAATATAGGGAGAATGTGAACTAATAGTAGGAATTTAAAAAAATGGAGAATAATATTGTCCACCTGTTTTGTTCATAAGAAGTTCTGCTTACCCCCGTTTAGGGGACAAATGCAAGACAATATTACTGTTAAATGCATTATGTAACAAAAAATTATTATTAAGTACTTTGAAACAGCAAGCTTTCCTTTAAAGTGTTATTTGGTATAAAGTTATTTCATATATTATAACGCTATTTTATTTACTTCTTCTTTTCCTTTAAATCAGCAAAGCATGCAAATAATAAACGTATAACCATGCCTGTATATTGTTGCAAACGTATATATAAAAGAAAAAGAAAGAAAAAGATTATAAAAATAAAGAGATTTTTTACATATTGGTAACGATATCATCAGGGCAGGAGGGTGCGGGGTTCCATGAATGATAACGTATGATATCGTAATGGGGAAGGGGATCCAAAATTGCCAAAAGTCGATAACGTTATATATGTACAGCCCCCAATGCATAATTTTAAGTAATTACAAATATTTAAGCATCTATATAAGAAGTAATGCAGAAATACATCAAGTAAGACATATTAAATTTCTAAGTATTGAAACAGCTTGTTATTCCTTAAATCAGGAGGGTCTTCTGAAACCTCCCGTTTAAGATCAATTTTAAACACATGAACGTAAAAAGAAAAACACATCCGCGGGGCAGACACCCCTAGCAATTTGCACTATCCTTTGATCATTTTTCTGTAATTGTTTTATTATATTAAATCACTAGCAGAAAAAAAATGTATTATTGTTTTTTTTTTCAAATTCATGAGAGAAAAAGTAAAATTATTTCATTAACGTACAGAACACTGCCGCGTGATGTGATATTATTTCCGTTCTTTAATTACAGAATTTAAGATAATTTTTAGCTTAGATTTCAGACGTTTTCGTGATTTGATTTGAAAAGGACAACTTAAAAATTCCGATTAAAGAACGGAAGCACTGTTGGCAACACAGTTACCGGAACTCCCACGTAATCTGACAGAAGCAGCACTTAGATTGGGAATTAACTTTCAACCTCAGCTTAGAGCGGAAAACTTTCCTGAACAAACTCAAAAATCAAAACGGTTACAATTTTCAGGTATAATTAACTAGAAAATATATACTTCTTCACGTTTTTTAATTTCTTTTCTTTTAGCGTCTAGATTTATGCTTTGAGCACGTTCTTACATATTTCCTTTACAAAGTAATTCTTACAAAATGCTTACAATATATATATATATATATATATATATATATATATATATATATATTGCCTTTTACTGTGAATTTATTTGCTTAAGCGTATTTTCTAAAGATGTGAGTGAAAAATTACTATAAAATGTTTTGTTTTTACTATGAACTTTTTTTTTTGACTTACAATTCTGTTTGTTTGTATGCGACAGTCAAATCTTGCGACTCATTTTACACCCATATTTGACAGAGAGTTTTGAAATTTGGAATATATATGTATTCCTGAATGCATGAAATTGGAGATTGATTATCTAAAATTCTATCCTAGTGATGGGCGATTCTCGAGAATTCGACAATCGAGAAAAATCGTCCTCGAAAAAAATCACAATCGATACAGCCATCGATTAATTCCTAGAATCTACAATCGAGATGTTTTACAATCGATTATAACGTGAGAAGCTAAAAACAGTTGTTGGAAAACTTAGCTATTATTCTGGCCGACAATTTCATAGTAGTGATAGGGCTTAGTGATGGGCGATTCTCGGAAATTTACCAATCGAAAAAAATCATCATCGTAAAATACACAATCGCTACAGTCATCGATTACTTTCGAGAATCTACAAAAGAGATGTTCTACGATCTATTATTGAAATCATTGTATTTACATATATATAAGGCAGATTTTATTAAATATAGGATAACTGAAAACAGATGGCATACAAGAACAACAACCCAAAGGGAGGCTATAATGGAGCCACAAGACTGGAAAAGTCATATGTGGGCGCCCCCTGATTGAAAAAAACGTGAGTAGCTATGAAGTGGTAAAGGGAGTTTAAGTATCAAAAATTAGAATTTTTCGGCAATTAGCACCAAAATGGCCAAAGAAATAAGAATCAAAAGCACACCCTAGTGGCAAAAACATGAACTAAAGGATGGTAAATGGGATCAATATTTTTTACTGATTTTTACACGTCATTTAAGATTGGATCTTTAATTTCCCCATTTTTAGAAAGCTTTCGACTGGAATACATTAAACGAACCCCCGCGGGGAGCAAAGTAGGGGGGAGGGGCAAGGAAAGTGCATAATATGAATAAGTGGTCACAGGACTTTCCAACGATATGTCACATGAGGGATGTCGGCTAAATTTAGAAAAGTGCCCCCGCGCGGGGGCAAAGTAAGGGGAGGGGCGCGGTCGATATATAAAATGAAATAGTAGTCACAGAGCTTTCCAATGATATATCACATGAGGGGTGTCAGCAAAAGATAGAAAAGAGTCGCAACTCACAGGATTCCAATTATATTGCCCCCCGAAATACACCCTGCCCATCCCTCTCCCCCAATTTTGCATTTATTATAAATTATTTATCGGAGGGCTCCGTAAAAAAATCCGATCTAAAATGTTTAAAAACACTACGATTTCAAAAAAGTTCAAAAAGTGCCTCTCTCGGGGAGACAAATTAGGAAGGGGAGAAGAAAGGTTCATAATATGAAAGAGTGGATAATTAAGATGGGTCCGAAAACTTTCCGATGATATATCACATGACGGGTCCAAAAAAAGTTTGAAATCTACCCTTCCCACGTGAGTTCACTCTTTCTTCCCAGAATATAACCGGAAATCACGCAGCCCCACTTTTAAAATTTTATATTTAATAAATAATATTTATCGGAGGGCTAAATCAAAAAACCTCATTTAATGATATTTATTGTAGAAATCGCTACAATTAAAATAAATTTACCCACTCACCACTACCTCCCCCGCCCTCTCCCGGAATTCAACTCCGGGAGGAGAAAGGTTCATAATATGAAAGAGTGGTCAAAGGACTTTCCGATGATATGTCACAGGAGAGGTTTGGTAAAAGTTTGAAAACTAACCCCAGCCCCTCGGTCCATTCTCGCACCCCCCGGAATTCACTCACCTTCCTGTTTGAACCTTTTATATTTCATAAATAATATTTATCTGAGAGCTCCAGGTATGGGGCAGCTTGGCAGAGTTAAAATAAGAGAAACATTGAAAATTCGGGGCAAAATGACACTAAATTCAACAGTAATGTTTGAAACTAGGACAATACAGAACTGAATACGTAAACCACTATGCCTCATAACCCACATCGGTTAATAGCAATAAAAAGGTAACTGCCAGTTAAACTGATGGCATTGAGCTCACAGGTTATTCACGCTAATTATATATTATACATTTCAATGAATAATGCCCCACAAAAAATAAATGAAGGGGAAATATCCTCCGTTTCCTCCCTCCCTTTGTACTTAACCAATACCCTCCAAATTCAATTAGGGAAGCTCCTTAACATAATAAACCAGTATATCAAATTTGAAGCAAATCAGATAATTCCGCATGAAAAAAACATATCGCTAAATTAAGGGGGGGGGGGTTGTCTAACCCCCTTTAACCCCTTTATACTTAACTAATAAAACTCCAAATCTAATCAGGAAAGCTCCTTATCAGAATGAACATAGACAAAAAAATAAAGTAAATTGGATAATTCTGCATGAAAATCCATTTATCTAAATTAAGGGGAGAGGACTTGCCCCCTTTTCGTCCTTTTATACTTGACCAATGAACCTCCAAGCGCCATATCGGAATAAACCGGTATGTTAAATTTGAAGCAAATCGAATAATTCTGCATGAAAAACCCTTTTATCTAAATTAAGAGGGAGACTAGCCCCTCCCCTCTAAACCTAACCCATAAACCTCCAAATCTAATCAAGGCAGCTTCTTAACATAATAAACCGGTATACCAAATTTGGAGCAAATCTAATAATTCTGCATGAAAAACCCATTTATCTAAGGAGGGGTCTACCCCCTTCCTTTTCACCCCTTTATACTTAACTAATGAACCTCCAAATTTAATCAGGGAAGCTCATTAACATAATAAACCAGTATACCAAATTTGAAGCAAATCAGATAATTCTGCATGGAAAAAAAAACATATCGCTAAATTAAGGTGGGTGGGGTCTAACCTCCTTTAACCCCTTTATACTTAACTAAAGAACCTCCAAATCTAATCAGGAAAGCGCCTTATCAGAATGAACATAGAAAAAAATAAAATAAATTGGATAATTCTGCATGAAAATCCATTTATCTAAATTAAGGGTAGGGGACTTGCCCCCTTTTCGTCCTTTTATACTTAACCAATGAACCTCCAATCTAATAAAGAAGCGCCATATCGCAATAAACCGGTAAATTAAATTTGAAGCAAATCGAATAATTCTGCATGAAAAACCCTTTTACCTAAATTAAGAGGGAGACTACCCCCTCTAAACCTAACCCATAAACCTCCAAATCTAATCAAGGCAGCTTCTTAACATAATAAACCGGTATAAAAAATTTGGAGCAAATCTAATAATTCTACATGAAAAACCCATTTATCTATATTAAGGAGGGGGGTCTACCCCCCTTTCCCCCCTGTATACTTAACTAATGAACCTCCAAATTTAATCAGGGAAGCTCCTTAACATAATAAACAGGTATACCAAATTTGGAGCAAATCGAATAATTCTGCATGAAAAACCCATTTACCTAAATTAAGGGGGCGGGGACCAGCCACTTTTTTCCTCTTTATCCTTAACCAGTGAACCCCCAAAACTAATCAGGGGAACGCCTTATCAGAATGAACATAGAAAAAAAATTGAAGCAAATCGGACATTTCTATCAAGAGTTATCACGTTACGTACATACATACGTACGTACATACATGCATACATACAGAACCGGCGAGTAGCTTAGATAGCCTGTGAGCTAAAAAGAGATTGGATAAGCAGATGGACTCCTTTGAGAAATTATGACTTAAACCTGAAATGCGGTAAGTTTGACTCTGAAAGCTTCATTTCTATCTCGCAAATCTCGTCTCGATGATTTTTCTGGCATATCGACGCTTTCCGATGAGAAGGAGCTCGATGGTTGGTTTCTCTCGCCCTTTTCAACCTTCCCCGATAAGAAGCATCTCGATGGTTTCTCTCGCCCTTTTCAGTCTTGCCCGATGGGAAGCCTTTCGATGGTTTCTCTCGCAGTTTTCGAAATTTTCCGATGAAAAGCTTCTCGAGGATTTCTCTCGCGTTTTTCAACATTTCCTTATGAGAAACTTCTCGAGGATTTCTATCGTCCTCGGCAGAGGAGAGATGTGAGAAAATTTATCGAGAAATACCAAGGGACGAGATATAGAAAGAGCCATGATAATAAGATGTGAAATGAAGCCCTAATTTTCAAAGTTTCTCTTATTTTAGCCCTACCAAGGTGTCACATACCTGGAGCCCTCCGATAAAAATTATTTAATAAATATAAAAATTTCAAATAGGAAGGTGGGTCGGGTGAATTCAAGGGGGGGGGGGGGGGGGGCGTGAGAGTGGACTCATGCGGGGTGCCATTTTAAAAATTTTACCAAACCCTTCCTGTGGCATATAATCGAAAAGCCCTTTGACCACTCTTTCATATTATGAACCTTTCTTCGCCCGAAGGGGGATGTAGAAGGGGCGAACAAATTTTTAAAACCGTAGCCGATTTCTATAATAAATTTAAATATCATTTTAGATGTGGGTTTTTTATGCAGTCTTCCGGTAAATATTATTTATTGAACATAAAAATTTTAAAGTGGTGGCTGTGAGAATTTCGGGGTGAAAGAGTGGGCCCACGGGGGGGGAGGGAGGAGGAGCAATTTTCAAACTTTTTTTGGACCCGTCATGTGATATTTCATCGGAAAGCTCTCGGATGACTCTTTCACATTATGAGACTTTCTTCCTCTCCTCCCCAATTTGGCCCCCACTGCGGGGGTAGTTTTTTCCGTTTTTTATCATTTTAGATCGGATTTTTTTATGGAGCCCTCCGATGAATATTATTTATAATATATGAAATTTCAGGACACTTTTCTAAATTTAGCCAAGACACCTCATGTGACATATCGTTAGAAAGGTTAGTAACTACTTATTGATGTCATGCACTTTCGGTGGCCGTCCCCCCACTTTGCCCCCACGGGGTGCACTTTTCCAAATTTAGCCAATACCCCTCATGTGAGATATCATTGGAAAGATCTGTGACTATTTATTGATGTTATGCACCTCCGGTGATAGTCTTCCCCCCACTTTGCCCCCCCGGGGGATATTTTTCCAAATTTAGCCAAGACTGAGACATCGTTGAAAAGGTCTGTGACTACTTATTATGTTATGCACCTCCGGTGACAGTACCTATACTTTGCCCTCCCGGGGGACACTTTTTCAAATTTAGCCAAGACACCACATGTGAGATATCGTTGGAAAGGTCTATGACTACTTATTGATGTTATGCTCCTCCGGTGTCCGTCCCCCCACTTTGCTCCCCCGGGGGACACTTTTTCAAATTTAGCTAAGACACCACATGTGAGATATCGTTGGAAAGGTCTGTGACTACTTATTGATGTTATGCACCTACCCTGACCCCCCCCCCCCGACTTTTGCCCCACGGGGGTGTTTTTCTAAATTTAGCCGAGACCCCTCATGTGACGTATTGTTGGAAAAGCCTATGACCACTTACTCATGTTATACACCTCCCGCACCCCTCCCCCCCCCCTTTGCCCCCACGGGGAGGGAATTTTTATAAATTCAGATCCAGACCCCTCATGTGACATATGGTTGGAAGGGACTAAAGACCTGTGATGACTTATTCATATTATGCAACTGCTGTGCCCCTCCACTCACTTTGACCCCTCCCCCAAGAGATCTGGTCCGATGTTCATTCGTTTCAAGATTATATTTTTTTACAAGATTTTGTAGTGCGTGCACACCACGGTGTCGTACGGTGTCTTATATAGCGAGTAACCTGTTCGTGATTTCATATTACAAGATTACGTATAAATTAGAGGCCCCGATTAAAGGAGGGACCCGCTAGCGGGCGAAGTCACCTAGTCTTTATTAACACCGACTCATTCCAGTTCACCCGCAGACGATTCTTGATAAATGTATGACGTATATAATATATAATATATGATGTATAAAAGCAATTTGCAAACTGGAGTCATCGAGAAAAAATTTACACAATCGAAAATTATCGAGATATCCATACAATCGAGAAAATCGAGAAAAACATCTCGTTATCGCCCATCACTAATTCTATCCCTAAGGGGGGCAACGTTTGATTTCCAATGAAGATATCAGTACCAGCTTCAACAATGAATATTTGTTGAAAAGTACTAATGGCAGGGTTACAAAAATAATGCCAAATTTTGGCCAACTTGGCAAAATATCGCCAGATTTGGCAACAAAAATGAGTTGCCATATAGGAAGCCAACATAGTTATAGCTTACTAATTTGGCGAAATTCACATTTCTACTTTTTAGTGCATTTAAAAAATATCTTTTTCCCTACATTTTTGTGAAAGCATGTTTATTTATTTATTTTTTTACATTTATTATTCTTTAATTAATAGAATTGAAAACTCTAATAGATTTTTGACAATTAATATATATATATATAAATATATATATATATATATATATATATATATATATATATATATATATATATATATATATATATTATTACTCACTTGCAAAACCAAAAAAGCTTTTTTTATGTGAAAAATATCAATTAGGTATTCAAAAAATTTTAAATTTATTAAAAGCTATATACTTTCGTATTAGCCGTGTGCCAGAAGTTAATAGCCGTAGAAATCACCAGAAACTGCTGCTTACAGCAGAATTATTATTTTTTTTTTTTTTCTGGCCGTTTCAGTGGGTTAAGCGCTTAGTTCAATGATATGCCTGTTAATTTTTTGTTTTATTTATATTATCTTGTTTATTTAGTGATGAATTTTTAATTTCGTTATGAAATATTAGTCGGAAACAAATGCTGAATTTTTTATAGTGTTTTAAGTGTAAGCGTGTTAATCTTTTGTAATCGAGCTTCACGCGATAAAGATAGATTTTTTTAAAAATTATTTTTTAAAATTAATTTAAAAATAATTAAAAAAACAGTAATTTCATATACAGTTTTCGAATACATTGAAAGAATTTATTTTTCATTTTCACGGTGTATAAATTGAAATTGTGCGATATATAGTAAAATAAATAAATGCAATAAAAGGAAATTTATTGACCAGGTATTGCCACTGTCAATATGATGTTAGCGTTATTTACAGACAAGTTTTTTCTTTATAATATAAATTGGCCTTAGAATTTATTAAATTGTACACATATTTTAAAGATTTGTATGAAAAACCGTTATGTGGAATGTTCCATAATTTTTAAAAAATTGCTTTTATAATGAATTAATTACACCACACGGACCTTTTAAAGATTTGTATATATGAATGTCACAAAATGATTCATTTTGTAATATGAATTTGATTCTTATAATGAATTTATTCGGTTATAGCACCTTTTAAGGATTTGTAGATATGAATGTTATAAAATGTTACATTTTGGAATAAAAATTTACTTTTTATAATGAATTTATTAGGCTATACACTGTAAAAAAAATCAGGAGTTTTCCTGTAGGAATCGGAAAAATAGTTGCCCTTATCGTACCGGAAAATTTTCCGACCCAGCTCGGAATAAAATTCGTAAAAAAAGGAAACATTCATTAAAACGGTACTTTTTGGATTTTATTCCGATTTTACGGATTTTATTCCGAGCTAGGTAGGAAAATTTTCCGGTACGATAAGGGCAACTATTTTTCCAATTCCTACAGGAAAGCTAGTCGGATTTTTTTTACAGTGTACGCACCTTTTAAAGTATTGCGTGAATAATTTATAAAATATTTCCTTTTTATTAAAACTTTGCTTTTATAATGGATTAATTACATTATACGCACCTTTTAATGATTTATATTTATAAATATTATAAAATGTTTCATTTTATAATAGAAGTTTGCATCCTACAATGAATTTATTCGGTTATATGCACATTTTAAAAGATTGTGTGAATAACTGTTATAGAACGTTTGATTTTTATTAAAAATTTCCTTTTATAATGAATTAATTACATTATACACACATTTTAAAGATTTTTTTTATGTATAAACGTTTTAAAAGGTCTCATTTTATAGTAAAAAAATGGAGTAATAATAAATTTATATATTATACGCACCTTTTAAAGGATAATGTGAATAACTGTTATAGAATGTTTCATATTTATTAAAAATTTGCTTTTATAATATATTAATTACATTATACACACCTTTTAAATATTTGTAGATATGAATATTATAAGGTGTTTCATTTTGAAATATAATTTTGCTTTATATAATTAATTTATTACGTGATATTCTTTCTTAAAAAATTGTGTGAATGACTAACATAGAATGTTTCCTTTTTATATAAAAAAAATTGTTTTTATAATGAATTAATTAAGTTTTATGCACCTTTTAAAGATTTGTATGCATAAATGTTATAAAATTATTCATTTCCTAGTAAAAATTTGTTTTTTTATAATGAATTTATAAGATTATGCGCATATTGTAAAGGATTGTGTGAATAATTGTTTTAGAATGTTTCATTTTTATTGAACATTTACTTTTAGATTGAGTTTATTAGATTATATTAATCTTTTAAAGATTTATTTAGTACTGTTTTCTAATCACAATTCTTTACTTCTTAATCCTTAGGGTACATTATGTGGAGTATTTAGGTCAACTAGTCAACAAACATAAAGTCGATCCTATTCAAATCTTTGACAACGATGACTTGGAATTGGTATTAAAAAGAGCTAATATCCGATTGCCACCCAAAAGGTACAGAGAAAATGATGCACAATACAGGGAAAAATTAATAAAAGTATGTATTGTTTCGGAATATGTTTATATTTATTTCTCAGCTGAATTTTTCTTCTAAGTAATTTAGTTGAAACAGAGAACATTTTTGAAAATTAGAAGGAAAAAAAAGTAGGTAAAAATTGTAGAAAAATATTGTGAATTATCAATTAAATCTTTAAAAATTATATCAATTATTGATTGTGGCCCAAAAGGTACAGACAAAACGATAAAATTACGCACAATCATAATACAGGGGTAAATTAATAAATGTATAAGTATTGTTTCAGAAGATGTTCATACTTATTTTTTAGCTGAATTATATTCTAAAGTAACTTAAATAAAAGAGGGGAATTTTTTGAAAAATTAGCAAGATTTAAGAAACAGGTAGTAAAAAGTGTAGAAAAATATTGTGAAATATAAATTAAATTTCTAAAAATTATCATCGAAACATTTTGTATTTTTTTTTTCTTTATTGCGGAATGGGTGCAATTCGGGATTAAGAAATCGCAATTAGTTGCCAAAACTTTATAAACCGCCACAGAAAATAAACTAACTCAGGAAAGAATTGCGTATTCACAATTTAGAAACTCACAAAAAATTGCAGGCTGTTAAAAGTGACTTAAACTTTTCAAAAAGTGTATAAGTAACGGGCTTCTAGGTTGTACACTTTCTCCGTAAGTTGTACATTTTTCAGGCTTAATGTAAGTTGTACGCTTAAATCTTTATTGTATAACTATTTCTTCCGGTTTTTTTATAATTATTATTATTATATCTGACTGTTATATTTTAAGAAAATTTATTTGTTTACCTTTTCAATTTCCTCCGAAAATTTCACGTTTGATGCACTTTTTACTACAAAAATATGAATGAAAAATTAATTAAACAGTGTTGTTAAAAAGATATTGAAGGTCGAAAATAACAATTATAACAATTAATTAATGATTTTTTTAAAAAAGAAACGAAGACATTATTGGTATACTCATTATAGTTTAGTAGGTGGTAGTAAATGACAGTAGTTCGACAAAAACAGAAACAGGCTAGTATCAATAAGAACCTTCCGTCTTTTAGACGTAATCATCAGACGTAATCATTTAGACGTAATCATAAGACGTAAAAAACCGTACATCAGTACATCAACATTTATCCATAATTAAACTTGAAATAATTATTTAGCGTAAAAATAATTTATGCAACGATCCAAAACACATTTTATAAACTGTTCGAGTGTATATTTCTCCCACACATTTTACACTCTTGCGAAATGCATTTAAAAACAACCCTCAGAAAACTACATTTACTTCACATAATAAAAAAAATACCTTATATACAATAAAAGTTCTCAGTAATGGACAGTTCGCGACGAGAAATTAGTCCGCTATTCAGACCTGTCCACTATTCAGAAGTGAAAACGTACAAATACCATAAAAGTTAGTGATCGAAAAAGTGTTCGCTAAATAGAAGTGCCCGATACATAGATGTACGCGCTACTCGAGAATGCCCGTTATGGAGGTTTTACTGCGCTATTTTGTCTTAATGCTGGTCGATTGTTTACCCGCAGTAAGGAATATCCACCCTGTCGTATAACTGGTCAACGAACTGTTTGCCAAACAAAGACCCAACAATATCCCAACCGTTACCTCCGCAGAAACACTCCAAATTAGAGGAGCCTCTATAAACCTACCATTTTTCAACACCATGCTTGTGAAATACAACAACAGGTGGCTGAATAATTTTTTCCCCTTCATATACTCAGTTGCAAAATCCTCCTTTGACAAATTTGTCTCTGTCCTGCGTGGCAAACGTTTTCTCCGGAAATTTCTTATCTTGAATCGAAGCAAGAACTTGACTAGTTAATTTTTTGGTTTTGTGTTAATGTATCTAAAGTAAAAATTACCTCAAAAACTAATCAGTAATGATTGAATATATAAAATTTGTATTGCTTATAAACCTCACAGCAGGTTCATTTCGTAATTTTGTAATAAATGGGACATTTTTAAAAATGCAACGTTATTCGTTCTTAATAATCCATTTTAGATAAGTTCAAAATATGCTTCATCATCCATTTAAAAATAATCCTTGCAAAGAAGTGGTATATACGTACAATGTCTGAACAAAAGACTGATATTTAATTCATGATTACATACTAATGTTCCGTTATTGCATTAAAATAAGGGTTAATTTTCTTACATTTTGAGTTCGAGTCGGGTTTGGGTTCACGAAATTATTTTGTCTGGTTTCGGTTGACTGAAATAGAATTTTCGGTTTCGTATCAGGTATAACCCGAACCGTGTAGGACTCTTACCTTATATTATCACCAACAGATGCTCACATTTTCGACAGAGGACTCCTTTTGTCACGGCAACGAAAAAAAAAAAAATGTCTACTGAGTAAGAATGGATGCATTCGACTTGAGGTCGAAGCTAAATTTCGTCTGCTGGGAGCATGCAATTTCAGATATTTGCCTAACGCTCTATGGAATATATGTTATTAATGTTTATTTGTTGAAAATACCTTAAAGAAATTCATTGTAGTTGCAGTAGATACTTAATATATTGCAATATAAATTCGGCGTGTTGTTCTGTATCCTAGAACATTCGCTAAATTTGGAAAATTTTGATTAAACTTTACACATTCAAGCTATATCGAGGCTACAAATCGTTTGCTGGTGATATTTGCTGTAACGCATTCTGGCGGTTAAAAATACCGCCAGTTCTGGGATATAACGTCACATGCATAAAGTCCATTTCAATAAATAGTTTATTTCTTTATAGAATCAGCCACATTGAGACGTGTTTTTAATTCTTATATTTATTTCAATTATAGGTAATTCAAGAGGAACTACCACTGGATAGAATGGATGGTAGCTGATCTCAAAGGACTAGATAATATCCTGACTCGAATTTTGAAATCAGCGTCGGTAAAGACCGGACTGCATCAGTTGGTCACTGACGTGACGAAGAGCCAAGTAACTACTATTCACATTATATGTGAAGACAGAAAAATGCAGCTGGACTGTTATTATCAGTAGCTTCGAAAGTATTATGACGTGAAATTTAACTTAAAAGCAAAAATACAACGTCAGTTTTCAAATATTATGAGGAGAAATTCAATATTAATGACATAGTAATCTTTGAGATTTTAGTGAAATAAGAGTAAGTTGAAAAAGTAACTTTTGCTTTTAAAAATTCGAGAAAATAAATTTTATTTAACTGAAAGTAGTGAACTAATAATAACGCATGGAAATTATGCATTGGATTTATTATAAATGAATGCTTTTCTTATCTACAAAACAAAATACATTATCCTCCTTTATAAACTTAATATTTTGGATAATATTTACGTATGTCTGTTGTTTATAAGCTTGTTTTCAAAATTAGGAATTATAACCAGAAATATACATTTAAAATACATCAATTATTCATTATATTGTATAATAATACATTATACAATAAACATGGTGATGATAATGATAATAATAATAATAAATAACTATTGACATCACAAGCATGTCTTCACTAGTGTCAAATCTAAAATTAAGTTTTAATAACATATATATATATATTTTAATCTAAAAAGGAGCATTTCAAGCTTTAATCAATATCTTTTCTTAACTTGCTTACTAACTTAATTCTGTGCTAGTGTTGAATTACTTTTAATTTTAAGACTAATTATATTTGCTACATGAACGCTTGAAGAATTTAAAAAATGTTGAAAAGCATTTCAAATATAAAATTCATTATTTATTTTTCAGATAAAATATACCATAACTATCTAACAATAAAACAAATCAATCAATATGAACAACGCGTAATACTTTCGGAAATCATAAAATGCTACTTTACAAGGCTGAAACAAAAGTACTTTTTAATTGTTAAATTATTTATTTAATGAATTTTTATGTGTTTGTTTTTTCACGTGTAAAATGCCTGTGAATGTACTTTGCTATCCAAATACTTTTGCAATTGTAATTATTTAGAAATAGTAAAGAAGTGTTACTGTTTATATGTCTGTTTGTAAATTGCTTCACGATAATGTCCTGCGCGGTTCGGATTGTACACGACCCAAATCAAAAGTTCTGCTTTATGTCGGAGCGAAACCCGACAATCTTCGATCCGAAACAGACTTGAGCGCACAATATTCAATTTCAAACCCGACATGACAGAAAATTAATTCATATTTTAATAAAAGTATGGGAAGGTAGTCTGTAATTACATCTATAATATTAATATTGTTATCATTTTTTGTATAAAAATAAACATATGTATACTCATTAATATTCGAATATATAGTTGTTGATTTTTTTTTTCCTCAATCGAAACATATTCTGGACTTTCTTTTAAAATACCGGTTCAATTTTAACCAGACTCGAAAGAACTAGAAATCGTTAAAATTTGAAAATTTTGTTTTCAAATGGTGTTCTGTAAAAGGGAAATTTAACACTGTCATCCAATCTGATTAATTGAAATTTTTAAAAAATGTTGTTAGTCTTATTTACAAATATCCACAAACTTTTGAGAAATTTTAGCAAAATAGCTCATTTGACATATGAACTTGGAAGACATTTTTTATAATAGAGCATTCAAAATATATACCAAAACAAAACAAAATAACAACAAAAAAAACTTTAATTTGATGCAAACTAATGTCGGTACATCGATGAAACAACAGAATCAAAGGATGTTATAGTATTATTTGCAAGAAATTAGACTCAAAGATTTTCTTTTGTATTATTTATATTATAGTCAACTCGAAACCGACGCGAACCAGAAGCATTTAAAGTTATCATATGAAACTCAAAAGTAACCCGACCCGCAATGAAAAAAATTAACACAGAGTTCGGATAACATTGCGTTACCAGGTCCGATGCAGGACTGTACTTCACACAAGAGGCGTGCACGGTCCAGGGCTTAGCCCGCGGGCCGGCAAAATGAAGGCAAACTTTCAAACGGGCCGGCAGAATAAAGACAATTTTTTGAAGGGCCTGGACCGGGCCGACAAATATTAAACGTGCCAGCAGGGCCGATAAAATATGAACCATTTTCAATGGATATGACTTTCTTATAAGTATAAACGTGCTGCACGAACCGATGCTAGTTTGATAACAACACTACCTGGTTTACAATATGTCCAACGTAGAAATCGGCATCGGACTGTTAAACAAAGTCGGAGTCCGGTCTAAAGTTTTTCAGCAGATTCGGGACGAGCTGGGATCGGATCAGGCTTACATTTTCTTTTCTCCATAGTCGAGCCGGGCCGGGAACTGGACTACAGAGAAATATTTTCAAAAATCTACTTTTTTATTATACAGCTGCAAAAGTTATGATGTTTTTAACAACCTTTTTTTTTTTTTTTTTAATTCTAACTACAATAATTTTTATGAAGCTTTATTTGAATGTTGAAAAGTCTAAGAGTATTAAGTGTAAGTAATCATTAATGTAAGAAATCATTAATATTGCTATTGTGTATTTTCTTTCTTGCGAACGCATAGTAATCTAAGTTATACACTATAGTTTTTCCATAAATATGTACGCATTATTCTTTATAAGAATCTTAATTGTATTCTAATACAAATCGAAATTTTTTGTAGAAATTGAGTCGAGCCGGGCCTGATTTACATTTAATTGATTTTTGCACGGACCGGGCCGGATCCGATCTGATCCAAGATGGCTTTCTGTTGGGCCAGACTGGGGCCCGGAAATTCTGGCTGCAGACCTCTGCTTCACACACAGTCTCTTTTATTTTATAGCATTACTTGACGATTTCGTGAAAACTTAGGTATATTTTCAAAATTAACTCAGATTTCCAAATTTAAAGAAAGTAAGCCTTCTTTTAAACCCAAGTTTATATATAAATTAAAAATTTTAACACCAGAATTTGGCATCCCCTTCCCTGCAAAAATTCTTTCGGAGTGATTATAAAAATGACATTAAGTGCCAGAGGCAAAATAACCAAGTTCCGAAAATCAACTACAGGAGATTCAAAAATCAAATGCTATGTTAGCACCTCTTTATTACTTGATTCCGTGATCATGTTGCATAATTGATTGCAATTTTTAAGAAATCTTTAAAATGTGAAAATGTTGCTCTCAAATTGTGTTCTGTAAAATTGAAATTTAACACTGTCAAAGACGTCTGGTATAGATCATCCAATATGATTAACTGAAATTTTTGAAAAAATGTTGTTAGTCATATTTACAAATATCCACAAGCTTTCGAGACATTTTAGTAAAATAGCTCTTTTGACGTACGAACTTGGAAGACATTTTTGATAATGGAGCATTCAAAATATATACCAAAAAGAAAAAAAAACAGTATCAAATGATGTTATAGTATTATTTGCAAGAAATTAGGCTCAAAGATTATGTTTTCTTTTGTATTATTTATATCATTCGAAATCACAATAGAACTTTAATAAGTCTTTTAACTTCATTCACCTTCATTAAATTACAAACTTAGAAAAAAAAATGAACGAACTTAAAATAAGATAATAAGAATAAAATTTTCTGCCCACAAATGCTCCTCTGGATAACATTAACATTTTTTGAAAAATATAGATTTTAAACGTTAGAAAAAGGTAGACATTTTAGTTACATGACACAAAATTAGCCTAAATGTGCCTAAACTTCTATTAAAAAATCATTTAAACTTCTTTTTGTCTGTATTTAATGCTGATATAATGCTTTTAAATCAAATATGAAAATACTTTATGATATTTTAAAATTATAGTTTTAAAATATACCTCATTATTTAATGTTGCATTCACATAATGTTTACATTATTATTAATGAAAACTATTTGAATGAAAATGTAATTTTATTTCTATGGCTTTTAGACACAAATGTACGGAAAAAAAAACAATTGTAATCATATAATGACAACATTGAAAGTTAAAGACAAACTTTATTGAGCATAGATATATATATATATATATAGAAAGTACATAAATCAAACATCTAATTCTCTCTCAAAATATATAACTTTATGTATGTATATATATTAAATCACCGGTATCTCATGAACCTTTGACACATCTCAATTATCAGCTCAAAAATTCTCTCATAAGCATAAAATCTGTTCATAAATGCATAATCTCTCATTTAACCATCACATATATGCACTTTGCCCAAAATATAAATCACTCGTGAGAAAAAAGCAAATATAAAATTTTGACATAAAATATAAAAAAGATAAAGGATTACAAAACAGCTTCTGAATACAATATAACATAAATTATATTTTGATTTCAAATCTTAAATAATTTTCTTTGGAAAGAACTCTATTTAAAAATAATGTCTGGTCCATTTATGAGATCCCCAGCTTTATATATGAAAACAATGAAACTATCAGTGTAGAAATTTGTACATAAACTATTCAATCTGATGATGATGGACAAACATAAAAATGCAATGAACACAAAGTATTTAACTATTCAGACAACTAAAATACAGAACCTATTTTATACTTAAAAACAATAAAATATATCAGTTTGCGTTTCAAGTATTTATGTATGGTCTGATTTTAAAAATTCTTTCATACTTAAAAATGTTCATCATAGAAATAAAGTATACTGAAATCTATTTTTCAGAGATATGTATATAGAAAAAATACACAAAACAAAGCAAGCTATCTCGATGTAAAGTTGTATCCTGAAATATTTTTTCTTGTATTAAAAAACAATATAATAACTATTTTATTTTTATAACGATAAAATATATAAAAAAATCAAATTAAGTATAAATGTATGAATTTTCTTAAAAAAGAATTTCTGCCTAAAAGCTCATATAATGCAAATAAAACATATGAAGGGTTTTCTTTTATATCAGGTAAAAGCCAATGTAAATTTAATTATCTGAATTATTTTATAGTCTTTCTGGATTTGTCAAAACTTACAAATTAAAAGAGCATATACTTTTTAAATGATGTTTTATATTTTATGAGTGATATTTACAAAATGGTTCTTTCTGATTATCCTATACTGGAAAAATTTTAAGGGGGTCCGGGACACATTTTCAAAAAAATTTTATTTATTGAGTTAAAATTTTGAATTTTTTTGTGATGGTTAACCATATCATTTGTAAACAAAATCAAATGATAAAACTTCTCATAGCTTTTTAAAAAAATTTTTAAATTTTAAATTTATGAAAAAAGTGGTATAACTTAAAATCGTTATAACTCGAAATATTATTTGTAGAATTTAAATTGTTTTTCATTTAAATAAACAGAAATATATATTTTTTAATTTAGAGCCAGCATTTTAAAAAATATTAATTTTTTAAAAAATTAAAAATATTTAACGAAAAAATTACAAAAAAAGTGGTGCAACTTTTTTTTTTTTTTTAAATCATATTTTCAAAAGTAAATATTTTTTTTCAAATATGCTGGCTCAAAAGTAAAGTAAAATAATTGAAAAAGATATGTTCCGAGTTTCAACCTTGTATCTTTAACGGTTCTCGAGTTATAAGAACTTAAATATGAGAAATGGTGAAAAAAACCTATCATGAAGAAAAACGCAATTTCACAAGAACTCGTTTCCTTGACAACCATAGCTTGAAAGGCAGATTTTGAAAACAAACCAAAACGAAAAAATTAATATTTCCTGTTCTAATTAAGATAGAAACATGATTTAAACATCATTTTAAGCAGAAAACGGCAGAGAAGTTTCTAATCCAATAAAAAAAAATTGAAAATTTGAAGATTTTTGTGTCCCGGACCCTCTTAATGTAAATGAAAAAAAAAGGAAAAATTAAACAGGAGTAATCTACCATTTATTTGCATTGTTACATTGCATTAATTTCGGAAAACTCTATAATACAGGGTGTTTACAAAAGAATGTCCCAGTTATAAATTTTAATAGTATCAACTGTAAGCATTGTAGAGTATTGGTTCAAGGTCGCAAATAAAGAGTAACTCAAACAGTTTTAGATAAGCGCATGCGCGAGTACTGCTTTGTTATTGACTCGCTTGCAGTGCCACATACGCAAAAGGGCAACTCCTGAGCATAAAGTGTTATTGCAGGGCTGAAGATTCAAAATTCGCTAGAGCCATGCGATTTTTCACTTTGGGTCTTTATAAAAGATCGTGTCTACGTTCCGTCGCTACCTAAAGATTTGCCAGACACGGAATTCAAAAAAGCTATTACTACTTCCAATACACCGGACTTGTTAACCGAAGTATGGTCAGAATTGAACTTTAGGTTGGATGTGTGCCATATAACTAAAGGTGCATATACTGAACATCTGTAGGATAAACTACGTTATTTTACCCTCCTTCAATTTGATATACGATTTATTGTAGTCTAAATCAAACAGTTATAATATACCATTGAAACTGGGACATTATTTTATGGATGCCCTGTATATTTTCTTCTTATTTACCTGGTTTACAAAACATTTTTATTTTTTTAATTATACATTAACCATATGTAAAATAAAAATGAAATCTATTCGGAAACTAATTTTACAACAACATAAAATTGAAATCCAACATTACACTCACTGGTATTTATATGCTTTTTTTTATATGAATTAACACAAATCAATGAAGATATCTAAATTTTTCAATATAATTATCTATATATATTTAACTTTTAAAATAAACTATACTGAGTACAAGCTTCCATAAACTAACATTTTAACAAACTTTGATAATTTCAAATAATTCGAATAATGACTTAGATAAAAAAGTATGCATAATATAATATAATAATATTTAATAATAACGTCTAATAATTTGGAAATAAAATACAGTCGGACCTCGTTTTCCCGTCACCTGGTTTTCACGTCACTCCGCTTATCACGTCAGTTTTTCAAAGTCCCGATTTTCTGTATATGACTTTAATGTAAATAAACTCCGGATTTTACGTCGTTGTATAATTTTCAACTCCGGATATCCCGACGGTTTAGGAAAATTGTCCATTTTTCATAATCCACCATATAAGCACGGAAATTAAGCGGTAAGAAAAGTCTTGGCCAAACTTTCCACAAAAGTGTCTAAAGTACCCATTCAGATAAATCAGAAATTTTACTTCAATCCTTTATCTAAACAAATAAACGCAAACTCTATGAATAACCCAATTAAGCTCCAGATAGACGTATCAGTCTACTCGCGGTCTTTTGTTCTGGTCAGGTGGCGCTTTCTTTTGGTTACAAGGCATTTTTCATCCGACTAAAACCGAAGCATTGCATTGCATTGAAACGATCAGAAATTATCTAACATCTTCTGAAACAACGAATATTGATTACAATTCATTTTATAATATTGAAAAAAGAATTGTAGGAAGCACATCTAGGGATAAGCAAACCTTAATTCATCAATATTTCATGAAACAATTAAAAAAAAATGTCACCATAAATCTGATTTTTATTCTTTTCAATTTTGTTTTTGTGTTTATTTTGTTTAATAATAATGTTTTATTGCTTAAAACTGCAAGAACAGTTATGAATTTGAAATTGTCTTAAATTACTTAAAAATACAGCTTTTTATAAACATTTTTCTCCAACTCCGGTTACCGCGACACCCCGCTTATGACGGCACTTTGTTCTGGTCCTTAGAGTGTCGGAATAACGAGGTTCGGCTGTATTACAAAAAGCATTTTCATAAAGAGTGCTGAGCCATTATCATTAACTAAACTTTTAACATTTAAATGATCTGGCATTGGAGCATATGACCTCCAAAACGTATCAAGAAACTTACATCACTTACATTGTCTAAATGTTAAGGACTTTAAGAGTTTCATCTATTAAAGTTCTTTTTTTTAAAGTAATTTTAAGATTTTCAGGGAAAAACAATGTTATTTTTAAATAACATTCAAACTATACAAATAAAGCAGTGCATAGAACAATAAACTTTGACTGTCTGTGAAAAAACTTATATATTTCAATACTGTTAAATTATGTGTTGAAATATTAAGCTGAAAGATATGACTTCATAATATGATAACACACTTTAGGATTTGACATATACTATAAAAATGTTGCCAGTCTGCTCTTTTTTAAAATTCAGATTGCTTGATTATCACCACTTTTTTAAGTAAAAATATTTCTGATTGCTTGATTGCCACCACTTTTTTTAAGTAGAAATATTTCAGATTGCTTGATTGAAACCACTTTTTTTTAAGTAGAAATATTTCAGATTGCTTGATTGGAACCACATTTTTAAAATAGCATAATTCGACTTATTTTCACATTATTTAATCTGACATTAAATAAGGCGAATATTTCTACTTGAAAAATGGTGGCAATCCAGCAATGTGAAATATTTCTACTTAAAAAAGTGGTGGCAATCAAGCAATCTGAAATATTTCTGTTTAAAAAAATAGTGGAAATCAAGCAATCTGAAATATTTCTACTTAAAAAAGTAGTGGCAATCAAGCAATTTTTTTTTTTTTTTTTTTTTTTTTTTTTTTTTTAAGTAATGAACTAGCGACACTGTATTGTAACAAATATGACAATAAACATTTTAAAATCAACTTAATCATAATACTACAACAAGTTTTATTTTCAGAAAATAAAACTTTCTTGAAAAATTATAACTAATTTAACCGGTGGTTAAAAAAAATAATTTATAAAAGTTGCTTATCATCACTATATTTAAAATTCTAAGATAAAATAAAATGCTTTCCAATTATCAAAGCACTCTCTATGAATTTAGATTTTCCAAATTTGATATGTACGCAGCATTCAACAGAATAACATATATAGAGGATCAAAATATTCTTAATAAAAAAAAAAATCTTATGCCCAACGAATGTTATATATATGAAAAAAAAAACTTTGCCTACAAAAAGTTACACAATCAATCCTCACTGGTTAACAGTCGAGTTAAAAATAATAAATTTAACTAAATATAATTAATAATATACATTTTAACAATATACAATAATTGTTATTACAAGTAAACATTTCACATTAATAACCAATCTCCAGAATCAAATCAATGTTATTAAGAAAGTTTGCAAACAGTATCTAATTAATTTTAACAAGGAAAACTTGGATGACTTTTCATGAATTTCACAAAATAGTTTCCTTTACAATATCGAATTTAGCATGTGTTGTTTTTTTATACTCTCTCGTAGAACAGTTTTTCTTATCTGTATCATTTGGACCATATTATACTTAGTATATTACTTAAAATCATTTTACATAATGATCTACAATAACTGACGCATCTCAACATTCTAAATTGTAATAATTTATTTAAATATATCTTTCAAAATTATAAATAATTTTTTTTATCTGTTTAATCTAATTATTAATATTTAATTAATTAAATCTAAATTATTTTTTAACTTTAATAAATATAACCAACGTTTAACTTTATAAACTAGCCCTTAAAGTAATCTGTATGAATTTATAAAAATACACAGTATTAATAAACTTCACAGACTTCTTAAAATTAAAATATAAATAAATAAATAAGTACTTTTTGAAAATAATGAATAAAGTATTCAAATCCACTAAAAATTCAAAAATTCCAAATATGATTTTCTAAAAAATTCTTTTATTAAAAATTAAATTAAATATTAATTTAAATAAATTAAAATAATAACTATTAGTTAAAATATGTGTATTATTGTAAAAAATTACTCATTAATAATATTTAACAACTAAATTATATTTTACATGAAAATACATCCAATTTTTCCCAAGAGTTAAAATACAGTAGCTAATCTTAAAATCCAAACAACTGTAAAATTTTAATTAAACCTGAATTATATAATTTTAATGATAAAAAACTTTTACTGAACTCTCCATTCTTTCTAATGTATTATCACAGCATCACCCATTTTACAGTGACCACAAAATACTCAAGAAGGAAATCAATCTATACATACCAACAAGACAGAAAATCTTATCAAAAGAATTGCAGTTTAAAACAGTATTTTCCTTTTTACGTGCTGCAGTTTTCTTTAAAATAAGAAACTCAAATTTTTCCATTATCAAAATTATACATTTATATCGTTAAATGTTTAATCTGATTAAACAAATGTGAAATTCAAAGTGCATAACATATTTCAGAAAGTTTCACTAGTATCAGATAAAAATGTATGTTAAAAAATAATAGAAATATCAACGGGAAACAAACTAAACTCCTTAAACGTTTTATTAATTATATCGCTTTTAAAGAATTATTCTTAGTAATTATGCAATTTACATTAAACAAGAGTTAAGTCAATAATAAAGAAATCAAAGACTTGCTTAAAAAGTTATGATAAAAAATATAAACACATTTTATAAAAACAAACAAGAATATCAGTTGTTGTCTTTTGATTTAATAGAAGTATAATATATTATGTAATACAGGAAAAAAATAAGGTCACTAAAATGTTTATAATAAAAGATCGTTTCGATTCTTATTAAGTGAAACTCAATAGTAGTGATATGTGAGATAAAAAACTTTGTAGTTATTTGTCACTGGTTACAACAAACTAATCCTAAATAGTTTTATTTTTCAAAACAAGGCTGAAAATTCTAAGGTGATCATGCGTGATAATTATCAAAGTTAAATTTTTTAGCTTATTTAAATTAACGAGTAATTTATTTAATATTTCAACTTTCAATACTCAGAATCAGTGGCGCACACATGATTATGCTCTGGGAGGGGCTAGTATATATTAGAGGTCTGTACGGGCTGGGCTCAGACAATTTTTCTTTGGATTCGGAATTGAACTTCATACTTTCCGGGCCGGGCCGAATTTGCAAGGTTTTTTTTTTTTTTTTTTTAAATAAGAGTAACATTGACATTAATTAACGGAATCTCAGACCTGCCAACTGCTACGAAAAAATCGTAGTTGCTACGATTTGGACCTATAAACTACGATGCTACGAAAATCGGTCTTAAACTACGATTTTTTGCAAAAAACACAAGCGCATTTTTTGTTTCTAGTTGCGACTTTTAGCCCGCGCAGCATATTTTTCAGGAGTGATTCTGTTCCGAAATTTCCAAAATTTCAACATATTCGTTTCCGAAAGTTTAAAAAAACTGGTCATTAGAATCCGAAAATTCGGACATTAAAAAATGCTCATGGAAAACAAAAATCTGGGGCTGCAAAACATACTTCTTAACATAAAACCCTCTTTATGTATATTAACCACGAATGAATCGGTTTCTGTAAATATTTATGTAGGAATTCCCTTCCTTAAAAACAGGGGTGCAATTTTAAGAGTTTCTTGAGGGGGGGGGGGGGGGTCTTTCAGGTGCATGGTTTGAAATTGTGTGCGGAATCGCGCGATTAGCACAGGGAAAAGGAAAGTCCTGCATAATGAAAAATGCTATGCAGTATTTCCCCCTACGAATTCTTCAACAGACCTATGATTCTTCTGTGAGTATATTTTGAAATTTCTTGGAAGTCCGGGAATTTTTTTTCTTTTATGGAATTTTCCCAAATTAATTCGGGAATCGAACGCGGAAAAAAATGAGAATTTCTTCAAACGGTCGTGTAAAAAGTATCGGGTATTTCGTCAAAGATCTCAGAAACAAATAGTGATTATCTTCAATTGATCGCTGAATAAAATCGTTATTTTGGTTAAGAGTTCAAAAAGAAATTGCGAATTTCGTCAAAAGATTGAGCAAAAAAATCATGAATTTCGATAAACTATCACGGGGAAAATATTGCAAATTTCGTCAAAAGGATGCAGAAACGAGCATTGAATTTTGTTAATTTGTCGCGAAAAGATATCGAAATCTTTGCCGATCGGTCGCGCAAAACTGTCGCGAATTTTGCCGATCGGTTGCGATAAACTATCGCGAGTTTTGACAAATGACCGTGTAAAAAAAAAATTAATTTCGTCAATTGGTCGCAGAAGAAAATAAATTTTGTCGAATGATGACAAAAACGTGAATTTTGTCAAACTATCGCAGAAAAAAAAACTCGAATTTCGTCAAAAGATCAGTAAGAAAACGAAAGATTGGTTGCAAAACACGAAAAACCAACCAACCAACCTCCAAATTAATTTAAATTTTGTGTGCTACGATTTCTCATTTTCCAAGGTTGGCAGGTCTGGGAATCTTTAGAAATTTATTTTGGTTTAACGCTTTATGTACTGAATTATAAATTCATGAACATTTTATCTTATAAAGCATTTTTCGTAAATTGTTTAAACTACATTAGAATATTTACATAATCATTTAATAAATTTTAGAAGGATTGAAGGATTTAGAAGGATTAATTAAATTTTAATTTACAGGGATTTTGTGCATTATTTATAACTCCACTCAAACCTTTTATTGTAAGTATTTTTCTTAGTATTTTGTAGAATTAGGAAGTGTACAAATATAATGTTCTTACAATAGAAATATCGAAATATTTTCAAACTGAAAAATCCCCCCCCCCAACCCCACGCCAAGAAAGCTAAAAAGGTGCAAAGGCAAAATAGATCATCCTTTTAAAAATATTTTTGTTTTGTGCAACCGATAATGCTTTTGGAACAAGATAAGGTGGTATATCTATAACTTATTCTAAACTGTATTACAACTAATCAATGTATTAAATGAATTTTATAACAAGTTATTTTAATGGTACTTATAAGTACCGTCAGTAGATAAAGGGTTAATAAGTAAGATAAACGTATTCAAAAATTTGACTTTCTCCACTTTAAAGTACTTCAGTATTATGATATTTTGAAAAATCTTTTTGTTTCCTCCTAAACTATATTTAATTTTTTACTGAGTCTTAGTGTTTAAGCGAACAATTATGTTGTAATTCAGCATACAAATGGCTTGCGAACACATAAAAACGAAAAATGTTTTACTTTTAAATGTTTGATAAATATCAACTCAATATCTTAAAGGGACTCAAGATTGTTAAAATTAGAAAAAAATGAAAAAAAAAAAAAAAAAAAAAAAAAAAAAGAATATTTTTAACATTTAATATCTTAAAATGTATATATATGATTTTAAAACAAATTTTTTTGGAGGTATGAAAAATGTATGTTCTTTCATTTCATTTTATTAAGAAATTGCCAGATGCAGAATTAGCATTTGTAGGGAGCTCCAAACTGTCAGGCATTTGACGAGCAGAAAATTGGTATTGTATATATTATTGTATATAAAATATATTTGTAGCTTTCGCGCCGGATTACAAAATAAATTTTGCAACTAGAATGAAAATTTTGGTGCCTACGTATACTTCAGATTGTAATAATTACCCTGAACCTAAATAAATTAATATTTAGAGCATCGTAACTTATCAACTTGGAAAAACATTTAAACGGCAATTTAAGATTGTTGTTATCCGGTAGTCTTAAAAGATAGCAAATACAATTAACGTTTAAACATGAGTTTAACCCTTTATTTACGGAATTATTTATAAAGAAATTGCTTCACCTTAATAATTATCTTCTTTGATATCCGAAGAGATACTAGAATTTTTAAATACTAATAATTTGAAATTTAGATATGTTTTTTTATTAAAATGGATTAAATAAATCGGTAGTTAAAACTTCTTTTGTAAAATATTTACAAAAATTACCCGATTAATTAACCAAAAATACTCTTATGGAAATATCACAATTCTTATAAAAGCAACATATTTAAGGGGTCTCAGGACTCTTAAAGCTTTAAAATTTTTGAAATTTTAATTTTTTTAGATGTTAAACTGCTATCTTTTCTGAACATTTTGATATAATTGTTTCCTTGAAATTCCTATTAGAACTGAAGTTATGGCTTTTACATTTATACACGTTCAATAGCTGAAGCGTCGTTTCGGAAACTTTGCAAGCCATTTTTCTCCAAATGACGTTTTTGGGCATAACGCGCACGACATCTCAAAAACTTATGAATATTTTTTCATGAAATTTTCAAAACATATGTTTCATGTTAGTCTGTATAAACTGAACCTAAAATTTCCTTCTTATTGTTCAAAACAATATTTTTTTAGGTGATTATACTGTTGAAATTTTCATAATTTTGCATTAGCTAAATATAACTTTGTATTAAAAATATAAAAAAACTTTAAATACAAATTTATTTAGGTTCAGGGTAATTACTACAGTCTGAAGTATAAGTAGGTACCAAAATTTTTATTCTAGTTGCAACACTTATTTTGTAATCATGCGCGTAAGCTGTTATGCCGATTTTTTGCTCGAAAAATGTCTAACGTTTGGAGCCCTCTGTAAACGCTAATTCTGCAACTTATAATTTTTTAAATACATGAAATGAAAGAACATACTTATATATTTTATTCCAATTAAAATTGTGTCTTAAAATCAAATACATTTTAAGATAATAAATGTTGAAAATTGTATTTTTTTTTTCATTTTTTCCAATTTTAAGAGTCTTGAGACCCCTTAAATGTATTATGATCCTCTCTGTAAATGCAAAGGCTTTTGTAGTTGAAAATGTTTCATATAGCATTTTCTTTTTCTTTAAGAAAAGCTGTACCTATTTAAATGATTAAGAAAATTACCACTTTTTGAAAATATTTATTTTCTATTGTTTCTCTACGCTTTCTAAATTTTATCAGGTAGAGTATTTTGTGTGGAAAGAAAAATAAACTTTTGTTTATAGACAGAGTAAATAAATTTTATATTAAATTTTATTCAATGGTACTTAAAGAGCATAAAGGGTTAAGCGAACAATTATATTGTATTTCAGCATATGTAATTTACCATTTTCACAATAGATGGCCATACTTTCCCGCGAAAAGTTCGGCAGTTTCGCGCCATTTGTCGGATTTTTGTAATTTTGCAGTTCAGAACAAAATTAAAGAGAATTTTTTCCCCCATTTTTGGCACATTATTCTCAAATATATTCCACTTTCAAAGGATTAACTTTTATACTGGATCGATGCCAGGCCAAGATAGCTTTCCTCGCACCAAAGACCAGGTCTAAAAATTTCGTCCCAACAGTCAATTAAAAATTAAGGAAAATAACAAAAAAATTAATTTGTCTCTGATAATTTAAACAGAAACAAAAATCAATTAAAGATAAAATTTTATAAATTTAAGTTAATTGTAACCTTAAAACGTCAATTTCGATCAAAATTTAAATTAAAAAACTTATTTTTTTGATAAAAACAGGGCGAACTTTATGATCCTGGAGCTATTTTAAACCTTTATATTTCTTACAAACTTTAAAAAACTAAGTTGAAAGGTTTTTTTTCTTTTTCGCAAAACTGATTTTTTTTTTTTTCTTTTATAAAATTTTGGTGAAAAAATTATGTTTTAAATACATATTAAAAGAAGTAGACTATTGTTATGCTGATTTATTGAGAGGTTAAAAAGATTTATTACAGCTTTAATTTATGAATTATTAACCTTTTTCAGGAATTTTTGACATTGTTTGTCTCTTTATAACCATAACTTTTAAAATACATTTCATGTTATTGTCACAAAAATAGTCTTTAATAGTTCTAAATTTAAATAATTTTAAGAAAATAGCAATTTTTCGGTTAATTTTATACTATTTTTTTAAATATATTTTTTAATAAATTTTTTATTTCTATGTTGTTGTCACATTTTTATGAATAATTAGTAATTTCAAACTTCACATTTCAAAATTTAAAAAAAAAATTCCACAGGCATACAGGTACCTTAGTTAGTAAAATTACAAAACCTTTCCACTTCTTTTTATAGTAGCTATAAATGCGAGAAAGAGGAAAATTTTGACCCATAAAGTCTATCCTTTCTATAATGGTAACATGCTAAAAGTTAAAAAATGTTTAATTAGTATGCGTTAACCCTCTGTGTACTGAATTATGAATTCATGAAAATTTTATCTTCTAAAGCATTTTTCATGAATGTTTTAAACTACATTAGAAGATTTACATAATCATTTAATAAATTTTAGAAGGATTTAGAAGGATTAATTAAATTTGAATTTATAAGGATTTTGTGCAATATTTATAACCCCATTCAACTCTTTTATTATTTTAAATATCTTTCTTAGTATTTTGTAGAATTAGGAAATGTGCAAATATAATGTTCTTACTGGAAATATAGAAATATTTCCTAATTAAAAAATCCCTCCCCCCCCCCCCCCCAACGCCAAGAAAGCTGAAAAGATGCAAAGGTAAAAGAAATCATCCTTTTAAAAATATTTTTGTTTTGTGTAACCAATAATGCTTTTGGAACAAGATAAAGTAATATATCTATAACTCATTCTAAACTGTATTACTAGTAATCGATGTAGTAAATTAATTATATAACAAGTTATTTTAATGGTACTTATAAGTACCGTCAGTAGAAAAAGGGTTAAATGTGTTCACGTTTTTAATTTAAAAAGGAAATGTTAAAAAACAATATCATTATTTTCATTTTTCTAAAGATATTTTTAAAAGAATAACGTTTCCTAATTTTCGGAAATTTTAAATCTTTAGTCAAGCCAGGGGATCTAGGAGGGATTTAAGCCCCCTTAGCCCCCCCCCCCCCTCGCATGGATGCGCCACTGTTTCAAACTGAATTTTTTTATTGTTACTATATTAATCTCCCCTGCTTGTGTTGTGATTAGGGCACTGGATACGAAGACAAAATATGTTTGATTTGAATATCCACTCAGACATAGATGTTTGTAGTGGGTCGAATTCAGATTCCTAGACTGTTTATCCTCATGAGGAAAACTTAACTTTAGCGCTTGCAACCAACCAACCGTTACTGTTTTTATTAGAATTTTTTATTTTCTTCTGGATTTTAGAAACATGTTAGGGAAACCGCCTTGCTTTAGTTTGCAAGTCATTGACTTAATTTTTAATCAAATATAATTTTAAAAAGTATAATTTAAACATTTTTACATATTTTAAACCTGAATGATTTTCTTTGCAATCGATATTTTATCTGCACGACAAAAGATTGAAGAATCATATACATAATTATAAAAGAGTATATTGGAAATGTTCAAAGTATTTTCCTTTCATGCATACAGAAATAAAGTATTAAAAAATTGACAATAACAAGTAAAAACCTACACCAAAGAAACTCTAGAAAAAGTGATCTCTTTTAAACACAAACATTCTTATAAAAATGGGTGAATATTGATGAAACATGGAAATGAAATTTCACTTGGTGAAATAACTTTAAACTAAGTGATGGTCACCGTATAAATAGAATGATTTAAGATCATAAACTGCTCTTCTGAAATGATTTTTATGCTATGACTTGATGACATTTTCATGTTTCCTTCGCTTGTGTATTAAAACCTGATATAAATGTTTAAATCTGATTCCACATTTATAACACACAGACTTTTTAGTGACATGAAACCAATACAAATGGCGAACATAAGTGACATTGCTTTTAAAACGAAATGGTTCAACGTGACCTAAACGGCACTGCTTAACAAATAACTTTCTGGGCAGCTTTCTCTTCTGCTTTGTCACTGAATTTTTCGTTTTCTTTCTTTTATTTTTTCTATCAATATCACAGACAGAGTACCTGGGAGTTGCAACAGGAGCCACTGGTAACAGCTTGCGCGGCAGTGATTGCTTCCGAGGCTTGTGTTCCCTGTTTGCATTAATTGCAGGAATTATGTCATCCACCGACGTCTGAAGTGACTCGGGAATAGCAACAGCAACTTTTGACATCGCTGCATTACAGTGCGAATAGGGTGAAATCGCGTTGGATTTTTTGGAATAAGGATTATGGTGAAGGTATGGACGCACTACATTAGAAGCTGGCACATCATCACCATTGCACAAAAATGGTGTGAACTTACCTTCGCCTTTCTTGTCGAAACTACGTTTGATAACTCGACATCGAAGGCAAGATTTGGAATGATGGCACTTTCTGTAATGTCTGATGAAAGGTATTTTATCCGATGCATAAAATCCGCAGTGTGGGCATCGTTTGAAGCCGTCGTTGTGTTCAGTACTAATGTGTTTTTCTAATGTAGAATCGCTGACAGTGGTAAAGGCACATGGTAGACCAGCTCTGCAAGACAACACTTCTCCGGTATGGAACCTCATGTGTTCGATGATTGTTCGTTGCCGGTCACTGTTAAAATTACATATGGCACAAGAGAATTTTTTAGTTTTAACTTTTGAAGATGGCTGATTAGATTTCTGATTTGTATCCCTGAGTTCTTCTCGATGGTAAAGTTCTGTATGTGTCTGCAAGGAAGGCTGGTCTGCGAATTCACATCCACAGTGCCAGCAAGCGAAGTCTTGGTCATTGTTATCACTAATAACGTCTGCCACACCACTGTCACTGGCTAAAATAACAGAAAAAAAATCAAATTAAAATAGTCATATTTATGACATAACACTCAAAATTTATGCATTATAACAACATAATTTCTGTTACTGTGAATAATACTGTCCCAACAGCACAATAGCCAAAATAGGAACAAACTAGAACACTGAATTGACCTCATTGTGACACATGACACTGAAAGTGAGGCATATCTAAGTCACTGTGATGTCAATGTATCACATTTTGTGACGAGTTGCAAAGGACCTAAAAAAAGGGGTAAAATCAGACTTCATACACTGTTTAAATTTTGCAGCAAACTGTCCAGTCATTCGAGTGCTTTTATTTAAAAAAAAGCGTTAAATAACCGTTATTTACCTCTATTCTGACCCTAATATGGTGAATAATATGATGTTTAATGATACGGTCAAGTAACCAGATCATATATCTGGCCTATATCCATATGGTCAGTTAGTTGAATGTGTTTTATGTCAGTCAAATGACTAAACAGTTTGTATTTGTTGCAGATTTTTAACAGTAAGTGAAATCACGAAATGGAAGCCACGTGAGTGCCTTAATGTGGCGAATTATAGAAGAAATATTTTGGTGACTTATGTGTCTGCGACAATTGTGATTATTGATTGGTTCTGCCATTAGAGATATTATGATGTTTGGTTTGTATTTATTCCGTACTTAAAAAAATAGTTACTCCACATGTTATAGTTGAAAATGTATCCAAATTTTAAAACACCAAATATTTAATCATTGTTCATTTTATATAGTAGTTATGCTCTGGTTTTTGGTCCGGAAGAATCATGATCAAATCCTCTACGGGTTTAGTTTTTTGTAATGTTTTGGAATACAATTTCAGCTGGAGGTCCGGCTCCATTCAGCTTATATGAACAAAAATTGGTAAAAGTGTTAAAATTAAGTAACCATAAATTTAGGCAAATATTTATCATCAAGAGATGTATTAAAGATTGAAATAAAACTACATAGATTATATAATTGCGTGAAAAATAGAATTCTTATAATGAGCAAAGGGTAGACTTTGGATGTTTTACTAAATTGTCTTTATACAATATTTAAACTTTATTCCAGAAAATGATGGTTCCATGATGTTTACTGCAAAATATCTTAAAAGGTCCAGTTCTTTTCACATATTTTACAATCTAACTGAAAATCTGGATCCATAAATATGTGCCAATCGCTTTTTAACCCTTTAAGCTCTGTTGGGTGAATTTCTTTCCATTTAATTTTAATCCCCATATATCACAATGCGACCGGAATTTGCCATCAGCTTTATTTGAAAATAAGTAAATGCATTTATTCGTGTCTGATTCGTGTTATAAGAATCTAAAAATTTAGCTTCAAAAATCTGCTGTCAATGCGACATTTGAGAATTAAAATTAAATGGGTAGAAATTCACCCACCACAGCTTAAAGGATTAAATTAGAAACATTTTCAGTTCTTCTACATTATTTTTCAAAATAGCATCAAACTTTTAGAAAATCTCAATAAATTTTTATAAAAACAAAATCTTGAAATTTATATCCTATGCAATAACAGTTGTATTTTTAAAAAAATGTAATGTAACGATTTCTAGGAATAATCTAAAATAAAATAATATTATGCTAATATTGCTTGTATTGGCTTCATATTAGCACATATCGGCAACATAGGAAGGAAATATATTTTTACTCCAGCTTTTGAGTGTTTATATTTGAAAATATCAGCACTCCAAGTTGCAAATTTTTGTGCAATATTGAGCTGCAATTTAATCAATATTATATTGCAATTACGGTACTTGATACAGTCAAAAAGAGATTCTTAAATTCTTTTATTATCCTCGACCTGGTTTTTGTATATAAAAATGGAATTTAATCAATATTTTATTGCTATTACGGTACTTGGTACAGAAAAAAGAGATTCTTAAATTCTTTTATTACACTCAACCTGGTTTTTGTACATAAAAATTTAATCAATATTATATTGCTATTATGGTACTTGATACAGACTAAAAGAGATTCTTAAAGTCTTTTATTACACTCAACCTGGTTTTTGTATATAAAAATGGAATTTTGTAATCGGTTTTTAATACACCTCTTGATAGGCTAGAATTATAAAAATTGCGTTCACAGGTGTGTATCCAATGACAATACAACATAACATTTTGAGAACTTTATTATAAATTAGTACATTAATTTTAAGCCATTTTTCCGTTAACTCGCCACGGGTGATGAAATCGCCAGATAATCTTTGTAACTCATACAATTTATAGAAGTAGAAACAACAATGGATTTAATTATGTGCCCATGAACGCTCGCTAAAGAATATTAAATGGTTTTGAAACTGCTACATTGAAACATTTTGAAGGCTAAACAGTAGAGAATAAATTATGAAAAAAAATGAAGCAAGTAATAATAATAAAAAAAAAAGTTTTTATCAATTAATAGTTTAATATTAATACATTTAAGATTATACGTTGAGAAAGCAATTTAGAAGTCTTAAGAATATAGTTTAAATAACGTTTACTTTTTTTTCTTTCTTAGTTCCCTATCTTAAATAAAGGTACAGTTCAAAAAGTATATATTTTTTAATAAATTCACTTGCTTGCGCTTTCTACTAGGCGTAAAAAAAACCCAGCGAGTTTTTTATAATTGAGTTCGGTACCCACGCCAAATTAATCTATTACCATGGGTATTTTTAGGGGAAATCATGAATTGATAGAGAAAATAGACTAAATTTTTAGAATGAAAGTTGAATGCTTATAAAAAGTGTTTATATATATATATACATAGACGCCAACATTGTAAACACTGTATCAGGAGTAAACCAGTTAAATTTCAGGAGTTTTGGACACTCTTCAGGAGTAAAATGTCCATGTTTCAGGAGTCATTTCAGGAGTTGCACACAGTTTTTTACGAGCTATATTTTTTACAAATATTTTCAGTCCTCTTGCAGCTTTTGCATCTATCAACACAAACATAATTTAAATAAAGGTTACTTAATTTACTTTTAATGTATTAATAATTTTTTAAAATAAATTTATAAAAATGGAATATTTTTTTTTATCCCTACCGAGCAAAAAATTCGCGATTGATATAACTCTGTGAAATTACATGACAATTTTTACCGCTACAAAAAAATAAAGTTATTTTTTTCAGCGATCAGTTAACAAAATTCGCGATTTTCCGCCGAGATTGACTGATGAAAATCGTGACTTTTTCGCCGCGACTGACGAACGAAAATCGCGATGTTTTGCCGCGACTGACGGACGAAAACTGCGATGTTTTGCCGCGACTGACGGGCGAAAATCGCGATGTTTTGCCGCGACTGACGTACGAAAATCGCGATGTTTTGCCACGACTGACGGACGAAAATTGCGATGTTTTGCCGCGACTGACGGACGAAAATTGCGATGTTTTGCCGCGACTGACGAACGAAAATCGTGATGTTTTGCTGCGACTGACGGACGAAAATCTCGATGTTTTGTCGCGACTGACGAACGAAAATCGCGATTTTTTGCCTCGGCTGACGGACGAAAATTGCGATTTTTTGCCGCGACTCACTGACCAGGGGTGATTCTGAGTAAAAAAAAATTCTGAAATTCACAGCAAATTTTCTGAAAGGTTACAGCAGAGAGGTGAGGAGGGAATCCACTTCTGACACTAACTATATGTTTTTTCTGCGCCCCTTTGGAAAAATTAGTGTTCTTTCGCGATCCTTTGATGAAATTTGCGTTATTCGTTATATTTTTGACGAAATTTGCTGTTTTTTCGCGATCCTTTGACGAAATTTGCGCTATTCGTTATATTTTTGACGAAATTTGCTATTTTTCGCAATCTTTTTGACGAAATTTGCGGTTTTTTCGAATCTTTAGACGAAATTAACGGGGTTTTTTTGCGATCTTTTGACGATATTTGCGGAGTTTTTTCGATCTTTTGACGAAATTTGCAGGGGTTTTTTTCGCAATAATTTGACGAAATTCGTGTTTTCCCCACGATCCTTCGATGAAATTGGCGATTTTTTTTTTACGAAGGATTGACGAAATTGATTATATTGTCGGAATTGATTATTGTCGCAATTCGCGCTAATTTTTAGGTCCGAATTTTCGGATTGATGACAGATTTTTTTTTTAATTTTCGGAACCGAATGCCTTATATTTTCGAAACAGTGATTTTTTGCCGCGACTGACTGACGAAAAGCGCGATTTGTAGCAGCGACTGACTAACGAAAACAGCGATTTTTTTGCCGCGACTGACTGACGAAAACAGTGATTTTTTGCCGCGACTGATTGACCAAAACAGAATTTTTTTGCCGCGACTCATTAGCGAAAACAGCAATTTTTTTGGCGCAAATGACTAACGGAATTCGTGATTTTTTTGCAGCGCAACGAGTGATTGATAAAATTCGCGATTTTTATCATTGGCCAATTATCCGATTTCTGGATATTTTTTCCTCAACTGCTTAACGCAATTCGCGATATTTTGCCGCGGCTGACAGCCGAAATTAGAGTTTTTTGCAAAGTGAAAAAATTTGCGATTTTTATCAACGAACTATTGACGAATTTCACGATTATTTGCAGCGACTGATTGACAAAAATTGCAAATTTTTTCAACGATCGGTTGACGAAATTTGCGATTTTCTGCCGCGAGCGATTGTAGAAATTTGCGGTTTTATCGACTAATAGACAATTTTCGCGATATACTTCAACGATCGATTGACAAAATTCGTTATTTTTTTGCCGCGATCGATCGAAGAAATTCGCGATTTTTTTGCCTCAAATTTCCGTATTTTCTACCTTATTACCGTACTTCTGTATTTTATCCTACATTTCCGGAGAAACTCCGGAATTTCCGGAGATATTGGCATCTATGTATATATATATATATATATATATATATATATATATATATATATATAAATTTTTATACTTATTTTTGAAAATACGATACTTACAACTTTGAACAGGTGATGCAAGCTCAGGTTTCACATCTACTTTGCAACTGGCATTTCCCAGATACGTTTGTTTGACATCTTGATTTAAGTTAATTGACATTCCATTGCTGAAACCGTTCAATCCATTTAGACCTTTCACAGGTTCAGGTGGATAATGCTGCGATCCTGGATAGCAATATGAAATACTGTTATGCAGAGGCATCAAACTAACAGATCCTTTTAAATCAAGAGACGCTGGACGATCAAATGATTTCAAGGGGTCCGGTAAGCCACTTGGTAGACTAGGAGGTAAACCAGGTAAATTAGTTGAATTAATTTTGATTTCCACTCCTCCGTCATCACTCTCGTTTAGACTGTCTTCTGATGTCTTGTCGAAGAGATTTCCAACGATTATTTCCAAGCTGTAAAACAAATTCATTAGGTATAATTAAATCTTGCATATATTTCAAGGTGTCAGATGTATTTAAAATATTAAAATTTGAGAATTTGTTTAAAAATACGTTAAAAACTATTTGGTCCACACGTACAAAAATTAAAAGCGGTAAATAAACAGTCTTTTTTTTTTTTTTTTTTTTTTTTTTTTTGTGTGTGTGTGTGTTTTCTAATAAATGATAAATATATATGACCGGATAAGAAAGGATTTTTTTTTTATTCAAAATTAAAATTAGATTTCAAATTTAAATTATTAAAATTCCCAGTTTCTTTTTTCTAACTATTAAATCCAATACTTAAAACTAATTTGCACCTGTCAAGTTTATTTTGCTGCACAACATATATTATGGTAAATCCGGGTTAGATGCTCCATAGGGTTAGTTGCCCCAGTCACTGTGTTTAAGCTACTGGACATGTGACGAAATTAGTGACGTTTTTCTACTCTCAATCATTATAAAAAAGCGTAGTAGACGAAGATGATTTATTTCTTCAAATGAAAGTTATATTCATCAAAAATCAAAATATGTAAATTTGCCTTTTGTTGTATGTTCTCACAAGATAGAGATAGTAGCAGATGAAATATAATGTATTTATTAGAGATTTTTCATGAAATATTAAATGAATATTGTAATAATGCGTTAGTTTTTAGGTTGCAGCCATATTTCATACTTCCAGAGCTACTGACTTGAGCATCTATTCCGATCAAACGAGGCGTCTAACCCTGAGTTCTGGGATTAGATAGCCAAAATCGTTTATCAAGTTTTTTTTATATATATATATATAAATCCCATTTCATCTGGTACTTATATTACAGTAATATTTTTATGAAGTTCTACATAAAATTTGAAGTAGATAGGTTAAATGTGCACTACAAAATTCATTACCATAAAACAGAAAAAATAGAGGGGCTTAAGGAAGGCAACTATCCTTGACTTACTCTATAAGTGGCCAGTAATTCTGGCGAACTTTAAGATTAAAATCATTCATCTAAGTGCGGTTCTCCCTTCTTTGTGGTCAGTTCAGCACCCAGGTACAGCCAAACCCATTTTAGGCACATCACGAACCTATATACTTTAAGCCAATTAAAAATAAACCTCCTCTTAAGATGATACCTCTGCCCTTATTGGGAAAAATTCTAATTACTTAAATATATAGTGAGAGAAGGAAAAAATCGTGGTTTTTTCCTCTAAACTAATTGCTATCTTAATTCACTATACTAGTGCGCCTTCTAATAAAAATGCGAACTTAACCAATCTAAAGACCCCTGAATACCGGGCTGGACTTGAAAAGGATCATGTAATGAAAAAAAGAATAAAGTCTGGTCCACCACAAACTTGCTTTCTCTTCCTTATTTACTCCCAGGACTACATACAAATAACCCTTTGCGATGACGAGAAAAAATAAATAAAGCCCAATTTATTACATGTATATTTTTTTATCAATATTAAGTCATAAATAGATGCATATTTTTTCCAAGATATGATGCACTCAAGATAACACTTTACATAACTCAGCCATATAAGCCTTTTTTTTTAATATTCACCCTCATATACACCATCTACTTCAACTGCCGGTTCAACGCAGAAACCTGGGCCGGACGTTCAGAATTAATCTGAATAGGGCTGATCTTAGCCGGAATCCATTAAGGTTAATGATGAATAATATTATTTGAACGTTGGACCAAACTTTGCGTGCTTAACTGTCAGTTGCAGTAGTCGATGAATGCGAGAGCTTGATTAACAATGTGTAATTAAAATCACTTAATATCATCACGAAATTTATATTCTTTCAATAACCGAAATGCATATTTTATAAAAGTTAAAAATTCGAAAACACTTTTAAATTTAAGTTAACGTATTTTAAGAATATTAAATGTAGAGACAAAATTTTATATCAATTCATCTATAATAATGTACCCTACAAAATGTCGAAGTTTCATAAAAATCTGCATAAAAATCAGGTCATTTTTTATAAATCATGTGTGAAGCTGCAAAATAACTATTTGGAATAAAACAATTTCACAAATGAATATTTTTTTTATCCCCAGATAGAAATATTTGTTCTTTTTACAATAACTTTAGTCTTAAGAGAAAAATTTTACTGTGCTTTTGTTTAAAATCTAACAGTGTAACTAATTTTTATTATTAGAGAATTTAAAAAAAAAGTCGATTTAGAGGTTTTGACCCCTTAAATTTATTACATATTGATGCAAAAGACTAAGCTAGATATGCAAATTATTTTACTAAAATATTAGGTATATTAAAAATAACTTACCAGCATTCTTTAATGTGTACTTCAAAATCTTGGGCAAGATCAGTAATGAATTTACACTTGGTACAAACCAATTTTCTATGAGAACGGTATACATGCGTGAACAATCTTTCAGCTTTTCCGGCTTTAAACTCACAAATAGGACACTCGAAAGACTTAAGATGAACATTCATATGACGTCTCAAACACCAACTATCTACACCTTCCCATGGACAGTATGGACACTGGAATGTTTTTAATTGTTTGCTGTTTGCTGAATCATTAGTTGGCACATCATGGTTGCTGAGATCTATGACTTCATTTTCAGATTTGACGTCATTGTTATTATTAGATATTAGATTATCAACGCTAAAGTTAGATAAACCTGACTGATTGTTGTTGGTGTTACCATTAACTGTTGGCTGAGCTCTAGGTGGCCTCCTTCTTACAAGACTGATGTCATAAGGATGGCCACGATGAATCCTTAGGAAGTGCTTTTTCACGTGATCAGCTCTGTTGAACAACTTGAAACAAATGTAACAATGGTAAGGTTTGTCTTCTTTATGAATGTTTTCATGCCTCAGATAAAGATCTCTTCGATCTGTTGTATAAGGGCATTTAGGGCACACAAACTTTTTATCACAAACATCTGGATCAAGTCTTTCTCTGCCTTGACTATCAACTTGGGTCTTTAAATTCGTCAGCAACTGAAATATTTCCTCTAGTAAAGGTTGTCCTTTCCATAGTGATGGGGGAGCGTTAGGAACTCCGTGATGTTTCGCCATGTGCATACGAACGCATCGTGACCATGTGCTACTATAAGGGCAGTGGAGGCATTGGAATACTTTAGCACTAGTGTGAGTTCCTAAATAGTGTTCAGCTATTCTAGAGAGAAATCCGACCGCATTACAGACAACACAACGAAACATTTTCGTGTCCGGATTGTAGCTAGCAACAGTCGAGTTGTCCCAACTGAGTTTCTGCTTGCCTGATACCCACGTGCCATTTTTGGAATGTCCGTTCAAAATCTAGAAAAAAAAAAAAAAAAGGAAAATAATTACAAAATGAATAATAAAACATACGTAAAATACAAAAAAAGTATTCATTAAAGTTTTGCTTGATTTCAGCATCAACTGATCAGTTGAAGTTTAATCGTCCTTCAAGAACTTAAAACTTTAATAAAATTATGATTTGGGGAATACGTAAAAAGCTACCTTAAAAAAAAATTAAGTGCAAAATTTCACTGACATTTATGTATTTTTCCCATTTAAATTGTTAAGAATGAATTATGGTTACGGCTATTTATGTGGTAAAATCGGAAAGTTTCCTTCTCCTTTTTTTAAACAAGAAATCTGAGAAATTAAAGAGATGGGGAAAACAAAACTTATAACTCTATAACTGCCAACCTTCTGTTTTTTAAAAATCATACAAAGTTTGAAAAAAAAATTACCTTCCTACTTCCCTGTAGTAGTAATATCTTTTAATTAATTAATTAATTTTTTTGTTATAATATGTTTATTTCATTTTTAAAAACTGAAAGTTGACATTTATTCTTATCGATTTAACGCGAGAGCTGCCCATGCGTCATTAAATGATGTATGATCTGCAGATGGTGCTGGCGCGGTGCTAGCAGAATACTCGAATAAGCGGTCGATTCTGAGTCCAGTAAATATGAAGAGCATAACTCTTTGAAATTGTGAACGTAGGAGGAAGTGAGACCTATTGAATGGTATGAATGAGCATGGTTGAAGAAGAGTGGTGAAATACATAAGATCCATGTATCATAACTATTCTGCACAGGACTTGCGGTAGGTGGGTACGCAAAAATCCTTTGCAAATCCTGTTAATCTGCGGCTAAGTGTGTTTTCTTCAAATAAGATGAAAGAACACACAAATTATTATTTTCTTTTATCTGTGCTATTTTGAGGGTTTGATTGTCATATATTTGAGTGTGTATTATATGGTACCATATGGTGTTATTAGTAACTTTTTATTGATATTTAAGGGTGCTGTTCACTCAGCTTCCGAATGCCTCTCCGTAATGCTAAGTCTATGGGCGTTTGATGTATTTTTATACTCAAAATATCTCCTCAGGAAATTAATATTTTTAACTTATTTTTTCTGTGTACTCTTTTTTTAAAGATGTCCCTTTTTTTCTTAGTTTTCAAAATATCTCTAAAAGCTACGCTTAATTTTATATGAAGTGTTAAAATTTTACTCCCAGTTTGTCAATTTTAAAATATAAAATATTAAATTAAGCAAAGATTTTAGAAATATTTTGAGAACTAAGAAAAAAAGGGACACCTTTAAAGAAGAGTACACAGAAAAAATAAGTTAAACACATTAATTTCCTGAGGAGATATTTTGAGTATAAAAATGCATCAAACGCCCATAGACTTAACATTATGGAGGGGAATTCGAAAGTTGAGTGACCAGCACTCTTAAGAGATGAGCGCCGGTAGGGGACGCAAGGCAGTACCATTACCCCTCCATCCTCTGTATTATTAATTCCATCTATTATTTTCTTTAATTTTGATAATTTTGAAAAGTACAACAAAATTTACTTTTTCGAAGTTAATTAATAGTGTAAATAATAAGAGAACACATACGAAACAGATTAAAAGTATTATATTTATTGTTATGAGATATTGGTTTAAGGGGTCTCAGGACTCTTAAAGCTTTAAAATTTTCGAAATTTTAATTTTTTTAGATGTTAAACTACTATCTTTTCTGAACATTTTAATATAATTGTTTCCTTGAAATTCCTATTAAAACTGAAGTTATGGCTTTTAAATTTATACACGTTCAATAGCTGAAGCGTCGTTTCGGAAACTTTGAAGCCATTTTTCTCCAAATGACGTTTTTGGGCATAACGCGCACGATATCTCAAAAACTTATAAATATTTTTTCATGAAACTTTCAAAACATATGTTTCATGTTAGTTTGTATAAACTGAACCTAAAATTTCCTTTTTATTTTTCAAAACAATATTTTTTTAGACTATTATACTGTTAAAATTTTCAAAATTTTGCATTAGCTAAATACAACTTTGTATTAAAATTATAAAAAGCCTTTAAATAAAAATTTATTTAGGTTCAGTGTAATTATTACAATCAGAAGTATAAGTAGGCACCAAAATTTTCATTCTAGTTGCAATACTTATTTTGTAATCGTGCGCGTAAGCTGTTATGCCGATTTTTTGCTCTTCAAATGTCTAACAGTTTGGAGCCCCTGTAAATGCTAATTCTGCATCTTACAATTTTTTAAATACACGAAATGAAAGAACATACTTATATATTTTATTCCAATTAAAATTGTGTCTTAAAATCAAATACATTTTAAGATAATAAATGTTGAAAATGGTATTTTTTTTTTTCATTTTTTCAAGTTTTAAGAGTCCTGAGACCCCTTAACAAAACCTATCATTCCCTCTTCTTCCGCCTTAGACTTAATACCAGGGGTACTGACGAATTTAAGCTTATTATTTTAAAGAAAAACAGCAAACATGATTTATTATTTCTGAATCCTTAACACATTTGCTACGCTTTTCGTCGTCGATACAATGATGATTATCACGCAAATTCCAGTCCACCCTCTTAAAGACCGTTACTTAAAGACTTACAACCGTTATTTCATTGATAGGCTGCCACTACCGTTATAAGCACGTGATGTCGGACACAATGTGAGAAAGTTTATCATTAACTACTAAGATTATTCAAATAATATCCAAGAATGATTTATTTGCAAAAAAATATTTAAATTAAAAGACATTATTTACATTTATAGGTTCGGATATAGTAGATCGAACCCAACACTAAGTTATACTTTAATTTAAAATTTTAGTATGTGTGAGTTAAAAAAAAAAAATCAGGAAAATTCTAATTAGTAAATTTTGAGTCACACTAGCTAAAACATGTGTATGGGTCTAAATAGACCCGAGGAGCTTTCTAAGGTTAACTTTGATAATTTTGAAAAGTAAAACAAGATTTTTTTAAGTTAATTAATAGTGTAATAATAAGAGAAAACATACGAAAAATATTAAAAGTATTATATTTATCATTATTATTATTATTATTATTATGAGATTTTAGTTTGTCAGAACCTATCACTCTCTCCCCTTTCGCCTTAGACTTAATACCAGCGGCACAGTCGAATTGAAGCTTGGTATTTTTTTTTTTTTTTAAGTAAACATAGTTAATTATTTTAGTATCTTTAACACATTGCTGCTTGATCATGTAACTAAACTGGTATTTGCATTATGAATCATCATTCACTAAGGCAGTGTTCTGAATTTCTAGTTCCATTAAAATATTTTTGCTTGAATAAAGTGTTGGTAAGCTTTTACGATAAATAATATATATTTACTAACATATATTTGGGCCCTATTTTTTTATTATTATTATTATTTATTTTTTTTTTATTATTTTTTGTTTTTTTTTTAGTTGTAAAAAGTTTTATTTTTCTCTAGATTTACGGAATCCGTCAATTTGACGAGTTTCCAATTTTATGATTGAAATCATCCGAAAATTTAACTAATTTTTACAGCAATATGGATTTGAAGGTATTACGATGCACATACATACAAGGTGTGGCTATTAATTTCCAGGACGATAGCAACAATTATTAGAATTGAAAGTTCGTTAATTGGTTAACGATGGTATTTGAATTGTCACGTATATGCGCACAATATCTGCGCTGCGCATCATTCTTGTTTTACTTTCTGGTAACACAAAGTCTGGTTGAAGTGAAAATAATGGATCACATAATAAACATTTAATTTTGTTTCAAATTGTGAAAGCGTGCTGGCGAAACACGTAAAATGTTTCTGCAAGTATACGGTGATGACGCATTATCACGTTCTCGCATTTTTGAATGGTTTCGACGTTTTCGTGATGATTGGGAAAGCGTCGAAGATTATCCACACACTGGACGAACGATATCCGTACGTACATCTGAAACGATTGAGAAAGGCCTCAACCTTGTAACTTCTGATCGGCCGACTGACTATTCGACTACTCGCCGACGAAATGGATATTTATAAGGAGGTGGTTCAGCAAATTTTGACGCAAGACCTAGAGAAACGTAAGGTTTGCGAGAGATTCTTTCCTCACTGTTTATCGCAGAAACAAAACCAAATAAGAGCGGAAGCTTGTGAGGAAATCATTCACAGTGCAGACGCTATTTCCTGCTTCCCAAACTCAAAATATCGCTAAAGGGATCAAGATTTCTGTATATTGATTATATCAAGCAAAACGTGACGTCCGAAACTAAGAGGATTCCAAAATATGACTTTGCAAGTTATGTCAAGAACAAAGTTGTTTGCAAAATCAAAGTTGTAGGCAAACTAAGTTGAAGAACAAAGTCAAGAACAAAGTTGTAGGTAAGTTGTTTCACAGAAACAAAAGCAAATAAGAACAGAAGCTTGTGGGAAAATCATTCAAGTTGTTTCAAAAATGTGACGTCCGAAACTAAGAGGATTCCCAAAGATGACATTGCAAATTGTTTCAAGAACAAAGTTGTAGGCAAACAAAGTTGAAGAACAAAATCAAAAACAAAGTTGTCGGCAAGTTGTTTCACAGAAACAAAAACAAGTAAGAGCGGAAGCTTGTGGGGGAAATCATCCACAGCGCAGACGCTATTTCCTGTTTCACAATCTCAAAACATCGCTAAAGGGATCAAGATTTCTGGATATTGATAACATCATGCAAAACGTGACGTCCTAAACTAAGAGGATTCCCAAAGATGACTTTGCAAGTTCTTTCAAACAATTGTACAGCCGCGTGCAAAAGTACGTCAGGCGGAACTTACTTCGAAACATATTAAACAGTTATGTACTGCACATTCATGTTTCAGAAGTTATTTTACCAGCCCTTAGAATTAATAACCACGCCTTGTATATACCTAGGCCATTTTCTTGACCGATTCACTAATTCCGTGCATCTGTTTAAACTGAACGAAAGTTATTAGGAAATGTATGCATTTTAATGTAGTCAATTTCCCATAAATCTAGTGTTAATCTATACATTATAAGAAATATACTAATGCGAAACACGAAAAACATATTCCCACAACCAATGTATCAAAAATTTTCTGAGAAGAACAGGACTTCTCTAATTCAAAACTCAGTACGTAAGAGAAGGTGGGATTAGATGATGAATGGGGAAAGACGACGAATTCAGTATTTCTCCCAGTTGATCACAGACGCTAGCACATCGCGGCCACTAAAAGTGTCCTCCCCTGGACATGGGACATGCGCATCACTAGGATAAACATGCGCATTTTTACTTTGAAGGAAGTTATGTGCATTAGTTCGTTTTCAGTGTGTTTCCCTAAAATTTCTGACCATCAAAACGTAAGGAATCACCATTCTACTGTAAGTTTTTCAACTCTTTCGTTAAATATTTTATAAGTAGAACTCACGACTTACAAATTCATAGGAGGTCTATTTATTTTACAATAGACTTGGTTACTGGTTAAAAAGGGGTAATTTTACCGTATGGCTGGGGAATGATGACGAAAATTATCTTTTTTGGATAATCCAGTGGTTTGCCCCTTTAAAGTTAAAAGAGGCAGTTGGAAATATTCATGGTATCAGACCAAGTTCTAATGCAAATATCAGTTCATAAATCTATTCACAGTGGCTAGGAAAAATTGTAAAATCTTAACTTCGCCATCTTTCCCTGCCTTCCCCAATTTCAGGTGAGTAAAATAAATGACGAACCTGAGCTTCTTCTTTTCCGTCGACTTCCGTAGGAGATGATGAAGGAGTCGGTGGCTTTTCCTCTTTTATCACGAAGTTTAAAGGTGAATCGGAATTCTCAGATTTCAGATCCGGATAGATGCGGTATCCCGGAGACTCTCCCAAAACCGGATAAAGAGGATACCCGTCCGGATGAAGCGTGGGCTTGGTGAAGAAGTTACCATGCTTCAGAAGGTAATCGTTGCTGAAGACAGGATGAGTGAAAGGATATTTGGCTGGATGAAAAGCTTCACTAGCCATGGCAGTTTAGATAGAAGATTATAAGCTGAAAAGATAATAATAAAAATACTATAGAAGATTGAATCAAGGTAAATAAAGGAAGAATAAATGTATGGATAATAGAAGAATTTGGCTGCAAAAATACAAGGTGAACTAAAGGTCTTTAACAAATTCAAAAATTAAATAAATGACGTACGAGACGGACGGAGACGGAAATGCTTCTCATGATCGAAAATTTTCTTTTTTAAGCACGTAGAAAAACAGTTCGAAAATGTTTCCATAGGTAGCGCTATATCGTCAAATCTTCAGAAAAAACATTAAAAACTCAATATAAGCAGTTAAAGATATTTTTTGTACAATGTACTACCATATTTCAACATGTGGAATCAAACTGAAAACTGTCTGGCTGAGACTTTAGCTATATAGAGCGCACACGTAAAATATTGTGGTAGAACGTACAAAATAAATGGTACTACTTGAAGCGTTTTTGTTTGTTTGCATTTGTGGGGGTGAGGTAGGGCGATTTTTGAAAGTGTGGCGTCATCTGTGGAAAATTATTTAACTAAGATTTTGCTTAAACAAACTTATCGACCATGGGAAGCATTTTTGAAAAAGCCGCACTCTACTACCCAATTTCATTATTTTTTAGCCCCCGGTACGGTATGCTATTTCTTTCTCCCAGCTTATTTTGTGTCGTCTCCAAAAAATAACATAACCTTACAGAAGCCAGCCGTAAAAAAAAGCAGTACGATTAAATACTCTATAGCAATTTTTTAAACTTCTAAGCATCGCACATTTTTAATTTTTATACCGTCGTATTGAAAAAAAAAGTACTTTTAAATGCAATTTGTTTGAAAACTGCATCTCCATTTATTTTTGAAATATTAATTAATTTATTTATTTATTTATTTATTTATTTTTTTTTTTTTGCGCTTTTTGGAGCCATTTGTTTAATATTGGCAACGGAAGTACTCCATTTCTGTAGAAAGTAAAGAAAAATAGTTGTAAAATATTAATTATATATTTTTGTTGCCATTTTTTCATAACAACCGAAAGAAAATGTAATTAAAATATGTGCTATTTTGAAAAAAATATAAACGTATGATTTCTTTTAAAACATGGAGCCATTATAAACTATATTTAATTTTAAGTATCTATATTAATGTTACAAACAAATGAAGGCCTATGAATCATTAGACAGCCTTTTTGTTTCTTTTTTTGTCGAGTTTCTTTTTATGACGGCAGCTTTTTGCTGCATTTATGTAGTGTTTCGCGATAGTGACGTCCTATGCCTATTTTACTGTAGATGTTTAAGAGTGGATCGTAAATGTTGAATTCTTAAGCGGATGCGAATGACGTCATTTTACATAAAATAAAAGCGTGTGCTGTAAGTCTTAAAATTTAAATATGTTTTGTACTATTTATATATACATATTTTTTTTTTCATCGGGGGTTACACTAGATTCTGAAAAAGCAGAATTCCTGTTTTCTAGTTATTATATTTCAAAATGTGTCAAGGATTTTTAGATTAACTGGTAGATTTATGTTCTGCTCACTGTTAAATTTTTAAAACTCTAGGTGTATGTTAATATCATATCTATTACATGTATTTGAATTATTTAGCATTAGGTCTATCAGATAGCATTTTGTTCTCGAATACAAACTGACTGCTTTCTGACACACTTTTTAATTATTTTTGTTCGCAAACGTATCAAATTGACAAAGGTTCTTATTAAAAAACTATTCAATCGAAGTATTTTTTTCCGTTTTTCGGTAAAGGCAGACGATTTTTCAGATAATGCTATTAAAATTGGCGCTTTGAACCGAATTTTTGGATATGATAACACAGGAAAGGAAAAATTATCGTCCTGAGGCAATAATCAATTGTAACTCATTGATTTATCGAAAAAAAGAAAATTGTTCGATTTAAATCAATTGAATAATCATGCTTTCTAGTATCACGATTTTATGTTTAAAAAAGTAAGAAAAATCATGCGTACAGCAAAGATTATGAAACACTTTCTAACACTCCCTGAAAGCTTTAACGAAACTTCGTTACTTAGGGAAATAAGGTAAATAAGATAACTAAGTAAACATTTAAAAATCTGATTTCAGTAGTTACCGCCTATAGCCAAATATGTATTCCAATTCTTTTAAACAGCCCTGTACTCGATCTGTATGTTGATATATATACTATATAATGGGAAAATTTAATTTAGCAAGAAAATGTATAGCAGGATGAAATTCATCTTTCAGCAATTTATACTAATAGATGGAAACATACTTGAATACTTTTGTACAGCCCTGTAGTTTACGTAGTACCTTTATTACATGCCACTATTTAGCTAAAATTTAATTCAAACTAAAACACGCGTAAAAATACTGAAATTACATTTCCAGAAATTATCACCCATAGAAGGCTATGTATCCAACTCTTTGCGTGGCCCTGTATATCATTTTATCTATATTCCACAAATATTTCTTAGTACACAAAATTCAGTTCAGTGTAAAAATGCATAACTCCTTTAAAACCCACCTTTAAGCAATTTATGCTTATACTCAGTAACCTTTAGGAATTCATTTCTGTAGCTCTGTATATGAACTATAGCATTTATACGCACTTTATAGTATGCATAAATATAGTGAACAAGTAGGTAAGTGTGATCACAGATCGCACAGAGGGGTTCGTTTAATATTCCTTTCAAAACACTTTATCCTTATGAAAAATCTGTTAGTTCCACATTTCGCAAGGGCGCTCTCTATTCTAAACAAACCTCTATCCGAACGAAACTCCGTTTTATATACTATCCGTAGATATATTAGTCGAGGGGATTGGGCCGATAGCACCCGAGATAAGTAGTCGCCCCCTGGCGGTAAAAAGTGGAACTAAAATATGTAAGGCTATGGTGCATAATATGAAAGAATGGTCAAAGGGGCGTCGGCAAAAGTTGGAAAAGTGCTCCCCAGGTGTAAAGGGCGGATGTTAGAAAAATTGCTTAAAATACAAAAGTTAGAGCCCGGGGGATTAAATAATGTAAGACTTTTTGAAAATGATTTTCCGTGTGGTCTGAGGTATTAAGCTATACGTATGCAAAAATTCATGTCTCCAATTTAATTAGGGGCTCTCTTAGAAATAATTGCTTAAAATACATATGTGCTAGCTCAAAAGGTTAAACGTAAGTCTTTTTCAAGATTTTATGATTTGTCATCTGGCCTCAAATGTTCTGCTATAAGTATGCAAAATTTCAAATCTCCAATTTAATAAGGGCTCAGTTAGAAAGAATTGCTTAAAATACGCATGTGGGAGCCCAAAGGGTTAAAGGTACGATTTTTTTAAATTTTTATGATTTGTCGTATGATATGTGGTGTTGAGCTATAAGTATGCAAAATTTCACACCTCCAACCTAAATAGGGACTCACTTAGAAATAATTGTTTAAAATACACATGTGGGAGTTCAAAGGGTTAAATGTACGGCTTTTCAAAATTTTATGGTTTGTCATTTGATGAGAGGTGTTCAGCTATAAGTATGCAAAATTTCACGCCTCCAACCTAATTAGGGACTCACTTAGAAAGAATTGTTTAAAATGCACATGTGGGAGCCCAAAGAGTTAAATGTATGACTTTTTCAAGCTTTTATGGTTTGTCATTTGATGTGAGGGGTTCAGCTATAAGTATGTAAAATTTCACACCTCCAAACTAATTAGGGGCTCACTTAGAAAGAATTGTTTAAAATACACATGTGGGAGCCCAAAGGATTAAATGTACGACTTTTTCAAAATTTTATGATTTGTCGAATGATGTGTGGTGTTCAGCTGTAAGTAAGCAAAATTTCAAGTCCCCAACACGTATAGTTTCTGAGAACGGGCTCTGTGACAGACGGACAGACAGATAGAGGAGTGAGATGAATAGGGTTTCGTCAGATGAACGAAACCCTAAACAAGTTGGAAATTGCTCGTCAAACGTGGCAAATGAGGTGCTTTCGTACTATAACTAGTTTTATAATTATTTTTTGCACCCCACATTGTACTGAATGTATATTTTTTTGCGCTTCATAAGTGCATAGTCTGTAACATCATTAAAATGCACTTACAATAATTTTTTCCCCATTCCCCGTAATGTAATGGAAAACTTTTGACTGTCCCTGTAATTAAACTATACATTCGATTTTCATAAAATTTGAAATGGCTCGACAAAATTTTGCAGCAATTATATATTTAAAATTTCAGACCATTCGGAAGGCTGTAAAATCATTAAAATGCATTTGCAATAATTTTTTCCCATTGGCCGTAATGTAACGGAAAACTTTTGGGTGTCCCTGTAATTAAACTATACATCCGATTTTCATAAAATTGGAAATGGCTCGACAAAACATTGCAGCAATTATATATTAAAAATTTCAGACCATTCGGAAGTCTGTAACATCATTAAAATTCATTTTTCCCATTGGCCGTAATGTAAAGAAAAACTTTTGACTGTCCCTGTAATTAAACTATACATCCGATTTTCATAAGATTGGAAATGGCTCGACAAAATTTTGCAGCAATTATATATTAAAAATTTCAGATCATTCGGTCGGGTAGTTTTTGCTCTGTTATATGCGGACGGACAGACAGACGGACGGACAGACAGACGGACTGAACGACGACTATAGGTGCTACGTATTTATATAATTACGAACGCACCTAAAAAGCGCATATCATAATTTAAAATGCATTTCGAGTAATCATTACTAAATACAGTAATTCGGATACAATATAGTATCTGAAATCTTTTCACATGCACCGCAAACCCCTATACCATTATGAACGGAATTCTTTTGTGTGGCCCTGTAAATGAATAATAACTATTCTTTGCGTCGTATATTCTACAGAATGTCTATTTTAGTGCACTTGATAAATGTATATGAATTTTATTATGTTTGAAAGCATGTAACATCATTTATAACCATTTTAAACGATTTTTTCCCATAGGCCGTAATGTAACGGAAAATTTTTGACTGTCCCTGTAAAGTGTAAATGAACTAAACATGCTAGAAACTTTATTTGAAATAGGGATCGTGCTATGCTAGAGGTCACTAACATACAAAAATTTCAGAACGATCCGACTATATTTACGAGAGTTAGAGCGCGGACAGGCGGACAGACGGCCAGTTGAAAAGTGTTAAAAAGAGTCAGAAAATGTGTCAAAAAGATCCGCGTTTTTAAGCGGGAATTTATTTATTTTTGGGAACAGACTTAAATTAATTATTTTACATTATGGACATTTATTCGACATACCTTAGGCCCATACTTTCAAAATAGTTACACTCGAAAAAAAGTATACAAAATTAAACACCTCTTTTCAAAAGAGTTATGCTCGAAAAAAGTATACAAAATTAGGCACAGAATAGTTATACTCGAGGTTCAGAATAGTTATACTCAAAAAATGTATAAAAAATTTATGTATGTAATCTGAATTACACAGAGAACTCTTTTTAAGACAAAATATTAAAAACCTTTAAAACTGTTATTCAAATCCGAAAAAGTATTACCCCCCCCCCCCCCCCGAAAATGCCGAGGTAAATTCACTATATGTTTTTTAACCATTTGGAAAAATGGTTATTGTTCTCGTCAGGATGGGAAATTAAAAGCATATCTGAACGTTTTCATTGGTTTAATCCGCATTTTATTCGTTTTATGATTGGTCTATACAGTAATCTGTATTTCCCTTTAATTTCAACAACGATGGATTCCTTCTGTTGCCACTATGACAAAAAAGTAATAAAAACTACAAAAAAAAAAAAAAAAAAAATAACAACTCAGAAAGAAATTGAGATACAGCTTTCAAACAAATTGCATTTAAAAGTACATTTTTTCTCTCTATCCGACGGTGTAAAAAGTAATAGTGTCGGATGTTTAGAAGTTTAAGAATGAAATTTCATTTAAAATTGGCCGTCAGATTTCTTAGAAATCTGACGATGGAAAAGCCTTTTCCCGAACAGCCAATGAAATGCTTGGATATTTACGTAAGTTTCAGGTAGATAATACTTAAGTTTCATGAAATCTGATGGATCACAGGTGATATTTTTGGCTTGCAATTTTTACGTGTAATAACACTATTAATGTTTAATTCATGGCGTACGTAATGTATGATCAACTCCGTGCGATTTTTTATGTCTTAAATTTTAGTCTTAAAAAAAAAAATCGTTTTCCAAATGGTCGTTGTAATTTGATAAATTGCTATTTTTTATTTTTATTTATTTATTTTTTTTTACATTATAATCCACTTGTCGGAACATCAAAGGTAGCCTCTCATTTCTGGCTGGCGATAGAGTAATTTTGTGGTCCTCACTTTTGGGGTCGGTTGATGTTGTGATTGTGACGTAAAGGAATCGTTGTGTACATCCTTTTAAAAACCTAAATGAAAAGAATTACCATAATATGACACTTCGAAACTCTTTTACGATGTCACGAAAAATTCTTGTTTCTTAACCCTTTCCGGCACAGAACAATTCTGTTCGTAAAATGATGAAATGATTGGCTCACACCGGAATTTACAAAGGACTTTTTTAGAAATTAAAAACTCGTTACTTTAACATTTCATTGTAAAAGCAAAATTTTATTAAAATATTCTTGGTGCCGTTAGTAAGTTTGGAATTAAAATTAGGTGGTCCCGACGTCGTACCGCTGCGCCGGAAAGAGTTAATATTTGAAATGACACGGCGGCGGTAGAGCCCTGCAAAGCTCGGGTTATACCCGAGCCGAATCCGACAAAAGAAAAAAAATCGTCAACCCGCAACCCGACCCCTAAATCAAAGAAAATTCATACATAATTTAACACAATCATGAAAAAGAATTCTACAATCATATCTCTAATACAGATTTAAACTTTTATTAAGAAAAACTAATAAATATAGGTTCATTCATATTCCAATATATATAATTATTAATCTGAAATTTTTTTTAAATACTTTTTTAAAAAATCGGGTCAGGCCGACATCCGCTCACAACAACAAATTAACGTCAACACAAACCTCGGATTGGATGAGGTTGGGGTAAAATCGGAAGTCGGATTCTAGGCCTGACGACGCGGAGCCCAAAGAACAGAACCCTATTCTATCGCACGCTCTTTATCTTTGGTGCTGCAATCTGTCGATAAAATGAAATATCATTAAAAATGCATTTTGTCACTGTTTTCCATGCTGTGGTCTCAAATATTTTTCCATTGCGCTCACATTTCCATGATATTTATTGAAGGGGGAGGGGAGTTTCTTAATTGCTAAAAAAAAATGTAACTTACCATTTTATATAGCAAATAATTCCCTTTTTTGTTTTGAGTTCCTTGAAACTTCAAAATAGAATATTAACTTATAAAATGTTCAAGCATTCTCGCATTCAAAATTTCCTTACAATGAATTTTAAGATTCAATTTTTTAACTTCTGAATTTTCTTTTAATTGTTCTATCCTTGGCACCAGAAGAAAAATTTTCACACGTACGTTCTGGCAAACAATCCTGCAGCCATCGTATTTTTAGTGCTGCCATCTAGTGTAAATATGTAAGACTCACAGCTCGGATATAATGAAATGTACCTTGGCAATAGCAGAATTTCTGGAGTACATGAAAGGAACAGATTCCCAATTATCCCCTTAATCTAAAATAAACACAGTAATATTTAGGGGTCCCCTTTTCAAAAAGGAAAGATTTTCTAAATTTTAGATACAGCTAAAGTCATTAATGCTACAAATATTATCCTAGTGAGCGGCTTAGCCGAGTTCACACACCATTTCATTAACCCTGTCGGGACGGGTGATGCATAGGAGGGTGTATCAATAAGTTTATGCCCTCACATAGAAATAATTAAGTGAAATTTTTTAAATCGCTACATTGTATGAGTCCCTTTCTATATAGTCAGCGTGCACAGTAACACATTTCTGCAAACTGTATTTCAAAGAGAGGGGGAGGATGTATTCCATGAGGCCTGATAGCAGACCCAAAGGGGGGCATTTTTCTAACTTTTGTCGACCCCTACATGTGAGATATTGTTGGAAAGGCCTGTGACCACTTATTCATGCTATGCATTCCCGAACCCCTTCGTCCAAATTTGGCCCGCAGGAGGCATGAATGATGTCCGCAAAATTTAGCAAAGTGCCCCCCGGAGGGAAAATTTAAGGGGAGGGGCTCGGGAGGTGCATAGCATGAATAAGTGGTCACAGGCCTTTCCAACAATATGTCACATGTGGGGGTCGGCGAAAGTTGCCCTCCGGGAGGCACTTTCCTAAAGTTTGCGGACATCATTCATGCCTTCCTTGCTGGGCAAACTTAAGGGAGGAGATCGGGAAGTGTATAGCATGAATAATTGGTCACAGGCCTTTACAACAATATGTCACATTTAAGGGTCAACAAAAGTTAGAAAAATGACCCCTTTGGGTCTACTATCGCGCCTCCTGGAATACATCCTCCTCCTTCTCTTTGAAGAAGAGTTTGCAGAAATGTGTTACTGTGCTCGCTGACTATATAGAAAAGGACTAATACAATGTAGCAATTTCATAAATTTCACTTAATTATTTCTATGTGAGGGCAAGATATCATATGACTGGTTAACACACCTATTGATCATATTCATAATTCTTATTTAGTCCAGCTCTAGACCCATATCTCAGAAGTATTTTTATGTAATTAACTGATTTTCAACGAAGGAGGTTACACATTTCGTTTGCATTTTTTTCCCTATGTATTTCTACATAACATTTGAACGAGTGGTCCGATTTTTTTTTTTTTTTCCTCTTAGGTCTCAATCCTCAGATGACCAGGTATAAGTATCATTAGGATCTAAAAATTATAATATTTGTCTGTCTATCTTATTTTCATGTCTTCTTTTGACTTTATAGACTTTCGTATACATTGACCTTTGTGACGAAATTTTAATATGGTGTTAGAACTAACTACTTTACGTTTTTAGGTGCGTTCGTAATTATACGAATACGTAGCATCTATAGTTGTCATCTGGTCCGTCCGTTCGTCTGTCCGCATATAACAGAGCAAAAACTACCCAACCGAATGGTTTGAAATTTAATATACAGGGTGCAATATGTTATCTATCGCCGACCTTTAATTTCTCAACCGTTGGTCATAGACATATAGTTCCAATTAGAAAAACGTTTCAAATGAGGTAAATATTCATGTTGTGGCATTATTTAAAGTAAAAAAATCAATTTTATAAAAATTACGGAATCTAACTTTTTATATGGTCCCCCAGTCCCTATAGTTATATTTAGTAAAATTTTACACATATCATAACAAATATCACACAAAAAGTTTGACATCTGTATTGCAAAAATTGAGACAGTTATTAAATTTCAAAGTTCGAGATTTTTGCACATGATTTTGTCTTTCATTGAGGGGGTCAGTTAAAAGATGAATTAAAGTAATTCGAGATCAGAATCAGAGTGCAATTCCCCTGCCATTTATCTAATCCTCAGTGAGTATGTTTTATTTTCCGGTTGTTGATTCTACCTACATTGACGTTTGAATGTTGTTCGACCCATAAAAGTTAGCTCAAATTTTTAGATGAAATAACCATCTTTGGTGATTCCCCGATTTGGCAATACCGTTTAAAGGTGGTTTCGCCATAAAAAGGACATTGCACCCTGACTTTGATCTCGAATTACTTTAATTCATCTTTTAACTGATTCCTCAATGAAAGACAAAATCATGTGCAAAAATCTCAAACTTTGAAATTTAATAACTATGTCAATTTTTGTAGTACAGATGTAAAACTTTTTGTGTTATATCTGTTATGATATGTGTAAACTTTTACTAAATATAACTATAGGGACTGGGGGACCGTATAAAAAATTAGATTTCGTAATTTTTAGAAAATTGATTTTTTTACTTTAAATAATGCCATAACATGAATATTTAGCTCATTTGAAACGTTTTTGTAATTGGAACTATATGTCTACGGCCAACGGTTGAGAAATTAAAGGTCGGCGACAGATAACATATTGCACCCTGTATATAATCGTTGCAGAATTTTCTCGAGTCATTTCAAATTTTATGAAAATCGAATCAAAACTTAAAAAGAAATTAATAAAAGTTTTCTTCATTCTATTTAAATCCTATCATAAGTAATTATTTCTGTGATATACCATGATAGGTAATGATTCTAGGTTGTCATGGTAATTACTTCCTCTTTAAGATGGAGTCCTATTATTTCCGTTTTACTGAATTTAAAATCGTAATAAATTCATTCATTTTTGTATAAGAGTGCAACAGCTATGGCACCAAGATCTGAATATTTATAAAACAGTACGTCATTTGCCATGTTTGACATACAATTTCCGACTTGTTTAATTAGTCGTCATATCGTGTAATTTTTTCCCCCCATTTAACAGAGATACCTTTAAAATTTTAATATATCATCTGCGTGTGAAAATAAGCGATAGTGACGACATTGAGATTTAAAATGAATGTAAATTACAGTCCTTTATCAGGTCAAGTAACCAATTTCACCCGAAACGAGCAGTTGGTCACGTGGGTCGTGTTGGGGATATTGTTTTTTTCATTGTGGGTTGGGTTGATTCAAAGTTTTCGGGTTTGGGTTGGATTTTCACTTTTGTGGGCAACCAGTTTATTTATTTATTTACTTATTTTAGGAATATCCACGATATTATTTAAGACGAAAAAACTATATATTTGAATGTAAATGTGTATATATATGCTTTTTTTTTTTTACAACATAAAAAGTAAAATTTATATTAGAAATGCAATTAAAAGGTATTTGTTGATAACTGCATTAAAATATAGATTGATGCAATGCATAAAATACTGGATTGAAGCGCATTAGTTTTCAGTCTAGTCGGTTTATCAATGTTTTTAGTTGCGAGTCGGGTTGATTTTCACTTTTGACTTTAGTAAGTAAACCTTTTTTAGGTGCGTTCCTAATTATATAAATACGTAGCACCTATAGTCTTCGTCTATTCCGTCCGTCTATCTGTCTGCATATAACGGCGCAAAAACTACCCAATATTTATTTAATAAAATTTAATATAATTTATATAATTTAATTTATATAATTTAAATTTATATTATTAAATTTATGTAATTTAATATATATAATCGTTGCAGAATTTTGCCGAGTCGTTTAAAATTTTACGAAAATCGGAACAAAACTTAAAAAGATATTAATAAAAGTTTTCTTCATTCTATTAAATCCTATAATACTTAATTGATTCAATGATTTTAGGTGAGTTCCTAATTATATAAATACGTAGCACCTATAGTCTTCGTCTATTCCGTCCGTCTATCTGTCTGCATATAACGGCGCAAAAACTACCCAATATTTATTTAATAAAATTTAATATAATTTATATAATTTAATTTATATAATTTAAATTTATATTATTAAATTTATATAATTTAATATATATATAATCGTTGCAGAATTTTGTCGAGTCATTTAAAATTTTACGAAAATCGAAACAAAACTTAAAAAGCTATTAATAAAAGTTTTCTTCATTCTATTAAATCCTATAATACTTAATTGATTCAATGATATCCCATGATAGTTAATGATTCTAGGTTGCCATGGTGATTACGTCCTATTTAAGATGGAGTCGTATTATTTCCGTATTTCTGAATTTAATATATATAATCGTAATAAATTTTGTATTCATGGATTTTTGCATAAGAGTGCAACAGCTATTGCACCAAGATCTGAATATTTATAAAACTAGTTATAGTACGAACGCACCTCATTTGCCAGGTTTGACGTATAATTTCGGACCTTTTTTTATAAATCCTGTAGACAACGAAAAACTTCTGTACATAACAGTGAAAAAAGTAAAGAAATCATGCATGTAGATCATAAGTCATATAAAAAATTGAATAAGTTTAAAATTTTAAATATTAAATTTAAAAAAATTCAATTATTTTTTTTTAATCTAAAAACTAATTTTTATAAAAAGACAAATGTCAGCGAAAAAAAGATTAATTAAAAAATGCCTATACGTAAAGAAAAGAAATTTTTGATACCCTGACCCCTTAAAAACCTTTTCCCTAATGAAGAAAAAAAGCCATAATTCAACCGTAAACGAAAATACATATCAAAATAAATAAAAAACGTGATTCTAAAATCGCACACTTCAGTGACGTGCGAAAGTTTAGAAAAAATATAAAATAAAATAAAGATAAAACCAGCAGCAGTTCCTTGAAAAGGGTGTTTTAGATTTTCAAGGAAAAACACTCCCTCGCGTTTCCTTTTGGATAACTCAACGCTAGGGAAGGGCTTACTGCGTTTTTCCGTTTCTGATTATAAATTCCTCCAAATAAAGTCGTTCCGGGTATGTAAAGGGAAAGAAACACTTATAGGGCTCGTTAGAGAGGTCTTCGGAGTACTTATTTCTTGAAAAATGAAATAACAAAAGCAGTGGAATTGGAATGTTTATAGAAAGGTCATTATATTTTTGTTTTTTAAGTAGTATTATGTTTGTTCTAGTTAAATGAGAAAACATTTTTTGACGAGATTCAAATCAAAATTTTATATTTCGAACTACAGGGCTATATCGGAATGGGCTAGCTTTTGGGGGAGAGGGAAGGGCTGTATGTCAGGTTCGGATCGGATTTGATTGCGGGTTTAACACTGTGGATAACACAACGCTAGGGAAGGGCTTACTGCGTTTTTTCCGTTTATGATTATAAATTCCTCCAAATAAAGTCATTCCGGGTATATAAAGAGAAAGAAACACTTATAGGGCTCATTAGAGAGGTCTTCGGAGTACTTATTTCTTGAAAAATGAAATAACAAAAGCAGCGGAATAGGAATGTTTATAGAAAGGTCATTATATTTTTGTTTTTTAAGTAGCATTATGTTTTTTCTAGTTATATGTGAAAAACATTTTTTGGCGAGATTCAAATCAAAATTTTATATTTCGAACTACAATGCTATTTTGGATCGGGCTAGATTTTTGTGGGGAGGAAAGGCGCTGCATGTCAGGTTCGGATCGGATTTGATTGTGGGTTTAACACTTTGGATAACACAACGCTAGGGAAGGGCTTTTTGCGACAGCAAATAAATAAATAGAATTCTAAATATTTTTGTTCTAGTTGCTGAGGATAACATGATGAAAACTGTTTCTCTTGTCCTTAATATTAACATTTGTTTTATTGTGTTTAAATGTAAAAAAAAAAAAAAAAAAAAAAAAAAAAAAAAAAAAAAACATTTCTTTATCAAGTTTGCAGTGTTAATTCATTAGCAGATCCTATTGCAATCAATTTCTAATTGATTTCAATATTCCAACATATGAATTACATTCATTTTATATGAAAGTATGTGAATGGACCAAAGAAGCCCCCAGCAGGGGCTACTTTATTCCAAAACTTTAAAAATAGTTAAAAAATAAAAAAAATTAAAAAATGCCTCCTAAAAATCATACAGTTTGCTTCATTGTTTCCAGTTAATTGATTACAACTCCATTTCGACGTTGAAAAATCATATATAATATTTTTTAATGATGGAAATATGAGTGAAACCAGGAAAAAGTGGTCCAAAGTAACCCCGGTTGATGGTAATAATTATGTAATTCAAAGCTGACTACAACAAGCATGAAGCATGCGATATTAAAAGATACATTATATGGTAATTATGAATAAATTATTTAATGTAAAGAATTATGGTTAAAAAAATTGTAACAGACAAACAAGAAATACCATGCTCTTCCGATATTTTAATGTTTATCAATATTACTTATAAAATGACATACAATTTACTATAACAAAAATGTATTTTCATTCAGATGAAGCTCAGAATCATACGTCTTTCACAAAATCTGACTGTTGAAACAGTATAGTTATGAAAAATATGTAATTTTACCTGTAACAAACCAACATCCAATATGTAACAGACAAACAAAAAAACACATTAAAAAAAAACTGCGCTGGATTATGATGGATTTTATTGATTTTTGTTCAAAATTTTATAAAATGTATTGCAAATATAAAACATATACGTTTAATACTATCAGAAAGAAAAAATATATCACCCATTTTATATAAAAAATAAAATACTAAAAATTGTAACATTGGCTTGGAATTGGCCTTTTATGGAAAAAAGAAATTTTGACGAGATTGAAATCAAAATTTTATATTTCGAACTAGACTGCTAATATCGGCTCGGGCTAGACTTTTTGGGGAAGGGAAATGGTCTGCATGTCAGGTTCGGATCGGATTTGATTGCGGGTTCAACACATTTTATCCCTTTTGAAATATACTTCATTTAGTGGCTCTTAAGGGGGTAGGATACTTTTAAACCTTCAACATTTTCAAATTTTTTAATACATATTTTGATTTTAACAATAAAAAGTTTGGAGTTCATTTCTGAACAATATGCAAAAAACCACATTAAAAAATTACCATTAGTTTACTAATTGCGGCAGTTTTATTAAGACTACATTGGATAATTAAACTTTACGTTTGCATTTATTCAAAACGATAAATTTTGATACTGCGCGCAATGTTACTAAAAAACTAGAAAAAGAAATTTTTACCACATATTCATTTCTGTATTATCTACAGCTAAAACCAGAAAAAGGTAAGAATTTCTTTTTTTTTTCTGTTTTTTTTTTTGTATTTTGAAAATATTTTTTAAAAAGTGAAAATTTTTAATTTTTTGTTAATTTTTTTAATTTAGTAAATATTTTTTACAAATATTCTAGTTTTAGTATAAAGGTAACGCTATTATGTATTTATTTTCACCAAAATTTCCTCTTTATATGTATAGTTTCAGATTTTATCATGCGCGCAAGATATTTTTTCTCTTATTATCATATACTTTTAAACTTTTCATTTCAATATTTATTTATGAATTTACAAGTATACATATATTTTTAAATATAAATTTAAATATGAGCTTTATATTTAAATGAAGTTTGATTTTGATTTTTGACTTATTACACAAGTTTTGAAGCTTGGAACATAGTGATATTTTTTACTTTTTCGACGTGTTCAAAGGTATCCTACCCCCTTAAACAATAATATTCAAATCACTCTTCGCTAGCAATCCCGTATTAGTCAGTTACATTTGGAAGGACCGACAGACTTCTTACTGCTTTCCATCACAGCGAAAAATGGCTTGCTTGATTAGGGAACCTCGAAGTTGTAGTCCATCTCAATGATGCATATCCATCTCATATTTTATATCGTAAGCATCAATAAAATGCACAGTAAACGATTTTTCCTCATAGACCGGGATGTAACGGGATTCTTTTGTGTGCCCTGTAAACGAACAATGAATGCTATAAACTTCATTTTTAATTCCGAATATTCTATATTAAATCTCAATAAAATATATAAAATACACGCAATCCTAGTATAATTAGCAGAGTTTAGAGTACGGTCAGATAGGCAGAAAAATCGAATACATAAACTCTTTTCAAACATGATGGGAAATGAAAAAATAAATGAGTAGATAAATAATTAAAATAAGTACGTGTGTTTTTGAAAACTGAGACATAGGTGTTAATATATTCTGAGGAATACAATAAAAAATAAGTATGTTTTACTTATTTACTAGCTGACCCGTCGTTTTGATTATTTATATGTACTACATTTTAATATTATATGTATTTATTATAATAAATATGCGACCTAATACTTTTCAAATATGTTGGAAAGTGATTAAAAAAAATAGTTAATTAATAAAATAAGTATGTGTGTTTTTCAAAATTGAGACATATAACAGGAGTTAATATGCACTGAGACTACAATGAAAAATGAGTATATTTTACTTATTTAAATGAACCACATTTTAATATTATGGAACAGCTGCCGTATTCGCCCGGAATCCGCCATCTTGTTTCTTTGTTGGTCATGCTGATTTTAAATTTATTTATTTATTTATTTTCGTTGTTGTTTTTTAAAATGTTTAATCTCTGATTCTTTTTTTGGCAGTAATTTTGGAATATACATTCTTAAAAATGAACATTTGCTTTACTCTACTGTTTTAAAATTTATGTATTTACCGTTTACTAATTACAAATTCCCCCTCCCCTTTCCCTATATATTTTCTTTCTTTTTTACAAATAATGTTTGGAGTGCTGATTTTCTGTTTAAAATTTTGTTGATGTTGTTTGTGTTTAATCTCTAAAATTTCAAAAATTAAGCATAAAGTGGTATAAATAACCAGCAAAGAAACATGATGGTAGACTCCGGGTGAATACGGCAGCTGTTCCAATATTACATATATATTTAATATAATAAATAGGCGATATTTTGACTGAATTCAATATCTATAAAAATCAATTATTTAATATGAAATTAAAATATTCACATAATGGCAATGCGAATACTTAGAATTCTTGTTTCACGTAATTGTCAGCCATGCATTTTATTTAAGTTTTAAAATTTCAGTCCTTCAAAATTTCCCCCACTTCAATTCAAAACTACCGAAAATCAAACATGTTAAACGCACCAAAGAAAATACTCAAGCATTCTACATTCTATCTCTCTTGAAACCAGGTCCACTTACCCGCACTTAAACACTTCCCCAATATTCAAATGACCCTTCTCTAACAAGCCCGCATAGTCGGTTGTATTTGGAACGTTTATAATGCAACCCCGTCCCCCACCTCTACTTTTGTAATTAAACAAACAAAAGCGAACGAGAGAGGGGGGGGGGGGCAACCCTTATCGTTTGCTAAAGCACTCGTCGACCTGGCAACACATGCTGGCATCGTAATGGGATGAAAAGAAGGTTGTTTCAGATTACATTCTGTTTTCATGGTTTATTTGATGATCAAACTTGTATTATTTTGATAGAAAATTGGTTTTAAAATACAGCATGAATTTAAAGTTGTTATTGGAGAGGGACATTGATCTCATGCAGTGATAAATTGCAGAAAATTCCTGAGAGTTATTAATAATTTAAAGATACATTAATAAACATAAGTTGTTTATGAGTGACAATTATGAGAATTCCTAATAATCATCAGAAGTTCCACGCTTCATCTTAAAGTGGAAATCGCGAAGCAGAAGTATATGAACATAAATAAATAATAAAACTGTGTGAATGACCATAAAACAAAAGAACACACAGGGCGCGTTTCTGGATGGAAATTTTAACAGTCCGTCATCAGTCAATGTAAACACGTGTGCGTAAAGGTATAAGGTTACACGGAAAAAACCGTTTTGTTGAAACAACTAAATTTTGATTAATGTAGCTCCAATCAAATATTTTGGTTGGAATGACCAAATTTTAGTTAGACTAACAAAATGATTTGTTGAATTAACAAAATCTTTTGGTTAATCTAACCAAAATTTAATCTTTCCAACCAAAATATTCGGTTAAATCTATATTAACCAAAATTTAGTTGTTTCAACAAAACAGCTTTTCCCGTGTACAAATGAACAGAAATGGCAGAAAGGAGAGCTTACAGAGAAATTGCAAAGAATTTCTTTGTAAGATCTTCTCGCTGCCCTTTTATAACCATTTTTTGCCATTTGTGGCCTTGGTAAAATTTTATTATTTATTTGTGATGTATCGCCAGTTTTTCGGTGGTGTTTATCTATACGAATATACTTTTGTATAATTCACTGTTATAGAAGCATATGAGCAGCGAATTAATCATGTGAAAAGAAAATCCCACAGAAGCTCACGAAAAGTAAAATGCGTAACTGGGAATCAGAAGTTCCGAGACTGCTTATGTATAATTCACTGTTCCCGAAGTACACAAGAAGTGAATTGTGTGTGTGTTATCAAAAACATACGAATAGTGCTTTTGTATAATTATATCTTGCAAAAGCATGTGAGCAATGAATAGCACAGAATCATGTGAAAAGTAAAATTCCACGGAAGCATACGAAAAGTAAAATATATAACTGGCATTCCCAAGTTCCAAGATTCACCACACAGTAGAAATCATGATGCTGAAGCATACGAATAGTGCTTTTGTTAAATCACTGTTCCTGAAGCATATGATTAGTGAATTTTACGAAATAATGTGAAGAGTAAATTCTACAAAAGCACACACACGAAAAGTAACATATTTAACTGACTATCAGAAGTTCCAAGATTCGCTTCACAGTAGAAATCGTGATGCAGAAGCATACGAATAGTTCTTTTGTATAAGTCACTGTTCGAAGCATATAAGTAGTGAATTTTACAAAATGATGTGAAGAGTGAATTCCACAAAAGCACATAAAAAAGTAAAATATTTATTTGACAATCAGAAATTCCATGATTCACCTCAGAGTAGAAATCGTGATGCAGAAGCATACGAATAGTGCTTTTGTATAATTCACTGCTCCTGGAGCATGTGAGTAGTGAATTTATAGATGATCATGCGAAAAGTAAATTTCAGTAAAGCACACGAAAAATATAACTGACAATCAGAAATTCCACGGTTGCAGTGATTACGCAGAAGAACATAAAAAACGAATTATACAGGAGCAATTACAATTAGAATTTGCTTCAAATTAGAAGCCAAAGCATTTTGTAAACAAATCAGGTAACGCCAGATCGCTAAATGTTAAATAATTTAAAAATAAATTAAATAATACAAAAAATAAAAAATGTTTAAATAATGTTAAGAATAAATTAAATTTTTAAAAATATAAAAATAATGGATTTGAGTTACTACTAAAATTTAAATATTTATTTAAATTTTAGTAAAATTTATTTTCTTTTAAATATTACAAATATTATTTTCAATTCACTTCCTCGTTTTTCTTTTTCTTTTAAATTGCATTTAAATTAACTTAATCGAAATCGAAGAAATAAAAACGGTGATGAAAGTTAGAGTTTAGGTTTTATTTATTTAATAACCTCCAACACAGATTCTCCAATGTGAACTCTCAACTAAAACCTACTCACTGAGAACTTTTTACAGTAAATTATAGCTCGCAGTGATTTCCTGAAATCTGGAAGCTACAAAAACTCGAAGAATGAAAATAGAAGAAAATGTAACCAGATGAGACTGAGATCAGATGATTGTTGCCAACCGAAAGAAAATAAAATACCGACAAAATGACAGGTATAACGAAAAGGGGGAAAAGAAAGCCTGGACCTTCCAATTAGTAGCCAAAAGATTTTGTAACCAAGTCACGTGATATCCGGTCGTTGACCTTGATGGTCTTCCATAAAAAGGGTTCCCTTATTATCCCTTTTTAAAGCAAAGGAACATTATTTTAAGTTCTTTTATTACTGCCAAAGAAACAGTTCACCCCCATGCTACCTTTTTGTTTTAGACGCTGGCATTATTGTAAAGGACAATGTTCATTTTTTATTGGCTTCTCTTTTGATATTCATCAATTTAGTGTTTTTGTTGGTGTTATTTTATAGTTGTTAATGTATAACTGCAGAATATTATAATGGGAGTTTTTGTTCTTCTTCTTTCTTTTCTTTTTTTGTAAGTTGTATGCACGATATCAGAGAAGTTTTTTAAGCAGCGTCTTTAGAATTGATTAACTTTCACTTACTTTGTTTAATAAGGTAGCTAAATAAGAAAAGGAAAAAAAAAAAAAACCCGACCTGTAACACAAAAGTTGAATTAAAAACAAGTACTTTGTTTTAATAAAAATGGTAGAAATTGTTCTTTCTTCAACAAATGTTAAAGATCATGTCAAAAATTGTTGATGAGAGAATGAGGCATTTTACATTTGGAATAAATTGCTTTTATTTCACAGACGAAGAAGGAAAAAAAATACATTTTTATAATAATTTAACCTGGTAGCGAAATTGTCAACTGTTGGAGACAGATTAAAGCACTAAACGCAACTTTTCAAGAAAAAATAATAAATTGGATAAAAGTTTCTATCTAATGAGCAATTTGAAACAACTATCATAATAAGTACTTTAGTTTAAAATATCATTATGTTATTGTAAAGATATTTTATTCTTTCTACACACATATATATATAATTTTTTGCAAAAAAGTTAAATTCATCTTACCATTGTAGACTTTTAAAAAATCTTTTGACGCATATATAATGTAGTTGTTTAATATTAAAGGTTAGATTAATAAAAAAAATTCAAATACATATTACTATTTCAGAGATCCCTAGCCTCATGTTTGATACTGATAAATGATCAAATATAAAATATATATGATGTAGCAGTTAATATTAAAGTTAAATTAATAGAAAAAAAATAAACAATTATTAATTTCACAAATTCCAAGCTTCATGCTTAAAACTGATAAATTATCCATTATAAAACTTTGAAGGTATAAAATTTCGAATAGGTTCTCACATCACCACTATTGTTATTATTATTAATTATTTTATAGATGTTAATGTATAACGAAGGAGAATTATTATGGGAGTTTTTCTGCTTTTCCCTGTAAACACTATGCATATTTATTGTAATTTGTGTGAATATCAGCTAAGCTTTTAAGCAGTTTCTTTAAAACTGATTAACTTTCAGTTATTTTGTTTTATAAGATAGATAAAGGGGAGGGGGAGAAATAAATCTAAAAATATCATGAAAATTTCTTCATGAAAGTTAAAGCAGTTTTTATATTTAAATCGTGTTTACTGCGGAGAATAAACACTTAAAAAAATAATTTATTTATTTTGGCAGAAATAGCTATCGACATTTTCGAAACAGATTAAAAACTGAAGAACTAAAACACAGTTTTTTAGAAGGAGGTAGGAACATTGGTGGAGCGAGAGGGATGAAATTAAATAATGTTTCTTACTAACGATTTATTTTAAACGACTACAGTCGGACCTCGATATCTCGAACCTCCTTATCTCGAAACCCTTGATATCTCGAAAAAAGAAATTTCCCCCGCATTTCCATCAAAATTCAAATGTATTTTCCATAGTTATCTCGAAATATATTTTCCAAAACCCTTGATATGTCGAAATATTTTCCACAGAATTAGTTTGACTTTTTACTTTCGGCTATTGTCAGCTGTAGAACTAGTTTGATCTGGATGCTGGATTCACATTCTTTTATCCCTTTGTTGATACAAAGAACTTAAAGGGTAAGAATGGAAGGCTTTTGAAACCGGAAAAAGGGGCAACATCGTTTTTTGGAAACTTTGCAGTAAAAGTGCCCCGGGTGATTCAGCTACCTCTTAGAACTTCCTTCTCTTTTAAAATACTATAAAGCAGATGATGTGTTTAACGCAGATGAAATTGTATTATTGCACCATAGTTTTCCCAATAAAACGTCTACATTTAAAGTTGAAGAAATCCGACGTGGCAAACCAAGTAAACTTCGTGTAATTGTGCTTTTGGCGGCAAATCAAAGTGGTAAAGAAAAGCTTCCTCCTCTTATGATAGGACGATCTAAAGAGCCGAGGTGCTTTGCTAAAATTAAGTCATTTCTAATGCTGTACAGGTGAAATATAAAGGCTCCAATGGCAAACGCAATTTTTGCTGATTGGCTGGTAGGAATCGGTAAAACAATGGCTAAAAGTAAAATCCAATTCTCCTCTTCATAGACAATTGAAAAGCCCACTCTAATCTTCCAACGATAAAAAATATCCCTGTTAAATTTTTGCCGCCAAACACGATTTCGAACTTTCGAAGTTTCGACCAGGACAACCAACGACAACCATTCATCTAGGAGATAATCCGTAGCTTCAAAGTTGATGATTGAGCCCAAATTGAGAGAAACTTCTGAATAATATCCAATTCGTCATTTCTTAATGACGATTTGGATATTATTTAATCAAAACAAGTTTGTGTATAACACAATTTTGAAATTAATAAAACTTTAAGAAGTGTAATTTGTTAATTATTAGTAGATTATGTGTAGTTTTTGACGAATCTTATTTTTTACAGAAAAAGTGAGTTTGTGAGATTAGATTTTTAAATTTTGTCAAAACCTTGATAACTCGAAACCTCTATATCTCGAATTTTTTTCTCTTCCCCACAGATTCGAGATATCGAGGTTGTACTGTATAATAATAATTATTTCATTTTGGAACGGTATTGTAAAGTTATTTTATTCTTTCTAATTAAGATTTTTTTAATTTCAAAAAAGTCATATTATTTTGCAAAGCTACGCTATTTTTCGAAGACGTCGTTGTTGCTAATTTAGCCCCAAAAGATGCTAAATTCAATTTTAAATTAGTTTAGCCTAATAAATTTTTATTTGCCGTTGGCACATTATAGGTCCTTTTTTACAGAGCTGCGGAGCCGGAGTCGGTGTTGTGGAGCCGGAGTCAGGCCCATTTTTGAGCGAAAGAGTCGAAGTCGGAGTCGGAGTCGGATCTGTTAAGATTCCCGAAGTTGGAGTCGGAGTCGTACGTTTCCCCCCCTCCCCTCCCCCCGACTCCGCAACCCCGCTTTTTTAAATCTCTATTTTTAGCTACCCACTTTTTTATGTGTTTAATCGAATATTTACAGTTAAATTTAGCATTTTAAACACTTTTTAAAATACAAATTTACGTCAAATGTACAGGATTTATCTTATCTAACTTTCATCTTTTAACAAATTTGAGTATATAAGAAACGCTGAAGTGCAGTGTTTCATTCAGCTAAAGATATGTTTTAGCAGTGTTTCTTGAGTTATTAAACCTAATTATTGGTATTATCAAATGCTGCTGCAATCCTAACTTTTATTATTTGCTTAATTGTTAATTACTTCTCTCAAGGAAAGCATAGTACAACCCTCGCTTCCTGAAATTTGGTTCAATTAGTACAATACAATAGCAATGCTATTAAAATCTTACATAACAACTGAGATTTTTTTTTTTTAAGAAAAACAAATTCTAACAATTCTTTTTATACGAGGGGGTATCAGTAAGTTTTTGTCCTCACATAGAAATAACTGAGTACAATTTATGAAATTGCTACATGGTATTAGTCCTTTTCTATATAGCCACCGTGCGCAGTAACACATTTCTGCAAACGGTATTTCAAAAAGAGGGGGGAGGATGTATTCCAGGAGGCGCGATAGTAGACCCAAAGGGGGGCATTTTTCTAACTTTTACCGAGCCCCACAAGTGACAGACATACTGTTGGAAAAGCCAGTGACCACTTACTCGTGTTACGCACATCCTGAGCCCCTGCCTACAATTTTCCCTACCGGGGGGGGGGGGTACTTTTCTAAATTTTTCGGACACCATTCATGCCCCCGGGGGGCAAATTTAGGGGGAGGGAGAGGGGAGTGCATAACATGAATAAGTGGTCACAAGTGGCAACAATATGTCATATGTGGGCTTAGACAAAAGTTAGAAAAATGCCCCCTTTGGGTCTACTATCACGCCTCCTGGAATACATCCTCCCCCCTCTTTTTGAAATACTGTTTGAAGAAATGTAGAACTCTGCACGGTGACTATATAGAAAAGGACTAATGCAATATAGCAATTTCATAAATTTTACTCAATTATTTCTATGTGACGGCAAAAACTTATTGATACACCCTCGTATGCATCCAGTACTTATTCATGCATTCACCTCTTATGTTAGCACTTTTGACAAAAATTTAACCTTTTTTAGCACTTTATCACATAAAATTTAGCCTCTTTTTAGTCTAAATTTAGCCTTTTAGTAGCTTGATAAGTTTGAAACATTGAAGACCATACAGAAATTTGGTGATTTTTTTTTTTTTTTTTTTTTTTTTCTAACCAAACAAGGTAAGTAGAAAAATTAAGTTTACTTCATGTATTTTGCTCGATGCATTTTTATAAATATGTAATATACATTTATAAAAAATCGAACTCATTATACATATGTACAGAAAGAGTGGAATGGTAATCTAACCTCCTTTTTAAAAAAAAAAAAAATATTTATTTATAACGCAAAAATACTTAGAATAAAATGAAGGGGGGGGGGGGGTAGACAGAAAAAGAATTCATTCAGAAAAATAAAATACGATTTTAATAAACACTTTTGATCCGTTTTACTAAACAGAACTGGCAACAGATTTACTTTCTTGAAAGTGCCACCTGCATATAACTCACAGAACTATTTTTTTTTTCTTCAGAAAATTAAAATGCATTTTGAAACAATTCTTTTAATAAAGGTGAGGGGATCGGGAGTATTTACAAATTGTTTTTATCACTTAGTGAGTCATTTCCATCTAAGAAAAAAAAATTTACAGGATAATTTAAATCAAATAATTATAAAATCTTTGTACTTTAAATTTTATCACAATCTTTATTTTATTTTTTTTTTCATATATTGAATAATTAACCAATGCATCTGCTCTATTAATACAAAAACCACATTCTAACATCTTTCAGTAACTCTTGCGGAAGTAATCTACATTCGGAATATTGGAATACAACTAATCCCATTGGCCCTTACTATTAAACAAAACATGTGTATGCAAATATACCTTTCTAAAAACGTCATCTGCTAATTAAAAAAATAGAAGTATTATTTTACTTCATTAAGGGGATTCTTCAAGCACTTGAAAGCACACGCTCCATAATGTTAATCCTATGGGCAGGTTATTTTCGAATTTCTCGTTTCAGTTTGAATATTTTTAAACGATTTTTTTTTTTTGCATAGGATAGCCGAGCTAAATCTTTAATATGACTCATTTTTTTTACTTTTTCGAACTGAAAGTACATTAAAAAAAAAATCTGCAATCAAAATCGAATAAGTAAAAAAAAGTCATATTAAAGGTTGAGCTCAGCTATCCTACGCATAAAAAGAAAAAAAAATCGTTTAAAAATATTCAAATTGAAACGAGAAATTCGAAAATTACCTGCCCATAGGATTAACATTATGGAGCGTGTGTTTTCAAGTGCTTGAAGAATCCCCTTAACCCATTGATTACGCTCACGTACAATACGTACTTGGTAGAAACCATTGAAACTAAAGTCGAATGTACCTTTTCTCAGAAACTACAAAAAATATTAACTTGATTTTTTTTATTTTCATAATATGAATAATTCCTAATAAAGCGATGCCAACGTTATAAACATATAATTCTTAGCTTACTTTTAAAAAAAATCTGGAATAAAGACCACTTTTAAATAACAAAAAACTTGCATTTTTCCAAAGAAAAACTTTTTTATAAAAAAAAAAATATACAGACGTTTCAAACAAAAGTTCACTTCAGATTGATTAGGGATATGTGTGAATAAAGTTTACGTATTTAATGTTTATGCATGATGTAAACAAATTGAATTACGTAAAAGTTTTTAACTTTGTTAAAAACAAAAGTAATATACCATTCAAAGGAGGGAAAATAAAGGATTCTATATATATATATAACTACTTTTATCACAAATTTGACTTCCAACTGCCCTTAAATTAAAATGCTTTTTAAAGCAATTATTTTATATAAAAAACTGTGTTAACAGAGTATTATTATCTGATATCATTATGAATAATTTTCGCCTAAAATACATTATTAAAAAGTTAACCTTCAAAAATTATTAAAATCATGTTACTTATATTTTTATCATAACCTTGTTTTTTTTTTTTTGTTGTTGTTGTTATTATTATTATTATTAAACACAACTAACCAACGCATCTACCCTATTAATACAAAAGTCACATTCTACCATCTTTCAGTAACTCTTTCGCAACTAATCCGCCCTATAGGACTATCACAATACCACAATACTAGGCGTTTACCTGGAAATGGTAGGTAAAGGGGAGAAGGGGGGGGGGGATCCATTCTGTCGAACAACACATGCGAGAAACACCCCCGCAACTCACCACCCACAGCCGTGTCTACTACTACACACCCACTTATACAACTACCTACAGAAAGGAATTTCCTTCTATCAGTGGCGCAACTATTTTTCTGGATAGCTCAGAAATGTTACCTAACAGCGGCAGCTGTATGCACTGTGTAGCATAATCCCCGTTTGGGGAATATGTACATAGCTAACGGGCATGTTTGAATATTGTCAGAGAAAGAAAACAAAATGTAAGGGAATATACCATTATTTGACAGATTATTTCAAACATAGTTATTACATAAACAATGAAAGGGGGATAGGCAAAAAACAAACTGTAGTGAAGCAGAAAAAAATATTTAAATTTTGTGCCGTAATATAAAAGGAAAACAAGTTTTCAAAACGAAGTAATTTTCCACCGAATGCTTTTAAGAATATTAGGAATTAACGGGACTTATCTGGTGGAGAAGAAAAAAAGTGGAATTCCATGTCATCCTATGGAAAAAAATACTTATACATTTTCTTCGTTCGAATTTGGAAATTTCAACAATATATTTTTTTTCAGCACGTAAATCGGAAGGTACTTTATCCCCCTGTAAACTCCAAATTTTTGTATGTTTTTCCAGTCCAAAGTTACAAACGAGTAAAGAATACTTTTTATACTTTTCGGAATTTCTTGAAACTTTAACGCAAATTTTAAAATACTCGTAGTTATCTTTAAAATATTTTAAGCTTACATAGGGATAAAGAACCGTCCTATTTACGTGCTGAAAAAAAAAAAAAAAATTGTTGAAATTTCCAAATCTAAATGAACAAGAAGGAAACGTATTTTTCTCCATATGATAACATCGGATTCCACTTTTTTCTTTTCACTGAAACTTTCCGATCGCCAAATCCCAGGCTAACTTATAGGGAATATTAAAAGCACGATTGTTTATTACCTAATACAGGATTCGTACGCTTCGAGGGATTTTAAGTGTTTTAGTACCAGAAATTTCATAAAGTACTGATCGCTATATCTGAAGATAGATTTCTTTTTCATTAAATAAGGCAAATATTACTTTAAAAGAAAATAAGTTGAAACTGGTGTGAATCAATAAGAACTAAAGATCTTTTTAAAACACCATCAAAACCTTTTAAATGCGCTAGGCCTTTCGAAAGATCTGAGTCTCTCTTCGTCAGGCGCAAAGAATTTTTTCAATTTGCTTCTTTATCCCCCTTTTACTCTGTGTTCTTTTGTTTTGATTATACTCTTCTGTGATTGGCTGTTGTCTTTTGTTTTCCTATTGGCTGTTGATTTCTACTTTCCTATTGGCTGTTTCTTCAGCTTGTTTCCTTTCCCTTACCCAGGGCCGAAACTTAGGGGGGGGGGGCAGAGGGGGCATGTGCCCCGAGCGCCAGAACGAAGGGGCGCCAAATGAAGGATTATACCTTTGGAATGGATCATTTTCTTCTGATGGACTGATGTCTTCTATTATTATGAAACAGCCATTATAAATGAAGTGTTAGGTGAAGATGAAAGAGCAGCCGTAAAAAGTTAGAACTCTCATTTTCTGGTCAGAATGGGAAGAAAAAAAATGGCCATAATGTTTTTTTAAAAAAAAAATATGGCCATTTTTTTTTTCTTCCCATTCTGACCAGAAAATGAGAGTTCTAACTTTTTACGGCTACTCTTTCATCTTCACCTAACACTACATTTATAATGGCTGTTTCATAATAATAGTAGTATACATCAGTCCATCAGAAGAAAATAACTCGGTGAAAGCGGAAACTCGGTTAAGCAGCATTCGGATAATCGGGACTCTAACTGTATATTTCATTTTTTAAATAATCTTTAGAATATTTTTGTTGGTGTTCAGAGGGGAGTCATGACCCCCGTGACCTCCCCCTTGGATCCGCCGTTGTAGATTACGTAGTTCAGTATTACATATTTTAAGATTACATACTTTAAATTTTAAAATAAGTCGGCTATTAGTAAATTAGTAAAATTCTCTTTGTAAATACACTTTGTGGAAGAAGAGGGGGGGGGGGGGGGGCGCCAAAATCCATGCTTGCTCCGGGTGCAAAAAAGGCTAGTTTCGGCCCTGCCCTTACCCCTCATTTCAGTCTTGCTGCTGCTTTCATACCAGAAGTACGTCTTCTTTGCGCCTGACGAAGAAAGACTCAGATCTTTCGAAAGGCGTACAGCATTTAAAAGTTTTTGATGGTGATCTTTTAGTTCTTAAATATACTTTTTAACTGTAAAAAAAAAAAAAAAAAAAAAAAAAAAAAATCTGTCAAATTCACAGGAAAAAACTGTCAATTTTAGCGCCAGTAAAAAACCGTTTAATTTACAGAAAAAAGCTGTAATTTTTCACTAAAACAGTTTTTTCCTGTAAAAAATACAGATTTGTTCTGCAAAAATTACAAAATTCAGTTTCTTCTACAGAAAATAACTGTAAAAAAATGCAATTATTTTCTGTAAAAATTACAAGGTTTTTTTACAATTTACAAAATTTCTGGTAAAAGGTGCTTGAAAGTCCATGAAGCGTACGAACCCTGTAATATAATTATCGAAACGAAATGTGGTTTTCATGATCAGAAAACAGACTCAGATCTTTCGAAAGGCGTACAGCATTTAAAAGTTTTTGATGGTGATCTTTTAGTTCTTAAATATACTTTTTAACTGTAAAAAAAAAAAAAAAAAAAAAAAAAAAAAAAAAAAAAATCTGTCAAATTCACAGGAAAAAACTGTCAATTTTAGCGCCAGTAAAAAACCGTTTAATTTACAGAAAAAAGCTGTAATTTTTCACTAAAACAGTTTTTTCCTGTAAAAAATACAGATTTGTTCTGCAAAAATTACAAAATTCAGTTTCTTCTACAGAAAATAACTGTAAAAAAATGCAATTATTTTCTGTAAAAATTACAAGGTTTTTTTACAATTTACAAAATTTCTGGTAAAAGGTGCTTGAAAGTCCATGAAGCGTACGAACCCTGTAATATAATTATCGAAACGAAATGTGGTTTTCATGATCAGAAAACAGACTCAGATCTTTCGAAAGGCGTACAGCATTTAAAAGTTTTTGATGGTGATCTTTTAGTTCTTAAATATACTTTTTAACTGTAAAAAAAAAAAAAAAAAAAAAAAAAAAAAAAAAAAAAAAAATCTGTCAAATTCACAGGAAAAAACTGTCAATTTTAGCGCCAGTAAAAAACCGTTTAATTTACAGAAAAAAGCTGTAATTTTTCACTAAAACAGTTTTTTCCTGTAAAAAATACAGATTTGTTCTGCAAAAATTACAAAATTCAGTTTCTTCTACAGAAAATAACTGTAAAAAAATGCAATTATTTTCTGTAAAAATTACAAGGTTTTTTTACAATTTACAAAATTTCTGGTAAAAGGTGCTTGAAAGTCCATGAAGCGTACGAACCCTGTAATATAATTATCGAAACGAAATGTGGTTTTCATGATCAGAAAACAGACTCAGATCTTTCGAAAGGCGTACAGCATTTAAAAGTTTTTGATGGTGATCTTTTAGTTCTTAAATATACTTTTTAACTGTAAAAAAAAAAAAAAAAAAAAAAAAAAAAAAAAATCTGTCAAATTCACAGGAAAAAACTGTCAATTTTAGCGCCAGTAAAAAACCGTTTAATGTACAGAAAAAAGCTGTAATTTTTCACTAAAACAGTTTTTTCCTGTAAAAAATACAGATTTGTTCTGCAAAAATTACAAAATTCAGTTTCTTCTACAGAAAATAACTGTAAAAAAATGCAATTATTTTCTGTAAAAATTACAAGGTTTTTTTACAATTTACAAAATTTCTGGTAAAAGGTGCTTGAAAGTCCATGAAGCGTACGAACCCTGTAATATAATTATCGAAACGAAATGTGGTTTTCATGATCAGAAAACAGACTCAGATCTTTCGAAAGGCGTACAGCATTTAAAAGTTTTTGATGGTGATCTTTTAGTTCTTAAATATACTTTTTAACTGTAAAAAAAAAAAAAAAAAAAAAAAAAAAAAAAAAAAAAATCTGTCAAATTCACAGGAAAAAACTGTCAATTTTAGCGCCAGTAAAAAACCGTTTAATTTACAGAAAAAAGCTGTAATTTTTCACTAAAACAGTTTTTTCCTGTAAAAAATACAGATTTGTTCTGCAAAAATTACAAAATTCAGTTTCTTCTACAGAAAATAACTGTAAAAAAATGCAATTATTTTCTGTAAAAATTACAAGGTTTTTTTACAATTTACAAAATTTCTGGTAAAAGGTGCTTGAAAGTCCATGAAGCGTACGAACCCTGTAATATAATTATCGAAACGAAATGTGGTTTTCACGATCAGAAAACAGATGTCAAATATCGAAGTTGTGACTTTTTAAAAACTGTCTCCTTAAATTTTAAGGGGTCTTGTACTCGCCGAAAATCAACATAAACATTCGAAGTTTCAATTAGTGTACCTTCGAAAACCTTTTATGCATAAATATGAAATATGACTAGAAAAATTATGCATTTTAATATGCTACCATTAAAAACTCACTTGACTTTTACAGAATTTGTCTATTGTTGAAATTAAATTAGCTCTTGGTTTTACTTCGCAAGTCATTGCACGCATGATATCTTGAGAACGTATGTATGGTTTGTTATGAAATTTGGTATAGATAATGAACCAGGGTTGCAAAAAATGGGTTAAAAAAAAGCCACGCCGGTGGCTTTTATTGGTTTTAACCGGCTTTTTTAGGCCAAAAGTGGCCTATTTTGGCCAAAATTGGCTTTTATACAGTGAAGCATTTTAATTAAAAACTATACCTTTTTAAGTGTTTTTAATTAGTTTTAAAGACATTTAATTGAGTTAGAATTTAATAAAAACCCAATTTGTCAATAATGAAGACATTAATATTGGAATGACACATAGATGGAGTTGCTAGTGATTTGTAGTCAGATGCAAATATGTCATCTAAATTTTAAAATGGCCATACCAATTGCTTTATCTAATTTGACCATTATCTTTTTTTTATTATTATTTTTTCTTACCTTACCCCACCTTTTTTTTTTCATTTTTACTGCTTCATATAATTAAAGAGGACAATGGTTGCTTAGTTACATGTTTTATTACTTAACTAATTTTAGAAGCTATTAATACTCGCATATGTCTTATTTTATTTCTCATAAACATTTAAAATCATACATAAAGCCATTTAATAAAAACACTATTTCTCACCATTAAAAACAGTATTGTGAATAACATATACATGAATATGCACTTTTTTAAATAGCAACACGCTTTTCAAAATTTTAATTCAACAAATTTTATTTGGAGATTTTTTTTGTAACTGTTCTCATTATCAGTGACCACGTTGAAACTTGTCGGTTTTTTTAAACTTTTAAAATTTTATTTTTAATGTTGTGAAAGTTTTTACCGTTTGTGTATTATATGTGTCTTTAAGTAAACCTTTTTATTATATGTGTGATGAAATTTCAAGACGTGACAGTCCTTTAATTTATTTATTTATGTCCTTATTATTTTATACACTTACATATGTAACTAAAATCTCCTCAAATGTTATATAATCCTTCCTAATTTCTCTTTCAACATTGTTCATTCCATGATTTAATCTTTACATAATGATCATATCTGGAATAAGTTACATAATTGCTGAGTAAGCGAAAGAACTTTTTACATATATCATTTTCAAAAGATATTAGAAAACCGAATATTTATTACTGGGTGATCTCAAGTACTATATCAGATAATTTCATTTATTAAATACATATAAGCTATTTAGTTTTAATCAATTAAAAAAAAAATAGCAATAAGTAATTTAAAAAACAGGTATGCAAGAATGTTTTTACTTTGATATGTGACATTTTGTCAATATTTTAATTAAATAGGTAATGGGTAATCGCGCTTTTAAGTTTTCCCATAGTTCAACATGGGATTTAGCAATCGGGGAGTTTCAGTGACGCGGCCCTTTAACTAACATGAAAAACATGCATATTGCTGCTACCGTAGCTCTCCGTTATTCTGAACCTTTTTATAACGCCCATTCGGCAACATAACAAAAAAAGAAAGGAAGAGAGCGCTTTTTTAAACTAATGTAATTTTAAAGAAATTTTTCAAACTTGCATAAGAAACGTATTGATTTCTATTACAATATTCCTCGTCTGACTGTAAAAAAAAAAAAAAAAAAAAAAAAAAAAAAACGGACTAAAAAACGGAAATACTACTGACAATCTAGACGTCAGTACTGTTTCCGTATTTTTACGGGAATTTTTACCCATAAATTACAGAAAAATTTCCGTTTTTAATCAGAAAAACGGAAATTTTTCTGTAATTTATGGGTAAAAATTCCCGTAAAAAAAAAAACGGAAATAGTACTGGCGTCTGGATTGCCAGTAGTATTTCCGTTTTTTAGTCCGTTTTTTTTTTTTTTTACAGTATAGTTCATTCGAATATATTGCTCTTTCTTCGTATCACCTGAAAAAGAATAAGTTCAATTGTAACCGGAAATTTTAAGAAATATTTTATATAGCAATTTTTCTATTTGGTTTAGCTGTACCATAATTCCCGTTTGGGGAATGTGTACATAAGCTAACGGGCATGTTCGAATACTGTCAGAGGAGGGGGAAAAAAGACGGATTATTTCAAGCATAATCATTACATAAACAATGAAAGGATGCTAGATAAAGACAATTTCTTTCTGAAGCAGAAAAAAGATTTTTGAATTTTACGACGTAATTACGAAGTTAAAAATAAAACATTAAAGAAAGGCAAACTGTCAAAACAAAAGTAGTTTTCTACTTAATGTTTTGAAAAACGCTTGCAGTTAACTTATGCATTTTATGAAAAGGTGGTTAATTTCTCTTTCAGAGAATGCCTCTAGAGTTCTGCTCATAGGTCACATACTTGAAAATTTTATTTCCAGTCAACTCGAATTCTGACCCAAGCCCCACAAATAATTTTGGCTCGACCCAAAACCAACTCGAAACCAAAATGAAGAAAACTTACTCCATACTTTAATATAATTAGGGAAAAGTAGTCTACAACTATATCTCTAACATCAATTCAATTTTATCTTTTGTGTAGAAAAATAAACATATAGGATACTCCCTAATTTTTACATTATAGCTTTTTTAATCCGAAAACAATTCAGGTCGTTCTTTGAAATATTGTTCCGGCCCGAACCCGATCCTCAAGAGTCAAAACCCTACAAGAAATAATTTAAGTCAACCCGACTCGAACCCGACCCACAGTGAACAAAAAATCAGCGCTAACCCGGCTCGACGCGAACCTGATCGGGCCGGGTCTGGGTAAAATCTAGTTACCCGACCAAATGCAGGAGTATAATTCCTGGTCTCATGCTTAAAAGTGTTAAATGATCAAATACAAAATTTCAACCTTCGGAAAAGTTCTTTACATCACCATTATTTTTACTGTTGTTATAAACTTCCGTTAGCATTAAATTTTTAAATGGCGTGTTATAGTTAAAATTTGATTCGATTAACACGTTGGGTGCCACACAAATTCTTAGGGAAATCCCCGTCAGGCTACGTGCTTTGCTTAGAAGCGCTGGTATATTGCGGTATAGCAATGTAAATCGTAACTTACTAACAGATTGAAATTTACTTCCTGTATATATCCTGTATATATAGAAATATAATCCTGTAATAAATAAAAGTTAAGTAAATTTTAAATAAATTTTCAGTAATTACTTAAAACAATATGATTTTTTTTAGTTTTATATCAGATTTTACACTGTCAGTCACCGGCGACCGACGCGGCCTAAACGATGTCAGTACGTGGCACTCAACGTGTTAAGAGGCTCATTTTAATAAATGTCAATATTAATACTATAGTTTTTAATTAATGATTTATTAATTGAATCAAACAACTATTTTCTGATTTGTTGACCCGTTTTGTGCAATATTTATAACTCCACTCAAATCTTTTATTTGAAATCTTTTTTTTTTTTTTTTTTTTTAATTAGTATTTTATTGAATTAGAAATGTACAAGTATAATGCTCTTACAATAGAAATATAAAAATATTTCCGAATTAAAACTTTCCTCCCTCAGTCTTTCAATGTCAAGAAAGCTGTATAAATGCAAATGAAAAAGAAGTCATCCTTTTAAAAATATTTTGTTTTGCGCAACCAATAATGCTTTTGGAACAAGATAAAGTAAAGTATCTATAACTCATTCTAAATTTCATTACTGCTAATTGATGTACGAGGGTGGTTCAATTATTATTGTCCCGAGTGTGTATGAATTATTTGTATTGCGATGGTTGATGTGGAATATCGAAGCCTAATGTCTTAGATGGCTATATGCTCAATTTCAGAACTGCAGCTGCTATATTAACTTATATTTTTTTGTTTTTGGTGTGAAAGGTCGTACCTAGCTTGAAAGAGGGGTTGGGATGGGTGACAGTGAATGAGACGTGGCTACTGTCATTTGGACTTGGAATTGTGATGTAGCCACGTCTCATCTACTGTCACAAATCTATCACAAAACTGCTTCAGGTCTGACCCCATAAACTCCAAACCAGCCTTTACCCCCAACCTCACCCCTTTCAAGCTAGATGCCACCTCTCACACCTAAAACAAAAAAAAAAAAAAAGTGTTAATATAGCAACTACGGTTCTGAAATTAAGCATATAGGCATCTAAGACATTAGGCTTCAATATTCAACATCAACCACCGCAGTACAAATATTTTATACACATTTCGGACAATAATTACTGAACCACCCTCGTATTAAAGGAATCTTATAACAGATAACTTTAATGCACTTTAAAGTAACCAACGGGGCATAAAGGAATAAAATGTCAATCGCAGAAATGGTCGGATGTTATTAAATTCATTCAATTAAAATAATATAAGACTTTTTCAAAATTTTATCATATGCCATGTGATCGGAGGTATTCAGCTATAAGTATGCAAAATTTCAAGTCTCTAACTTATACAGTTTCTGAGAACGAACTCTGGCGGACAGACAGACGCAGGAGTGAGACGAACAAGATTTCGTCAGATGAACGAAACCCTAAAAAATTTAAAATACATTAAAAAGTGTACTTACAAGATTTATTCCAGTCCAACACGTCTCTAAATGAGCAGTTTCAACTTTTAACTTCCATCATCATCTACTCTTTCCTCACCAACAAGAATGTCTATAAAAAAAAATACGTAAGTGTTTTTTTTTTTATTTTAATGAAAATTAAAGCAAGTTTTTTTAAATATATATATATATATATATATTTTTTTTTTGCTAAATTAATGTTGAAAATGATCATTTGGGTAGTCTTAAAATAAAATAAATTTAGAATATATATTTCTTGTTCAATATATATATATTGGGTGTCCTAAAATGGACTGACTGTTTTAAAAATTCAATAACTTGCAAATAGTGACAGCTATTAAAAAAATTCTTGCAGGAGGGTTATGAAAGATGTCAGGAGTTTTTTTTTTTTTTTTTTTTTTTTTTTTAATACTAGGATTCACGCTTTTAGTTCCAAATAGTAGAGATAGATGGCGCCTCAAGCAATAGGAGCTCAATCGAGATCAAAACCGAAACACCCATTATAGATGTGAAAGATGGAGGTTAAATATATCCAGCAGGTCTCCCTCCCCAATACAGTTTTGTTCTTAGGGAACCACTTCATATATTAAACCTCCTTCCTTCGCATCAATGCTAGGTGATTTCGGTTCTGATTCATTTTTAAACATAAAAGTAGGATACTTGCAGGCATGTTTATTGGTGTGATTTGCAATCGCACAGTTTTTTTTTTTTTTTTTTTTTTTTTTTTTTTTTTTTTCGCTTAAATAAATTACATCTTGAGTTAAAAGAGATAATTGTCTCAGGACGGCAATTTTTTTTCTCTCCTACGTTTTCTAGTCTGGAAATTCGATTCAAAAAGTCAATTTTGATAGCATTTTTTGAAAAAAATTCAACCTTTACCAAAATACAGTTCAATTGCATACTTTTTACTAAGTGTACCTTAATTTGATACATTTGTGAACAAAACTGAATAATAAAAAATATCAGTATACTCCACCAAATCCGCACAGCTTGGGACCAGAGGTTGTGCGGATTTCAGGTCATTGCTTTGTTTACATTTTAAAACAGCAATTTCAATGTAATAATGCAATCAAAATTATAATGAATGCTTACAAATATAGTAAAATATTAAAATAATTAACTAAAGTAATAAACTAAAATAATGAAAATTAAGATAATTTTAAAAATGATGAAATTATTAAAAGTAAAGGTCAAATAAATAATTAATAATGTATAATTAAATGTGCATAATAAAGATGAAATACATTCATCCTGAATTATTCAATGAAACTTGCCTCATAGATACCCTACTATTTCACATCAAAATCATAAAATACGAAACTTTTATTTCAGGTGTAACCAGGCTTAATACACAAAAAAGCTTGATTAATACCTAAATATATTTGGTAAAAAGATTGGGAATACTAGTGATATCAGTAATATCTTGAATTTTTTCAGAAATTGATTTATTCTTCCTTCATGAAAAAAAAAAAAAAAAAAAAAAAAAAAAATATGAGTTCAGTCATATTAACAAGAATTACATACTAAAATATCTACAGAATTATATGAAAATAAAAACTGTCTAATTTTGCCCTACATCTGAACAGAAAGTTTCATTGTTTACACATGTGATGATATGCGGAATTTAGAGTTGCGGAATTGAGGCAGTCTACTGTATATATTTGTCTTTCTGTTAGGCAATCTTAACATGATATAAATAAGTACTTACGTATTTTTAAAATAAGAGTGTATATTAGAATCAGCTGTAATTTGACATTAATCCCTTTCCGCAGTCTTTACGTGCCTCTAATACGTAGTAAGACAATAGACTTCTACTTACAGAAAGAAACCAGCTTCTGTAGCAATCGTATTTTGACATAATACATATTCAAGGTTAACACAACAGTGCCTTCAAGAGAAAGTGCTCCCAATTCCATGTTTTTCATATTTTCAAGGAGAAGAACTTACAGGGAAATAAAAGTGAAGGTGAAAGAGAAATAAGTGAATCCCCGGTGATTTTACAGGATGGAAAGGAAAGAACATTTTTAATCACCTGACATAACGTAAGATGAATTCTTGGTTTTCCCAAAACATTTAAAGTCAGAATTTTTCCAAGATATTTCTCTACCCCTTCTTATATAAAAAGGGAATATGCGTTCATTTCCCAGTAGGAAAATTGTATGACTTTTGGAAAAGTCCATGTAAATCAGGGGTGTCCAACTTTTTGTCTTCCTCGTACAACATTTACGGGGAAAAAATAATCTCCGACTGAACGAGAGTTCTGCATGCACTGCTCGGATAGTACCCGAATTGAAACTCAAAATTCTACTTAAAGTCAACTCCAAACCCGAATCGAACTCGACAAAAAAATTGTCAACCCGAAGCGCTATCCGAACCCGGCACACTTCAACTCGAAACCGACTCGAACTCGAAATATTCAAACTCGAACCCGACATGAAAGAAAATCAATGCATGTTTCAGTACAATTATGAAAGATAGTTTAAAATTATATCTCTAATACCAATTTTACCTTGTTTTGAATAAAAAAATATATTAACACTAATTAATATTCAAATATATAGTTTTTGTTCACAATTGATCCATTTCTAATACAATTACGGTAAAAATAGTCTACAATTACGTCTATAATATTAATTTATCTTTTATGTTGAAAAATGAACTTATCTATAAGAAAAATCTCATTCATGTTCACATATATAGTTTTTCATCCGAAAACATAATCTAGACTTTTTTGAAAAATCTGGTTAACCAGAAACAATTAAAGTCAACCCGAACCGAACACGACCCGACAGCAACTGCGAATCGGGTAAAATGCGGTCACCCGACCCGATGCGGGACTGTAATATACTGTACTCATATTAGCGATAATTGTTAAGCAAAAATGTCTTGTAATATTTTACTTATTTTTTAATAGAATTGCTTTTTAAACTATTAAGCAGCTGAGCGGACGTTAACAGCAGGAAGTATTGAAAGTAGTGAAGAGATTTTTCTCCGGGAGGGAATTTTGCAGCTTCTGGGGGGGGGGGGGGGTGTTGTTCTGGGAGTATAATTTAAACTTTTAGACCATTATCAAATCCCAAGTCTTCCTGGGGGACATTTTGATGCTCCGAGAGAAATACAAGCACAGGATTTTCATTTTCAATCCTATCAAATGACATTATTAAGATATAAGTAAAACTTCTCTTATGAGTAACGCTATATTTTTTGTGAAGGACTACCAAATTGACTTTTCAAAAGAAAACAAATTTAAAAATCCATACCTTTTCCGCGTTTTAGTATCTGTCAGGTTTCCCAATTGTTGTTAAAAGAAGGCTGCAGATGCATTTTAGAGTACAACAAGCTATCTGATAAGTTATCCACTTTATGAACAAATGAGCACACAAGAAATACGTATTTGTAAGAGTATTACAAGCACAGGATTTTCTATTCCAAGCACTATTAAATGACACAGTTTATTAAGATATAAATAAAACTTCTTTTATGAATAATGCTATATTTTCCACTATAGACTAGCAAATTGACTTTCGAGGGAACACAAATTTAAAAATCTCTACCTTTTCCGTGTGCGTAGTATCCCGTAGGTTTCCCAATTGTTATTAAAAGAAGGCTGCAGATGCATTATAGAGTACAACCGAATCTGATAAGTTGTCCCCTTCATGACCAAATGTGTGATTACGTATGCAAGAAGCGGATACCCGAAGAACATAACACAAACACATCCCACAAACAATTTCTTTAACTCACCCACTTGCGTTCACCCCGCACCTTCCCCAGAGCGGACCTTGGCATAACTATCCCCAAAAGGAGTGGGGATAAAAAACGACACCCACTGAACATACACGCACACGCCCTAAATGTTGCCTGAATACCAAATCGCGTCAAAAAGGGGATGAGGGCGTAAAGCCCATTTGTGGGCCCGTCTCTTTTTTTGGGAAGGGTGTTTTGCATACTTAATAGAGTTGCTGGGCGATAGGATATTGGGTGTTGTCGTGTACTCGAAACAAACTTTCGCAAAATAATTTGTGCTGAGTGCTTAGCTTTAAAGATGTTTATGAGATGTTGTAACGAAATATTCTTCAAGTTTAAGGAATTTTAAATAAATAGTTTGGAAATTTCATTTTTGTATATAAAGTAAAAAAATGTCGAATTTTGACCAAAATAAAAACTTTATTATTATTTTTCTTATCTTTAAAAAAAAGATCACAAAGCACAAAAAAAAAAAAAAAAAAAAAAAAACACTTTAAGAAATTAAAACTATAAAAGTATGTATAATAATCACAAGGTACCGGAAAAAACACCCCACTTAAAACAAATTCGGTTATAATTGTGAGGAATTTCTTTCAGTATTGAGTTGAAACTCGTGAATTTGACTCATTTTCTGTGAGTTTTGAGTTGCGTTTGGTTCACTTTTTCAAAAGCGAGCGTGAGTTCAGTGTTCAGTTAGACAAAGAAAAAAAAAAAAAGAAAAATCTGTGGCTTTTCTCAAAATTTCTTCTCAAACTCATTCTTTTATCGCATGATATAGATTGTAAACACTTAGTACAACCAACATAAAATTTTAATTTTGCATATTAGGATTTTTATTTTATATATTGAGATTTATTAAATAAAAATTTACATATATTAATCAGGAAATAATGTAGAAAAAGTGCATATATAAATTTCTTAAAAAAATTTCTTAATTTTACAAATTCCTTTGCTGTGGTCTATTTATAATTTCATTGTTCTTAAAACAATTACTACTTGATTAAAAAAAAAAAAAAAAAAAAAGACATGCTTCTTTAATGGTACACTTTTCAGAAAAAATTACCCCGATAATTTAACACTAAAAAACATTCATACAATTTAAAAATTTAAGATTATGTAATTGCTAGAAATTAATTATATTAATTACAATATTTTAATTCCACTGGACTATTTTAAGTGTAGTTTCAATTCTAACTTAATTAAACATATTTTAACATCCCATTAATACGTTCATAAAATTAAACAAAAAATAGATTTTTTTTTTTTTTTTTTTTTTTTTTTTTGTGTGTGTGTGTGATTTTCTTTCTTTTTCTTTTTCTTTTTTTTTTTTTTAATCCTTCGCACTTTTTAAAAAGTGCGTTTGAACTGAGCGCAATTGTGTTATAAATTTTGAATTTGAGCACGAACTTAACAGATTTGAAAGTGGATTTAAAATTGAAATAGTTCCTTATTTTGTGAGTTTGCACAACATTGATTCTCTTCGATGGTATTATGAATGTTTTTCTTAAGGAAGGATTTCGTTATAGAGAGGTTCCATTTTCAGCGGTTTTATGATAAGTAAATATAAACTGCCACACATGCAATTCTTTAGAAGTGCTAGAACAACATCATAAACAACAAAACAAAACACTTGTGCTGAAAATTAAAGTTATAAAAATATAATTATTAAGCGTAAACAACAATTGAAGGTAATACAGCAGAACCGTGGAAAGAAATAATCGACATTAATGAGAAAATTATGAATTAAAATTCAAAGTAATATGTTTAATTAATATTAAAAAATATCATTCATATCATTAAATTATTATGTTAAATAAAGTAACCAGACGTTGAATATGCTTAAAGCAGAAAACTATATACTATGCTTAAAGCAGAAAACTATATACTATTTTTTTCTTGATTCATTATAAAATCTCTTTATTGAAAAGACGAAGAATAAATAATTTGTTTGTACAGGAATTAGACAAACTAATTAGAAATTAGGTATAAGAAAATATACAAAATAGGTGTAAGCGTGATTCCTGACGACCCCCCCCCCCTCTCCCTTTTCGAAAGATAGAAGCAAATATTGACATAAGACGAAGGACGTGAAAAAAGTAATTGTTTCACGGTGTGAAAATTAGTTCAATTTGTCAGTGAAAGTGATCGATTTTTATCTACACTGTACAGTTCTTTTAAATTTTCTAACGAGAGAAAATATTTAAATACAATAAAACATTCATCAGTATGTTATAAAATGTATAGAACATTTTAAAAGTTCAATAACGAGTAAATGGCGACAGCTTTTAACTGCCTAAGTGGTATTGGATCACCTGATCACAAGGTTCTGGTGTAGAGCTCATAGCTCCGCCCGGGTAATCCCGGATACGCAGGGTTTCGTTTAGTGAAACCCAAACAGCAGAACCGAAAATCCAACGATGAGGCCTCGAGCAGAGGGGCGCACTGTAATAATAATAAAAAAAATCCCTTAAAATACGAAAATTGTACTGGCAATCGAGACGCCAGTACTATTTCCGTATTTAAACGTAATTTTTTCCGTAAATTCCAGAAAAAATTCCGTTTTTTCACAAAATTTGCAGGAAAAATTCCGTTAAAATACGGAAATAGAACTGACACCTCGATTGCCAGTACAATTTCCGAATTTTAACGGATTTTTTTTTTTTTTTTTTTTTTTTTTTTTTCTACAGTGCGAGAAGACACCCAGGGGCACCACGGAACCAACTCCGATGGCCACCACTGCCAGGCCCTCCAGAAGAGCACCAACAAGATCGACCGGAACGCAGTTTATTGAGACATAGAAAAAGACACTTTCCAGACTATGTTCCAGTCCGTTGTAAAAGTCACCAAGGGGCGGAAGAAATAATCGTAGCTCATGAATAAACATAAACTATGGTCACGGCCAGACTACCAATATCGTGAGAAGGGACAGTATAAATAAAAAAATAAAAAAAATGCAATTTAACAAATTACAACGACCATTTGGAAAATGATTTTTTCAAAGACTAAAATTTAAGACATAAAAAATTGCACGGAGTTGATCATACATTACGGACGCCATGGATTACATTTTTCGGTACTGTAAATTTTTAAACTTCTATGGAGCTGGTCATACATTACGTACGCCATAGAATAAACATTAATATTCCTGGACCAATTTTAAATGAAATCATGAATGAAATGAATGAAATTAATGATTTAAATGAAATTAATTTCATTCTTAAACTTTTAAACATCCCACAATATTACTTTTTACACCGTCGTATAGAGAAAAAAAATGTACTTTTAAATGCAATTTGTTTGAAAGCTGTATCTCAATTTGTTTCTGAGTTATTAATTTTTTTTGTAGTTTTTATTACTTTTTTGTCATAGTGACAACAGAAGTATTCATCTCTGTTGAAAGTAAAGGGAAAATACAGATTACTGTATAGACCAATCAGAAAACGAATAATAAAATGCGGATTCAACTAATAAAAAGCTTCAGATATGTTTTTGATTTTCTACCTTGACCGAGGACAATAACCATTTTTCCAAATGGTTAATAAGTAGATCTTCAGGATTAAGCAACTTGAAAATGAAAATTAATGGACTCTCACAAAATGAACCATAGCACACCAATTTAGTTACTTCAGTAAAAGACAGGTTTCAAATGTTTTTTAAGAAGATAGGCGATTAACACAGCACCATAACATTTCAGGTGACAACACACCTTTGCAATCATAAATATACACTGTGACTAACCACAGTGGACATCAACATCTTTGCACTCATCCATTGCTTCAGCAGTTCTCGAACATTATAACAACACTAGCGTTGACACTGATCGGCATCTTTGCGCTAATTGCTTCAGTAGTTCCCAAACATAACATATATCACTATATAAAGGATGATTTGAGTATATAATGTGCAGTTGTAGACAAAATATAGAACATATATTTAAAGTGGTGCTGTCGTGACATAGAAGCTATCTTTGCTGGAGAATAATATGTAAAGTCAAGAATTTCTTTACTGCAGTATCGTGTTTTATTTCCAAACTAGATGACACGTCTGGGATAATAACTTAAATATATCTAATATCATCTTTGAATTCAGACATTTTTCGCCAGAAGAGATTTCTGAAGCTCTGGTGAAAAGACACTGTGGCGTTTCGTGGAGCAAATTGCACTTCTGCACAAATAAAGCTGTTCTCAAATCCAAATCGGTGGTACCAATATAAGGTGAACTAAAACTGCTTGACAAATTAAAAAATTGAATAAAAAATAAAGTAAGTGGTTTACTAAAGTGCAATTCAGACGCAAATTCTTTTCATGATCAAAAGTTTTTTTTAAGCAGATTAAAAAAATAGTTGCAAAAATTTCCATAGATGGCGCTATATTTTCAAATCTTCAGTAAAACGTAAAAATTCAATATAAGCTGTTACAAATCATTTTCTGCACGATGTTAATACCATCATATTTCAATGTGTGAAATGAAACTGAATTCTGTCTGGTTGTGAGTCGAGCTACACAGAGTCCACACAGGAAATATTTTAGTAAATTGCACAAAATAAATAGTTTATAGCTGCTTGAGTTTTTTAAGTTTTTTTAAGTCAAAAATTTTTAACCAAACTTTTGCTTAAGCAAACTTTTCGACCAAGAAAAACATTTTTGTCCGAACAGCACTCTCCTACGCCAATTTCTTTACTTTTGAATGTATTTAAAAATGTGTGAAGGTTTTTTAGATCATATTTTGAGTACTCATTTACTCACTGTTAAATTGTTAGAATTCAAGACATATGTTAATCCTATTACACATACGTGAATTATTCAATATTACACCAATTAAATAACATTAAATCTATTCTCAAGCCCAAACTGGCCATTTTCTGGTATTTTTAAGGGGTCTCACGACTCGTAAAGCTTGAAAATTTTCGAAGTTATAATTTTTTGATTTGTTAAACTGCTATTTTTTTTTAACATTTGGATATAATTTTTTCCTTGAACTTCCCATTAGAACAGGAAGTTGTGGCTTTTAAAATTATACCTGCTCAATAGCTAAAGCAGCGTTTCCAAAACTTTGAAGTCATTTTTCTCAAAATGACCTTTTTGGCCATAACGCGCAGGTATCTCAAAAACTTCTCAATGTTATTTCATGAAATTTTAAAAATATATGTTTCATATTAGTCTGTATAAACTGAACCTAAAATTTCCCTTTTATAGTTTAAAAAAAATATTTTTTTATTTGATTATGCTGTTGAAATTTTCAAGCTCTCGTATTAGTTAAATACAGCTTTATATGGAAAATATAAAAATGGTGTAAATACATATTTATTTAAGTTCAATTAAGTAATTATTACAATCTCAAATATTGGGCAGCAAAATTTTCATTCTGGTTGCAAAATTTATTTTGTAGTTCTGCATGTAAGCTATCATATCAATTGTCAGTTTGGCAAATGTCGGACAGTTTGAATCCCCAATAAATATGAATTCTGCATCAATTTTTTAAATATGTGAAATGAAAGAACATACTTATATCTTTCATCCCTCTAAAAATTGTGTTTTAAAGATACATTTAAGATATTAAATGTTGAAAATAGTCTCTTTTTTTTTTTTTCGATTTTTAAATTTTAAGAGTCCTGAGACCAAATTTATTTATTTTTGCAGACGCGCGAAATCGGCAGGTGCTCTTATTCAGATACTTTGTAACCAAACTGTTTTTCTACTTTTGGGTAAAGGCAGAAGATCTTTAAGGAAGCGCTGTCAAAGTTGTCATTATCCGTATTTCCGGATGCAACAACGCGGAAATGAAAAAAAAAATGTCACGGGACAATGATCGCAATGTAGCTAACTCCATATATGATTCCTTTATCCCCCCTCCCCCCCAAAAAATAAAAATAAAAACAAAAAGCTATTAGATTATATATCATTTGAATAATCAAACCTGCAAGTTTTTTCGTTTACAAATAAGCTGCATTAGAATTCGAGATAGCGTCCCGTCACCTATCGGTGATGCTTGGTACTAAAAGAAGGAAGAATAGTAACTATATTCCTAATTTCACACATTAGTTTCCTGCCAGAATAACTTAAAAACCCTTTCTTTCTTCGCTGCGTTTCAGAAGAGAAAAAAAATAACCTTGCTTTCTTCAGTAATTAATTAAAAATAAATAAAGAAATAAATACATAAAATAAAAGGTTTGCATTTTGAATTTGAGATGCATTAGAATTCGAGCTAGCGTCCTGCTACCTATCGGTGATACTTGGTATTAAAAGAAGGAAGAATAGTAAATATATTCCTAATTTCACACATTAGTTTTCTGCAAGAATAACTTAAAAACCCTTTCTTTCTTCGCTGAGTTTCGGAGTAAAAAAAATAGCCTTGCTTTCTTCAATAATTAATTAAAAATAAATACATAAAATAAAAAGCTTGCATTTTGAATTTCAGCTGCATTAGAATTCGAGGCAGTGGCCCGCCATCTATCGGTGATACTTGGAACTAAAAGAAGAAAATTTAGTAAGTATATTCCTAATTTCACACATCAGTTTCCTACAAGAATAACTTAAAAACCCTTCCTTTTTTCGCTGCATTTCAGAGAAAACAAAATAGTCTTACTTTCTTCAATAATTATTTAAAAATAAATACATAAAATAAAAAGTTTGCATTTTGAATTCGAGCTGCATTGGAATTCGAGACAGTTACCTGCCATCCATCGGTGATACTTGGAACTAAAAGAAGGAAGAACAGTAAATATATTCTTAATTTTCCGGCAAGAATAATTTAAAAACCTTTCCTTTGTTCGCTACGTTTCAGAGAAAAAAAAAATAGCATTGCTTTCTTCAATAATTAATTAAAAATAAATAAAGAAATAAATACATAAAATAAAAAGTTTAAATTTTGAATTTCAGCTGAATTCGAGGCAATGACCCGCCATCTATCGGTGATAGTTGGAACTAAAACAAGGAAGCACACTAAATATCTTCCAAATTTCACACATTACTTTTCAGCAAGAATAACTTCAAATCCTGTCACGTTTATCTATATATATATATTACGCTAACATACGTGGCACAGAAATCGCGATTATTTATTATTGTTTAATGGCAACGCCCGAGAAACGCACCTGATTGGTTATTATGTAAGAGTCCTTGGCAGGATTTAGGGGGATCGGGTTTGTTTACGTTTCGCATTTCCGATGCAATATATTTCGCTGCAATTATGTAGCTTCAAAATATCATTTGAAATGCCCGTAAAAAATCTCGGTGAATGATTGAAAGTGAAGCCGAATTCGAGTCGAATCGAAATAGATTCGACATCCTAATAGAATTGACCGATAACGCCGTTAAGCGATCGGCAAAATAGGCTTAATAACTGTAGCATGCACGCGTTGCTTCTGAAATCCAAATTACTGATTTAAACGTTCCGGGGCATGCATTACTGTGGGTGAAACGTGCAATTTCTGCAAAGCACTGTATTGGAAATGCGAATTAAACAGCAACAAGAAGTTTACAAAATGTAAAAAGTAATTTTGTACGGACAGGTAGTTTTGACTGTACGGACCTGCGATACGAATTTCAGGTTTATTTAAGAATATTATTACGGGCCCCCCAGAAGTAAGATACAATGAAACCTGCTTAGACGGAGACGTAAACAACCAGTGATAAATTCCGTTTTATGCAGCTTATTTAAATTGAACAAAGCATAATGGCATTTTTTTTGGGGGGGGGGGGCGGAGGAAGAGCTGAAACCTCTTTTTTTTCGTTTATTGCAGATTCCATTATAAACAGGCTTTACTCTATTAGAAAATAAATTTGCTGGATGGTACTTTCTTTAAAAATCTATATAGTAATATTTGCTTACAATTTTATTATTTCTTTTTCAGTATTACACTTTATGTTGTATTTGTAATTGCTTTTTCATATAAAGATTTTAAATAAAAAATTAAATTATTGAAAATATAATTACATTTTAATTAAATTCATCAGTTAATTGTGAATAAAAAGGTTTAAAGTATGAGACATATAAAATAATTAAAAAACTTAACCTTTGACTTGACATAACTTTGGAACTGAATAAGAGTCGGGCCCTGGTAATTTGCACCATCTCCACCCGCCCCCTTCAGTACGGACCTGCGATAAAAATTTCAGATTCATTTAAGAATATTATTACGGGCCCGGGCAACGCCGGGCAGGTCAGCTAGTTTATTATTAAATTTCCAAAACGCTTAGTCCATTTTTGGACATCTTATCTTTAAGCATGAGGATTATTATTTATTATGCATGAGATTAAAAAACTAGTCGGATGTAGCAATCCCAAAACTTTCTTGTATCTCATACATGTTAATACTTCTTGAAAAATACAACATAGCAGCGCCACCGGTTAGGTGATTGGCAGTAAAATCCCATCAGTCACAATAACTTCTAACTGAACCTGAAATTTGATGAAAATCCGTGCATTAGAGTTTGAGATAGAGCAACAGTCGTCCCCCCTTAAACGAATATTGACCGTTCCAGAAAAAATATTCGATTAAGAGAGGTATTTTATTAAACGGGTATCATAACTGTAATATTTAATGCGTAATAAAAAGACAAAATAACCATCTACGGTATATTTAATTAACAGCATAATAAATTGTTAACAGAATAACATAAACTAAAATAAATACAAATGCTAATATAAAGTAAATACGTATTAATTTAATGTCAGTACATACCGGGTGTCCCAAAAAGGACTGCCTGTTTTTAAAATTCAATAACTTGTAAACGGTGACAGATATTTAAAAAATTCTTGCAGGAGGGTTATGCATAAGGTCAGAAGTTTTTTTACAGTGATTTTCGATTTTAGTTCGAATTACAAACAATAGATGGCGCTGCGATCAATAGACACTAAATTCAGGCTCGATTTTTGGTACTTCGTGGCCCGGATAATACATTTCCATCTCCTTTTTCCGCATGGAACAAGATAAAGGACCAAAAATCGAGCCTGTATTTAGCGACTATTGCTTACAGCGCCATCTATTGTTTGTAATTCGAACTAAAATTGAAAATCACTGTAAAAAAACTTTTGACCTTATGCATAACCCTCCTGCAAAAAATTTTTAAATATCTACATTCATATGGTTTACATCACACTTTAATGCAGATCATTTGAATTTGGTCAGAACTTTGCTACTTCTAATTTACGTTACTTATACTGCCTTAAAAGAATCGTTTAAAGTGGTTTGTTTAGGTGGAATTTTAAAGGAGCAAATATCGAGTTATTTTTCGAATGAGTGCAAAATATCACAACTACCATCTCGAGTCTCCAAGTGATGGCGCATTGTCTGATGATAGGGAGATCAAGGTGGGGAAACCATTTGACCTGTTCATTATACACTTACCGGCCGAAATCATTGCAGGAAGAACTGAAAATTTGTTTTCAGCGTAAAGGAACCGAAAATGACAAAAGGTGGAAGGAAATTCCCGCTGAAACGTGCTTTCCGCGCATAATTTTTCCGCGCGATGATTTTCAAACATCGGTCACACAGTTGTTATTCGATTAAGCGGGGACGTTCGTAAAAGGTATTTGGTTTAAGCGGGGGAAATAGCATAGAACTAATAGGAATAAATTCGGTTCCGGAGGATTCTATTCGAATAAGCGGGGTATTCGATTATCCGTGACCCGATTAAGTGGGGAGGACTGTATTACGGAAATCGTAAAAAATTCTGCATAGCAGCGCCAACTGTTGGGCGATTTACACCAAAAATTAAACATCAGGGACTAACTGAATCTGAAATGTAATGAAAATTTGTATATTAGTTCTTAAGATAGAGCTATTGCAATAATCATGAATAATGCAGCGTAGCAACGTCACCTGTTGGGCGATTTACACCAAAAATTAATCAGCATCAAATTATATAAAGGACTAACAGAATCTGAAGTTTTATTAAATTCCGTGCATTAGTTCTTGAGATAGAGCGCCTACAATATTTGTGTCGCATACAAACAGACAGACTTACAAACAGTCATTTTGTAAAAACATATTTTTCGGGATCTCTGGCCTTAAAACGTGTAAATCTGTCAAAAATCGGAATTCGAAAATTTCCATGAGTCCAATACATTTTTCTTGTAAAAACAGAAGAAAGTAAAAATATATATACTAATGTTAGTCTTTTAATTCAGTAAGTACAGAAATTAATCAAACATACTGGGAATGGCAAAAAAGATATAAAGTAGATGCGTAATTCTCTTATGAATATATCTAAAGATAAGTAAATATTGACTCAAGATGATATGGGGAAAGCAATTCCTCAAAGATGAGAAAATGCGTTACATTTGTTTGTGAAACTTTTAAGATAGATATTTTTTCACAGATATTTTTTAAAGTTTAATGTTGGAAAATATTTGGAATAATATTGAAAATGTTAAGTCTGAGATTTGGGCTATTAATTATTAACATTTAAAAGGAGTGTATTAAAATTTATATCACATTTATTGGTATTTTCTGACTTTAAGGAATTTTGAATTGATATTCATCAGAATAAATCTGCATGAAAATTTAAACAGATAAATTTTAAAAACAACACAAGATAGCATTTTAAGTAGCCAAACATGTCTTTATTTACACAAGCCTGCAATGGTCGTGTTTTTTAATTTTTAATAATCGATTTTAATGTATTTTTTAGTGCTGAATCCGAAAATGGTCTTTATGTTTAATTATCACGTCAGGATTTTTCGCAAATCGTTAATTTCGAAGGTAAAAAGTAAATAAAATAGCGAAAATCTGATAATAAAAAATAGAAGAGATGATTGTGATTTTTAACTTTTGGTAATTGCTTTTATGTATTTTTTATCGCTGAATCCGAAAATGAATTTCATTTTTAACCATCATGTCAGGAAAAGTTAAAAAATAGCAAAAATCTGTTACTATAAAATACAGGAGATGGTTGTGTTTTTTAACTTTTGATAATTGATTTATATATACTTTTAGCACTGAATCTGAAAATGACCTTTATTTTTAACCATCACGTCAGAATGTAATGCAAAACGTAAATTTAAAAGTTAAATAATAGCGAAAATCTGATACTATAAAATAGGCGTAAAACTTTTTTTATTCAATTTTATTTTATTTAATTCAATAATTTATTCAATTTTTGGCCCGTACTGGAGATTCTTACAGCTACATTAGACAGCTCAGGGATCCAATGAGGTGTGCGTGTGTGGGGGTTGGGGGGGGGGGGGTTCAATTTTAACTTTGAAATTTCCGATTTGCGAAAAATCCTGACTTGATGGTTAAAAATGGAGGTCATTTTCGGATTCAGTGGTAAAAAATACATATGAATAAATTACAAATTAAAAAACACAACAATCACATCTTTTTTATAGTATCAGATTTTCGCTACTTTTTGACTTTTTAACTTTGAAATCCACAATTTTCAAAAAATCCTTACGTGATAGTAAAAAATGAAGGTCATTTTCGGATTCAGCGCTTATACATAAGAATCAATTATCAAAAACTAAAAAACATGCCACAACCCAAATTTTGCAGGCTCGTGTTATTAGAAATTTAGAAATTCTGATAAATAATGATTTTCTTTTTCCTTTATGCATGTTTTTATAGAGCTAATTTTGTTCAATATCAGCTAAAAGAGTAAACTCCTTTTCAAATTATAAACTGAATAAGTAAAAATATTCTTTTATCAGGACTACCAATTGGTCCGCTTTTTGAATACCAGAGTTTTCTAAGAAAAACTTTGTGGTAGGTTTTTATAACATTTGCAGATAAACTGCGGGGTAAGTTTATAAAGCATTTGCAAGACAAATCTAAAACGAAGGTTTTTCTTTTGGAAAAAAAAAGAAAAGAAAATAAAAAAGATTAAAAAATATATTAAAAAAGAGTGGGTAAGCGTGACCAGAGATATCACAGAGGACTTCGTTTAATGTTCCTTTCAAAACACTTTATCCTTTAATTAATAAATCTAAATCGTTAATTTCTGATTATTAATTGCTTAAACTTTTTCAATAAGAATATAGATAGCTACAATTGGAAGATATATACATTTTTTTTTTTTTTTTGATCAAATTAAAAATATTCAAAAACTGCTTTTCATGCAATTGTAACAGCATATGTTTGTATATCTGAAAAGCATATTTATTTACTTGATTTAATTTTAGAAAAAAAAAAATCCTTAAAATGGCAAAGAAAATACGAAAGTTATTTTAAGTAAATCCATCAGATAATAAAATGTTGTCCATTTAAAATTTCGCAAAAAATGAAAAAAGACAAAGAATTTTTGAAAAAAAAAAAAATGAGGATAGCATATTTTACAACAACTTTTGGCCTTATAATGCCCCCCACCCCCACCCCCGAAAAAAAATCACACAAAAAAAAAAATCTGTAAAATTGTTTTGTTGAAACCGCAGAGGTGTTGCGAATACTCTTTCAGAAAGTTCTAGTAAAATAGATGATCATTTATAAATCATTATAAAAAATAAATCGAGGTATGTATACCTAAAACATCTTTTTATTAGATGAAATTCGTATAGTTAGAAAATCATTTTTTGTCGTTGATGAATTAATTACATTTTATTTCATATGAAAATAAAAAGTTTTGGTCAGAGGTACATAGAGTTAACTTGGACCACACGTATAGTTAATTAATAATTATGTGTATTTAACAAACATGTATAATTAATTAATAAATTATGTATATATTAATTTCTAAAAAAAAATTTGGACATTTTCGTTTCCGGCCGAAAATAGGAAGATTACCGAAAATCGGTTTCGGTTTTTCGTTCGGTCTTAAAAACTTGTTTATCCTTAATTGTTATTTTTGCTATTAAAAAATACTATGAGAATAATGTATCACTGAAAGTGAAGGAATAAAAACTAGAAATTTATTTCTAAAATTAATTTGAAGTAAAATAAAATACGTCACCGAGCATTTCACCAAAATTTACTTTAAAACACGGTAATTCATTTGGGGAGATTTATAGAAGAGTTATAATCACAAATAACTGAACGAAAAAGAAAAAAAAATGCAGTAAACACACAACCTCAATCCTTAGAATCCATAGAAATTTTCAGAAGCGGAAAAAGAAAATAAACATAGTCAAAGAATCCCCAGACAAAGTTAAAAAATAAACAAATAAACACGACAACAAAACTGAGAAAGCGTTATCGAATTCCTTGTGAAAGAAGAAGTTGTGTAACAAAATCTGGATTGTTTGTTTATCATTGTTTGAACTCCAAATAACTTTATGAAAGATTATAGTAGAGTTCATAATAATTTTAGAAAAAAAAATTTGCTTTATTTTAATCAATCTAGAGGTATTTTTCTAGTTAACTATAATTGGAGGTATTACTATGCAGATGAAAATAATAAATATATTTTGCTTATTTAGCTGCTCGTTTAGTTTAAAAAAAAAAAAAAAAAGAAAAGAAAAGAAAAGAAAAGCTAGATAAAGTAATACAAAATTTAATCTTGAAAGAAAAAAATATTGTGTAACAAAATCTGAATTGTTTATTCATTATTCTTTGGAGTTAAAGTAACATTTTAAAAGATTCTTCAAATGTTTATAATCAATTTATAGCAAATTCTGTTTTATTTTTATTAAATTAGAGAAAATAAGGAAACTAGAAATTAGAGAAATTTATTTAGTCGATTATAATTCTTTGTGAGAGATGCAGTAAAAAATAACGATTGTTTTTGTTTGTTAATTCCTCTTTTAGTGTAGAAAAAGAAGCGCACAATAAAATAATATCGAATTCCTTTCAAGGAAAAAAAAAATGTGCAATAAAATATCTGTATTGTTTGTTTATCATTGTTTGGAGTTAAAGTAACATTTTAAAAGATTCTTCAAATGTTTATAATCAATTTATAGCAAATTCTGTTTTATTTTATTAAATTTGAGAAAATAAAAAAATTCTAAATTGGAGAAATTTTAATCGATTATAATTTTTTATGAGGGATGCAGTAAAAAATAACGATTGTTTTTGTTTGTTAATTCCTCTTTTAGCTTAGAAAAAGAAGCGCACAATAAAATAATATAGAATTCCCTTCAAGAAAAAAAATTGTGCAATAAAATATCTATTGTTTGTTTATCATTGTTTGGAGTTAAAGTAACATTTTAAAAGATTCTTCAAATGTTTATAATTAATTTATAGCAAATTCTGTTTTATTTTATTAAATTAGAGAAAATAAGAAAACTAGAAATTAGAGAAATTTACTTAGTGGATTATAATTCTTTATGAGAGATGCAATAAAAAATAATGATTGTTTTTGTTTGTTAATTCCTCTTTTAGTTTAGAAAAAGAAGCGCACAATAAAATAATATTGAATTTCCGTAAGAAAAAAAGAATTTGTGCAATAAAATATCCGTATTGTTTGAAGTCAAAATAGCTTTAAAAAGATTTTATAGTATAAAAAAAAGTCTGTAGTGACTCCACTCGGTTTTCCGAACATCATACGCGCCCAGAAAGTAAAGATTATAGTGTATATACCAGGGTTGGCGAACCTACGGCACGCATGCCAGAGTTGGCACACAAAAAAATTAATTTTATAATTCTTATATTTAACATTTAGTTTCTATTATAAGCAATAAAATTTTGTTTCATACAGACTATCACAAATAATGCAATTATTTTTTGTATGAATTCTTGTGATGTTATGCAGCATTTTCGACGTGTATTTTGCCCTTTTATATGATTTTATGGCGCTGTAATTTTCCAATTAGGTAGATTTCGTAAGAAATACTACCTATTGCAGTCGTTACCATGGTGCGACTTTTGAAAAATTCCTTCATAACTTTTCATTATATGACCCCAGGAACCCAAAACCACCCCCACCTAAAAAGTTTATATATATATATATATATATATATATATATATATATATAATATATATACACACACACATAATATATATATATATGTGTGTGTGTGTGTATGTATGTACTAAATTTTGTCCGCACGATAAAAGTCGCAATTATGCACGGGTCGTCTTCAAACTCGCCAACAACTTTGAGATGGCTAATATCTCGGCGGGGATTGAAAATGGGCGAAATCGGCCCAAGAGGGTGGAAATTGAGAGGGTTCAAAATTTTGAATACTGTCTTAGCGTGATTTTGATAAAACCAGCTCTTACACAACAATGGCAGGAAAAAATAAAAGTTTTTCATTATAGCAGTTGCCAACAATTAAAAAAAATACAATAAAATTCTCACCACAACAATTACTTTTTTATTGCAAAATTTTCACGTGTAAAATTAAATAGTTTGAAAAATTGAAAACAAATTGAATATTACGTCATAAGTTTTCTAGAGCAAGATTTCAGCACGAAAACTCAAAATAAAATAAATAGTTTGACGAATTAAAAAAATATGTATATTGCGTCATATTGGAAATATAATGGACCTCAGCAGGTGAATATGTAACATCATGTGAGTTTGAAGAAACGCATTAAAATATGATAAAAAAAAACCCGACTATGGAAATACTAACATATTTTAACACTTTAAGGTTCTCTGAATTTTTTGTAGCCATTTTTTTTCCCTATTCCATATACATGTGTGTGCGTATTCGTGTATATTATAATTTTCACAAAAAGTTTAGCTCCCTACAGCTCACTCTTAGTGAAGAAACTGGGTTTATCTCTAATCTTGATTTAAGTTTTGTTGGTGAATTTAGTTATTAACTTCGAAATCTACCTCCGCCTATTAGGCCGAGCCGGCAGGGATTTTTTTTTTTTTTTTTTTTTTTTTTTTTAAAGACAGTTACTGCATTAAGATGGCAAATGGATCCAATTTATATGTATATTTATCAATACAAAAACCCTTAACGGGTTAAAAGTTTGTGACGCAGCACTTTATCTTTAGCTCTAAGAATTTTAAATTTGGAACTTAAAAATAATGATATCAAATTTTGAGTGACGCAATGCTATTAATTTACCTATACATATGTATCAAAATTTATTCATTGATGCTTTATCATTTACATCTCATAAATTCGAATTATGAATTTTAAAAGATATGATATGAAAATTCAAGTGACGCCTTGATGTTGCTTAAAACGATTAGTTTTAAAATTCAATTTAAATTTTCTTTTGGCTAAATACATTTACACATCTAAACAATACTTTTCATTTTCCAATGCACTGTTGAATATATTACTTTCACTGAATCTATATAATGCACTGAATTGTATTCATTGAATAAATTAATTTATCTTTTGTGCCACGCTATCCAAAAATCAAAAGTAAAATTTATGTAAATAGTTTTTTATTCATATTATCCATTTGCATACATTTAACTTAGTTTGGATACAATGACGCAAAAAACTATTTACATAAATTTTACTTTTGATTTTTGGATAGCGTGGCACAAAAGATAAATCAATTTATTCAAATGAATACAATTCAGTGCATTATATAGATTCAGTGAAAGTAATATATTCAACAGTGCATTGGAAAATTAAAAGTATTGTTTAGATGTGTAAATGTATTTAGCCAAAAGAAAATTTAAATTGAATTTTAAAACTAATCGTTTTAAGCAACATCAAGGCGTCACTTAAATTTTCATATCATATCTTTTAAAATTCATAATTCGAATTTATGAGATGTAAATGATAAAGCATCAATGAATAAATTTTGGTACATATGTATAGGTAAATTAATAGCATTGCGTCACTCAAAATTTGATATCATTATTTTTAAGTTCCAAATTTAAAATTCTTAGAGCTAAAGATAAAGTGCTGCGTCACAAACTTTTAACCCGTTAAGGGTTTTTGTATTGATATCATTACTTTTTTTAGGTTAGTGATAAAAAGATAAAACCACAAAAAAAATTAAAGACCAATGCAATAAATTCATAGTCGTGATTTCCATTGACCTTTACAATCCTCCATCTAAAACGAATCAAAGTGTCACAAGAATTTATGAAAACAATTTGTGTGTGCATATTCCAAGATTTCATTAACTAAAATCATGTTAAAGAAATCTTTTAAAATTTGAAATTTTTAACACTATAGGTTACTCATTTTGAACTATTGCAATGTAATACACCAAAAGAGTTAACATTTTTCAACATGGTATGAAATATGCTAAAATTGACGACATATAGATATTTTTTTGTGTACATGTAAAATAAAACTTTTTCACATTATGATCCACCTTAGGTTTATTATACAGCTATAAAAAAATAAAACGAATCAAAGTGTCCAAGAATTTATGAAAACAATGTGTGTGCATTATTCCAAGATTTCATTAACTAAAATCAAGTTAAAGAAATCTTTTAAAATTTGAACTATTTAACACTATAGGTTACTCATAAACATGAATCAAATAGAAATAAGTTATCTAACTGAAACTGTTTTAGCCAACATTTCAATAATATAGTGAAAAACAATCAATATTTGGAATTTTAAGCGTTCCATATTTTTAAGAATTTATATTTCCTTTTTACATGTTTCTATGAAAAAGCAGACAGTTTTTATAAAGATACTTCATTTTTGCTTTATATTCTTAATGTTTTGAACTCTTGCGCTGGAATACACCAAAAGTCTTAAAATTTTTCAACATTGTATGAGATATGTTGAAATTGATATGAAAAATTCTTATTTTTTTTTTATAAAGACATGTAAAAACCTTTTCACATTAAGATCCACCTTTAGTTTATTAAACAACCATAAATAAATAAAACAAATCAAAGTGTCACAAGAATTTATGAAAACAATTTGTGTGTGCATATTCCAAGATTTCATTAACTAAAATCGAATTAAAGAAATCTTTTAAAATTTGAACTTTTTAAACCGTGAAAATAGAAAAATAATTTATCTAACTGAAACCGTTTTAGCCAAAATTTCAATCAGTAAGTGTAAAACAAGCGATATTTGTAAATTTAAGCGTTCCATGTTTTTAAGATTTTACATTTCCTTTTTGCATGTTTCTATGAAAAGCACACAGTTATTATAAAGATACTTCATTTCTGCTTTATATTGTTAATTGCTTGAACTCTTGCATTGCAATACACAAAAAGTCTTAAATTTTTTGAACATTGTATGAAATATATTGAAATTGATGAGTTTTGTACTGTGCATTTGAAAATAATAATTTGAGCTAAGCATTGACGTTTGTTTGGTTATGCTTAATGCAAACGTATGCTTTGCTCAAGCACCAATGAAACTTTAACAATAACTTATTTTATCTCAATAAAGTTTTTGTTTATTTTACAATACACAGGAATATTTCCTTCAGTAAAATTACTGCTAATGTATTTATACCTACTTTTGCTTGCTATACGTGATTATTCCAAGAAAATATGTCTGGAATAACAAAAATCATGATTCATGTAGCGCTTTCAACGGTTCAAATGGTAAAAATGATCAAAAAATTGGATGCTAGACAGCCAGTAAATTTTCTTGTGAAATAATTTGACATAAATCTGAGCAGTGTGTTTATGACAGGAAAATAAAATAACACAATATCATGCTGAAAGTGATTCAAATGCAGAAATAAACATAAATGGGATATAAATGTTTAGATTTTCTTGAGCAACAATTTAATAATGGACTAGAAATCATAATGAATGCTTATAATAAAGCGAAATACAGTAAACTCTGTGAACTCCGCAAAACGCTTAATCTGCAAACGTCTATTATCTGCACTACGTGGAACGTAAGTACTGAAACTCATTTTAACATTTAAGTTCATAGATGAATTTAAATGATGTGTTAATTTTCACTAAATAACAATTTTTCCTTGAAATAAACTGTGCTTTAAGGAAATTCAAACATTTTGTATCCAGTACTCGAAAATAACAATTTGAGCTTGACCTTGGTTTCTTTGGTTAGGCTTAATGCAAACCTATGCTTTGCTCAAGCTCCGATGAAACTTTAACAATAACTGATTATATCTCAACAAAGTTCTAGTTTCTTTTAAAATACACATGAATGTTTCCTTTAGTAAAATTTTTGCTAATGTACCTATACCTACTTTTGAATGCCATATATGTGATTATTCTAAGGCATTATGTCTGGACTAACAAGAATCACGATTCATGTAGTGGTTTTACATTATTCAAAAGGTACAAATGATCAAAAAATTGGTTGCTAGATCATCAGTGAATTATCTTGTGAAATAATTTGCCAAGTCTGAGAAGTGTGTTTATGACATCAAAATAAAATAACAATATCATGCACAGGGGTAGGAAAATGCATCATTTTACTAGCCACTGGCGAGTGAATTTTCTGACAATATGAGTGAATTTTTAGGTAGTTATTGAAAACTGCAAACTATACAGGTATGCCAAAAATGTTTTTTTAATAAGTAGTTAGCTATATTTTTCAACTTTCCTAATTACTGCGATGTAAACATGGTACAAAATTCTCTTTTATATTAAACTTTCATCTCTTGTTTATATTTCTCAATTTTATAGGAAAGAAATATACAAAAACGTATTACAGTAATCAGTGACCTGGAGCTGGAAAATTTTTGATGCTCCAGCTCTGCTCCGAGATAAAATACTGTGGCTCCGGCTCCAGGAACTGCTCCAACACCAACTCGGCACCGACTTCGCACTTCTGAGTTGCAGATTTTAATTTACACATTTAATTTTTTGCTTACAAATTCTTTCTTTCTTTACCTTCATTAAAGATCTGACAAAATGCACTTTTCTTCTCAACAAACTTGAAATGCTTGTTCAGAGAATATTGCCTCTTTTAGCTTTTGCTTTTAAAATAGAAAGTTTGGTGGAATTTTAAACACAAAAATCTTAAATTTCTTCTACGCTTTTCAAACAACCAAAATTGTACAACTACACATGTAAACAGGCAGTCATATTTGTTTTCAAATAGTGTTGCCACTTAGCTCAAGTAGAAGTGAAGTAGTGTTACCATAATTTTGTGAGAAGTTTTACATCTTTAATTTAAAAAAAAACCTTAAAAAATGATATAATTAAAATACTGAATAATGATGTAATTAAAATATTTTAAACCTGGACATTTAAAAGACTGAAAAAAAAGATTAAAAAAATAATAATAAACTAAAGGAGCCCTGGAGCAGAGTAAATTTTAGAGCTCTAGCTCCAGGGAAAATACAGCTCCGGCTCCGGTTCCAGCACCAGGTCTCTGACAGTAATAGTAACCAACTATTTTGAGTTGCGTAATTTTGTCATAAAATTTTTTAACTGTACATTGCATTTTACTGGCTGTTGAAATAAATCCTTGGCTGGTAAGATTTTCTAGAAATTCTCCATCCCTGGTCATAAACATAATAGAAATAACTTATCTAACAGACACTTTTTTATCCAACATTTCAGGTGTCTGACTATGTACAGAGTAATTGAGCTATTTAATTATTTTTTAAGCATATTTTTATAAAGATTATGACTTGAAAATGAGAAAAAGAGCAAAAAATATTTTCTTCATTAATAAAATTTTGGTTAATGAAGGAATTTATAGTAAAATTTAGTGAAATTTGGCCCAAAATGCTCTAAAGAAAATTTGGTACTTTTCAGTTAGTCGGGCGGCAGTGTTATATATACATGGATATGTATATACAGATGTATATATATACAATATATGTATATATACATATATATGTATGTATATCCATGTATTTATAACACTGGCACCCAGCTAACCAAAAAGTACCGAAAATTTTATTGTATGTTAGTTTCCTTTGTACATTTCATATTTATGACAATGGTGAAGGCAATGAACTAAAAACTAAAATCTAAAAAATGTTTCAAAACTTATAGCATAATGCCCTTGTTTACATGTGTTGGAAAACGTCACAGTGTAAGTAATTTTATGTCAAACATCACTTCGCTTGTGAAATGACGATTTCTTCGTGATACGTGCAACGCGTCTCTTTTAGTTGTGAAATATGTTCCAAGATGGCGACACTTCCGTGAGTCATCGTAGCGTAAGGTCACAAACTAAAGAAGGATTGTGTAAAAGACTTGTGTTTCGAAAAGGCGTCAACAGATCGCAGCACCACAGAAATTTCCTGATAAACTGATTTTAAATAGAACCTTTTTTGCTTATTAAGCAGACTGTATTGTTTCAAGTTTTATTTACTCTGTTTTAACTCTTGTGGGCCCCTATTACTTCTCACTTCTAGGCCCGACATCGTGAGGCCAAGACGCACGGTTTCTTAGTGCGTTAACTCTTTATTCAATGGAAGACTTGCGTCTCCTACTGGATTTTAATGTTATTACTTCTATAGTACCCACATTTAACCCATTTATTTTATTCTTTTTTTTAGTGTGTATGTGTTCGTCCATGTAACCTAGACATCGTCGTGCATTAAATAGTTTTTTCTCTACGAGTGCATTCCCATCATTCTAAGAAGATATTTTTCACTTCCACTCAATAAATAAAATATATAGTTTGTTTTCACATGAAGTAAACCAGCATATGTCTGCTTTACCAGAAAGGTAAGAAAATAAATTTCTATCTTTCATTATTAATGAAAAAAAAACTTTTGGTATAATTATTTATATTTATACTGGGTCTTTAGCTTCACGCTAATCGCGAACTCACCCCTTCTAGATATTTTAATAGATTATGAGAGATGAGTTGAAGGGGAAAGTAAATAAATAAATAAATAAAAAAAAAAAACCCAGTAATAAAAATTTGTTTATCTGATTGTGATAAAATGATGAACAAGATGCACATATGAGATATGAAATATTGAACTATATACATGAAAATAAAAATAAATGTGCATGAATAAATAACGATATATATAATATCGCAAAAAGAGTATTATTGTGAACGAATATTGATTGATTATTGCGAATAACTGATCATTTTATTTATATTTATGAATATATTCTAAGAAATTATTTTAAGAAAGTCACAAACTTCTTATAGTAAATATATTTGTTATCAAAGAATTTATAAAACTTGAATAACACGCTATGTCAGCCACAAAAGAAATTACGGCAGTGGAGAAACTAAATGATAATAATTACAATCATTGGTGTTTCAAATTAGAAAATCTGTTAATTAAAGACGATTTATTTAAATATATAACAGAATCTCCACCTGCCACACCCGATGATACATATACTAAAAACGCGGCTAAGGCGAAAGCCATAATTTGTTTGTGCATTGAAAATACACAAATCGTGCATATTAGACATTTGACATCTCCCAAAGAAATTTGGGAAAGATTAAAAAGTGTTCACCAAAGGGCGAATTTATCATCCAAATTATTCCTTTTGAGGAAACTATATTCGCAAAGGCTCAATGAGGGCGGAGACTTAAATCTACACATCAACAATATTTTAACTATCCGCGACAAACTCGCTGCCATTGGAGAGCTCATAAATGATTCGCACATCGTGGCTCTTATGCTTTGCAGCTTGCCTCAGTCATATGCTCCTCTTATAACGAGCATGGAGGCTAGAGACGAAAAGGATCTAGACCTCGAGTTTGTGAAAAACAAACTCATCGACGAGTACTCTCATCGAACCGAATACAAAAACACCAGCACACGACCAAGGGACACAGCATACAAAATAATAAATAAAGGAAACAAAAAATATTGCAGCTACTGTCAACGAGATGGGCACGCTCGTTCAGAGTGTTACAAATTGAAAAACAAACAGAAAAACAATTACCAAAGAAGTGAAAATTATAACAGTAATAAATTTAACAACCATGCCAACTTTAAAGCCAATTCGGTAAACCCCAAAAATCAGCACAACGGTAGTAAAACAGACTCCTCGAATTTTTGCTTTAACAGCAAATCAAATATAGAGGATGAGGTCAACCAATCGATCATTCCTCTCTTCCCAGTGGAAAACAATTTTGAAATTGAGTCAGTAAAAATTAACCAAACACAAACAACAGATCCAAACACATATATCATTGACTCGGGTTGCACCAGGCACGTTGCATCAGCAAAAACAAATTTTGCTACATTCACAGCCGGGAATTTTGGGAATATAACAATCGCTAATGGAAAAAGGCTTAATTCGGAAGGTATGGGCGACGTAAAAATAAAAACAGACAAAAACCACTACATTACACTAAGAAACGTCTTGTACTGTCCAGAACTAAAGGGCAATTTATTGTCAGTTAAGAAAGCCACTGAAAATAATATAAAGGTAATTTTCGAGAAAAATGCATGTTTATTTGTCAAAGATGATAATATAATCTTGACAGCTAAATTAAATGATAATCTCTACGTATTAAACCCTGAAGATGATTACGGCTATACTATAAGTACTCAAACTTTCTGTAACAATACAAATTGTATTTCATTGTGGCACCGAAGACTCGGACACAAAAATTTTGATGATATTAAATACCTTGTTAATCATGAATTAGCCAATGGGATAACAATTAACAAATGTAAACATGACACGCGATGCACCAAGTGCATTGAAGGGAAACTTTCCGCTCTGCCCTACCCTAAAGTAGCCACAAACAGAAGCAAAGACATCGGTACCCTCGCACATTCCGATATATGTGGCCCCATGAATACTGAAACGATAGGAGGGAAAAGGTACTTTATAACATTCACGGATGATTATAGCAGGTACACAATAACATACTTAATCGCGCATAAATCGGAAGCCGTTATCAAACTGAAAGAATACATAGCGCTAACAAAAAATAAATTTGGCAAGTTGATAAAGGCAATCAGGTCCGATAACGCAAAAGAGTATATCAGTGACGAATTTGAAAACTGCCTGATAGAAAACGGGATAGAGCGTCAATTGAGTGTTCCCTATTCTAGCCCACAGAACGGTGTTTCAGAAAGAAAGAATAGAACGATAGTGGAAATGGCTAGAACCATGTTGTCGGACGCCAAGTTACCTAAGCAATTCTGGGGGGAAGCTGTCATGTCTGCCACCTACCTCATCAACCGTCTACCAACAAAGGCTAACAAAAATAACATGACACCCTATGAACTTTGGCATAAAAGAAAACCCGATCTCTCGAACATCAAAACATTCGGATGTAAGGCATTTGCCTATGTCGACAAACCTAAAAGAAATAAATTAGATGAGAAAGCCATCGAGGGAATAATGTTGGGATATGATTTCAGAAGCAAGGGCTATAGGATATATACGGGTGAAAATAAAATTATAATATCTAGAACCGTAAAATTCTTCGAAGAAAGTATAAAAGATGAGGAAATTATACCCGCCAAAGAAAATCAAAACATCGAACAAACTCCCGCAGATAATATTGAAATTGATCTAGAAGAGCGCGACGATGATCAGAATAACACCCCGACCGACACATCCCTTGAGCCGAGAAGATCGCAGAGACAAAATCGTGGTGTACCACCTAACCGTTATGGAATAAGCGCAAACCTGTGTCACATTCAGGAGCCAAAGTCATGGACAGACCTACAAAATATCAATGACGCAGAAACTAAAGATAAATGGCTAAAAGCCACTAGTGAGGAAATAGATTCTCTGAAGCAAAATAATACTTGGAGATTAATAAAACCTATCCCGGGAAAACGCGTCATAGGTTGTAGGTGGACGTTTAAGGCAAAAAGGGGAGCGAACGGGTCTATAGAGCGATATAAAGCCAGATTGGTCGCTAAGGGATATGCTCAAAAATATGGAAGCGATTTCGACGAGAACTACGCACCCGTCGTAGCGCATACCACCCTACGAGCATTCTTAAACGCAGCGGTGTACAAAGATCTTAAAATAACTCACCTAGATGTCAAAACTGCTTTCTTACATGGCGATTTAGAAGAGGAGGTCTATATGCATCAGCCAGAGGGATACATAACAAAAGGGGAAGAAGATAAAGTCTGTAGTTTAAACAAAGCGATTTACGGCCTTAAGCAGGCGGCTAGGGCATGGAACCAAAAAATAAGTAAATCTCTAAAAGAACTAAATTTCGTTGAATGCGCGTCAGACAAATGTCTGTACAAAAGAGTCCAAGATGGAAAAATCGCATACATAATAGTGTATGTTGATGACATCTTAGTCGCAGGAGACAAAACAGACACACACGAAATATACACTGAATTATCAAAGCAATACGAAATCAAAAATTTGGGTCAAGTCGCACAATATTTAGGCATAAACATAAAGGAAAAAGCAAACGGTAATCTAGAGTTAGACCAGGACCACAAAATAATACAAATCGCAGAAAAATTCAATTTGTTAAATGGTAAGCCTACGTATACACCCATGAATACTAACTACTTTAATCTAGATCCAAACGGGAAACTAATGGGAGATAACGTAAAATTTAGACAGGCTATAGGAGGGCTTCTATACATTGCAACTTTAACTAGACCCGACATAGCATCAGTCGTTAACATCCTGGGAAGAAGGAATGAATCCCCAAGGGAAGTCGATTGGCAAGCTATCGAGAAATTAATTAGATATCTGCTTACTACCAAAGATCTTAAATTCGTCATAGATAAAACAAAACCTCCAATCCTAACGGCATATAGCGATGCCGATTGGGGAAACGACAGAATAGACAGGAAATCAACCACTGGAAACTTGTTCAAATTAGGAAATAATATATTGGCATGGTCATCGAGGAAGCAGAGTTGCACAGCACTCTCCTCCACGGAAGCTGAATATATCGCTGCCTCTAATGCAGGTCAAGAGATTTCGTGGTTGTTAGACCTATTAAATGACCTCGAACTGCGTCAACAACTACCCGTAACGTTGTACGAAGATAACTTATCAGCCATAAGATTGACCGAAAACGAAAAGGCACAGACAAGGACTAAACACGTGGAAATTAAGTATCACCACATCAGACATCTATGCCAGAATGGTATAATCAAAATAACTTATTGCCCATCGAAGTTAATGCTGGCAGACGTGCTCACCAAGCCGTTGCCTAAGCCTCATTTCGAGTGTTTGAGAAACAAGTTAAACATTCTACGCTCGTCGGTTTGACATAAAAAGCGGGGGTGTTGGAAAACGTCACAGTGTAAGTAATTTTATGTCAAACATCACTTCGCTTGTGAAATGACGATTTCTTCGTGATACGTGCAACGCGTCTCTTTTAGTTGTGAAATATGTTCCAAGATGGCGACACTTCCGTGAGTCATCGTAGCGTAAGGTCACAAACTAAAGAAGGATTGTGTAAAAGACTTGTGTTTCGAAAAGGCGTCAACAGATCGCAGCACCACAGAAATTTCCTGATAAACTGATTTTAAATAGAACCTTTTTTGCTTATTAAGCAGACTGTATTGTTTCAAGTTTTATTTACTCTGTTTTAACTCTTGTGGGCCCCTATTACTTCTCACTTCTAGGCCCGACATCGTGAGGCCAAGACGCACGGTTTCTTAGTGCGTTAACTCTTTATTCAATGGAAGACTTGCGTCTCCTACTGGATTTTAATGTTATTACTTCTATAGTACCCACATTTAACCCATTTATTTTATTCTTTTTTTTAGTGTGTATGTGTTCGTCCATGTAACCTAGACATCGTCGTGCATTAAATAGTTTTTTCTCTACGAGTGCATTCCCATCATTCTAAGAAGATATTTTTCACTTCCACTCAATAAATAAAATATATAGTTTGTTTTCACATGAAGTAAACCAGCATATGTCTGCTTTACCAGAAAGGTAAGAAAATAAAATTCTATCTTTCATTATTAATGAAAAAAAAACTTTTGGTATAATTATTTATATTTATACTGGGTCTTTAGCTTCACGCTAATCGCGAACTCACCCCTTCTAGATATTTTAATAACATGTTAATTTTCATAAAATTCATCAATGTCATCCCACAAAAACATCCATAAAACAACAAATATTTATTTTAAATTTAAATCTTTAGTTCATTACCTTCACAATAGTGTAAACAACATAATATTTTAAATTTCATAGTGATATTCCAATAATTTTCTGAGGAATAATGTTTTGTGCATGGAATTTTCACCGAAATTACATTATCCAAAAAATGCATTTAAAGTTTAGATTTTTGTTTTACTACAAGAATTTCAGTAATTATACATCTAAACTTCACTGTTTTTATAAGTCACTCATTTCTTTAAAAGTACTGACCCTTTTTTAATCTCTAGAAAGCCATATTTTGCCCCCCCCCCCCCCCCAGTTTTTAACAAAGCAAAACATGACATTTTACATCAAAGATGCGACCGTTATCACAAACACCATATTCTTCAGTTTTAAGTGACTTGAATTGTTTGTGGCTTATTCAATACCTTTTAATTTCATGTATAATTCAATATTATACAATTTTACAGGTAAATAATAAAAAAACAGAACTCGTCTTCTGTATCTAGGCTAGTCAGTGATGATTTGGCACCCAGAAGCAGAATTTTCAGTATTAATCTGCAGCAAACCAAAATTTATCTGCGACCCAACAATGCTGAACCAAGTTACTATAATAAATACTCACAGTAACCCATAAAATAAGCAAAATTTACATTTTACAAAGAAAATTAATAACAAACACAATGACTCCTAAAACAAAGTAAATTTGTGATTTTTTAAAGCTCAATATTTATTTTTAAGCTGGTAGATTGATCTGCAAGGTCTAAAATAATCTGCAGCGCTGCTGCCGTGCTGCACAGTTTCTGCTATGGAGATTTGGTACACGATCACTTTCTACGCCATGTCATTCATATCATTCCACAAAAACACCCATAAGGCAAAAAATATTTCTTCTAAATTTAAACCTATTTTAAATTTCATAATGATATTCCAATAACTTTTTTAGAAATCATGTTTTGCATATGGAATTTTCACCGAAAATAACTTTTCCAAAAAATGCATTTAAAGTTTAGATTTATGTTTTACTACAAGACTGTACAATACTATACATCCAAACTTCACTGTTTCTACAAGTCATACTCATTTTTTTTTAAGTACTGACCCTTTATTTATCTTTAGAAGGTCATATCCCCTCCCCCCCCCCCCCCCCGGTTCTTCAACAAAGCAAAAGATGACGTTTCTCATCGATGTAACCATTATCGAAAACGCAATGTTCTTCAGTTTTAAGAGACTTGGATTGTTTATGGTTTATTCAATACTTTTTAATTTCATGTATAATCGAATATTATGTAATTTTACAGGTAAATAAGGAAAAAAAAAATAGAACTCGTCTTCTGTACCTAGGCCATCGGTGCCGTTTTGGCATGCAATCACTTTCTATGCTAAGGCTGGTAATCCAAAATTCAGACATGGTACAGGCTCAGCAAAAAAAAAAGCTGAACTTTCACGGCCTCATGGAATTTTGACGAAATTCATATTTTTCCGCAGCACCCCGACCACTTGACGAAAATCGCGTTTTTCTGCAATCTTTCAAAGAAATTCGTGTTTTTTTCCCACGATCTTTCGCCAAAATCGTGTTTTTTCCGCAATCTTTCGAAGAAATTCACCATGATCTTTCGTCAAAAATCGCGCATTTTCCATGATCTTTCGCCAAAGATCGCGCATTTCCCACGATCTTTCGCAAAAATTTGTACATTTTCTACGATTTTTTGCCAAAATTCGTGCATTTTCCACAATCTTTCGCAAAAATTCACGCATTTTCCACGATCTTTCGCAAAAATTTACCCATTAACAAAATTCACGTTTCTTTATCATCCGACAAAAATCACATTTTTTCGCAATTCTTTGATGAAATTCACATTCTTTTTTCGGGATCCTTCGACGAATTTCGCGTTTTTTTCCATGACCTTTCAAAGAAATTCGCTATTACACGATCTTTCGCCAAAATTCACGTATTATGCACGATCTTTCACCGAAATTCGCATATTTTACATGATCCTTTGACAAAATGCACTTTTTTCTGCAATCCTTTGACGAAAATCACGTTTTTCCAGTGATCCTTTGGTAGAAGTCGCATTTTTTCCCACGATTCTTTGAAGGAGTTTGCATTTTCCCGCGATCGGTTGAACAAATTTCTCAATTTGGCATGGTTCGTACTCGCATCTTTGTTGTATTACATCCACTCCTGCTAATCCCCCCCCCCCCATTAAAAATGTCAACAAATTTTAATGCATATTTGCATCGATCCCAGAGATAATAAAATTTACTACCGAAAAAGCGGAATTCCGCGTTTTCGCGAAAAAGTAACATGTCTGAAAATTATATGTGTTTGCCAAATTACTTATACATTTATCTACAAGCTTGACAGACCAGCCCAGAAGTAGAATTACACCCAAAAATAGAATGTTCATGAAATTTCAAGCAAAATTTATATTATTATGTAAAAGTGAATAAAACATGCCCTTTAAACAAAACAATGCTACCCATACTTCAGGGGGGGGGGGTGCCAAATGAAGATATTGATTGTTTATAGTTTCATACAAAAATGTATGTATATATGAAGTAACAAGATACTCGCAAGCTCATGTTAAACTTATGGGAGCGTTCTTTTCAAATCTGTGAAATTGAAAGTAACTTTAAAAAAAATAATCGAAAAAGTAAACACTAAACCAGTTAGAATTCAATCTCAGCTATTAAAACTATTAATATGCAAGGGAGAAATTTTTAAATGTACGCTTCCATAGGTTTAACGTCAGCAATTCCAGTTTCTTCCCATGACGATTGCAGATTCCTAACCTTCAAGTTAATGTTAATCCTATGAGAGCGTTGTTTACATATTCCTTGCTAGCATTATTATTAAAATAATTTGTATCTTTTAACGATTTTTCTTGCATAGAGTACCTGTGGTTGAAAATTTTAATTGCGTGCAAGGAAGGTGGGGGTGCCAAAATCCATATCGCCTCTGGTGCAAAAAAAGCTAGTTTTGGGCTTGATACATGTTTGGCTAGTTAAAAGTCAGCGAGTAACGTAAAGAAACTTCCATTACAAAGTAGGAAGATAATCTGTGGCCTATAATCTCCTAAAAAAAGTAACTGATTTTGAAGGGAAAGACGTTTTAGCCCTTAGATTACCCTCCCCCCTCATCCACTTCACAATTAAATCAACATACCCAATTAGGTTGGCAAGACAATATCAACATTTTAGTTTTTATATAAAACAAATATATCAAGCTCTTTTTTTTTTTTTTTTTTTTTTCTCAGATGGAAAATACATTTTGACAACATGATTGTAAAAAACGAACTTTGAAGCAGGATATGAAAAAAAAAAAATCAAAAGAAAATTATTTAAAGCTTTCTTTTAACAATATTAACTTTAGAATTAAATTAAAACATTATCTTACCTTTGCAAAAAAAGCTATTATACTATCTCTTATTTACCTATAACCTTTAATTACTAAATAAACAAAAGAACAAGAAGAAAATTGTTACTTTTAGAAGCTCAAAACAACTAGTCGGGATAATATGATTCATTTTGAGCTAATAGTGTGCTCTGAACAAATTATTCACGTGTCTTCCGAAAGGCGTTATAGCAATAGGTCGTTTCCTGCCAGACATAATCTGCAAATATCACAAATTTTCTTTTAAAATAACATTCTATTCTAATACTACAAAAGAAAAACACGATGTCTCTTTCCCCTTCATTTTGATCTCAAATAATAATCAAGTAAGTTAAACATCCATTGCAGATATCATTGGAGTTGAAAATTAGTTCGTTTCAAGTTGGGAAATTTTTCAATCCCCCCCCCCCCCCCCCAATAAATATCTGTCGCTACGCACCGACGAATCGATAAAAAAACGACGAATTTAAACACTAAATCCATCATTATAGCGAATTTCTGCCGTTAACAAGTAAACAAACAAACGTGGTTTAGGATTCAATTCAACAAGATTCAATCTTATGGATTCAATAAACGATTTATTAAAACACGAGAATTAAAAATATTTTTTTTTTGAAAATTGAAAAAAAATTATAAATAACAATTATACTGAATACATTTAATAAAAAAAAATTCCCCTTTTTTAAAAATGAATCTAAATATTTTTTCGACAAAAAGAAGTAATATGAAATAATAATTTCTTCATAACAAAAAAGAAAGATAATATCAATCGAAAAATCATTTAATATTTTAAAACACATAATAATTAACATTAAAAAAAAAAAAAAAAAAAAAAAAAAAAGATTTACTGCCTACATTCAGATTGTTAACTCAACTTATTAGAGTACCGTGACTTTGCAAATTCTGTTTCCACCCGGTTTCCACAGAAGATGGATTAAGACTCCTCCTACATACGAAGTGACGTCAAACCTATGCACCAATCACAGACGAGAAAAGTAAAAAAAGGCAATTTTTAAATATAAAACGAGTTTTCCCAGAAAAAAGAAAAGTGTTATTCACCCCGTCTTACTCAGATTTATATTATATATCAATTTTTAAAAAAATCGTTAGAACCGTTTTCGAGATTTTCAAATTAGGAACTTCCTTCTTCCATACCATAACAACGTTTTCGCTTTAAAAATGGCTATTTAGATCTCAAAATATACTGCACGTAGAAATGTAAAAATTTCAGTATACGATTAGACTGCAGATATAAGACTGTTCTAGAAAATTCAGAACAATAGGACCTATATCTGCTGAGTTATTAAAAGGCGGCTTTTCGCGTTTTCTTTGATGTCCAGTTAGCTGTATATATGAGTTCCGCCATCTACGAATTCTACGATACGATACGATACGATTTTAGGCTTAAGGCTGCGTCACTCGTAATACTACCGTCTTCCATGATTAAACTATCAAAATATGAATCAGGTATAAAGCATTCTCTATCGAACATACAAAAAAAAAAAAAATCTCATCAATAATTTATTGATGCATTGTTTAATGCAACTTCACTGTAAAAAAAAAAAACGGACTAAAAAACGGAAATACTACTTACTGGCAATCTAGACGCCAGTACTATTTCCGTTTTTTTACGGGAATTTTTATCCATAAATTACAGAAAATTTTCCGTTTTTCTGATTAAAAACGGAAATTTTTCTGTAATTTATGGGTAAAAATTTCCGTAAAAAAACGAAAATAGTACTGGCGTCTAGATTGCCAGTAGTATTTCCGTTTTTTAGTTCGTTTTTTTTTTTTTTTTTTTTTTTTTTTTTTTTACAATAATTATAACTGGATGTTGCATAAGGATATGTAAGGTGAAATTTTTCGCATTTTTATTTCCTTATTGCATGGAAATTCATTATATTAATGAATTATATTTACGTATTAAAATTTCGTTAATTTAATGGCTTATTCCAATGTACAGAAAAATAGCATTTTGATTTTTAATATTTTTTAAATTATTAATTATTAGCGCATGAAAGCAACTGATTTTTTAACTAGTGTTTTGTATAAACATCGTACGTTGCAAAATTGTTTTATGTGAAAGTGTGGCACGTTACACTGTTGTTAGATATCGTTGGTGAATTTTTGGCACGCGCACGTGAAAAGGTTCGCCGATTCTGGTATATACAAAGTGTCTACTCTCAACGGTGTCCAACGGCTAATTTCTAAACCGTTAGCCATAGGCATATAGTTCCAATTACAAAAATGTTTTAAATGAGGTTCTTTAGAAAAGAAGTACTTTAACAGTAGTTTTGATCAATAAAAACAATTCTTAAAGAGTTACGAAATTTAAATTTTATACGGTCTCCCGGTCTTAAAAATTTCTTGTAAATTTCTCATTACACTAACAAGACAAAAAAAAAAAAGGTCCCATTTATCTAATATTAAAATTGCCCGAGTTATGAAACTTTGAATTGAAGGCCAATTTTCTGCATCTGAACACAGAAGAGGTGGGCCATGCTTCGAGAGATCATACACAAAGTGCTTAAATTATTAGAAGGATTTATTTACTGTGTAAATTTCTGCACTGCAGCCGAAGGGAGTCACTTCGAGTAAGTTTTAGATAATTTTAATTTTTATTAATTAAGTTTGGGGTTAGATAATCTAATAGCATTTTAAAATATGTATCAATTTGTAAAAAATTGCGACTGTTGCTTTTCATTATTTCATTTAACAAAAATTCTGTTATTTTTTCACTTATATTTTTATTACAAGTTGTATATTTTTCGTTAATATGTCAGAATGAAAATAGATTGCAAATTTATCTTGTAATAGTAATTTTACTCTCAACTATTATTCGTTAATATCTGACGATTATTTATATTTCTAGTAAATTTGTGAATCACCCCTATTTTGCATAGAAAATTATGCTTCAACTTTAAACAGCTATTAATTGGTCAGTCTTAATTGTAGAAGAATGGGACTATTTTTTTTTTTGGCCTTACTACTTAGTGTAATAGGATATTTTTACTAGGACCGGGCCACCGTATAAAAATTTAAATTTCGTAATTTTTAAAGAAATATTTTTATTAACCTAAATCGCTTTTAAAATACTTCTTTACCTCATTTAAAACTTTTTTGTAATTGGAACTATACGGTTTAGGAATTAGCCATTGAACACTGTTGAGAGTGGACTTATACGTATTTATGACACAATCGAATCGGTTGGATTCGAATGCTGCACTTCCCTTTTCGAAACTGGAGACGTTAAGGGGGCTGGTCACTCAGCTTCGGAATTCTCTTCCGTAATGTTAAGTCTATGGACTTTTGATACATTCGCATATTTAAAATATCGTCTGAGGAAATTCATATTTTTAACATCTTTTTTAGGGTTTCGTTCATCTGACGAAACCCTATTCGTCTCACTCCTCTGTCTGTCCGTCCGTCACAGTGCCTGTTCTCAGAAACTATATATGTTGGAGACTTGAAAATTTTCATACTTATAGCTGGACACCTCAAATCAAACGACAAACCATAAAAATTTTAAAAAGTCTTATATATAACCCTATGGGCTCTAACTTGTGTATTTTAAGCTTCTTTTATCTAACTGAGCCCCTAATTAAGTTGAAGACTTGAAATTTTGCAAAATTATAGCTAAACGCTTGCGATCAAACGACAAATTATAAAATTTCGGGAAACCCTCTGCGCTCTAAATTGTGTATTTTAAGCTTTTTTTCTAACTCAGCCCCTAATTAAGTTGAAGACTTGAAATTTTGCATAAATATAGCTAAACACTTGCGATCACACGACAAATCATAAAAATTGGAAAAAGTCTTATATTTACCCCTCCGGTCTCTAACTTGTGTATTTTAAGCATTTTTTCTAACTCAGGCCTAATTAAGTTGGAGACATGGAATTCTGCATACTTATAGCAGAACACTTCCGATCACACGAAAAATCATAAAATTTTCAAAAAGTCTTATATTATTGACCCCTTCGGGCCTCCTTTTCACCCGGGGGCATTTTTCTAACTTTTGCCGACATCCTTTGGACCACTCTTTCATATTATGCACCATAGACACATATTTTAGTTCTATACTTTTTACGCCAGGGGGCGCCTACCTATGTCGGGTGCTATGAGCCCGATTCCCTCGACCAATATAACTACGGATATGTTGTAAAACGGAATTTCGTTTGGAAAGAGGTTTGTTTAGAAAATAGTGCGCCCCCTGCTTGCGAAATGTGGAACTAACAGATTTTGCAAAAGGATAAAGTGTTTTGAAAGGAATATTAAACAAAACCCTCTGTGCGATCTGTGACCACACTTACCCACTTGTTCTGTGTACTCTTCTTAAAGGATGTCTCTTTTTTCTTAGTTTTCAAAATATTTCTAAAATCTATGCTGAATTTAATATTTTATATGTTAAAAGCGGGCGAACTGTGAGTAAGATTTTAACACTTTTCCTGTAAAATTAAGTCTGTACTTTAGAGATATTTTGAGAACTAAGAAAAAAAAAGAGACATCTTTTAGGAAGCATACACAAAAAAATAGAAGTTAAAAATATTAATTTCCCGAGAAGATATACGAATGTAGCAAATGCCCATATACTTTACATTGGTGAGGGGAAATCAGAAGCTGAGTGACCAGCCCCCTTAATTCTGTGGTACTAATGTTTGATTACATTTCCGCAAACTTTACCACTTATACTCTGTCCCCCCTTTTTTTTTGTCGATTTTACCAACAGAATCGGTTGTAAAATGGTTTGAAAATGAATTAAATAAGAATAAGGAATGCTTTTTGGTACGTGGGTAGAACAGAAGATGTTATTGTATATTATCGTTAATGGTTATATTATATTTTCCTAGATTAAGAAACGTTTGTCTTTTTTTTTTAGTGTAATGTGAAATTTAAAAGTTACTTAATAATTCTAACAACCAGGGTTGCGTAGTCGGTGGGTAAAATGGACGACTCCGACTCCGGGAATTTTAACATATCCGACTCCGACTCCGACTCTTTCGCTCAAAAATGGGTCCGACTCCGCAGCCCTGCTAACAACTCTAAAACGAAGATTAAATGCAAAAAAAAAAAAAAAGCTGTTTTGTTTTTAGCTCCCGACATGCTATTTCTTTCGGACTGCAATTAAAATGTCGTCCCTAAAAAATAGCGTTCTGCTGCATAAGCCAGCCGTAAAACGAAACAGATGCATCATTGTACGGTTAAATACCGATAATCTCTACAGCAATTTCTAAAACTTCTAAGCATCGCACATTTTCAATTTTTACACTTTAGTATAGGGAGAAAAAAAGTACTTTTAACTGCAATTTGTTCGAAAACTGCATCTCAATTTATTTTTCAGATTTTTAATTTTTTTGTAGTTTTTAAAGCCATTTCTTTAATGGTGGCAACTGAAGTACTCCATTTCTGTTGAAAGTAAAGGGAAAACAGTTAGAAAATAGTAGATTACTACATCTTTTTGTTGTCATTTTCTCATAACAACTGGAAAAGAATTGTAATTAAAATACGTGCAATTTTGAAAAAATATAAATGAATGATTTCTGATATAACATAGAGCTATTATGAATTATGGTTACTTTTAAGTATCCATATTGACCCTTTGCCCTCCGGAGGTGACTCTCAATCACCACTAGTGTTGCCAAGTGTCCCGTGTAAACAGAGGCTGCAAATGCTCTGGACACCAGTTTGCTAAAGTAATTTTCTCCGCCTTACCTAATGGCAGAATTACACTGGACAACAGTGGTTTTGTCCTAGAACTAAAATTAGTTGATTCTAGATCAGTTTTTGGCGCTGATTCCGAATATGCTTTCTGTTTATCACTAGGTGGTCCAGGTTTTGAGAAATTTGCATATTTAAATTTATGCAAATTTAAGCTTTTTTGTGCTATTTTATGCAAATTTTAGATACGATATATGCCGCATCTAATTACGTTTTCTAGATAATGTCTACTTGAGTATTTGCTTCAGATAAATGTCACAATTTGCATATTCTTAACATTTATTTATCAGTTATAAAAGCCTAATTTGCATATTTTTCAATGGTGTAATGTTTACATCACTATCAACTTTAAAATAATTGCCACAGAATTGACGTAATGTTTTTCTAAACTAGATTTTTATGCTGATTTCAAATCTGTAGTTTGTTTTCTTATGTCATGTCTAGTTTTTGAGTAAGATGAATTTCAACTTTTGCACGGCATTAACACAGGTTTGATATAAGATATTTTTTAGGGGTGTGTAATTCATTGACAAGAAGGTGAACAGGGTTAGATTCATATCAGAGACATAAACAAAAATTTGCATAATCGAAAAAAAAAAAAAATAAGTAGTAGAATCTATTCTAACTAGTTGAAGTTTATCATACAAAGTATCATAAAAAGCTATTTCTGTCTTTTTTGACCAAAAACTAAAATTTCACAAAACTAGACGTGATAGAAGAAAACAGATACAAGATTTGAAATCAGCTCAAAAATCTGGTTTAGAAACATATTAGCATACTCGTGCGGTAGAAATATTTGAACGTCAAGAAACATTATTAGAAAAACATGAAAAATATGTAAATTAGGTACAATATTTCACAGTCACATGTGAGTATAATCTCAGAAACAACGTTTTTGTGAAGTAAATTAGGTAGCAATCATAACATAAAACAAAAAACCCTGTCTGATATTGCTTTATATCTTAAATTTACAAGTAATTGTATAAAATGTACTAAATTTGCATAAATTGAAATTTGCAAACTTGACGTGCTGGAGTAAATCTAAAACTAGATTAGGAATCAGCACAAAAAACCGCATGAAAAACAACTAATTTCTGTTTTACGACAGAGCAAAGTTCAAATTTATTGACCAGTGATCGGCGATTAAAGATAGTTAAATAAACAGTAAGAAATTAGTGGTATGCAGAGCATTCGGAGCCCTGATTTCCGTGCGACGCCTGGAAACACTCTCGAGTGCAAAGGGTTAATGTTACAAACAAATGAACGCATGCGAATCGTTAGATAGCCGATTTTTTTTTGTCGAGTTTACGACGTCGCTTTTTGTTGGGTTTTTGTATTATTCCGCGATAGTGACTTATTTGTGTACTTTTTTATAGATGTTGTTTAAGAGATTGGATCGTAAATGCGGTATTCTTCAGCGGATGCAAATGACGTCGTTTTATATAAAATAAAAGCGTATATTTTAAGTCTTAAAACTGAAATACGTTTTGTACTATCTATACTTATGTTGGGTTTTTTTTTTCATCTGGAACGACAGAACCAGAATCCCTGCTTCTTGCTTTTATTTTTCTTTCTTTTTTTTAAGAATATGACAATTTTATTTAATTTAGCAAAAACATATTACGTTTTCTCTTTCAATTTAATTAAAAAAATATTAAGGTTATAATTATTTTCATTGAAAAAATAAGTTCAAAATTTTATTAACATTGTCATTTGAAAAATACACAGTCCCCTTAACATATTTCGATGTTTATAAACATTTTAATTTAGAGAGAAAATTACAACTCCAAAGTAATAGAGAAATAATAAAGAAACAAAATCATCTCACCATCTCTTGTATTAATAAATTTAATAATATTTTTACAGAAAAAGAATGAAAGAAAATCATTATCACATTACTTTCTAGAAAGTATATAATTAATATTTCCTGTTACCACTTAAAATTTATGAAAAATCAAAATTAGAAATGGTAAGGAAAAAACCCCATAATTAAAGTAAACAGAAATATCATTATTGAAAGCTATTGAATGCTGTTATTAAAACCTAAGAATGTAGAGGGGGTAAATATTATTTGAGGTAATATGTTGTTATAAGATTCCAGAGAAATTGAAAATATTTGTAGGGATTTGTTTATTAGATAAATACTTTTATAAAAGATGTTTTCGGAAAGTAACTTTTTGATGAAAATTCTTGGAAAATATATCGTATTGCTTTTCGGGGGAATATAATTACAGTAAACTCTGTCTAAGGTGAAATCGATCGGGACCAAGAAAATTTTCCGCAGTACACAATATTCCGCCTTAGACAATTTTTACTCTATGTCTATGGATTCGCAGGGACTTGAAAAATCTTTCCGAGTTAGACAGATTTCAGTCTTACACAGAGTCCGCCTTACAGAGAGTTTAGTGTATTACCCTGTAATTATTGTATAATTGTAATTGATTATAATATTATTTTTCATAAGTGTTGCCATGTGAAAATAATAATTTTTCTAATTCATGTAGAGAACTTCTGATATTTTTTGTAGTGCTATACACTGTAAAAAAAAAAAAAAAAAAACGGACTAAAAAACGGAAATACTACTGGCAATCTAGACGCCAGTACTATTTCCGTTTTTTTACGGGAATTTTTACCCACAAATGACAAAAAAACTTCCGTTTTTAATCAGAAAAACGGAAAATTTTCTGTAATTTATGGGTAAAAATTCCCGTAAAAAAACGGAAATAGTACTGGCGTCTAGATTGCCAGTAGTATTTCCGTTTTTTAGTCCGTTTTTTTTACAGCGTATATTTTGAAAAATCATCCCGTGATTCTAGATTAGTAAGATGTTCAAAAGAAATTTCTGAATTCATACCGCTATTGTCTTAAATTTTCTAGTTTTAAAACCAAATAGCATTAAAATATTCAATTTGCTGAAAATGTATTCAAATCTTAAACACTAAAATAAATAAATTACAAAATAGCATTGGATAAAAAAAAAAATTTAAAGTAAAAGTTAAAGAACATATATTATTCATTATCATATTATTTTGGACAAAATATATAGTTAATTTTTCCTGTTTTTACTTAAATTTTATGAAAAGTCAAAATTAGAAATGGCAAGGTAAAAACATATTAAAGTAAACAGAGATATCATTATTGAAAGTCATTAAATTTTGTTATTAAAACCTAAGAATGTAGAGACAGTAAATATTAAGAGAAATAAAAAATATTCGAAAGGATTTGTTTATTAGATATATTATAATATACTTTTATAAAAGATGTTTTGAAAAACAACTTTTTGTTGAAAATTCTTGGAAAATATGTCATGTTGCTTTTCTGGGAATTAGTGTTGTTACGTGACAAAATGATACGTTTACTAAGTCATTTAGAGAATTTCTGATATATATATATACATATATATATATATATATATATATATTGTGTGAGTGCTATTACATTTTGAAAAATCTTCACGTGATTGTAGATTATTAAAATGTTTAAAAGAAAGTTGTGATTTAAATATAATTTTCCATAAAGATATTTTCTTGAAATTTTCAGTTAAAAATCAAATATTATTAAAATTTTCAATTTGTGAAAAATATATTTGAATTTAAATTTTAAAATAAATATATAAGAAAAAAATTAGAAAACATATAAATAAAAAATAATTTAAAATATTTTTTGCAACTGGCCTTTCGCATATATATTTTCATATGTTTTGAATATAAAACCGTATAAGACAACGCAGATATATATATATACTTGTATTTATTTATTTTTCAATGCTAAAAGGAAAAAATATACTAAATTTAATATGCATTAAGCGAAAAATCTGAAATTTAGTATTTGAAACTTTTAATTATTTTTTTATTCCATAAATTTTTCTGAAATTAATTTTGTTAACTTTTCTGTCAATCTTAATAAATGGACGATATTACCTCAAAAATTCGTATATTATGTAAGCAACATTGCATCAAACAACCGCTGTTGAGAATATAATTTTAATATCAAATCTGTGCAATAAATATGTCATTACTGCATCTTATACTAGAAAATACGTTTTTAACATTTTCTGTCTCCAATTCACACAAAGTTCTAGGAAAAATTCAAAATTAGATACAATTGTAATAAAAATGTCTTGTGCTAACTGATAAACAAAAAGCTTAAAATAAAATATTTGTTTCATTTAATACTAAGGGTGCACTTTAGACATTCGGTTCTACCATGTACTAAATAATAACAATAAAATGCCCAGAATCTTTACAGGAATATAACTTTAATATTAAACTCACAATAAATATTTATTATTCCATTATATTACAGGAAAATTCAATTAAAATTTCCCGTTAATGCTTTATAAATTTCTAGATGAGAGATAAAAATTAGAAATTCTTACAAAAAATGTCGTTAAAATAAATAATAGTATCTTCATTAAAAGCCACTGAATACTTATTATCAAAATAAAAGAATGTAGGCGAAAGGTAACGTCCGAGGTAAATATTGATATAAGAGAGAGTGTGTTATTAGAAAACCCTAGAGAAATTGAAAACATTTGTTAAGATTGTTTACAAACTTTTTATACTTTTACAACAGATGCCCGGAAAACTTGTTTTTTTTTCATAATAAAGATTATCAGAAGCTATGTCATATCTACCTATATTATGAAGCAAAAATATGTCATTGAGTAAAGCTGACGTCATATGGACGGTGGCAAAAACGGGAACAATCAATTTAGCATTTTTCGCAAATTTGCTAACTTCTAACCAACGCACAATTCAATTTTACTGCGTCGAATAGGGGGGAAATGTAGGTTATGCAATTAGTCTAAAATCTGTATCGCAAGTTACTGATATTTCATGGTTTTTAAAATAATAAATTCATGAATAAAAAAATAAATAAAATAAAATACACAAAACAAAATTTTAACAGAATTGTCGAACTACGCGTTTAACCCATTAATACCTAGCGTCCCATTTTTGGGACGTTTCGAATTTTAATAAATTTTATTAATTTTCTGCTTCTTTTACACAACATGAAAATTGTATGAACTAATTGTCTATAAATGTCTTTATCTATTATTGAGAGATGACGGCATAAGATTTTTTTTTTTTTTTTTTTTTTTTTTTTTTTTTTTTTATGAAGGCCTTTTTTCGGTGTTTATAGATTTTTCATTTTTCAGTAATGTGAAAAGTAAAAAGTAAGTTTATTTGTATCAAGGATCCAAATAAATAAATTATAATCTTAGCTTGTACACTTCTTTAAAATAAGTATTTTTTCAAATTGAGAAATTATATGTTCAAGCCCATTTTTTATGCATATTTGTAACGTACAAAATATAGGACGCCAGGGGGGAAATGGGTACATATTTCTATTAACCGTTTAGGGAGCAGTTATTTATGTAAAGTCCTTTTCAAGATGATTTTGAAATAAATTGTTTTTTTAGCCTCAAATACGATTATTCTTAATTTATTATTAATAATACTTATAATGTATAATTAGTCTCTGTAAAGAAATAAACATATTTTTTAATAGTTTATAAAAATACTAATTATAATGTATACAATATAAAAGCTTAATTTATATAAATTTAGACAAAACATATAATTATGCATTTTTCCACATATCGACATTCCCATATTTAGTACGTTTACATTTTATCAAATAAATACAAAAATATTTTAACGTAATTTTTTTTTAGTATTTTTCCAGTTCATTTTGCAACATTTTAAAGGGATTTACCAACAAATTTGAGAAAACAAAAATTTAGGCATAAATGGGTTAAATACTGAAATAATCAGAATAATAATAATAAAAAAAGGTTGCTGTAAATATAGAAATTTTTGGCGATTTCTTTGGCTGTTAACCCCTGGCATAAAGATGAGGATAATACGAAAGTATCGTTTTTAATAAATTTCAAAACTTTCTTTGAAGATTTGACATTTTTCACACAAAAATTCTTTTCGGTGTTGATACTGGGAAAATAAAAATGTATTAAATATAAATAATGTATTTAGAGTTTTCATTATGAAAGTTTTCATGTTCTGCACACCCGGCAATATGATCTGTAATACAGGAAGTCCGGATTGGATCTACCTGGGTTTTTTTAAATGCATGTTTCCTCGTGATGGAAATGATATTTTGTTCAATTGCTTCATTTTTAGAGTATCAATTATTTATAAATGTTTCTTTTTCTCGTTAATTATCAAACCTTTCAAAAGAATTTAATTTAGATCACAAAGACATTCTTTTAATAATGTTTTAGTTTTATGAGTTTTGAAAACCAATTTAGTAAAAATTCAGAAAGAGAAGAAGTTCTAAATTAAAAATTTAAAAAGTCTTATGTATTATGCATCCATATGTGTAACTTCTTTTTATTTAAATTATGATATTCATTTTCACATGTTTTCATTATAAAATCTTTTTTCTTCTCTTTTGTTACGAAACTTTAAAACCCCAATATGTTATACTTTGACTCAGCTATATTTGATATAGGGTAATTCCGGGATTTATGCCGCACATTTTTTTGAATCGGTGTATAAAGTTCCATGGTGGAAAAAAAAAAATCATGCTGTGCTATTTAATGTCAAATATACAACGCGTATTATGCGACAAAAAAATTCAAAACAAATTATTAATATTTTTAAGAATCTTTTTCTAAAACATTACACTGCGGCGCGTCACCCGTACATTCAGGCTGAGACACCGCACTTGTACGGTAGTTATGCCGCGCTTGTAATAAGAACAGAATGAAGTTATAAATAAAAATATTTAAAAAAATATTCATATCTGGACTATAATTATGGATGTAATAACAAAATGAAACTAAATGAGTACAATGAAACGTATTAGTAGATTCTTTAAATTAATAATTGTTGCCTAATTTCAATATTAAAATTATAGACTTATTTTTTTTACATTAAATTTTAATTGTTATTTCAGCAACAACGTAACATCAATGTATTAGAAAGGGAAAAGAAAAAAAGTAAAATTGTGTTTACATAATTTATTTGTTAACCCTTTCGGGACCGGTGACTGTTACACAAATTTTAATCGTTGGTACCACCTTTTTAAAAGAAGTTACCTTTACTTAAGTAATCATGAAAATGCTCTAATTAAACAAAGCAAATATTACTTTTCTTTCTTACTGGTGCCAGAAACAAATTTTGTAAGCTCTTTATGAAGGTGCTTATATGCACCTATGGTTCCGAATGGGTTAAGAGATCGACTTCAATCTACAGAAAAAAGTGTCGAAAAAGTACAGTCTTTATGTAACTACATTTAAACACACGATGCAACGAAGCCAATAACACTTCCTCTTTTTTGGAGTAGTTTGCAAAGAACGTCTGCGTTACGCGTAATCCAATTTTTCAATATTATCATCTTGACTTGCATCTTTCTTCCCCTTCTTACTTTTTATTTTCCTCCTTTTTCTCCTTTGGTTTTAGTAAACTTGATAACATGTCTAACATGGTTAATCTGTGCAAAAAGAAAAGCAAAAGTTAATAACACTTAATCATTCCGTAGAAAAGAAACTGCGGCATGTATACCGGAATAGCAGTGCGGCATGTATTCCATTTTGCATGGTGCAGACGTCGGCCATCACAGTTACCTGCCATTGCTAAGGGGAAGGGCGTAATCATACACAGAGTACTCTATACAAACGCTACACTTAGTTTTGACTTCGAAATCATGCATGCATTTAGTAACTAGTGTATGAAAAGTATTTAAACATAACGTGTTTAAAAGTTTGGACTGTGAAATCATGCTCTTACGTCAAATTAAGGATTGTACTTCTACAAGTAAACATCGAAATAGTATTCACGCTATACACTGGTTAAAATAATCTCATTGCGCACCTATACTGTGCGTTTGACGACCATCTATCGATAATTACAAGAAATACAAGGGGAGCGGCATCTATCCCGTATGCGGCGACTCTCCCGGAGTTACCACATCATGGAAATAAAACAACTTCTTTACTTCATCCCATTTCGTCGTATTTTGTTTCTGCTTTTCTCCCAATTTTGATGGGTAAAATCATATTATCATAAATAAGTTTTTGTCTAGTAAAATTTTAAAATTATGTATATGAGGAATTTAAGATAATTTAGGTCTGATGATTCTACCTTGATTCCGCAAATATTTCAATTTTCACAATATTTTCCAATATTTAAATTTTCACAATATTTTCCAATATTTCAATTTTGTCAATATTTTCCTAAATTTCAATATTTTACTATTTTTCAGCTTCTTATCTCGCTTTTTATTATAATTTATTTTTGATTTTTTTTCTTCATAAAAGGTACGACTTCATTTTTGATTTTGATTTTTTCATTTGTGAATGATAAATTAATATTATTTTATAATGGCTATATAAATGTATTAAATACCCATGATTATACAGCCCCAGCAATTTTTATGTATCACCAAATGAATAATGTAACAAATATTATTACCCTGAAGTACAATTTTAATAACAAATCTTTACAATCAAAATTGCCTTTCTTCTTGGAAAATATGCAACTGATTTTTTTACATAAAATTCTAGCAGAAAAGATTAATAAATTATGTCAAACAAAGATATCGTTTTAAAAGCCATTCAAAAATTTAAAGATGTAGAGGAAAACACCGAGGTAAATATTAACAGGAAAATTCTTATAGTAAAACCCCAGAGAAATTCAAAATACTTGTATTAACTTGTTTACTTAGCAGTATATTTTTATAACAATTATGGAGTAAAGCATTTTTTTTTAAATTAAGGATTAGAAGAAAATGATTGAAGTAGCCGCGTGAGAATTATCATAATAAAATAACTTTTTAAAAATTCATAGTTAGAGAATTATTGGTATTTTATTTCACTACAAAGTATTTTCAAACTTACCACCCACAGCTAATTAATTCCTAAAACGTTTATAACACGTATTATTTTATATACAATTTATAAAGATATTCTCGCACAGTTTTAATATTTACGATGCTACATAATAAAGCTGTTGAAAGAAAGAAAATTACACTAGCCTGCAAAATTTTGTTTGTGTGTCATGTTTTTTACCGTTTGATAATTGACTCTTCTGTACTGTACTGTGTGTGACTCTCCCTGTGAGACCACCTCCATTAAGCGACCATCTCCCCGAATGACCATTTTTTCATGGAACGAAATTATTCCCATAGGCTCAATACTCATTTTACCTTCATTCAGAGACCATCCCAATTGAACTCCCTCCATAAGCGACCCATTTCTTTGAAGAAAAGGAAACAAATTCCGTTTTTTCCTGGTTACTTGAAGAAGGTTTTATTAGAAAAATAATTCCGGTAAACGCATTATTCATCAAACTTCTAAACTAAGTTCAGATTTTTTTTTAAAATTCCGGTAACTTTTAAGTGTTTAAACCCCTTTGTGCCTTTTTAGGTAATGAATTTAACTCTCATGACAAATTAAGAATGACGGTCAATAGACTACCCTGCCCTATTCTGTCAGGAAACTCTCAAAGAAATAAATTAACGAAATCGTCATTATTTGTTTCCATTTAAAAAAAAAATGCATGTATTTACTGAATTTTGAATGGACTTGTAGATAAAAATTATGAATGGTAAAACCGTAAAATCAAAGCAAAAGTCAATGTATTCATTTTTTAAACTCTGCAGTAATTAACTTATGTAATTAACTTTTGTTTTGATACTTAAATTTTTATATTTTTTCGTAATGTGAAAAATAAATTTTAGTAACATTAATTGTTACCTTTTTTCAACAATTAAAATCTAGATTTAAACATGACCTCCATTAAGAGACCACCTCTCGGAGCGACCAATTTTTATTGGAACGGAGCGTGGTCGCTTTAGGGAGGTTTTACTGTATTTTGTAGCCCTGAATCCGAAAATGACCTTCATTTTTAACTATCACGTCAGCTTTTTTTTTGCAAATTGTAAATTTCAAAATTAAAAAGTCAAATAGATGCGAAAATCTGATACCATAAAATAGATGTGATGGTTGTGATTTTTAACTTTTGATAATTAATTCCTATGTAATTTTTAGCACTGATTCCGAAAATGACCTTCATTTTTTATCACCACGTCAGGATTTTTCGCAAATCGCAAATTTTAAATTTTTTAAAAGTCTAAATATTGCAAAAATCTGACGCTATAAAATAGATGTAAAACGGTGTTTTTTCATAATATTGTTTTCATATTTTGACTTATCTTATGTATTTTTACAGCTAAACATGTAAATAATTGTGTGTTTAAAATCATTATAATTTTATTCCTTGTATGGAAGTTTCCTTGAACCACTCATGTGCTGTCTCGCGCTTTTCTTTTCATATTCTCTATGGCAGGGTTGGCGTGCCGAACTTGGCACATAAGAAAACTTTTTTGGCACGCGAAAAAAGTTATATTATATTCAATTTAAGGGAAACAATCGATTTTATGTTTTTTTTTTTTTTTTTTTAAGGTTCTATTTTTGAAAATTGAATATTAAGAGATAGTTTGCATATTAATATACCTAATTGACACACTTTCTACTTTAGGTTAGGTTTTATTTTATTTAGGATTAGGGTTTTAAGTTATTTTAGGTTTTATTATAATTGGATTTTAATTTTGAAAATGAAATTTTAATTGTCAGTGTAAATATCATAATTATGTATCTATTGAACCTGCTTCTACCTGAAGAACTAAAAATGATCTGATTTGGAAGTATACAATAATAGAAAATCTCATTTATAGATTATTAATACGAAATTCGATGCGACATGGCTATATTGTTGAGTAAATACAGCATAATAAATAAGTTAGAAATCGAATTTAGTATAAGTGTAAAAATATTTGAGTAAAAATTCTATAAATATTAATTATTAATTTTATCTACGTTAAAATGTTTCTGGTGCGTTAGAATGTTGGTACACAATAATTTTGAAATTTTTGGCACGCACTCTCAAAAAGGTTCGCCATCTCTGCTCTATGGGGTTCACCCAACACGTCCTATATCACATTTCAAAATGTCCTTGTAGGATGTGTTGTCTTGATGGGAACCCTGTATCTCCCCCCTTTAAATACTTAGAGGGAGAGACACTAAAATGAAATGTATAAATTGGACGAATGGAAATTAAAAAACAAACTGATTAATCACAACTGATCATGCACTAACTTACATATTTATTATTGTTTATAGCAATTTTTTCCTATCAAAATATATTTGAAAAAAAAAATATATATATATAAGATCTGTCAACCCCCCCTACCCCCATTACAAAAAAAAAATCTTTTACAATATAACTGCCCTACTTACAGACAGAGACACCAATAAAGAAATATATTAAATGCGATAAACGGGCATTATAGACAAACTAATTAAACATAACTTACAGATTATGCCATCCAACCCTTCTACCCCCCCCCCCCCCAAAAAAAAAAAAAATCATAATATATCTGTCCTATTTACAGGCACAGACACCAACGAATAAATATATAAATGCGATAAACGGACATTATAGACAAACTAATTAAACACAATTTATAGGTTCTGCCATTCCCCCCCCCCCCCCAAAAAAAAAAATCTTTTATAATATATCTGTCCTACTTACAGACACAGATACCAACATAGAAATATATAAATACAATAAACGGGCATTATAAACAAACTAATTAAACACAACTTTTAGGTTCTGCCACCCCCCTCCACCCCCACCCCCCCAAAAAACTTTTATAATATATCTGTCCTACTTACAGACAGAGACACCAACAAAGAAATATATTAAATGCCATAAACGGGCATTATAGACAAACTAATTAAACATAACTTATAGGTTATGCCACCCCCCCCCCTCCACCCCCCTCAAAAATCTTTTATAATATATGTGTCCTATTTACAGACACAGACACCAACAAAGAAATATATAAATGTGATAAATGGGCATTATAGACAAACTATAATTAAACACAACGTATAGGTTCTACCATCCACCCCCCCCCCAAAAAAAAAAAAAAAAAAAAAAAAATCTTTTATAATATATATGTCCTACTCACAGACAGAGATACCGACAAAGAAATATAAAAATGCGTTATCGTTAAAGAAATACATAAATGCGTTATTTATCGCTGTTTATAGAATTTTTTTGTCCCTTACCAACAGGCATTATAGAGAAACTAATTAAACACAACGTACAGGTTCTGCTATCCACCCCTTCTACCCACACACCCATAAAAAATCTTTTATAATGTACCTGCCCTACTTACAGACAAAGACACTAACAAAGAAATACGTATATAACTGCGATGAACAGGCATTATAGACAAACTAATTAAACACATACTGTTCATGCATTAACTTAAATATTTATTGTTGTTTGTAGCAATTTTTTTTTTTTTGCTATCAACGCTTATTTGAATAGAAAGATGAGATTCTGCCAATTTGAGGCAAAAAAGCTTTTTATCTTTTCGTATTAAATGTCATGGTAGAAAAGTACTAAAAAGAAGGGATAATGGACATAGCCATGGGCTTTTATTAAAGGGGGCTCTTTCTTGTGAATAGCTTGTTCAGCAAATCGTATTAATTAAATTTTTCCCACGTATCGTGATTGAATTTATAAGGAGAATCTGATCAGCCAGCAAGTGTTAAGTCAGTATATAAAAAACTATGTGATTAAGCTTTTTGGAGATTTTTAAGGTTTAAGGAGATTTGTTATTTCTGTATTGGTAATGGATGATAAGGCGAGGCGGAAAAATGAAATCTTATAGGTTAATTTTGATTTTCCAGAAGACCTAACTTATACGAAATTTAATTTAAGACAGCGATGATGAAGTGCTTTATAAAAAATACTCAAATGTTCAAACCAGGCATCATAATTTTTTTTTCTTTTAAAGCTTAATTATTACGGGAAAATACATATTTTCAAATGTAAAGCAGCAAAAATTAGCTTAAGGGAAAAGAGTAAAAGTAAGTTTCCAAATGCACTGCAGGTATACAATGTGTGTTTAAAATAGAGGATATTATTAGTTGCATATTCAGACATTTGAAGTTCTAGCAGATAATGCAACCACAGTGTGTAAAAATGTGCTAAAACCCCCCAATTTTATGCATTGTTACTCTTATTATTATTTATAACATTTCCTTGTAGAAAATGATTGGAAAGAGGAAAATAATGGAAATTAAAAGTATTAGGTTTAGATTAAAAAGCTTTTTGGACGTTTTTAAGGTTTAAGGAGATTTGTTATTTCTGTATTGGTAATAGATGATTACAAAAAAAGTGAAATCTTATAGGTTAATTTTGATTTTCCAGAAGACCTAACTTATACGAAATTTAATTTAAGACACCGATGATGAAGTGCTTTATAAAAAATACTCAAATGTTCAAACCAGGAATCATATATTTTTTTTTCTTTTGAAGCTTAATTATTACGGGAAAATACTTATTTTCAAATGTAAAGCAGCAAAAGTTAGCTTTAGGGAAAAGAGTAAAAGTAAGTTTCCAAATGCACTGCAGGTATACAATTTGTGTTTAAAATAGATGTTGCATAATCTGACAGTTGAAGTTCTAACAGATAATGGAATCACAATGCTTAAAAATGTGCTAAAAACTGTTATTTTTATTTATTATTACTCTTAAAATTTCCTTATAGATAATAATTCGAAAGAGGAAAATAATATATATTAAAAAGAGGTTAAATTATAAGAAAAGTGACTTTTTAATGGGCATTATAGACAAACTAATTAAACAATACTTATAGGTTCTGCCATCCACCCCTCCCGCATTTTTTTTTTTTTAAGATATCTGTCCTACTTATAGACACATACACCAACAAATAAATATATAAATGCGATAAATGGGCATTACAGACAAACTAATTAAACACAACTTATAGGTTCTGCCATCCACCCCCTCCACCCCCCACCTAAAAAAAAAAAGAATATTTTATAATATATCTGTCCTACTTACAGACAGAGACGCCAACAAAGAAATATAAAAATGCGTTATAGTTAAAGAAATATATAAATGCGTTATTTATCGTTGTTTATAGCAATTTTCTTTTTCTACCAACGGGCATTATAGGCAAACTAATTAAACACAACCAGGGGCGTAGCTACAGATATTTTTTCGGGGGGGAGAGTTCGAAAATTTCCCAACTTCAAACAAATTCCTCCAACATTCAACTAAAGTGATATGCACAAAGTGTGTAATAATGATAATGAAGCTTATGCATAAAAAATTCCTTTCCAAAGAAAAATTTTGAAACTAGAAAAATAAAAATTCTATTTATTGGTTTGTTTAATAAAAAAACAAACACGCATTTTTCTTTCTTCTGTCTTTACAAGACGAAAGTATTGATTTCGTAAAAAAATTCTACAACTGGTTTTCGACGGTTTGATACGTTTTAGAAGGTCCTGAACATGATTTGACTGTTTTTAGAAAATGTCTGTCTGTGTGAATGTGGCACAAATTTTGTGGGTGCTCTATCTCAAGAACTAATTCGCGGAATTTTATAAAACTTTAGATTCAGTTATACCTCGATAAAAATTAATGCTGATTAGTTTTGGATGTAAATTACCCAAAAGGTGGCGCTGCTATGCTGTATTTTTCACGATTTACATGATTTTAGCGATAGTTATATCTCAAAAACTGTTCCACAGAATTTGATTAAATTTCATATTATGTTAAACCTTGACATAATTTAGTGCTTATTAGGTTTTTGTATATATCTGTGGCACTGCTGTGCAGCATTTTTCACGATTTTCGCGTTAGTTATATCTGAAAAACTAATGCACGGAAATTTAGTCAAACTTCATATTCGGTTACACTTCCTTATTGGGCTTGGGTCCTTACTGTCCAAAGGTATCGCTTTTGAGCTCTTTGGGTTTGGAATTTTGGTTGCAGACATCTAAGAGCATGGGTGTCGAGATTCAATGATTTGTTTGAAAAATGCGATGCTTCTATCTCCTTTTTAAATGCACACAATTAAACGAATTATAAATTAAATGCACACAATTAAACCTTTAGAATTCATTATTATGGGCATAGAATTGTTATTTAATTTTAACATTGTGATTGCAAATTTTGAAGTATTAACATGTATGGATAGAATAAGGTTTTGGGATTGGCACATCCAAATAGTTTTCATTTAACATCAATTCTTTTTATCTTCAAAGAAGCTAACCCTGAGGAAGCTAACCTAACATCGTCCAGTTTAATAAAATCCACTATTTCACTTTCACATTTTAAAAGCATTAGGCTGTCAAGTCTGTCAGGCCTCATTGTAGCTTGCAATATATATATTTTAAATTTTTATTTGACTAAAGATTCCTTCATTAGATGCAACGCCAAAAAGATAAGCTGCTGTGAATGTTAAGATACGAGTATATAGTTTGACAGTGTTGATCCCAAATAGTCTTTGAATTTCATGGCATGAGTAAAAGGTTTGTTAAGTGAGTTAGGATTTGGTTTATTTCTATTTGACTCTGCAAGTCATGCACATCCGGTTTCTCATATCCAGGTGGAAACATTATTAACTTTTCTAAGTTAGTGATACTCAAATTTACCTTGCACAATTGTAATTTAAATATGGCATGTATTGGTGCAATATTCTCCTGATATAGGGAACATTGTCATTTAAGCCCATTACTAAATTGCCGAAATTTTCTTGTATTTCTCATAACTCTTCCCTGTAAAACTTATGTGCATCAATGTCCATTGCTGTGCTATTATTTTTATCTATTCCATTTGGTGAAACCGTTTTCTCACGGTGCTTTCAGAAATCAGCTTCTTCAATCACATCCTAATATTCATAATTGTTTATGAACTTGTCTATAAGGAAATCTTTATTTCTTCAAAATTTTATTCAAGTACCTGTCAGTGTTTATGTCAACCTGTATGTCGATTTTTTTCTTCAGTTGATGGACTGCTTTCATGGTCATATTTCTGTTCCAAATTCAAATTTTTACCTTTTTCATCCTCGAATGGATTTTTAGATGCTCCAAAATCTTGTACGAAAGCTCTTTTCCTATTGTGAAGGGTTCTTTCGTGCTAAGATTTATAGTCATTTTTTAGAACAGCTTTAAACACACAACACTGGACTTTTGGCTTAAAATTTCATAAATACCTATAAATATAAATGAACAGGACATATATACATTTCCGCACACAAATAAAGGTAAAATGTGGCAAATTTATCTAAACTAACAACTTCTTATATTCACATTTGCTCATATAATGCTTTTGTCCTGACAACGAAGGGTTAACTAATTTCCGGAGCAAAAAAATTACGAGAATGAGTAAAATACTGTCCAAAAATCGCAAAATTAGTGCTTGTGAAAACTCATCAAATTTTCTTGCCCAGCTGTGTTTGTGTTTCAAGTAGGTGACTACATTCCTTTCTGTTGTGCTACAAGTGATCTCCAATTTTCAAAAGAAGCTGCAATCCCTTTGGATTAAAATAACTGGATTCTCTTTTGGGAGGGAAAAGGGAGGAAGGGTGAAATTTTTGAGAAAGGAACAAAGTTTTGAAGGAAATAAAGGAACTGGATAGTCAGCTATTGGTGGATAGGAGTAGAGAAATTTTGGTCTGGTAGATGTATAATATTTTTGTAGAACTGAAAAATACAATGATAGATTGAGTGTGGCTGATTTCTTTTTGTATTTCTTTTGATAATTTAACTTGCTTACTGTTACAGTACTCAGTCAGAAACATAATCACCAAAACAATAAAAATTTCATAATGTCTTAAAAATCCAGAATTTCCCAACTCTAAGCTCAAATTTCCCAACTTCACAAATATTGGGGGGGGAGGCTCCCCCCCCATACCCCCCCATGGCGACGCCCCTGAACACAACGTATAGGTGCTGCCATCCACCCCCTTTACCTACCCACCCATAAAAAATCTTTTATAATATATCTGTCCTACTTACGGACGGAGACACTAACAAAGAAATACGTATATAAATGCGATAAACGGGCATTATAGACAAACTAATTAAACACAACTGTTCATGCATAACTTAAATATTTATTGTTGTTTGTAGAATTTTTTTTTTCTACCAACGCTTATTTGAATAGAAAGATGAGATTCTGCCAATTTCAGGCAAAAAAAGCTTTTTATCTTTCGTATTAAATGTCATGGTAGAAAAGTACTAAAAAGAAGGGATAATGGGCATAGCCATGGGCTTTTATTGAAGGGGGCTGGCTCTTCTTCTGAATGGCTTGTTCAGCAAATCGTATTAATTAAATTTTCCCCACGTATCGTGATTGAATTTATAAGGACAATCTGATCAGACAGTAAGTGTTAAGTCAGTATATAAAAAACTATGTGATTATGCTTTTTGGAGATTTTTAAGGTTTAAGGAGATTTGTTATTTCTGTATTGGTAATAGATGATAAGGCGAGGGGAAAAAAATAAATTTCATGGGTTAATTTTGATTTTCCAGAAGACCTAACCTATACCAAATTTAATTTAAGACAGCGATGATGAAGTGCTTTATAAAAAATACTCAAATGTTCAAACCAGGCATCATAATTTTTTTTTCTTTTAAAGCTTAATTATTACGGGAAAATACTTATTTTCTAATGTAAAGCAGCAAAAATTAGCTTAAGGGAAAACGTTTCTAAATGCACTGCAAGGTATACAATGTGTGTTTAAAATTGAGGATATTATTGGTTGCATATTCAGACATTTGAAGTTCTAGCAGATAATACAACCACCGTGTGTAAAATGTGCTAAAAACCGCCAATTTTATGTATTGTTGCTCTTATTATTATAACATTTCCTTGTAGAAAATGATTCGAAAGAGGAAAATAATGGAAATTAAAAGTATTAGGTTTAAATTAAAAAAGCTTTTTGGAGATTTTTAAGGTTTAAGGAGATTTGTTATTTCTGTATTGGTAATAGATGATAAGGCGCGGGAAAAAAAATGAAATCTTATGGGTCAATTTTGATTTTCCAGAAGACCTGACCTATACGAAATTTAATTTAAGAGAGCGATGATGAAGTGCTTTATAAAAAATACTCAAATGTTCAAACCTGGCATCATATATTTTTTCTTTTAAAGCTTAATTATTACGGGAAAATACATATTTTCAAATGTAAAGCCTCAAAAGTTAGCTTAAGGGAAAAGAGTAAAAGTAAGTTTCCAAATACACTGCAGGTATACAATTTATGTTTAAAATAGTGGTTGCATATTCTGAGTTGAAATTCTAGAAGATAATGCAATCACAGTGCGTAAAAATTTGCTAAAAACCATTATTTTTATTTATTATTACTCTTACTATTATAAAATTTCCTTCTAGACAATAATTCGAATGAGGAAATTAATATAAATTAAAAGAAGGTTAAATTATAAGAAAAGTGACTTTTTTAAATAAATGAACTTAAAAATCATGTGCCTTTTCTGTTAATTTTCATTCAAATTAAAAGCCAGTTTCTAAGCACGTACATATTAGATATCAATGAAGCAAATTGGAATATGACATAAGAAGAAAAAATAGCAGATGAATAAATAATTTTATACTAGAAGCTCCATATAAGCTTACGAGACCACATAAAACTACATAAAATTTAATGTTCCACAATGAACATAAAATAACTTATTGAACGAGATTACTATTTTTGTTGATTTCAGGAGGTGGAGCATTGAAATGTTCCTCCCGGAAGATTTAGGATTTTGTTTATTAGTGGTCTAGAAGTTGACCCCCCACCCCCCTCAAAGATGGAAATTATAGTAGACGAACTAATAATTTTACACCAATAGCCCCTCCATAAATCTAACACATCACATAAAAGTACATAAATTTTAATTTTCCGTATTGAACTGCAAATAACTTATCGGACGAGGTTGCAATCAGTTTTGAATTAAGAAAGTGAAGCATCGAAATGTTCCTCCCGGAAGATCTGGGATTAATGGTCAAGAAATGAAACCCCCTACTCCCACTCCAACGGAACTCCATAGCATCTATCAACTGGAGCTGCAGAAATCCCTATTTATGGAAACTGACAGAGTTCAATACTGATTTCAATTAGAATTCTGCACGGGCCGGATTAACCCCCCCCCCCCCCCCCCAAAAAAAAGAAGAAAAAAAGTAATAAAATATTAAATAAATAACTAAATAAAAATAAATAAATAAATAAATAATTAAATAAAAATAACAACAACAATAAAAAAAAAATCCTAACAGGGCTCTGAAGAACCAAAAAGTAAACTGAAACTGAGTCGAAAAGAAAAAAAATTACATCCGACATGCAGCTAAACATTTAAAATCTACTCTACCCAAACAAGAAAAAAAGCAAAAAAAAAAAAAAAAAAAAAAAATAGAGATAAATTAAGCCGTGTCGTTTTGTGTTCGGGTATAATCGAGTTACCCGACCCGCAAAAAAAAAAAAAAAAAAAAAAAAAAAAAAATCTACTCTACCCAAACAAGAACCACAATAAAAAAATTGGAGACAAATCAATCGGGTCGTATACGTGTTCGGGTAAAATCGGGTTACCCAAATCGATGCAAGATTAAACCCGACCCGCGGCAAAAAATTTAGGATCGACTCTACCCAAATAAGAAAAACGACAAAATGATTAGAGACAAATCAACCCGGTTCGTTTTCGTATTCGGGTAAAACCGGTTTACCCGACCCGCAGCAAAAAAATTAGAATCTACTCGACCCATTCAAGAACTATGGTAAAAAGATTAAAGGAAATCAACCGGGTCATTTTCGTGTTTGTGTAAAACTGGGTTACCCAATCTGATGCTGGACCCCAACATGTAATTGAAAAATAAAAAAGTACAGTCGTGGAAAAAAAGAAGTAAACACCCCCTACTAACTCCTCAACAAATTATCGTAAAAGAAAGTTACTGGTACCGAATGATTGGAAATAAAGTCTATTTTTAAATGATGTACATAAAATTTGCTTAGGGGGCCATCTACATATTGAAACGAACCCAAGCTTTATTTTTTTCAATGGCAATACCCAATGTTAACAAGATATTTCAAATATTCGGTTCAAATTATGCCTAGACACCAAATTTCAAGTCATTTGAATGATAAGTTTTTGACTTACAAACATTCAAAATTTGGTGCTTCTAATGTTAAATTACATTTTCATATTTTAATTAATATCTCCTGAAATTATACTCCTAATGTGCTAATTTTGTGTGTAGCAATAATACTAAAATACCCAAACATAAATACGTTAAATTTGCAATTTATTTAATTTTATGATAGGAATTATGAATTATGAAATTAATATTTAAAAAAAAATATGAATTGCAACCTACAATTTTTTTTTTTTTGATGGATTTAGATTTATTACGTCATGCTTTATGGAAATCCAAAATTTCACATTTTTCTTCCAAGTAGTTTTCAAATTATGCTTAAAAAACGGCAAAATGATGGTTTATGGGGCCGTCTATGATAGAAGTGACTAGATATTTTCAAATTTCTTATGCTATCCTGTAATCTAGCAGTCTTCAATGACTGCTTGAGTGGTGCTTAAGGTGCTTCGATCAAGAAAGGGGCTCTCTCGGTCAACAATCGAGTACCGAATTTCAATTTGGATACAGCCCCTAAAATACGCTCGTTTTAAAATAATTAATTTCTCGGAAACTTATCGTACGAATTGCATAAAAATTGGTTTTTAGGCTAATTGAAGGGTGTAAAGCTCATTTATGCTGTCATAATTCTGTTACAGCTATTGAACAAAACAAAGTTATAATTCGTTTTAATATGTAGGTGCCCCCCTAAGCAAATTTTATATACATCATTTAAAAGTAGATTTTATTACCAATCGTTTGGTACCAGTAACTTTCTTCTACGATAATATTTTGCAGAGTTAGTAAGGGGTGTTTACTTTTTTTTCCCACGACTGTACGTAACATTACAAGCAAACCATAAGAATATTTCTACAAGCTAATTAAACCGTCATTTGAACACGCACATATAAGAATCAACTGCAGCAGTCAAAACATAACGTAACCAGGAAACAGCACAGCATAAGTCTTTATCATTATTTCCCTATAAGTTTAACACACCACATAAAACAATATAAATTTTAATTTTTCATATTGAACCGCAAATAACTTATCGGCCGAGGTTGCAATCTATCACCATATAAGGCCATACGTAATTCGCGGCTACGCCACTTCCCCCACTGTGGCCTTCGCTGCGCCCCTTTTCCCCCATCCTCATTTTGCAGGTCGGAGGGGGGGGGGGATTCGTTCTTCCTGTCGTGCAGGAAGATTTCAACACGCCCTCGCACTCAAGGCTGTTCGAAACGCTCCCTTTTTGAACGTTGATGCATAAACATTGCCTGATATATTTCCTTTAAAAAATATTCTCACAAGAGGAGATTATGTTTATTGCTTGTTGTACAATAAATTGTCTGATAGATCACCACTCAACACTTTGACATAAGCCAGTGAAAGATTTGTTGCTTTTGAGTATTTAGACGAATTCCATTAAGTATTTAGACGCCAATTAAAAAACTCAAAAGAAAATTGTTGGTGAAAAATGGCATTCAAGATTGTTTAAAGGGGGTATGCTTTTTTTCGGTTGTAAAAACCATTTTTTTAACACTTTTCTATTTCACACATTATATTACACATCTATTTTCTATTACACATCTCTGTAACACAATTTGATCGAATTTGAAGTCCTTTCATACCTGCGTTAACGTAACGTCTCCGTAGGCACTATAAAAGCATTTTACGCAAAATTATTTTGTTCTAAGTGGGTGGAATTATAACGAAAAAACGATTCAATAGATCTTTCTAAGTTTTTTTAAAAATTAAATATAACATAATTTATTGGGCCTTGGACCACTTTCAGTCCTTTATATAAAAAAAAAAAAAACATTTTTAGAAGCATGCCAAAGTGCGAAAAAAGGGGTCAGAAATAGACTTTTTTTTTCAAATCGCTGCCGCTTTGCAAATTTTCAACTATTTGATCTCCAAGTGCTTGAAGTTCCAGACAATATTATCTACTTTCATAATCCTTAGTGAAAATTGATTGCAGACGACTCTGGCGATCTACACTGTGAAAAAAAAAAAATTCCGCTAAAATATGGAAATTGTACAGGCAATCGAGACGCCAGTACTATTTCCGTATTTTAACGAAAAATTTTCCCCGTAGATTCTAGAAAGTTTTCTGTTTTTTTCTGGAATTTACGGGGAAAATTTTCCGTTAAAATAAGGAAATAGTACTGGCGTCTCGATTGCCAGTACAATTTCTGTATTTTAACGGATTTTTTTTTTTTTTTTTTTTTTTTTTTACAGTATATCGGATCCCACATGATTGGAAAAGCACGAGATGGGTGCTAGGACATCCACCCACACAACTCGAATCACATCATTAATTTTTTATTGAAAAAATTTAAATGTTCTTCAAATAATAGTAAGTGACATGCGAAAAAACCGTAGCTAAAATCTTCATTCCTATTTCAGAAAAAAAAAAATCTAAAAAACATTCTTTTTTTTTTTTTTTTTTTTTTGCCTTCTATAGGAAAATCTCCCCTTAAAGGAGTATAAATGAACAGGAACGATTTTTTTGCCTGAATAAATCGATGTTCCAAATTTTCGTTTTCAGAATTTTCACAGCAAGCCTGGTATGCAAATTAATCTTAGTAAAAAAATCTTAGTAAATGAGTTATTGAACTAATTGATAAGTTTCTACAAACAACAACGCCCGCAAAAAAAAAAAAAAAAAAAAAAAAAAAAAAAAAAAAAAAAGGGTGCAGTGGTTGCAATGCAAATGGAATTACTGCTAATAGATGCTCCACCGAAATTGAAGTATTTTTTCTTTCTTTTTTTTTATTTTTGAAACAACAATTAAGATCTCAAAAAGTTTCTCGTCCAGTCCCATATCAGTTCGCCCACATCACAAGGTGGCGTTGGTGTTGTTTATGACAGCCGATTATCTACACGAGGGATATAGGGCCGAGGGCGGGGGTGCACTCTGTGGGGGGTCTTTCTAAGGGTACCTAACCCGCATTTATACAAGTTTACCCAAGATTCGAAGAAAACCACGGTTCGGTAACGATTTGGTGTGAAACCTCAGAACGGTTAGGTCGACGGGAGCGATCGGGTTCGAACGCAGCACCTCCCGTCTATCAGCTTTGAGAGCAGAACCTCTCAGCCAGTCGTAGGGCCCACCACACATATCTGCACGGGCCGGCCCGTGGCCTGCGGGCCTATTTTCATTCACGGTACCTGGGCCGGGACCCGGCTATACATTTTTCTGAATGCTCGGGCCGGGGCGGGTCTAGTGACTACTCTTTACGGGCCGGGACGGGTTCGGGTCGAAAATTCTTTTTTGGCGAAAATGCTCTCGAAAATTTGGCCGGTCCGAAACTTGACCGAAACTATCAGTATTCCAAAAATCTCGTTTCTTCCTTTGGAAATTTTTAACATTACTCCTTGATTTGAATTGTATCGGCTCAAATAAGACATTCTTTATTTATTGCTTAGGAACTTCAGTGTTTATAATCATTAGTCCTGACTGACTCAAGACTTACGTTTTGAGCTTTGACTAAACTTTGAAGAAATATAATCTAATAGAAAATTTTTAGTTCGAAACCACAGAAATATTTCGAATACTCTTTGAGAAAGTTCTAGTCAGATGACCATTTACAAAAATCATTACAAAAGATAAATAGAAATTATGTATACCTAAAACATTTTTTAATTAGATATAATTAGAAAAACAGTTTGTGTCGTAGATGAATTAATTACATTTCATTTTATATGAAGATAAAAAGTTTTGGTCAGAGGCACTGAAAACCAAATTTGGCCTAATAATTATGTATATTTATGTATGTATTCGCCGAAAATAGGAAGATTACCGAAATTCGGTTTCAGTCGATATTTAGTTGTCAGATGCCTCGACTTTCGCGGGACGTCCCGATAAAGTAATTGGTTCCAAGACCCGTCCAGCCGAACTGCAGGGACACGAAAAATCCCGATATTTCATGATGCATACATTAATTTAAATTACTTTTAATACCTTGATATTCGTTAGTCTGCATCCAGTGCAACTTAACGTAATAAAACCTGTCTATACCGGAAAACTTTTATGGTTCCGCAGGAAAAAAAAACGTACAAATTATCTCCTAAGACAGAATATATTCTCGGTACCTGATTATTTTGTTTTAGAGATTTTAATGTATTTTCTTTAGCAAAAAACAGTGAAAACCTTCTTATAACGGAATTCTGTCTTTAACGTAGAAATTTCATAGTTCTTATGGAAAGTCTACTATACAATTATAACTAGAGATCGACCGAAAATTCGTTTTCGTTTTCTGTCGAAAATTCGGCCGGACCGAAACTCGACCGAAAACTATTTGTGTTCCAAAAATCTTGTTTCTTCCTTCGGAAATTTTCAACATTGATTTTAGCTTATGGACTCAAATGAGACACACTTTATTTATTGCTATGAACTTTGCCATTTACAATTATCAGTCATCACTGACTCATGACGTGAGTGCTAATTATAAAGCAAGCAATGCATATATGAAACTTTGTTATCACGTGCTCATTAAAAGCTCTAGACTTAATAGTAATAGATTTTTTTTTTTTTTTTTTTTTTTTTTGAAACCGCAGAAGTGTTTCGAATACTATTTGAGAAACTTCTAGTATAACAGATGATAAACTACATAAATTATTATAAAAGTTAAATCGAGGTATATCTAATGTACACCTAAAATATTTGAGATGAAATTCACATACTTAGAAAATCATTCTGTGTCGTTGATGAGTTAATTGCATTTTTTTTAAATATGTGAAATTAAAAAGTTTTGGTCTGAGGCAAAGACAGGCAACCTGGGCCACGCGTATAATTAATTAATAATTACATATATTTAATAAACACGTATAATTAATTAATAATTATGTAATTTAATAAACACGAGTAATTAATTAATAATTATGTGTATTTATTAAACACGTATAATTAATTAATAATAATGTATATTTATGTATGTATTAATTAATTACAAAATATTAGACATTTTCGTTTTCGGCCGAAAATAGAAAAATTACCGAAATTCGGTTTCGGTTTCGGTCGTTATAACTCCTTAGTTGAAAACCTTTCCCAAACGGAATTTCGGTACGGTCCCTAACGCTTTCGCTTTTACAGATTTTACTGAATAAGATTATTCAGTATTTTATCAGATTATTTATTTAGTACAGTAAAACATAACGGAAAATCAAGAGGCAGGAGAAAATGTCATTTTTAGAGAGGTTTCCGTTTTAACAGGTGTAATTGTATGGTATTCCTTCGGTTGGGACTATGCTTTTTTTACATTTAAGACAGGATTCCATTTCATAGTTACTTACTATATTTTTAAGGCCCGATTTAGGAGCCCCTGTCCCGCTTTCTTTATCTACATCGTTTTTTATAAGAGTGGACCTTGTAACATAATCCCATTCCGAAATCTTCGGCTACTACACCTCTAGACTTTTTTTGTTTGGGGATTTGTTCAATCCCATAACCTTCGAGATCTTCAGAATATCGAATAGAGTTTTTTTTTTTTTTTTTTTTTTTTTTTTCTGGGGATTTTGTCAAACACAAAAATCATTCATGAAATGTCCCAAATGACATGCGCAACTGCTGCAGTAATGTGTGTGATGGAGCTACATCAACCCTTTAGCCGGCAGTGTCCACAAAAAGGACACCTAATTTTAATTCCAAAACTGACAAACGGCACCAAGAATATTTAATTAAAATTATCCTTTTATAAAGTACGGTAAAATAAGCAAGTTTTTATTTTTTAATAAATTCGTTTGTAAATTCTGGTATCAGTCTATCATTTCATCATTTTACAAACAGACTTACTCCACGCCGGAAAGGGTTAATGGCAGTCCGTGACAAAGCTGAATTTAGGGCTGCCTGCCTTACAATGTTCTGGACTGCACACATAAACGAAAATAGAGATCTATCTATAAGGGCTCTTTGAGTCTTGAAGACTCCAAATTACTACTTCCTTTCCCCTCTACAGTTACGCCATTGGACGGAACAAGTGATACAAACGGTGTACGTCGTATATATTCTGGATAACTCTGTATACGCTCTGGTGTATACACTATGCCTATAGCACATACCCTTTGTTTTGTTTTTTTACAAATACACCACTGGACGGAACCTATTTTAAAAAGTACATGGGAAATTGGCTTGCCCCGTTGCACGTTTTTCGTGCAAAGGATTATGTAGAAATCTACTAATTCTACCGAAGGAAAGAAAAAAAAAGCATTTATATATCAGCTAGGAAATCAGTAAGTTTTAAGTTCCTATCCAAAGTACTTATTTCATGTAAATTTCAAAGTTGTATCACGGTTTTTGAGGTACCCTGTATCAGAGGTCTGCACGGGCCGACATTTCCAGGCCCGGGCACCGTCCGACTCAGAGAAAAAAAAATTCGGCCCGGCCTGTACAAAAAAAATATTGGCCCGGCCCGGTAAAAAAGTTACAAGTTCGGCCCGAGCTCGGCCAAAGCCACCTCAAGACTACAAGCCAAACACAAGGTTTCGTGACGTCACGACGCGGGGCTTAGATCAGCCGTGGAGAGCACATGCGTTATTTAAAACATTAATTCTTTCCTCCATATTTCAACTTATTATCACAGCATATGGGGAAAAAATAAAAACTTATAGTTTAAAGACGCTAATTAAGTGCTTTTTAATCAATTTCGATCACTCGAAACAATAATAACGATAACACAAAAACAATATTTATGAAATAATATCACTGTGTCAATGAAAATGTGCATCAGAATTAAAGATACATTAAAGAAAATTCGTTCGTTAATGAAAAAAAAATGCCAAGTATTAAATTTATTTTAGTAGACAGTTTTTATTATTTATTCTACTTTGAAATTTAGAAACAATATCAGTTATCTATTTGGTATATATTCAAAAACAAGACATTATACATTATTACATATATATATATATATACATATATATATATATATATATATATATATATATATATATATATATATAAATTTGCAGTTTAAACGCATAAATTGAATTATTTTGCTTTCCATTATTTCAAAATACATAAATAACAATAAGTGTGCCAATCAAAACCCACATTTAAAAATTAAATTAAAGTGGAAGAAAAGTGAATGTTAAATGAAAACACATTCAAGTTGTGTTCTATTTTTATTTTTAACTGGGCTTGAAATTATACAGTAAATATCCTATTAAATATTAAGTGATTTGAAACCTGCATATAAAAAATAGTAAAATTAAAGTATACATGAAATTAAGTATTCTTATAAATAAATTTTCGTAATCTTCGTATAAATAAATTTTCGTATCAGAAATGGGTAATTTAAAAAAACATAAAACTGTCATAATACAAAAACAACACAAGTTCATGAAACAGAAAATTATTATTTAGTTTCGTATTAGTTTGATATATTATGCAAGGTACAAGCAATCGATTTTTAAAAAAAATGTATTGACATATGAAGAGAAAAATAAAAGAAAGAAAGAAAAGACTTTCATCAACTGGAATTAAAATATTCCTAATTTATGTTCATTTTCCTCGAATGTTTAGGTAATAGCTGATAAAAAAGAAAAAAGAAAAAAAAAAAAACATCGAAAAACACAAAAACCTTCCACGAAAATATTTAATTTCCAAAATAATGTTGTGTGGGTTCTTAAATGTTTGTTCACATCTTTTAAGCTTAAAATAATCAATTTTTATGAGATGAAAAGTATTTCCTGACTAGATCTAAAAGTAAATTTATAATTATAGAATAATAATTTTATTTGTTGTTATTTTTAATTAAACATTAAAATGTATATGAAAACACATAGGATTTTTGCGAAGAAGGTGTGTGTGTGTGTGTGTGGGGGGGGGAACTACTGTTTTGCATAAGGGTACTAACAACACTTCCTCTAGTCTTGTAAATAAATTGTTTACAAAATTGTGGCAAAAATAGAGAGATTCAAAAACATTATCCCTATAGCTCTATTTACACAGTACATAAACATTTATAATTTAATAAAAAATTATAAAAAGAATTTTTATTAAGATAGCAAACGTTTAAGATTAAAAAACAACAATAAATTGATACGAGTATATCGATCGGGGTTTGCTTTAAAAGAAGTAAACAAGATAAAAATGCTATGTACACAGCGACTTTTATGAAAATTTCTAGAATATTTAAATTTTTAAGTATGAATATATATATATATATATATAAATACATAAATTTGTTGTCAAATTAAAGTCCAACTAATTCTGCATACAAAATAACCCGAGTTACTATTCACACGACAAGTGTCTTTTAATAAATGGGCGTTAATTAAAGGTCACTCTAATGAATTAGAGAAAACAGAACAAATTATAAAGAGAGGATAGTGTGACAAGATACAAATTAAATGATATAAGTCTTGACACGATTTAGGGATGTTTGCCATTTTAAATTATTGCTCTATGTGGAAAGAAACAGAACTACAATAATATCGTTTCGTTTTGAGATACGGTATTATTGATAGAATCGTACCAGGATTTGCTAGTTATTTTATTTCAAAGAAATTAAAAATAAAAGATTTTGAACACAAGGAATAAAACTTGTGCTGATAGCATACAAATATAATTTGAAAATAAAACTTACCTTGGAAAAAATATGTTATTAGGCTAAGTAAAACGCACGTGCACGTAAAATAGGAAGATACAAAATTCAAATGTTCGGGGCTGGCGCGTTGGCAGTTAGCCAGCCCCGGGCTGTGACGTCACATGTGGGGGGATGAAGGGCGTGTCTGGCTTGTAGTCTTGAGGCGGCTTTGGCTCGGCCCGGCCCGAAAAAAAGTTATAATCTCGGCCCGAGCCCGGCCCGGCCCGAATGAATTTCTACAAAACATTGATTTTTACGTCGATTTGGTTAAAAGTTTGTCTCGTACGAGGAGTTCAAGTCAAAAAGATTTATCTTAACTTTTCTTTTCATGTTTAAAATCTTCATTTTTATAGAAGTGACGCAGGGTGCGATATTTATTTTTTTTAATGAATCTCTATTTCTTGTATGTAAATGTTTCAGTTATCATTAATATTGTTAATCCATATTCCATGTATTGAAGTGTTAAATATCTGAAAAATGCTATACAGTAAAATCTAAGACTGAATTGCATAGAAAAGAAAAAAAAATGCGTTACAGACAAGTTTCCCTCTTAGCAAGTGTAAATGTATTATATATTATTTTCTTACATAGTAGTATATTAATTTTGCATGGATCAACACGTTTTTCCGTTTCAAACAAGATTCCGTCATAGACAGGTTCTTTTTCACACGTTTTACTATATTTTAATAAGTGTAGAAATCTACTACTCTTTAAAAAGAATGAATTTGAATGTTTAATTGTAGAATAATGGTAATTTAAAAATGTATGCATTTTTTGACAAAAATTGTGCCAAGCCTAATTTTACTGACCTTTGAACGGACTAGGCCACGCCGAGACAATGATTTTCATACGGGCTGGGTGAAAACTAGGAATGAAAATTTTGGGTCATGAAGATTAGGAATGAAACCAGTACCCGGATGCGTGGAGAAAAAATAAGTTAGGCCCGGCCCGAACCTTCAGGAAAAAAGTAAGGCCCGAGCCCGGCCCGGCCCGTAAAGAGTAGCGACTAGGCCCGGCCCGGCCCTAGTGCCGTGAAAGAAAATAGGCCCGAGCCCGGCCCGTGCAGATCTCTACCCTGTATATCTATTATGTAACAGATACACGTTAATTAAAAATAAAATACAGAATGTAACCCAGCATCAATTTGAAAATAATACCAATAGATTGTATCCAGACGCTAATAATCCGTTGCTTCAGTGTAACTGTAAACTGAATACATACATGGAATTCTTTCCCTTGCAACTTTCTTCATTAAAACAGTTAGTTTATAGAACGAAGACAATGTAAGCAATCTTCGACAAAATAAAAAAATATAGATTTTTTCCTCTACTCCCGTATCAACACCCGAGAAATTGCAACTCTTTGAATCCTACCCATAAACATATCACCCTGAGACGTCCATAGGCTATGTATTTTGCTTTTTATGTTTGCGATGGATCGAAGAGATGTTCCTGTTTGCGTTAGCACATTATATTACTCCTGATGTTTACAAAAGGATGTCGATTCAAAATAAGTGAAGCAAGAAGGGGTTTTTTTTAAGGGGGGGGGGTGTGTATATCTTAAAATAAAATTGTTAAATTATCGATATTGAAAGAAGCATGTTTTTTTACTGCTCAGTTAAAAATCTACGTTGACTTTGGAACTATCGAAGTCAAACTTTCTGTAGCTATAATAGAAAACATCTAATGTTTGGATACAATATTGTTTTTAAAACAAAATATTTTGCTCATATGAAAAGACAATAAAATAAAATCTTTTAAAAATTCAAAAAATAATTTAAATTTCTAAATTCTTTTTCTAACTTTAAACCCTTATACTCAAAGCTAAATTTCCCCCCTCATAAGTTTGCTTCAAAGTTCAGAAATTATTACTTCCAAATATCAAAGTCTAACATGAAAATTGCTGAGGTAAGCGTAACTCACTGTTTTCTGTGGTCAGATCTGCATGAGCCATTCTCGAGATGTTTCTTCACTGACTGGCCCAGTAATATTAATAAAAGTTTTAAACCAATTGAGGTTAAGTTTTCTCCCAATGGTTACCGTTGCCCCCTGCTGGGAAAATAAAAGCGTTGATTACAAAGCAAGAGCACACGCAGATTTGTAGAGATTTTGAAATAGTTTGTCTACCAAATGGCCATGTGAATCTCTGAATAATTGTACGGCTGCTCACGGGACGAACCTCCATCTAACATGATCGAACTTTTACATCTCACCCATGTATCGTGGAACTGTTAATAGAGTAAGTTCGGTCAATCAGCGAAGTGTCCTCATTCAAGTTACCTTATGATATTTAATTGCGTCAATGACTCTATATATCATAGAGTGCACCGGTAAATCTAATATTTCACATGCATATTTTTTTAAACTATTAATTAAATCAAAATGCTTCAAACAACAACTTATTTTCTATTTTCTATATTAAGAAAAATTCCACATTTTTTTCAAATTGAGCTATGCCCCCACCCCACCTCCCACGCTATCCTAAAAGTATAGTGTTTTGCAGTCTAGACCTAAGGTTTCAAACTATGTTTCAGGCCCGGTCATTTTATCAGAAACTTATTAAAATTATCGTGAAATAAAAATATCTTTTATACGTATATTGAAACACGTAATTCATAAAGCCTTGAAATGTAAGTCCCTCAGCCGCCTCTTTTAACATCCTCATTTTGTGCCCCTCCCCCACCAAGTCAAAGTGATTTAACATGTTCCAGGGGCACAGCAATAATTACTACATTCGTTATGTTGTTATTTTAATTACTTTTTTAAAAGTATTATACAAGCATAGTGTTTTGCAGTCTACACCTAACGTTTCAAACTTATATTTGCGGCCCGTGAGAAGAAAAAAAAGGATGAGTATAGTTGACCTATGTTCATTTTATCAGAAACTTAAAAAAATATTGTGAAATAAAAATATCTTTTATACGTATATTGAAGCACATAATTTATAAAACCACTGAAAATTTTCCTTTGAAATTAAGTCCTACAGCCGCACCTTTAAACAGCCCCATTTTGTACCCCCCCCCCCCCCCCAAGTCAAAGTGAGTTAAGATGATCCCGGGGGTCACAGCAATAATTATGTCATCTTTGTCATCATTTATATTATACTTTGTAGCGCTACTTTCGTTACGTTGTTAGTTTAATTACCCCCCCCCCCCTTTTTTTTAAGTATTATACAAGTAGAGCTGTGCAGCCTACACCTAATGTTTCAAACTTATGTTTGCGACCCGCGAGAAGAAAAAAAAAAGGATGAGTATAGCTGGCCTAGGTTTCATTACATCAGGAACTTAATAAAATTATCATGAAATAAAACTACCTTTTATACGTATATTGAAACATATAATTCATAAAACCACTGAAAACTTTTCTTTGAAATTAAGTCCCACAGTCGCCCCTTTTAACAGACCCATTTTGTCCCCCGCCCCCCAAGTCAAAATGAGTTAAGATGATCCCGGGAGTCACAGCAATAATTATGTCATCTTTGCCATCATTTATATTACTTTGTAGCACTACTTTCGTTACGTTGTTAGTTTAATTACCCCCCCCCCCCTTTTTTTAAAGCATTATTATACAAGTAGAGTTTTGCAGTCTACACCTAATGCTTCAAACTTGTGTTTGCGGCCCGCGAGAAGAAAAAAAAAGGATGAGTATAGTTGACCTAGGTTTCATTTTATCAGAAACTTAATAAAATTATCATGAAATAAAACTACCTTTTATACGTTTATTGAAACATATAATTCATAAAACCACTGAAAACTTTTCTTTGAAATGTAAGTCCCATAGTCGCCCCTTTTAACAGCCCCATTTTGTGCCCCCCCAATTCATCTTGACCCCCCCCCCCCCCCCCAAGTCAAAGTGAGTTAAGATGTTCCCGGGGCACAGCAATAATTATGTCATCTTTGTCGGGGTGCGAGGCGATGGAAAAAAAAAAGAATATTTCGCAGATGTGGGGGCGGAAAGCATCACGGAGGGTACTATCCGTTGCTATGGTAACGGCTAACAAGGTTCCAGGGCATATTAGTGTGGGGTATTTGATGTTTTTATGTTTCTCCATCCGATTATTTTTACGTTGAGAAATATATGTGATCGATATATTCTGCGGGGGATGGTGGGGGAAGTTTTATTTGTTTTTTTTCTTCTCTCCTAGGGGGTGGAGATTGAGAAAAAAATTGAAAGACAGAAAAAGGGAGGGGAGGGGAGTGAGGAATTTTTTTTCCGATCTCGGCTCTTAGTTATACTCCCACTCATCGCATGTACTTTAGAGTTTTTGAGGTATTTATTTATTTATTTATTTTTCTTCATTTTTAATCTCTGAGGATCAGAAAGGCAGGTGGGTGTAGAATATAAAAATGTTGAATTGGATGTCTGTTCTAAACTCTCCCCCCCCCCCCCCCCCAAACCTCCGTTTCTTAAAATCCTCGACGACGTTCTATTTTGGAATTTTTTTCGAACGTACGGATACATGGAAAATTATTTATTTAATCTGTTGTTTACCGTTTTTACGCTTGTTGCACTACAGAGAGTACTGAGTTATAATTTAATTTAAACAATGTAGTCTCTAAATAAACATTCGATTTGTGCATAGTAAAATTTTATTTATTTTCATATTATTTTAGAAGAATTTAAAAACTTCTATGAGGAAATAATGTTGGTTCAATATTATTTACAATTATCGACAGAATAAAAAAATACATCCAATAAAATCTTTTTCGAAATTCCGAAATACGCATGCAGGCATACACACACAAATTTAATTTCCGCAACTTTTTTCACTAATACCAATGCAATGATATTTCTCTTCGCTTCTCCATTATTATCAGGCAATACCTAAATGGAGATAAATTTGCATTTCTTAAAACTTTTATTCGATTTGCAATGAAAACAGACAGAATATGTACATACTATTTAAATTATTTTATTTAAAAAATCAATTTTCCTACAACTTAAATATAAAATTTTTTGACTCGAAAATTATTCCAAATTAAAGGATTTTTTTTTTTTTTTTAGAAAATTGACTTTTGCCTTCTTGAAAATTGTATAAAATGTGTGTATATTTTTTTATTTTTCCATATTTGTTTCCCTGGGCATAAAAATTTTAAGTTCAACAAAGATATTTTTGTAATAACAAATTAACCCTTTGTATATTTGCAACATACCTAAAAGTAAATGTTACTTATACCGGGTAACCAAAAGTTCGCTACAACTTTAAAAACTCACAAAAAAGGAAGAAAATGTGATAAAGGAGTGCGGTTTACAAGAAAGGGCTCACAAGGTCGTCGGACGTTTTTTTTTTAGCAGCAAAAAAAAAGAAATTAGTTAAAAAATCACATGTAGAAAACGCTGATGCCCCGAAACACAATGAACAGAACAACAGTTGTGTCGTAGAATGTTCTGGAAGTCATGTTGAACATTTGTTATTGGAAGAACAATTGTTGTCCTGTTCATTGTGTTTCGGGTCGTCAGCACCTTCTATATTTGATTTTTTAACTAATTTTATTTTATTTATTTATTTATTTATTTATTTATTGCTGCTAAAAATATCCGACTACCTTGTGAGCCCTTTCTTGCAAACTGCACTCCTTTATCATAATTTCTTCCTTTTTTGTGAGTTTTTAAAGTTGTAACGAACTTTTGGCTCACCCGGTACAATGGACTTTAAAAAAAGATTTTATTTATTGTTGCTATTACCCAACACAGCATAATATAAATTGTTCATAGAATTCTCAACAGACGATGATACTGAGTTAATTTTTCATGCAGAAGTTTTATTTATCAGTTGCGGATCGTTATTGCTAAAATGAACTTCGTAAATTTTGACAAACTAAAAAAGCTGGAGACGTCCGAAAATATTTTTTTTTACAAAGGTAAGTTCGTATACTTTGCAATTTTATTTTAGAAAATTGACAATATTTATGAGTGCGTAATTCTCTGTTTCACTCCAAATTCCCAGCACACATTGAGAACATTTTGATTTAAGAAAAGTGTACCAGCTACCTTTCTGAAATGTGTTCCAAATATGCTCCACTATAAAGAAAGTGTACCGAACATGTTCTGCTCAGGATATTCAAATATATATATTAAATATTTATTTATATTTATTATTATTATATATATTAAATCTAAACTTGGGAACATATTTGAGAACAGATTGGGAATATATCTGGACTCACTTGGGAAATCAAGCTTTCTCAAAAGTATTCAAAAAGTGCTCTAGAAAGTGTGCTGAAAAAAAAAAATGAGTGTTCACAGAAGTATTCTAAAATTTGTTCCAAAAGGTGCGCTTCAAAGTGTTCTAAAAAAGCGACAAAATAAATGTTCTAAAAAGTGTTTTGAAAAGTGTACAAAAAGTTGCAGTGTTACTGCAGATGTGAAAAAAGTACCTTTAAGTCAATAATTTTTTATTTTATGTTTTAAAATTTTTTTAATAATTTTTACATGCTTAACATGATGTATTCTAACATCTGAGTAAATAATTTTCAAATCGGAGTTGTTGGATCGCAAAGTGTTAACAACGATTTAATATTTGAGAATTTTTTGAGATTATAAAGGAAAAATTATGTGCAATAAAAACATTTTGGGGAAGCAAGAAAGAAAAAGCAATTGGATATTCGCAGCCAGTTGGTTTGTTTTCCAGCTCTATGATCTAGCGTGGTTTGTTTTCCAGCTCTATGATCTAGCGTGGTTTGGAGCATAAATACTTCATTGTTGTTGTAACTCGTATAGAGTTTGTAACCATAACGGATATTTGACGGTTTATCACTTGCACCTATCTTACGCAGAAAATGCCTTAAAATTAAGGATCGACCGAAACAGTTTTTAAGTCCGAAACCGAAATCGAATTTCGGTAATCTTCCTATTTTCGGCCGAAAACGAAAACGTCCAATTTTTTAAGTAATTAATACAGACATAAATATACATAATTATTAATTGATTATACGTGTTTATTAAATATACATAATTATTAATTAATTATACGTGTGGCCCAAGTTGGCTGTCTGTGCTTGTCGGGTTTGAAGCACACTTCAAGTATTTAACAAAACTACTTTTATAACATTTCATCCTGGCATCTTCATTTTATTTGTTTTATTTACATAACACTCCTTAAAAATCAAGGATTAATTTCAATTAATTTGATATCTGACCTTTCTTTAGCATTTAATTGACCCTTAACTTAAGAAATTTAAATTTTACATAATTCTTAAAAACTTTCCAGTGGTGTTAAGCCATCGGTATATCTGCAAGAAAGAGGAAATAGAGAATTGTGTAGTCAGGTTCGTGACTTTATAAATTCTCAAGCAATGTTCCGAGTAATGAAGACTGAAAGTTCTGATGTAACTAAAACTAGATTAGAGACACCCTTCAATTTCCACCTCCCTCAGCATTTAACAAAACTGCTTTTATAGAATTTCAAAATTTAATTGGTCTTTAATTTAAAAAAAATAATTTTTGCATCATTCTGAAAAGCTTTCCAGTTGCGTTCCACCATTGGTATATCTGCAAAGTACAGAATTGCGTATTCTGATTAGTGACTTTATAAATTCTCAAGCAATGTTCCGAGTTATGAAGACTGAAAGTTCTGATGTTACTGAAACTAATAACGACTATTAAAACTAGATTAGAGACACCCTTCAAGCTCCACATTTCCCGAGCATTTAACAAAACTGCTTTTATAGAATTTCAAAATTTAATTGGTCTTAAAAAAAAATAATTTTTGCATCATTCTGAAAAGCTTTCGAGTCGTGTTTCACCACTGGTATATCTGCTAAGTATAGAATAGTGTATTCTGGTTCGTGACTTTATAAATTCTCAAGCAATGTTCCGAGTTATGAAGACTGAAAGTTCTGATGTTACTGAAACTAATAACGACTATTAAAACTAGATTAGAGACACCTTTCAAGCTCCACATCCCCCCAGCATTTAACAAAACTGCTTTTATAGGATTTCAAAATTTAATTGGTCTCTAACTAAAAAAAAAAATAACTTTTGCATCATTCTGAAAAACTTTCCAGTCATGTTCCACCATTGGTATATCTGCGAAGTACAGAATTGTGTACAGTAAAATCTGTCTAAGGCGGACTCTGTGTAAACCGGAAATCTGTCTACCGCGGAAATATTTTGAAGTCCGGCGAATCCATAGAAAATAACATTAATACGTGCTCCATAAGCCGGAATCTGCCTAACGCGGAAACGGAAAGTATTTTAAGGTCCAGACGAAAACATATTTTTCCATAAGACGGAAAAAAGAATTTTTTAAAAATAAAAAACATTCAGTAAACGAAAATTTAAAACTGATTTATAGATCAAGTACAATATATATACAAACTGATACATAGATTAATTATAAATAAATACATATAAAATGCAAATATTAATAAAAACATATTTTTGCTCATTCATTTGTTTACAGCGAAAGAATTATGAAATTTTGCATTTTTGCGGATTTAATAAAAAGCAAAAGAAAATACGCAGTTTCCATATGTTTAGCCGACAACAATTTCTTTTTATTTATAATTTTTAATACAGATTTCTGTTTTTTTTTTTTTTTTTTACAGTGTTATATTTAAAATATGCGTTTTTATTTTTTTTATTACCCTTATAATAAAAATTTAAAAATTACAGACCTATATTCTAACTGTAAATACAAGACTACGAGATTAAAAAAAAGTCATACATTTAAAATTTAGAAAGCAAATTTTTAAAAATCATAATTGTTTTTCAAATTATTAGGATAGTTGAAAAAAAATAATTTAGAATAGTATAGTTTAATTTTATATACAGTATTTTAATCCATTTCGCTGAGAAAAACAGAAGTTTGTGTAAAAAACTGTAAACAATTGTAAATAAAAAGAAAATTCCGACTGAACAAATAAAAATCCGTACATGTTTGTCTTTTATACTTTTCATTAAATTCATGAAATGAAAAATTTCATACATAAAACTCTTTTTATATAAATAAATAAATAAATAAATAAATACATGTGCAAAATTGTGTTTTTTTTTTTTTTTTTTTTTTTTTTTTTTTTGTCTCAAATTAAAAATATATATATATGTATGCATCATTGTGGTGTGAAAATAATAGACAATTTGTTTGTTGGGAAGCAATAGTTTTGCTGGGATTCGAACTCCAAAAATATTTATACTAAATAATATTTCACTTTAAGAACGGTTTTGAAGATTACAAACGTAAAAAATACGCAAGTCTTTTTTTTTTTTTTTTTTTTTTTTTTTTTTTTAACTGATTCGCATAAGGCGGAATATTGTCTACGGCGGAAAATTTTTGCGGTCCCAATCGATTCCGCCTTAGACAGACTTTACTGCATTCTGGTTCGTGACTTTATAAATTCTCAAGCAATGTTCCGAGTAATGAAGACTGAAAGTTCTGATGTTACTGAAACTAATAACGACTATTAAAACTAGATTAGAGACACCCTTCAAGCTCCACATCCCTCAGCATTTAACAAAACTGCTTTTATAAGATTTCATCCAGACATCTTCATTTTATTTGTTTTATTTGCATAACACCACTTTACAGGGCTTCCCACTAGATATGATAGGTGAAAAAATAAAAGTTTTTCGCACTCTCCCCAGCAAAATTTATAATTTAATTTTTTAATCTATTGAAATTAGTTGAAAATAATATTTTTTGCATTGTCAAAGATATTAGAATAACACCACAGTTTATATTCGTTTTTTACCCTGAAATAAAGAAAAAAAAGTAAAGTTTCGCAGATCGATCGCTGTATAATGTATTTTAATATTGAAGAAAAGATTGACATAAGGTGTTATGTAAATAAATAAACAAATAAATTGAGAGGAAATGAAAATGAAAGTTTTTTTTACGGCAACTTTCTTTTATTTCTTTTCTTCTTGGTAGCGTATGTTTAAAAGATTAACAGTTGGTACTAAACTCTTCCAGTAAAACTTATTAATATTTAATTACTACGCATTATTTTTTGGTAAATTATTAAATACACATTTTTTTTGTAATTATTAAATATAAAAATATTGAATATTAAACAATGCTTCATATATTCAAGAATAATTTGAATTTTAGTAATTCAGCTTTACTATATGACAGATTACATCACAACTCCTTCATTTATATGATATATTAGTAGCTTTACCAAATGATAGATCACTTAATAACACTTTAATCCATAAAATAAATATAGATAAAGATTCAAATACACTTTTAAGATAACGATTTAAATGCACGTTATTTCTTTTAAATTAATAAATACACATTTAGCATTCAAGTCATTATTAGTCATTCGAAGCTGAACTCTGATTTTTGTTTTATGATTGCATAAACTGTCAAAGAAATCACAGTATCAAAATTTCGAGTAATTAAAAAAATAAGTACAGTCGAACCTCGTTATCCCGACACTATAATGACCAGAAAAAAAGTGTCATCATAAGCGGAGTGTTGCGGTAACCGGAGTTGGAGAAAAATATGTTTATAAAAAGCTGTATTTTTAATTAATTTAAGGCAGTTTTAAATTTATAACTGTTCTTGCAGTTTTAAGCAATAAAATTTTATTATGAAATAAAATAAACACAAAAACAAAATTTAAAAGAATAAAAATTAGATTTATGATGACTTTTTTTTTATATTATTGCATGAAATATTGATGAATTAAGGTTTGCTTATCCTTAGATGTTCTTTTTTCAATATTATACTATGAGTAATCAATATTCGTTGTTTCGGAAATGGATGTTAGATAATTTCTGATCGTTTTAATGCAATGCAATGCTTCGGTTTTAGTCGGATGAAAAACCCGTGTAACCACAAGAAACCGCTGCCTGACCAGAACAAAAAGACCACGTGTAGACTGATAGGTCTATCTGGAGCTTAAGTGGGTCATTCATAGTGTGTGGGTTTATTTATTCAGATAAAGGATTTTAGTAAAATTTCTCATTTATCTCCATGGCTATTTTAGACACTTTTGTGAAAAGCTTGATTAAGACATTTCTTACCACTTAATTTCCGTGCTTATAAGATGAATTATGAAAAATGGACAATTTCCCTAAACCGTCGGGATATCCGGAGTTGCAAATTATTCAACGACGTAAAATCCGGAGTTTATTTACATTAAAATCATATACAGAAAATCGGGACTTTGAAAAATTGACGTGATAAGCGGAGTGACGTGAAAACCGGGTTTCGGGATAACGAGGTCCGACTGCAATATTAAAATCCTTTGGGATTATTAACTTTAGACGAGAAAAAAAAATTATATACTTTCTCTAGTTAGTAATTGGGTGTTAGGAAATATTTTTGCATGTATATTAAACATTTCATAAAATAATAGCTATACAATGTATGAATATGTAGGTCGGTATTTGAATGCCTTATATATTTATTTATCTGACGCAATAGCCAAATGCAAAATAAATTTCGATTTTCTTTTCTTGTTGTTGTTGTTATTTAACATATTGAGTGTTACGGTGACTGACAATGAAGCTGAAAAATTTTCAATGTTTTAAGTATTTTTTAAGAAAATATAATCCTGTAATAAATAAAAGGTAAGTAAATTTTAAGGGGTCTCAGGACTCTTAAAGCTTTACAATTTTCGAAATTTTAATTTTTTTAGATGTTAAACTCCTATTTTTTCTGAACATTTTGATATAATTGTTTCCTTGAAATTCCTATTAGAATTGAAGTTATGGCTTTTACATTTATACACGTTCAATAGCTAAAGCGTCGTTTCGGAAACTTTGCAAGCCATTTTTCTCCAAATGACGTTTTTGGGCATAACGCGCACGATATCTCAAAAACTTATGAATGTATTTTTATGAAATTTTCAAAACATATGTGTCATGTTAGTCTGTATAAACTGAACCTAAAATTTCCTTTTTATTGTTCAAAGAAATACTTTTTTAGGTGATTATACTGTTGAAATTTTCTTAATTTTGCATTAGCTCAATACAACTTTGTATTGAAAATATAAAAAAGCTTTAATTACAAATTTATTTAGGTTCAGGGTAATTATTTCAATCTGAAGTATAAGTAGGTATCAAAATTTTCATTCTAGTTGCAACACTTATATTGTAATCGTGCGCGTAAGCTGTTATGCCGATTTTTTGCTCGAAAAATGTCTAACAGTTTGGAGTCCCCTGTAAATGCTAATTCTGCATGTTATAATTTTTTAAATACATGAAATGAAAGAACATGCTTATATATTTTATTCCAATTAAAATTGTGTCTTAAAATCAAATACATTTTAAGATATTAAATGTCGAAAATGGCTCTTTTTTTTCATTTTTTCCAATTTTAAGAGTCCTGAGACCCCTTAAATAAATTTACAGTAATTACTTAAAACTATACATATATTTTTAGTTTTATATCACATTTTAGATCGTCAGTCATCGGTGAATGACGCGTTCTAAAAGGAAAATTCAGTGTCAGTCACCGGTGACCGACGTGACGCTTAACGCGTTAAGGTAAATGCACCACTAGTGGTAGGCTACTTAAGGACATTTATCTAATTTTTAATAAAGTATTAGTGGAATCCAAAAGATATGTGTATATATATATATATATATATATGAAAGGATAAAACCCCTTTTTAAATTCAAAATTTCAAAAATTTAAATTAAAATCCGAAGTTTTCGTCCTAACTTTAAATCGCAATCTAAAACCAGTTTTACCCCTTGTAACTTTGTTTCCCAGCAATACATCTTATTACTTTCAGATATCATTTTCGGACGATCTTTAAGAGTAAACTTGCTGACGTTCGGAATATTCTCATTCAGTTGTGGTTAGCTCATCCCCGGGCGAGCCAAGCCTAACTATGGCATCTGATCCCGGACAATCAATCAAAAGCTAATCAACCAATTAAAGAAATGTTCCTCCCGATTTTACAACTATGCCCTCTGCTGGAAAATATGTTAAACCCCAAGATATTAGCTAAAACCCGCGCCAAAAACGAGGGATCTTGCAGATTTGAGAAGCCTGCCAAATGTATGACAATGTAGCTCCTGAAAATCATCGTACGTGGCTCGAGGGGCCCCCGACCGAACTCGCGACTCAGACTGTAAGATGAGCAGCTAAATAAAAGAGTTCGGTCCACCAAGCGGTTCCCGAGTCCCAATTATTTAATCCACTAGTTCTGTCAATTCCTAGATGTCTTTACATATTAAAGACGGCTGTACGGACACATGTCGGAAAGTAAACGGCTGCGACTACGCTATACAAGTCCGGGGAACGCTCCCGATGTTTATTCGTTACATATATATGTAACGAATTAGCCGCTACTCCATTTATGGATCTTCTGTCGTGGCGTCGGTCAGTGCCCGACCGAGGGGGGCCGGGGCGCGAACCGCGGACGCGTGCGTGCCGATTTCTGAGCGAACCTTTGGAACTTCTAGCATATTTAGGTAGTCGCAGGCCGTGAGTGGTATCCGGGAACTCAAAGTCAGATTAAGACAGTAGTTGTTCCAATAAAGACACAGTTTTTCCGGGGACCTGATTTATTATTCCTTTGTTACATCCTTTTGAGAAATCAGGACCCTTTTGGCTTGAGAGCTGCTACTTTACTTTATGGACATCGGGCTTGGGAAATTAGGTGTACCGTTAAGCGATACTTAGAGCCGAGTGTCGTGGAGTTAGTGCATTCTTTTGATGGTAAAAAACCCTGTCCGGGGACCCGTGAATCGGTATAAATATGCTGTATTTCGCATTATTCCTGCTAGGGGCCGTTGAAGTCAAAGGAGGCGTCTTTAAATTATAATTGGTCGTTAGCTGAATGATTGACTGCCCGGGATAAAGGCTGTGGTTTTAGTTTGGCCGATCGAATGCAGCAAGACTTACAAATTGCACTTATTCAGCAAAAGTATTCTTATGAGATGTGCCAAAACGATCTTTAAAAGTTATAAAATGCGATACGGGAAAACTGACTTAACAGGGGCAACTTCATTCAATCAACTGAGACACAATTACAAAAGCCTTTTAAAAGTTTTAATTTTAATTTCTAAATTTAAATTTTAAAAAGGGACAAAAAAGGGGATTTTAAAAAGGGGCTTAGCTTTTATCGTTTCATATATACATATCTAATAAAATTGAAATCACAAATATATGAAGAAATTGATAAAGTTCTAAAGATGATTTAGAAATGAGCATATGAAACCAGTATATAAAATAAGAAAGTATGAATGACTCACAGAATCATCAGAGGAGCTTGTGAGTTCATTCATAGAAGATGCGTTATTTCATCCAATTTTGTCGGCATTAAGCCTAAAATGACAAAATTTAGCTCCTTATGACGCAAACATTACAGAAAATAGATTGGAACTAGATTAATAAATTGGAACTGGATTAATAACAATAATGTTTAGAGTTGCCATCTTAAGTCCAAAAAAAAAAATAAATAAATAAATAAAAGGAATGAAAATGATTGAAGAAATCAAGAAAAGACTTAGATTAACTTTTAGTTAAACTAGAATGAAAAAATAGGAATAAACATAATAAGTACTGAGTGAATACAAAATAAAATAAAGAAAAGGAATAAATTAATACAAATAAATAAATAAAGAAATAAAGAATTATATAAAAATAAATAAAAGGGCAATTGATTAAATTAATGTTTTAAAGACAAAAAATTATAATATAAAAAAATGAGAATATAAATAACATTTAAAAAAGATGAGGAATATTTGAGATAGTAAAATTTAGCCTTGTATTATGTAAATAAATGTGAAAATTTAAAAAGCAATGAGGAATATTATATATATATATATATCTGAGGATGAGGAAATAAAGATGAGGAATATTATATATATATATAGGAGGATAAAATATATATATATATATATATAGATAGATAGATAACTAGGATATATATATATATATCCTAGTTATAACTTTCATGTATCAGAATAAATATTCAAATTTTCAAAATATATTCTTCGGAAAAAATTAAAAATAAAAAATATTACATTCCTCTATGCTGAAATAGCGAACCTAATAAATTTCTGATGCACGAATCTTTAAGTTTTCGACTTATACAACAAATTATTTATAATGTAATAGAGTATATCAATAGTAGTTTAAGTTAAAGTAAAACATAATATTAACGAAACAATGTTTTAAAGAAAAATTTATCTCTTAATCAAATCTCTAAGAATCTGGTAAAAAATCTGTTTTTGAAGACACTCTAGAAAATAAACAAACGTACCATCAGGGAAAAGAAAATATCCCAAACAGTTTATGGAAAGCGAACATTAAAGAATGTTATTCAATCAGATTTCTTACAGTAATTTTCAAGAAATGCATTTTGGACTTGTTTTTAAATTTTAAAAATTAGTGGCCCACTACTGGTACGTAGTCCACTATAGGTGCATTTACCTTAATACCAGTCTTCTAATTCACCAGGTACATGACAGAGAAAAGCGACCTTAACACTCAAAGGATTAAGATTAATAATAATACCGTAGCATTGTGGGGGGGAAATCATAGTCTATAGGGATCATAGTTTTCCATACAAAAATTGCTTGAAGTAGTTTGCTATATCACCTTTTAAAATTAAACAATAAATTCTGAATCACCTTTACAAAAACTTTTCTTCCCATGTTTTAGTAGCATTAATTCAGAGGCCCTTTACAGACTTTTGCCGGGCTGCCATTCTAAATTTGAAGTATTTGTCTAAAGTTTGTTTTTTTCTTGTATTTAATTTGAAAACTTAGAAAGATACTTTATCACATACCTTTCAGAAGCGCAAATCCTCAACCCATGTCTTATGTAGGGTGTCTAGAGTTATTCAATAAGCAGGAAGCTTTGAATCAGACATAAGCAGCTTTTCAGTAAGGCACAAAAATTAAATTCCTGAAAAACTAACGTTTACCATAAAAGTTTCCGAATTTTATCAGGTTCAACGAAAAGGATGGAAATATAGTTTACAGCGAAACACCCTGTATTTTTGACCGAATGAATGAATTAAAACCCTGATTTCCTATACAAAAAATGTTTGCTGTAGTCTGTTCTATCACCTCATAAATTTTAAGCACTCTGTATAAAAACTTTTCTCTCCACGTTTTAGCAGAATTATTTGAGGGGCCCTTTAAAGACCTTCACCGGGACTCCCACTCTAAATCTCAGTGATTCATCTAAGCTTTCTTTTTCTTTTTACGTATTTTGAAAACTTTGAAAGATACTTCATCATATATCTTTCAGCAGCGCAAATCCACATTCTCTGTCTTATCTAGGTTGTCTAGAATTTTACAATAATGAGTTAGCTTGTTACCTAAAATGAGGCTCAATAAGGAAGCTTTAAATCCGAGATAACTAGCTTACAGTGAACCCATGCTTTCCTGCACAAATATTAATTGCCTGAAAAACTAATGTTTAACCTCTTCGGTCCCTGGGGAGAACCCATGTTTTTTTCTTTATGAAAACTAAAATGTCCGATTTTTTACATTTTCACATCACTTCTTAATAGCTGAATGTTTTTTTTTTTTTTTTTTGCTATCAAAGCTAACGAATAAATGGCAGCATCTAAGCTGATTCCTACATAAAATAAATGTTATTTTCATCTGAGTTTGCAAAATGCCTAAAAATACCCAAAAAACAGTATGACCAAGAAAGTGAGAAATTTTCATAAGTATTTAACTTAAATCTTTTTCAATAAAAAAATTTGAGTATTTGAAGATTATTTACTTGTTTAAAGTTCTTAAATTTGTGATTGCGTTAATTTAGGTTAATGGTTATTAAATTGATGTTTTTAAGGATGTTTGTAGTTTTAGATCCATATTTTTTATCCTTAGATCCATATTTTTTAACCTAAATTACTAAGCGCCTAAAGGATCAATTTCAGTAAAGATATTTTTTCTGTCATTTACGATGTCATTTTGTTTGGAAAAAACCAATGAATAAGCATTTGTATTATTATTTTAGCTTCGGAACTGAAGAGGTTAATATAGAAATTTGCCGAATTTTTGCAGGTTCAACAGAAAAGATGGGAATCTAATTTGAAATGAAACATCCCTGGTTTTCTATACAAAAATTGTTTGTTGTAGTATGCTATACCACCTCTTAAAAGTTTACAAATCAATTTTGAATTAATCTGTTAAAAAACTTTTCTCCTCGAAATTTAGTAGAATTAGTTGAGGGGTCCGTAAATGATTTTAAGTGGAATCATAGCTCTGAATCTTAACGATTAACCAAAACTTTTTTCTTCTTTTTTTGTATTTTGAAAACTATGAAAGATGCTTCATCATATATCTTCAATCAGCCACAATTCCACAGTCCCAGTCTTATCTAGGCTGTCTAGAATTCTAGAATAATGAGTTGGTTTGTTATATAAAATGAGGCTCAATAAGGAAGCTTTAAACCCGAGATAACTAGCTTTTCAGCGAGTCCATTCTTTTTCGCACAAATGCTAATTTCCTGAAAAACTATTGTTTACTATATAAATTTGCCGAATTATAGCAGGTTCAACAAAAAGCATATAAATCTAATTTGGAATGAAATAGCCTTTATTTTTGATCGAATAAAGGAATTTTCACCCTGTTTTCCTGAACAAAAATTGTTTGTTGTAGTCTTAAAGCTTCATATTTAAGACTACAGCAAAATTTGTCTTCTTCATCTCTTAAAATGTAAGAAATCAATTTTGAATCCCCCTGTGTAAAAGCTTTTCTCCCCACGTTTCAGTAGAATTATTTGAGGGACCCTTTGGAAACCAAACTCTGAACTTTTATTTTTATTTATTTATTTATTTTTTTTTTTGTTTTATGTATTTTGAAAACTTTGAAACATGCTTCAATCTTTCATCATATATCTTTCAACAGCCAAAATTCCACAATCCCTGTCTTATCTAGGCTCTCTAGAACACTACAATATGATAATACCGAAAATGAGGCTCAATAATAAGGCTTTAGACTCTCTTCATTTAGCTTTTCTGTGAGGCCATACATTTTGACACAAATATAAAAACTAACATTTGATGTAAAAAAATTAGCCGAATTCTAGAAGGATCCACAAAAATGATAACCCGGTTTACGATGTGGTACAAAAAATGATTTAAGCAAAACCGATTTTTCAGAATTTTGATAAAATCATTTGAGCACACGTCTGAATTTATCTTTAAAGGGGCCCGAATGCAAGAATACTTTGGAGGTCAGGCCCCAAATTACTTTCAGTGGTTTAAAAAAAATAATGGACTTTATCGTGTCATTTGAAGCGTCTTTAAGTGCAAGAGTCGAGTAAGGCAAACATTTTAAAGGACCAATTTTTTTTTTCGGATGTAGAAAACGATATTTCGGACTTATTGTGGCTTCTATAAGTGCGACGCTCAAGATGCAGTATGTATCCACTCCTCGCACCTACCTTCCGAGTGGTTCTTTTGGGATTTGGGTACGGAAGTCCCCGTTGAAGATAAGTGATTTATCTCTGTCATCTACAATTCTAGTAGTCCATCTAATATCTTTCAATTTTCCTTATGCTTAAAAATTTTTGAAACATTCTTTATGATATAGTTCATGCTAGTGCGAACAAACATCCCCAGTTTTATCGCAGCTGCCTAAACACAAAAATAAGCAGGCTTGTTGCATAACATAAAATTCAATAATATTCTTTCAAGCTTAAGAGGCTACTTCAGTAAAGCGTGAAGACCCGTTCGCTAATGCTAATCCTATGGAAGAAATTTATAAAGATATCTCGGTTGCATTTCAACATTTTTAAATAATTTTTTTTGCATTGGATAGCTGAGATCGATCTGTACAAAGGCCGTTTATTGCTTTTTCGATTTTGTTTACGGATATTTTTAATGAGGACACTTTCACATTCGGAACCGGTTTCAAAAGTAAAAGCATCCTCATAAAAAATAATCTCCTATCAAAAGTGAAAAAGTAAAAAACGGTCTTTGTACAGATCGATCTCAGCTATCCCATTAAAAAAAATATTTAAAAATATTGAAATGCAATCGAGATATCTTTATAAATTTTTACCATAGGATTAGCATTAGCGAGCGGGTCTTTTCGCGTGACTGAAGTGGCCCCTTAAAATAGTATGATTTCTGAAATTTAATTTTTCACAAACAAGTTTACAATTCCATACAATGATGCACGTGTCAAAGTTAAAAAGAAAGATATTTTTTTATAAACTTTGCACACAATGGAATCGCCACCATTCCAACCGGAGTCTTGCATTGGGTCGGGTAACCCGATTTTACTCAAACCCAACCCGAACTGCGGTTCGGGTTGACCTTAATGTTTCGAGTTTGGGTCGCTTTGTCGTTGACCCGATTTTTCAAAAGTAATTCCTAAATATATTTCAATTGAAAAAAAGAACTATATTGAATATCAATAAGTGCATATGTGTTCATTTTTATAGAAAAAAGATATACTTGATAGTAGAGACTTAATTGTTGAATATTTTTTCACGATTGTATTAAAATATGGATAATTTTTATTCACTTCGTATTCCGATTTAAATATTTCGGGTTCGGGCCAGTTCCGGGTTGACGAAATTTCTTTTTGTTCTGGTCGGTTTTCGGATTGACCTTTAAACAGAATTTTTATTTTTGGTTTCGGATGAGGTAACACGATTTCATCCAGAACCCGAACAGCGGGTGGCGTCGGGTCGCGCTTAAGAGGTTTTTTTTTCGTTTCGGATTAGGTACCACCAGGCTGACTTTAATTGTTATTAGTTCGGGTCGTTTACTAGTTGACACCATTTTTCAAACAGTCTAGACGTTTTTTTCAGATTAAAAAAAAAAAGAAAAAAAAAAAAAAAACTATATTTGAACATTAATGAGGATTTAGATGTAAATTTTCTAGCATAAAAGATAAAAATGATATAGTGCGTCTCATAAGTATATGGACAAGCGATTTTTTGAAATAACAGCTCAAAATATGAAGCCATAATCACGAAAAAAATAATAAGCATATGGAATCATAATTTATGTTTGTTACAACAACGAAATACAGTATAGGTTTTACAAAATTTTTGCAAAAAAATAAAATTTAAAATAAGCTGCCCCAAAAATATATGGACAATGAAGAGAATTGCTTTTATTTCCAGCGTATCAAAAGAAATTGTATTTTCTGCGTTCTGTACATGTGAAGTGCCCACTGCGAAATATAAAATCACTGCTCATTCTTCAATTATAGAATAGTGGAAAAATGCCTCGCAACGTTCAATTCTCTGCTGCCCATATAGCTAAAATTTGGCGTTTAAAGACTCAAATGTTAAAATTTCTGATATTGCTAAACACATAAAGAGTAACAGATACGGAATTTATGAAATTTTATCAAAAAGTGACAATGCGATTGCAAAACAACGTTCAGGTCGACCAAAAAAGCAACTCTATGACAAGCCAGAGAGATTTTTCGAGCAGTTTCAATCCAAAAGAAGTTTGTTCGTGAAATTTTGAAGAGTTTAGCGTTTCCTATTACGAGATCTATTGTTCACCGTTGCATACAGATATGAAAAATCCATAAATATCGCAGAACGTGCGCGGAATCTATGCTGAAAGTGCACCATAGAAATGCACGCGTTCTTTGAACTAAAAAACACACGCCTTGGGAAGATGAATTGTTAAGTGTTTCTTCAGTGACGAAAACAAAACCAATTTGGATGGCCCTAGTGTCTGGGTATACCATCGGCATGATCTGCGACTTGAATCTCGGGTGTTCTTTAGTCGACAACAAGGAGGGGATTATCTCATCGTGTGGGGCGCGATTTGTTTCAATGGAACAACGGATATTGCTTTTCTTAATGGTCCCTAAAACTGAAAATCCCAAGAGAAGAATGCGTCGATTCATACCTGCCACTCAACAACAGATTGGTTTACGCAGAATCAAGTGACTGGTATAGACTGGCCAGCCAACAGCCCAGACCTAAATCCATATGAAAACCTTTGGGGACTACTTGCACGAGATTTGTATGCTCATGGTCGTCAGTTTTATACTATTCAGGAATTAAAGCAACAAGTAGAGTAGAATTGGGTCTCTTTACAGCCACACATTCTGCAAACATTATTTTTGGACCATAGTTGATAAGGTTTTCATGATAATTCAAAGGAACGGATCGAAAATTTGAATTTAAATACAAAATTCTCGAAAAGTCCATATATTTTTGGGACAGCCTATTTTGATTTTTATTTTTTTACAAAAATTCTGTAAAACCTATACTGTATTTCTTTATTGTCACAAACTTGTACTATGATTACATATGCTTATTATTTTTTTCGTGATTATGGCTTCATTTTTTGAACTATTATTTCAAAAAATCGCATGTCCATATACTTTTGGGACGCACTATACAAGAGATATAATTGTAGACTATTTTTTCAAAAAAAAAAAGTATGGATTAATTAACTTCTATAACGGTTTTGGTTCGGGTTGAAATGTACCAGATACGTGTCGGATTTAGAGTTGATGATTTTTTTTTTTTTTTTTGGGGTGGGGGTCGGGTGGGGGTTGGTTCGGGTTTCAGTATGACTTTAATAGAATTTCCGCACAGGACTCTAGTTTTTACCCTCTTCAACTGCGCGCAATAGTTATGTAACATTTTTTAATGATGAAATTCTAAACTCTAAAATTTACAACCTATTTCTGCTTCTTCCAAATAGTCTAGTTTTTTTACCTACACTCTTTCTACAAAATTAGATATTTCCAATATAGAAATTGAACTAAATAGGAATTTTTTATGTAAGTGTCACGAATTAAAGATTTATAATCACATGCAATATGCATACGAAACATCCACATAAGCAACAAAGAATTTTAGACGGCTAAAACAAATAACATTTCGGCACTAATTTAAAGAAAAAGATTAATAGGGGGAAAAATCAAGGAAAATAAATCTTTTTACACGATAACAAAAAGGAAAATTATAAAGTATAATACACTCGAATGAGAAAACCTTCTGTTGCAATTATAAAACATAACTTTTAAATCATCGTATTTTTTATTTGAAGTATGCCTTCGTTTTAAATATTTCTTATTGTTCAAAAGATACACTTGCTTTTTAACTTGAATACCATAAAGTCTTGAATTAAATCAAATTATCTAACTGCGAAAAAGCTAAACTTAATTACAAAACTTATAAAGAAAATGTTAACTGAATCAAAGAGTTCTATTTTAATTGAATTAAGAATAAAGCAGAGCTTTCTCTCACATTTACATTAATTTTCATTTCTTTATTTCTTAAAAGAAGTTAAATCAAGTTTTACTCTAATTTTTTTTTTCTTAACACCTAAAGGTGTAGGAAAATTAGTGAAAAGAAAGGTGAAATTTCACTTTTAATTTTTTTTGTCAGTTGCTGAAATATATTGACAAGTAATTTTCTACAATAAAGAGAAAAAACTGCATAATTAAAATTGCAAATGTATTCATTTAATTTTTTTTTCAATTAAGGAAAGATAAAAGTCAAACGCATATATTATGATGCACGTTCTAAAATTATGAAAAAAAAAATTAAGTTATTTTTTTATGGTAAAAACCTGCTTAGACGAAATCACAAAGAAACTGAGAAAAATTTGTTTGTAACAGGACCCATTTCAAAAGGTACACAGAATGTCACTATTGCATTCTTTGGACGAAACTATGAGATTTTTCCGTTTAAGATAGAGTTTTAGTTTGAAACGGTTTCTACGTATTTAGTAGCACCGGCTTTTGAAAAATATTCAGTGGGCTCAAAAATTTTTGAGTAAAACAGCCTATAAGATTTTTCCTTTGAAGACAGAAGCGAGGAAGAGCGAATGAATAAAGATCACAATTTGAAGTTAAATTATGTTTTTTGAAAGCAAAATATATAATAATTATTATTTAAGGGGGGGGGGGGGGGGCTCAAAACCTGAAATCCAAAAGGGCAACTTTCTGACATAAGTTTTAATTTATTTTTGTTCGAAAATGCATGAAACTAGCTGGTGCTATGAATGCTCAGAAACTATGTAATCGAGCTGTTATTTTCCATGTTTTTGCAAACGCAATAGATCTTTCAGAAGATAGTGCAAAAATGGACTATTTGAACCGAATTTCCGCGCGAAAGTAAAATAACTCCTCAAAAGCGAGCGCAAAACGGGTTTGTCACGTAATCAAAATCGCTTATAACTCAATAGGTAATTTATTGGTCAAAAAATGGAAAAAAAAAACTGTTTAATTTCAAATCGCTTCCATAGTAAAGCCTTCCAATTTTATATCTTTCCGTTAAAAAATGCATTTGTAAATGCATCAAAACGTTTTGCGCTTCTTGAGCAGAGCAGTTAAGAACAGCCTTAATAAATAATTTTATTAAATTATATTCTCATAACTTCTTCCTTATTAAATACATTAATATTTATCATAAATAACATACAACTTGCTAACTACTGAAAGTGCAAAAACTTTAAAATCAAGAAAAACATATATTTTAGTCAAGTGCTTTATCAATTCAAGGCATTAAAAACGATGGCAAAATATGCAGGAAATTTGTTTTTGAGAGAAATTTATCTATAAATCCGCTAAAGGGGTTTTTAGTGTTCTTGTAGGCTTGATTGATGACTATTTTGAGAACAAAATTATTTTGAGAGCGTCAATAAAACCAAATTTCTTTTCAGCGATTTAATAAATAAATAAATAAATAAGTAACGAAATAAATCAGTTGAAAATCGGTCGGCGGAGAGATCAAATTATTTAGTGGGCCCGCAGCCCATGGACTCACATAAGTTGGCGTCACTGAAGAGTTTCTCACAGGTTTAAACGAGAAAGAAAGATAATACGCCAAGCATATATTATAAAACACTTTCAGTACATCGTAACAAAACTTCAAGGTAATTACTATAAGGTAATTACCTAAGGTAATAAGGTAAAATATAACATCCAAGTAAACAATTTAGAAAACATGTAAAATATTTAACCCGGCAGGACGCGTGCCGTGAAACGTAACACGAGAACGGGCATGGGGTGTAGCACACCCCAAACATTTTAAATGGTATAAATACGAAAAAGAAACTTTAGAATTCTTTCTGTTAGTGAAATTCATGATAATTACACACTTTATCGTAAAAAATGATAACTGAAATGTTAAATTATCGTTAGTTTTAAAAATTAATAAACAATAAATTAAAAGCACTCACAGACAGCAGGCTAATATTTTCGGACGTGGGGTGTCATTTCGGCCATTGTCATCTATAGTCGGAAAATAATTAAAATTCTTTTGCGATGTATCGATTTGTATATTAAATTAAGCTACATTAAGCTAAAATTGAGTTCATTTAGTCACAGTTGAAAATTTCCTTTAACGATTTTCGTCAATAAACGGAAATACATATATTCGAATTCTTTTGTCCAGCCCTGTATATGATCTATATTATTTATACACACCAAGTAATATGCAAAATAATTAAACGCATACCACAACTGAAAATACAGTTCCAGCAATTATCGTTCATAGACAGTAACTGTAACCGAACACTTTTGCGTGTCCCTGTATATTAGGGATGCACAACCTGTGGCCCGCGAACTTCGTCAATTTATAACTGGAAAAAATTGCAATTTTGGTCCATATGGCCGCAGGAAAAAAATCGTGAATTTCATCAATTTTTCGCGGGAAAATTTGAACATTTCGTCAGTCAGTTAAGAATCGCGAATTTTGACCATCGGGCAAGGAAAAAATCACAAATTTCGTTGATCGAACACGGTAAATTCGCGAATTTTCTCGATAAGGCGCGGAAAAAATCGCAAATTTCGCTGATCGGACACGGGAAAAGTCGCGAGTTTTGTCGATCAGGCTTGGAAAAATCGCGAATTCCGTTAATCGGACACGGAAAAATCGCAAATTTTGGCGATCGGGCTCGGAAAAATTGCAAATTTCGTTGATCGGACACGGAAAAATTGCGAATTTTGGCGATCGGGCTCAGGAAAATCGCGAATTTCGTTGGCCGTGCACGGAAAAATCATGAATTTTGTCGATCAGGCGCGAAAAAAATTGCAAATTTCGTTGATCGGACACGGAAAAATCGGCACTTTTGCTGAAGAATTGCAAATTTTGTTGATCGGTTGCGAGAAAATCGTGAGTTTCGTCAGTCGAGAGAGAAAAAATCTCGAATTTCGTTAATTTGCCGAGGGAAAAAATCACAAATTTTCGACAGTTAGTTAAGATTCGCCAATTTCGTCGATCGGGCGAGAAAAATTGCGAATTTTGTCAACTAGGAGCGGAAAAAATCTCAAATTTTGTTGATCCGCTTTGAGACAATCACTTTTATCTGTTTATCATGAGAAAAAATCGCGAATTTCGTTGATCTGGCAGGGAAAAATTGCGAGTTTTGTCAATCGGGCTCCGAAAAATCGCGAATTTCGTCGGTCAGGCGCGAAAAAATTGCAAATTTTGACGATCATTTTGATGATCAAAAGTCGCATTTTTTTTTTTAAATCGGGTATTAAAAATAGCAAATTTCGTCGATCGGGTGTGGAAAAATTGCGAATTTTGTCGATCAGGCGCGGGAAAATCTCAAATTTCGTTGATAGACTCCTCCCCTCCCCCTTCGTTTATAAAGTTCACATTTTTTTCAGCACTAGCCTTTATCTGATTATAGGCCATAGATAAACCGCCCCCCCCTCCCGTAATAGAATTCTCTGTGTTACTGATGTGGCCCTCGACAACCCAGACATTTTTTTAAGTGGCCCTTCTCTTAAAAAGGTTGTGCACCCCTACTGTATATGAATGATAAAAGTTATGCACACCATATTCAAGAGTAAGCATCTTGTTGAGCACCTCTGTGATAAATATCAGGTTTAATATGTTTGAAATAGTGTAACATTATTAAAACACATTGCAAACGATATTTCCCCATAGACCATAATGTAATGGAATGTTCCTGTAAACAAACGAAGTATAAATGATACACACTGCACTTTACAATACCGAACATGCCATAGTAAATTCAACAACATACGAGAGTGCATCAATAAGTTTTGCCCGCACGTAGAAATAATAGAGTGAAATTTATGAAATTGCTACATTGTATTAATTCTTTTGAGTATAGTCACCGTGCACAGTAACACATTTCTGCAAATGGTATTTCAAGGGGGGGGGGGGGGGGAGGATGTATTCCAGAAGGTGCGATAGTAGACCCAAAGGGGAACATTTTTTAAACTTTTGCCGACCCCCACGTGTTACATACAGTTGGAGAGGCCTGTGACCACTTATTCATGTTATGCATTCCCGAACCCCACCGTCCAAATTTGGCCCGCAGGAGGCATGAATGATGTCCGCAAAATTTAGCAAAGTGCCCCCCCCCCCCCACCCCGGAGGGCAAATTGGTCACAGGCCTTTTTAATAATATGTCACATGTGGGCGTCGGTAAAAGTTAGAAAAATGCCCCCCTTTGGGTCTACTCTATGGAGCCCAGGAGGCTACTATCGTGCCTCCTGGAATACATCCTCCCCCGTATCTTTGAAATACAGGTTGCAGAAATGTGTTACTGTGCACGGTGACTATAGAGAAAAGAACTAATACAATGTAGCAATTTCATAAATTTCACTCAATTATTTTTATATGAGAGCAAAAACGTATTGATACACCCTCGTATAACAATTACACGATAATTCCACTATATTTACGCGTTAGAGTCGAAGAGACAGACGAACAGATAAACCGAATTCATAAAGGACTTTTCGAGTGCATTGGGAAGTGTTAAAAAACGTCAGGACGTTTCTGTTGGGAAAATGGTACTTTTTAGGTTCTTTAGACACTTTTTGGGTTCTTTAGGACACTTTTTGGATTCTTATAAACTTTTTCGGATTATTAAAGGCACTTTTATTATTTAAAAGTTGGGGTACTCTTTTCAATCCATGGCAGTAAATCAAATTTTAAAACGCAAGCAATTTTTTTAAAATAAAAATAGTAAGGGCACCATTTTTTTAACTGAGGGGCACGAATGTAGCTATTTTTTCGATGCGAGGCACGAAATGTGCTACTTTGTAAACCAAAAAGCAGGCACCCTCTTGAAATTGTCCGAGGGAAACTCTGTTATTTTTCTTGAATTATTTACCTCATTAACACATTAAAAATTCTTCCAAATACGAAATAAAGTGCTTTATCAAATACAAAACTGCATTTTTGACTTGGGTAAATTATCTTTAGTGAAATTCTTTTACTATAAGTATTTTTTTTTATAACAAATAGAAAAATGCACAGTTAAAATTGCAAATGCATTCACTTAAAATTTGTTATTTTCTTTAATTTAGAAAGAAAAGGAAAATTTTGTACGCATATATCATAACGCACAGTGCATCATGAAAAAAAAATACATAATTTTTTACTTATTTGCCTTGAATCATCTCATTAACGCGCTGAAATATCTACAAATTACTAAGTGCATATGAATGTTTTAGTAAATTCATAAGTGTGTTTCTAATTTTGAAAATTATCTCCCATAAATATTAACGAAATTCTGCTATGTAACAGGCATCCATGTTATCTAATTTAAAGTATTAATCATTCTAGATAAATTTGCGTATGTGTTTAAACAAAAAAACATTCTATGTGGTCTTAAGGGGACATTGAACTTTATAAATTATTTTACATTATGTATGTTATTACAATAAGAAATTATCCGAAGACGTATTCTAAACAATCAAAAACGTAACTCCTAGCCTCAACAACAAGTCCTAAAATCATTTAAAAATGCATCATAGGTACCTTTTGACTAGTAGATATCCGTAAAAAGGGATAGTTAAGTGTAATTAAATCGAAATCAAGCAATAAATTACGAAATATTTATTTAGATTAAAGTATAAAGCACGTAAATAGAATCCAGCAGTAAGACATTTTTATTAATAATCTTGCTCTTTTTTTACGAAAGCAGAATTCATTTTAACGACTTTAAATATTTAAAAAAATAAGTTACTACAGAGGAAATGGGTCGTAAATCTTCCGCATGTGAAATACTCGATTACAAAATTATAAGGTAGTAAATTATACACCACATTAATTTTGATCAATCTCAAACAATCACTGGTTTTCTGTCACATTTGCATGAACATGCTCCGAGTTTTTCTTCATGAGATATCGTCACATCAGCAATATAAACAGAATTTCTCAAGATATTCCCTCAGGAACTATCTTCATTCAACCACGAGCAGGATGCCTATCTGAGTCGGCAGTTTGTCTACCGATAATGTAAACGGCAACAAGAAGATTCCTTTGTTATGTCTAGGATTATGGCAACATAACTGTGAAAGATACATCCCCTCAGCTAGACAAAAATGATTCATGTCTGTTTGGCTAAAAGGACATGGAAACCTTTGTGAAATATTAATAACGCTTTAATGCCTTTGTCCAAAGACAAAAGGATATTCTTTGTGAAGTAATAACTCGCTGGAAACAAAACTTCTAAATATGCTGCATTATATCGCTCACCCGCGAGGAAAGTGACACATCTCGACAAAAGTAAATTTCACAGGAAAAGAGAAAGGGGGGAAATTTTGCATGATTTTACCATAACATGAAATTATAGCTCTTAGCTCTGCATACAGGAATGAACAAGTTGGAAATTGCTCGTCAAACGTGGCAAATGAGGTGCGTTCGTACTATAACTGGTTTTATAAATACTTTTTGCACCGGATTTTGTACTGAATGTATATTTAGTGCGCTTCGTAAGTGCCTATCAATTTCATTCTGTTCAAAGGGCTGTGACATCATTAAAATGCACTTGAAATAATTTTTTCCAATTGGCCGTAATGTACCAGAAAACTTTTGACTGTCCCTGTAATTAAACTATACATCCGATTTTTATAAAATTAGAAATGAGTCAACAAGATGTTGCAATAATTATATATTTAAAATTTCAGATCATTTGGAAGGCTGTAACATCATTAAAATGCACTTGCAATAATTTTTTCCCATTGGCCGTAATGTAACGGAAAACTTTTGACTGTCCCTGTAATTAAACTATACATCCGATTTTCATAAAATTTAAAATGGCTCGACAAAATTTTGCAACAATTATATATTTAAAATTTCAGACCATTTGGTTGGGCAGTTTTTGATCTGTTATATGCGGACAGACGGACTGAACGACGACTATAGGTGCTTCGTATTTATATAATTACGAACGCACCTAAAAAGTGCATGAAAGCATAAAGCCCTTAAGAATGAAGACGTAGGATGGGGTTTGGAGGGTTGAGTAATTTTACCTCCCCACACAATCCACCCCTCATCTGTGGTCACAAATGGACATGGAGCGTAATAAAGTGATTTCCCGCATAGCTATATCTATGAAACTATTAGTGTAGCAAGACGCACCTATAACAGACCTATTAGTAGAATAAAACGCAAAATGAATTTTTGCAAGATGTGTGACTTTTCTTGCGGGTGAGCGATGTATGTATATATGTGTGTGCGTAAAAAATGTAGCATTTCAGAATTAGACATTAAAAAGTTAGAAAGGATTTAATTAAAAATTAATTTCAATTTTAGATTTAAAAGGGGATTGTAATATTTTAATACTTTTGATATAAGTAGAGAATTTCCGATTAAAGGACGTGTTTCTGTGCAACTCATAATATTATTGTTGCAGGTTGATATGATAAAATATCTTGAAGACTTGTGGAGGAAGTGCTAAAGTAACTTGACTCAAGGACCTCTTATTGACCGAACATCGTTTATTGATACATTGCAATTTACATAGTCGTGTGACGTTCGAAGGAGGGCCCGAATCTCGAATTAATATTCTAATTAATATTTACTGGAATATTAATTCAACACTTACATTTCCATAAATTAAATAGGCACTTCAAATATACCAAATTGAATTACTTTTATGTTTTAACTTTTATGTTTTAAATTTTGTATTTCTACACTTGTTTGGCTACGTCTGGATGGGATACCCCATCCAGATTGTTCTTCTCATTGCTCTTTTATTTTGACATTGTTTCTTTTTCACCTTTTGATGTTTTAGTCTACTGTTTTGGCGCAGCATGTCCCTTAAGGGATTTTGCGCCATAAAACTTCATACAACTGACCAACCATAAAACATACAAAAAGTCCACCATTTTCGCACGGGTGTTCCTTTCAATTTAATGCTCCAGCAGAAGACAGTGGTGCCATATTAAGAAGATAATTTAACTTTAATTGGTTAATTAGCTTTTGATTGATATCGGGGCTTTGTGACTAAACAAGCCTTCACCGTAAGAAAAAAAAAAAAAAAAAAAAAAAAAAAAAAAAAACGGACTAAAAAACGGAAATACTACTGGCAATCTAGACGCCAGTACTATTTCCGTTTTTTTACGGGAATTTTTACCCATAAATTACAGAATATTTTCCGTTTTTCTGATTAAAAACGAAAAATTTTCTGTAATTTATGGGTAAAAATTCCGTTAAAAAACGGAAATAGTACTGGCGTCTAGATTGCCAGTAGTATTTCCGTTTTTAAGTCCCTTTTTTTTTACAGTGTTGGCCAAAACCGGGCGCGTCACTAACGACAAACGTTGCAAAATATACTTAGCTTGCACTTTTAATCTTATTGTTAGTTACAATTTAATATCGGAGAATAATATTTGTCAAGATAATAAAACAACTTAAAAGGGCACCTGCAGATTTAGACATTAAGAGTTAGAAAATATTGAATTGGAAATTAATTTAAATTTTAGATTTAGAATGGAGTTTTAATATTTTAATACCTTTAATATATCTACATGAGACAAAATCTTTGTTTTAAGAAATTTTAATTTAAGAATTGCACTATAATTCTAAATTTAAGCATTCTTTTTTTTTCATTTAGTGCAAAGGAAAGCATTTTAAGGAAAGTTTTCTAATCAATATTTTTTTTTAGAATAATTTATTTAATAAAATTAAGGGTGTATTCCGATCCAAACTGCTTATTTTCTGATTCATTTTAAAATTCATTTTTGCTCTCAAACGCATCAAACTTGGAAATTCTCTTATTTAGAAACTATATAATGTGCGGTGCTTCTTAATTTTTTGATAAATGCAGAAAATACCGTGAAAAACGCTGTCGAAGTTGGCGTTTTGAACCGAATTTTCCGAAGCGGGCGATCTGGGAATGAAAAAAATGGTCATACTGAGAAAATATTTGTTTAAAAATCAAATTCTAATTAATTGAGCTGAAAATGAAATGACACGGCATGTTAAACATGTCTTCAGAAATCACCCCAGCAAGTTTCGCGTTTTTACTTTTAAAAATGAGTCTGAAAATGTCTCAGAAAATTTCGAGCTGTTGAGGGTGGAAAAATATTTTTTCGAATACACCCTTAAGGGGGTCCGGGACACAATTTAAAATAATTTTTATTTATTGAGTTAAAATTTTGAATTTTTTTGTGATGGTTAGTCATATTATTTGTAAACAAAATCACATGATAAAACTTCTCATATATATTTTTAAAAAAATTAAATTCATTAAAAAAGTGGGGTAATTTAAAATCGTTATAACTCGAAATATTATTTGTAGAATTTCAATTTTTTGTCATTTAAATAAACAGAAATATATAAGTTTGAATTTTGATTCAGCATTTTTAAAAGTATTATTTTTTAAAAAAATTAAAAATATTTAAAGTAAAAATTTCAAAAAAAAAAAAAAAAAGGCGTAACTTTAAAAAAAATCATATTTTCAAAAGTAAATATTTTTTTCTAATTTGATGAATCTAAATTAAAGTAAAACAATTGAAAAAGACATGTTCCAAGTTTGACCATTTACCTTCACCGATTGTTGGCTTATAACGATTTAAATACGGGAAATGGAGGAAAAAGCCATCATGAGGAAAAACACATTTTCATAAGATGTCGTTCCCGTGAAAACCATTGCTTGAAAGCTAGATTATGAAAACAAACCAAAACAAAAAATTTAATATTTCCTGTCTAATTAAGATAGAAACATGATTTAAAAGTCATTTTAAGGAAAAAAAAAACACGGAAAAATGTTCAATGGAATAAAAGTTTTTTTAGAAAATTTGGAGATTTTTGTGTCCCGGATCCCCTTAATCAATATGTTCCTTCTGCAATCATCCTGGCCAAATCTCCATGAAGTGAGGAAGATTGACCTATATTACAAAATCACAATTTTTTTTTTTTTAAAGTTTTTAGTGGCTTTTCAAAATTATGACTCTGTGCACAGACATAATGCATAATAAGATATCTATATGAGGCAAACTGAGGTACTATTGCATTTAAAAAACAAGTTGCAAACATTTTAGTGAAAATGGGTTATACAACCAACCCTCCTCTACTTGAAAATTTAAGTAAAGTACTAGTTAAAATTTTTTTGGATTTACCTTGTTTATTAATAGGTTATCAGGCTGAATAACAAACCAATTTGTTTTCTAGCATTCGCAGAGATGATATTCACGCGTCCTTAAAATTAGTTATTAATGAAAAAATGTAATTAAGATTACATAATAGTAAAAGATAAAACTTGAACTTACCATGAGGGGCTTTTAGGCTACATTTTGATAAATTGGCATGTGGTTAAGTTTTAGTTTTGATGAGCCACATAATTTCACTAAAAAAAAAAGGACGAACAAATATATAAATTTTTGCTGAAATGTATGCACGCACATATAATTTACAGATATACCACTAAAACAAATTTATTTTACACCACATATGAAAACACTGAACAGTTAATAAATAATAAGCTTGATACAGAAAAAAAACATATGAGGATGTGAGTTTCAAAACTCGCCTTATTCAGAAAATCAAATTTTGGGAAAAGCGAAAAACCTCTAACTGAGTCCATTGATTTTCATTGTAAACCAAAACTTTACAATGCTATAAATATAGGATAAAACTAGTTTTTTTTTTTTTTTTTCAGATTGTAGTGTATTTTCGGTGCAGGTTTAGCAATAGAATATAGTGCTAGAGAAAACACGATTTTTTTAAATTTTGGATAATATGAGTTTTGAAACTCATATAATAAAAAATAATGTTCCGGGCGGTGTTACCTCTACCCCGGAACAGTTTAACAGTTTAGGCAATTCATGAGCTATAACTATTTACTCAGAACTTTAGGCTTTGAGGAGTTTAAGAATAGTTGCATTTCTGAAACTTATGGAACCATAAGAGAGGAAAAGTATAATATTAACAAAACATAATTAAATAAATAAAATCTATATAAATATTCGGGTGTAAAACTTATTGAAAAATAAACCGCAAATAATCGAATTAAAATTTCAAAGAAAATTTAATACGATAAAACTCAAGCATCTTCTTTTACAATTTCCTTTTTTAAACTAAAAAACAAACAATTAAGAAAACTAGGAGCTAGAGAAATATTTTAAAGTTTAAACAATGATATGGCAATGCCCTTGGGGGAATAATATTTGATGAGAAATCCGTGTCCAGAGAAGCATAGACAAAAGAATAAACAAATAGTTGTGAAATCAATGGACCTTCAAAATACACATCCTTCAATTCATTACGATCTTCTTCACATTCTAATCCTTTTTAACGTATTTCAGATGACAAGACATTCCCGACATTATGAAATGTATACAGTTTTTTTGTGAAAATGCCGGGAATTATATTGTAGAATAGAGGGTATTATTAGTGTAGCCATTAAAGCTTTTTGTGTATTTCGCAATGAAGTTAAATATTATTTTTAAAAGATATGTTTGAATACTTATTGAAATATTTTTGACAACTAAAAAATTCCTTTGTTAATATTATTTTTTTAAATTGGAAAATTTATTGTTACCTTTAAAGCTTTTTTTGTATTTCGTAATAAAGTTAAATATTATTTTTTTAAAAATATGTTTGAATATTTATTCAAATATATTTTAACAACTAAAAAATTCCTATTTAAAACTTTAATATAAATTGACTGATGATTTATACTGATCTGCTTTAAATTACTGTCTTAATATTTGCTGAAATTGTTTTTTGATTAATTAATTAATTAATAGTTTGCTATTTTTTTTACCTATTTGCACTCACTGTTGGTTGAAAGATATAAGTATGCTCTTTCATTTCATGTGTTTAAAAAATTGCAAGATGCAGGATTAACATTTATAAGGGACTCCAAACTGTCAGACATTTCACGAACAGAAAATTGGTATAACAGATGACGCGCAGGATTACGAAATAAATTTTGCAACTAGAATGGAAATTTTGGTGCCTACTTATACATCAGATTATGAAAATTACCCTGAACCTAAATAAATTTGTATTTAAAGCATTTTTATATTTTTAATACAAAATTGTATTGAGCTAATGCAAAATTTTGAAAATTTCAACAGTATAATCACCTAAAAAAATATTTTATTGAACAATAAAAAGCAAATTTTAGGTTCATTTTATACAGACTAACATGAAGCATATGTTTTGAAAATTTCATGGGAAAATATATCAAATTTTTGAGGTATTGTGCTCTTTATGCCGAAAAACGTCATTTGGAGAAAAATGACTTCAAACTTTCGGAAACGCCGTTTCAGCTATTGAGCGGATATAATTCTAAAAACCATAACTTCTGTTGTAATGGTAATTTCATAAAAAAAATTACATCAAAAATGTCCAGAAAAGATAGAGTTTAACATATAAAAAAATTTAAATTTCGAAAATTTTGAAGCTTTAATAGTCCTGAGACCCCTTAAATAGTAAACTTGGAAGAATATGGACACAGGTTATTCAGTCTATCAGAGTAATACTTATTAGAGTAGTTACTAAGTTTTTCTGCATACTTAATATAAAACTAATTTAGATGAAGTAAATATATTTCTAATATTTTTTACCTTTTTAAAGCCAGTTAATTGTTTTTAATTTTAAATATTCACCGTCTTGCATGGAGAATTTTTGTATATATTTATAATGAAAAAAAAATATATATTTATATATATATAAACACATGTGCGCCATGAAAGGAGTACTTATAAAATTATTACAAATAATTTTAAATAAAATTTTCGATGTTCTTTCAAATATCGTTCAAATTAATATAACGGTAAAGAAAAAAAAAAATCACTGTCTTTCATGAGTCTTTTATATGAAGACTCACGAACAATGTTAAAAATAGGGGACAGTTTTTTAACAGTGTAAAATCTACAGAAAGTCCGTTAAATCGTAAAAAAAAAAAAAAAAAAAAAAAAAAAAAAAAAAAAAAAAAAAGAGAATCATCATACATTAGCTTAAAACAAAATAAAAATAAATATTAAACATAAAGCAAAATAAAACAATAAACAAAGCGAAATAAACAGACATTAGCTATACTATTAAAATTTTGCAGCAAACTGTTCAGTCATTCGGCCGCCTTTATAGTAAATGGTTACATAATCGTAATTTAACTTTGTTCTGACAAGAAAATGGTCAATAATATGGTCAGATACGCTTCATAATACGGTCAACTAACCTTTATCTAAACGGTAGAGCGGTTGGACAGGTTTCTGCATATTTTAACAGTGTAAAACCTACACTGTTAAAAATTTTGCAGCATTCTGGCAGGTCATTCGACCGCTTTTTGAAAAAACGGTTTCATAACCATAATTTAACTATATTCTGACCATAAAATGGCCAATAATATGGTCAGAATAGTGTTAAATTACGGTTGTGTAACCGTTTTCGGAAAAAAACGGTCAAATGACCTGCCAGAATGCTGCAAATTTTTAACTGTGTACAGGAAGTTCGTTAGATCTTGTAAAAAAAAAAAAAAAAAAAAAAAAAAAAAAAGAAAAAGAATCATCATACAGTTGCAATACGAGTGATAACATAGTAAGGGAAACAATTTAGAGTGTGTTCATTCTAAGCCGAACCTAAATTTTCACTCAAAAATAAAGGACACTGTTAAAAATTTGCAGCATTCTGGCAGGTCATTTGACCGTTTTCTCCGCAAACGGATACACAACCGTGAATTTAACACTATTCTGACCATATTATTGGCCATTTTATGGTCAGACTATAGTTAAATGAAACCGTTTGTTTCAAAAAACGGTCGAATGACCTGCCAGAATGCTGCAAAATTTTTAACAGTGGATATTGTAATGAAATTGAATGAATATATATATATATATATATATATATATATATATATATATATATATGCACTTATATACTGTTTAAAGTTTATGCCGTAATATTATAGATTGCTCACTACCTTATGTGTTATTTATTTCTAAAAAAAATATTCAAAATTTAACTTTTATTTTTCTCTAAATCACAGAATGAAATTACCCACTTAGCGGAGTATCATCCATATACATTTATTTATAGGTTGTTTAGATATAACAATTACATATTTTTGTTTACGCAATTTCCACTTATGTTTTACTAAGACATAAATTATATAAGCAGATAAAATAACATTATTAGCACCAGAACTTTTAAACTTATAGCAGACAATAATATAATAAAACACACATGTATGTCTATATAATATTTATATATACCTTTTATAGCAGACTAGTATTGGTAGCGTTCTGCACATTGCCATCAGTGCAAATAATGGTGGAATTTCGCTCATGTATATATGGAAGGGAGACGAATTCGAGGGATAGGTTTATTGACTAACAGAATAACCAGAAATTATGGGGATTTCTCGGAAATGAACATTATTTCTACGTTAATTCTGACTTCGCTATCCCCCATTATAAGATTGTTGAAATATTGTACATAAACCACTTTTTCTTAATTTGTAATAGCATTTGTTCACATTATAAGTTCTATTCTCTGCACAATTTTCCTATTGGCTGTACCCCGTAATTTTCTGTAATTATATTGGTCAACAAATCTATCCCTCGAATTCGCTTCTCTGCCATATATGTGAGCTAAATTCCATTATTGTTTGTACTGATGACGCTACTCTGAATGTTATAGACTGTTATAGACTGTTATAGATTGAAAAGTTCTGGGGCTAATAAAGTTGTTTCAAGTGCTTATATTGTATTGCACCAAGTATCATCTTAATCGACAAGGCATAAATTATCTAATTTTAAAAACTAACCACCCAACCTAAAAATTGGTACCGGATACAGTAATTCCATTGCCATACTTTGGTTTAGTAAGCTGAAATATATAATCAGCCATTATTTGTACAGGGGAAATTTCGGCGCGACCCGTGTTTTCAGTACAGCCTTTTTAATAATGCCTAATATACATCTTATCATATATAATATTTATGCTGTCAACATCCCTTTTTCTCAACTAATATGTAGCGTACAACGATGAACGAGGTATTGTTGGATAGGTTCTTTTGCCCAGATATGACATCACGTACTAAATTTAACTAATATGTAGCCTAAAATGTTGAATAAAGATATCATTGGATATTATTTTTTGCCCTCATATGACATCGTATATTGAATTTAACTAATATGTTGCATACAATGTTGAATAAGGATATCATGGGATATTATTTTTTCTCACATTTGACATTACATACTAAATTTAACTAATATTTAACTTACAAAGATTAATAAAGATATCATTGGATGTTATTTTTTGCCATCATTTGACATCGCATACTGAATTTAACTAATATGTAGCACACAAAAATGAATAAAGGTATCTTTGGATATTACTCTTTGCCTACATTTGACATCGCATACTGAATTTAACTAATATGTATAGCATACAATGATGAATAAAGATATCATTGGATATTATTTTATGCTTACATTTGACATTGCATACTAAATTTAACTAAAATTTAGCTTACAAAGATTAATAAAGATATCATTGGATATTATTTTGTGCCTACATTTGACATCGCTTACTGAATTTAACTAATACATAGCGTACAACGATGAACGAGGTATTGTTGGATAGGTTCTTTTGCCCAGATATGACATCACGTACTAAATTTAACTAATATGTAGCCTAAAATGTTGAATAAAGATATCATTGGATATTATGTTTTGCCCACATTTGACATCGCATACTGAATTTAACTAATATTTAGAATACAAGGATGAATAAAGGTATGATTGGATATTATTTTTTGCCCACATTTGACATCGAATACTGAATTTAACTATGTAGCATACAATAATGAATAAAAGTATCATTGGGTATTATTTTTTGCCCCCATTTGACATTGCTTACTAAATTTTCGTTATACTTTTAGGTTAAGTACCATCATACATATTATTTCTGATGTCAACATTCATTTTCCTATCCATAAAAAAACGCACAACGATGAATGGGGTATTTTACGAAAGGTTTTTGAACAGACTTTTCACGTAGTACACACATATTTCATTAAAATAAGTTGTTTGATTAAAAAAATTTGCAGTTAATTGTAAGTTAATAAAAATTGTATTAGAAACTAAACTCAAAAACTGCAGTGCGAAAGTCTCATATGAGTCTGCTGGTATATATATGTATATATATTATTAGTTACGAAAGTTTTATAGCTCCAAACACAGAGCAGAACAAAAGGAAATATTTTCAACAGTCTCACTAAAAGAAACGTGTCCTTACAAAAGGAATGCATTATGTTCTCTACATACGAAAGAAAAGGGAATAGAAAAAAGAAAAAAAAATCTTCTTTGACCATGATAAGACAATTCTTCTGAGACATAGTAAAGAAAGAACTTTGTCCAGAAATGTATGAGCAAGCTGTGGACAAAACAGCATAAAAAAGGAAAAAAAAAATCTGCGAATCAATAGCTGTGAATTCAAAACTAGGATATATCTGCAAAATCTTACTCCTTTCACACATGTGAACTAAAAAATACTTCTTTGTTTCATTGTCAAAAGGATAGAAATCTATTTTCTTCTTCAACTGATTTAGAAAGAATTTTGATGTTTTCATAAATCTCATAGTGTGTCACAGTGTGACTTCACAACATTGTAAAAGTAGTCACATATTCGTCACAAAGTTAATGACAAAATCGTTACAAGTCACACAATTTTCACAATATTGTCGCAATGTGACTTCACAACAATGTCACTGTCGTCGCAGAATCATCACCGTGTTTATGACAAGTTCGTCATAAATGACACATATTTCACAAGTTGGTCACAATGTGACTTGAAAGCATTGTCGTTTTCGTCACAAGTTCGTCACAATGTTAATGACAAAATAGTCACAAATGGCACATTTTTCACAAATTTGTCACGTCGTAACTTCACAAAGTGGTCACAATATAACGTCACAAACGAGCTCTAAAACGGCCATAACGGCTTCACATTCTAGTCACTATGATTTCACATCGACGCCACGTGACGTCACATCGACGGTCACAGTGTGACTTCACAATGACGTCACCGTGACGTCACCATACCTTACGGGTAATGAGCTGATGTATCATATACAGGGTGTACATTACATTCTCATACGGGTTTTCAATTTAATATAATTTTTAAATTTTAAAATGAAATTCTAAAAAAGTCTTACACCCCAGCTGCAAAAATATGTTTGGGGAATACTACTACAGCTATCAACAAGCAGGTTCTAATTATCGCAGACGGAGACTCCAAAATAAATAAAATGATTTTAAAAAATTCTTTATTAATTGAAAAAAAAATTCTTTAAAGGGCAATTTTCTGCAATGATTGTTTCCAAAAAAAAAAAAAAAAAAAAAAAAAAAAAAGAGGGAGAGAGAGAGATTTTGGTTAATTAGCAACTATATCATGATTTTTTAATGGTAGAAATCATAGGTAATATAATCGGAGTTTCATTAGCCTTTTTATAAAAAGCAGGAAAACCCCCAAAATAATCATGAAATTTTTTTTCTATCTAGTATTTTAGTTTGAAGGGGAGGCTTAAAATGGATCTTGTCCTAGGGCCCCCAGACAATTTTAATAGGTCTCTGTCAACAAGGTGGGACAGTAGCTTACACAGAAAAACGAGTCGCAAGAATGGTGCAAGGAAGTAGAAATATAGATATAGATAGCGGTATAGAAGAATTGGTTCTGATTATCCCGTTCAGTTAATAAAATAGGTAAAAATATCTTCATCCCTTGCTTGTAACCCGCAACTATATTCTTAATACACTGTGATTTCTCTTTATAGATGTGGACGACCGGGTATTCTAAAATAATAATTTGCAAATGGTGGCAGCTATTAAAAAAATTCTAGCGGGAGGGTTATGTAAGATTTACGTGTTTATTCTTTCCCAGTTTTAGTTCCAAATAGAAGCGTTAAATGGCGCTGTGAACAATAAGCTCTAAATCAGAGCAACGCTATTCTACCAGCATTGATGCGAAAGAAGGAGGTTAAATATATTGAATGGGTCCCGAAGAACAAGATTGCACTGGCGACTGAGACCCACTCCATATATTTAACCTCCTTCTTTTGCATCAATGCTGGGAGGAAAGCTAGGCTAAAAAATCGGGCATCGATTTAGCTTCTATTGTTTGTAGCTCCATCTGTCCCTGCTTTTTGGAACTAAAACCGGGACTCCCAGTAAATAACTCCTGATATCTTACATAACCCTCCTGCAAGAACTTTTTTAATAGCTATCACCATTTGCAAGTTATTAATAAATTTTAAAATCAGTCAGTCCATCTTTGGACACTCGGTATATTTATTACTTTCTGAACACACAGAGTAAGATAAGCATTGTAATCATGATGATGTGTGTATGAGCGTGAACATAATAATTGCAAAACGTTACTTCTGATTAAGCTTCCATTTGGCGAATATCTTATAAACCATTTTCTCAAGAATAGTTTTGCCATTTGTCCCGATTTACGGGAGACGTCCCAAGCGTATTTTCAGTCGTTTCAAGAACCGTCATGCAGAACCACTGAGCGGGACGCTATAAGTCCCAACTTATCATGATGCACAAATTCTCTGAAGTTTCATTTAGTACTATTTTATTATTAGCCTGCATCAAATGAAAGTTAATGCAGTAAAACTTGTGAGAACAGAACCAGTCTATAAATGAAAATGTTATGATTCCACAGAAAGGAACACCCTACAAATCTATCTGGTAAGATAAAAACCTGTCTAAAAAGGAATGTTTTTTCGGTCCCCAGCTATTCTACTTTTACAGATTATAATCTTTTTGTTCAGTAAAACTTTTGAAAATTTGAACCTTTTTATAAAGGAATCCTGTGTTAAACTAAAAATTCCATAGTCTCTATGGAATGCTCATACTTTTATAATTGCTCAACCGAAAAAATCTTTAAAACTGAATTTCCTTTCGGTCCATAGCGATTACACTTTCGTAAATATGGTTGTACTAAAATATTGTGTTTATTAAATACAATAAAACCTACTAAGACGGAACCTGAGGTGACAGAAGAAATTTCCCCTTTTATAGATGTTTACATCTTAAAAGGTATAATTCTATGATATTTTTCAGTGGTTACCATGATCTTTTTACGTTTAAGACAGCATTCCGTTATAGACAGGTTCCGTTTTTATAGTGTTGACTGTATTTTAAGCACATATTTAAAAATCGATGTCCCGCTTTTATTTGTCTCCCTATCCTGTTTTTAGGTGCGCTCGTAATTATATAAATACGCATCCCCTATGGTCGTCGCCTGGTCCGTCCGTCTGTCTGTTCGTCTGTCCGCATATAACAGCGCAAAAACTATCCAACCGAATAGTTTGAAAGTTAATATATTTAATCATTGCAGAATTCTGTCGCGTCATTTCAAATTTTATGAAAATCGAATCAAAACAAATAAAATCATAAGACGAAACGCAATTCTTCGCCTTGATTCAACATAAAATATATAATGTGAACATCGAAAAGGGCCACAATCATACGTAAAAGGCGACTAAAGTAATGAAAAGATGTTGCAAGTTTAAAATATACATTTTATTTAAAACTTCTTAGTACTTTCAAGCCTTCCAAGCTCATCATCAGAGAATATCTTAATAACTAAGTGTTGTTTATTTATACAAATACGCCCCTTTGTTTTGAAAATTAGAGAGCCAATAATTACTAGAGTTGAATGTAGAAGTGGCAATAGCAGTTTCTTGGATTGAATTTAATTAGAGGAAATATATATTATTATTATTAATTGCAGTTCCATTTATTTTATGACATCACTCTCTTTCTCATACGTCACTTTCCATGGGAAAAGATATTTAACTTCCGTACTTCAAACTTTAATTCGTCACTTTGATCAGGTTTTCAGGACTTTTTTTCAGGATATTGAATCATAAACTGGGGATATTGTACGATAGGGCGACGTTACATTCTTGATTGTTTTTACATAGGATTTCTATTGATTCTCTTATAGTGGATGCGTAATAATTGGATGTTGGGAATATGATTTTTGCATGATCAAAATTTATTGCGACATTTTGATTGAAACTTAAACGAAAGAGAGCTGTGGATTGATGACAAAATTTTATATCTGCTTTATGTTCTTTTATTCTTTCTTTGAGTTTTCTTTTGGTCATTCCGATGTATTCCATTAGTCTATTGCTGTCAGTTCTAAAAGGAATGGTATATACACCAGCTAATTCATCTTTCGATGTTGGATCTATTTTAGTGCAAATTAACTGTTTTAATGTTCTTGGTGGACAGGCTATTAAATTTATATAGTGTTTCTGTAGAGCATATCATAATTTTTCGTACAGACCAGGGAAATAGTTAAACTTTTCGTATATCATTTCTTTATGGTTTTCTTTTTTGATATTCTCATGAAAACTGAATTCATAGATAAGTTTATTGATGAGGATTGTTGAAAAGCCGTTTTCCTCAGCGATATCTCTAATGGTATTAAGCTCTTTTTCTAAATATTTTCTAAACATACTTTAAAAGCTCGTCTAATATAAAATTTGTAAGCTGCAATTTTATATAAACATGGTGATGAAGTATTATATGGGAATCCCATATAATACTTCATCATTCTTTTTATATAAAATTTCATTAAAATGGTGATGAAGTATTATATGGAATTCTCATATAATATTTCATCACCATTTTTATAAATTGCAGCTTATAAATTTTTTATCAGACGAGCTTTTAAAGTATGTTCAGTAAAAATATTTAGAAAAAGAGCTTAATACCATTAGAGATATCGTTGAGGAAAACGGCTTTTCAACAATCCTCATCAATAAACTCATCATCAATCTATGAATTCAATTTTCATGACAATATCAAAAAAGAAAACCATAAAGAAATGATATACAAACAGTTTAACTATTTCCCTGGTCTGTACGAAATATTAAGATATGCTTTACTGAAACACAATATAAATTTAATAGCCTGTCCACCAAGAAAATTAAAACAGTTAATTTGCACGAAAATAGATCCAACACCGAAAGATGAATTAGCTGGTGTTTATACCATTCCTTTTAGAACTGACAGCAATAGACTAATGTAGGACATTGGAATGACCAAAAGAAAACTGAAAGAATGTATAAAGGAACATAAAGCAGATATAAAATTTTGTCGTCAATCCACAGCTCTCTCTTGTTTAAGTTTCAATCAGAATATCGCAATAAATTTTGATCATGCAAAAATCATATTCCCAACATCCAATTACTACGCATCCACTATAAGATAATCAATAAAAATCCTATGTAAAAACAATCAAGTATGTAACGACGCTCTATTGTACAATACCACCAGTTTACGGTTCAATATCCTGAAAATAAATCCTGAGAACCTGAGCAAAGTGATGAATTAAAATTTGAAGTACGGAAGTTAAATATGTTCTTCTACCCATGGAAAGTGACGTATGAGAAACAGTGTGATGTCATAAAATAAATGGAACTGCAATTAATGATAATAATATATATTTCCTCTAATTAAATTCAATCCAAGAAACTGCTACTGCTACTTCTACTTTCAACTCTAGTAATTATTGGTTCTCTAATTTTCAAAACAAAGAGACGTATTTGTATAAATAAACAACATTTGGTTATTAAGATATTCTCTGATGATGAGCTTGGAAGGCTTGAAAGTACTAAGAAGTTTTAAATAAAATGTATATTTTAAACTTGTAACATCTTTTTCATAACTTTAGTCGCCTTTTAAGTAAGATTGTGGACCTTTTTCAATGTTCACAGTATATATTTTATGTCGAATCAAAACTTTAAAAGATATTAATAAAAGTTTTCTTCATTCTATTAAATTCTATCATACGTAATTAATTACTTAATGATATCCCATGATAAGTAATTATTCTAGATTGCGATGGTGATTACGTCCTATTGAAGATTGAGTTATATTATTCCCGTATTACTGAATTTAATATATGTAATTGTAATAAATTTTGTATTCATGCATTTTTGCATACGAGAGCAACAGCATCAAGGTTGCATCAAGATCTGAATATTTATAAAACTTGATATAGTACGAACGGACTTCATTTGAAACGTTTGACATACAATTTCCGACTTGTTTGTAACAGTGGACCAGCCAACACTACCCAAGAACTAACTACATTGATTTTTGAAAAAAATTGGCCTACGGATTACGATTATATCTTAAAACCATTTTAAAACCATTTTGCAACTTATTAAAATGGAGAAAATTACTAAGGAAATGTGACAGAGTATAAGAGATAAATATCGAAGCGATGTAATCAAGCATCGGGAGAAAATTACTAAGGAAATGTGACAGAGCATAAAAGATAAATATCGAAGCGATGTAATCAAGCACCGGGAGAAAATTACTAAGGAAATGTGACAGAGTATAAGAGATAAATATCGAAGCGATGTAATCAAGCACCGGTAGCTAAGAGGTTTTAAAATGAGAGGTCCAGCGTTCGAATCCAACCGATTTTGTTGTGTTAGAAATTCATATTTTTTCTTTACTCTATGGACAATTACATCAGTATCACTCTAAACAAATTTTATTTCTAAAAAAAGAAAAAAAAAAGAGAGAGAGAGAGAGAGGGGATGCATCAAGAGTTGATAGCGTTTTATTGTTACTGTTAACATCTATCTCGCAGCTACAGCACTATTTTTTCTGGACATAGCTTTTTCTGCAATAACTTTCTCCCCAGGAGTGACATCGTATCGTTTTACAGCAAAAAGTTTTTTTCTGCTCCCTAGCGCGAGAGGAGGAGGAGGGAAGAGTTTCGCAAGAGTTTTGAAAGATGGAATATTTTACATCAGTCCCAGGATTGTTTCTTGAAATAGTGTACTCACGTTTATTTAAACATAAAAAATCGCGTTTATTTAATATTTGAAGCTGTTTAATGTAATTTCCGAATATCTTCATTAAGTACAGTGGATTTTCGTTAATGCACCTCAGCTTAACCCTTTAGATTCCAAATTAGCAATTCATGAAAATTTCATGTTCTAAAGCATTTTTCGTGAATGTTTGAAACCACATTAGAAGATTTACACAATCATTTAATAAATTTGAGAAGGATTTTACCAATTAAAATTAATTAAATAAATTTGAATTTATATTGATTTTGTGCAATGTTTATAACACCATTCAAATGTTTTATTTAAAAAAAAAATTAGTAAGTTATAGAATTAGTAAATGTCAAGAAAGCTGAAATGATGCAAATGAAAAAGAAATCGTCATGTAAAAATATTTTTGTTTTGTGCAACCAATAATGCTTTTGGAACACGGTAAAGTAAAGTATCTATAGCTCATTCTAAACTGTATTACTACTAATCTATGTATTAGAAAATTTTTATAAGTTATTTTAATAGTACTTTAAAGTACCGTCGCTACATAAAGGGTTAAGTCAAATCTCCCATTAATAAGGAAAATTTCGTTTTCCCATTATTTCATATTTGCAATTAAAGTTAAATACAACACTTACAGAGCTCTACTCATCATATAATCTAAACAATTGCTTTCATAAACTGGCCGAGAAGAATTCAAACTGCTGTTGTATATATTTTTTTCAATAGCAACTTTATGTAATTTAGTTATTGAGAGATCAAGAACTCGTCAGTGACAATAATGAAGAGAAATAAAACTTTCTACCACCAAAAACGTGAGAGGTTCAAAAATTGCCAATAACGGTCAGCCAATTTTACTAATCAAAATGTGATATAACAGACCAAATTTTCGAATGTACCGTCAACCGGGGCTTACTTTGGGCACTTTTTCCTGGTTCCACTCATATTTCCATTATTAAAAAATATTATATGTGATTTTTCAACGTCGAAATGGAGTTGTAAACAATAAACATGAAACAATGAAGCAAACTGTATGGTTTTAAAGAGGAAATTTTTTAAAACTATTTTTAAAGTTTTGGAACAAAGTAACCCCTGCTGGGGGCTTCTTTGGTCCATCCACTTAGTTTCATATAAAATGAATACATTTCATATGTAAATGAATACATTTTTATTGAAACTTCCTTGCAATAGCATTTCCTAATAAGTTAACGCTTTAGATTCCAAATTAGGAATTCATGAAAATTTCATGTTCTAAAGCATTTTTCGTGAATGTTTGAAACCACATTAGAAGATTTACACAATCATTTAATAAATTTGAGAAGGATTTTACCAATTAAAATTAATTAAATAAATTTGAATTCATATTGATTTTGTGCAATGTTTATAACACCATTCAAATGTTTGATTAAAAAAAAAAAAAAAAAAAATTAGTAAGTTATAGAATTAGAAACTCGATAAACAAATGTTTTTTTTTTTTTTTTTTTTACATTTAAACACAATAAAACAATTGTTAATATTAAAGAAACGGGAAACAGTTTTCGTCATGTTATCCTCAGCAACTGGAACAAAAACATTTAATGTAACATTTGAAAAAATTGTTACTTAAAACATGTTTTAACAGATTTGGTTGTATAAAAGGCTGTTTTAAATAATTGGGCTATATTCGGACCAAAAAAGGCCTGGCAAAAAGCAGCCCCGAAATCCCAGTTTTCATGTTAGCTTTAAGAAAACGCGAACATTTCCTCTCAAAATAAAAAGTTAAAGGAAAAACTATAATCACACATGGGTTGCAGGTTACTAAAGATAATATTTTGACACTTGCCTTATTTGTAGCTCTTATCAAGATTGTTTCACTGTAGAAAGTTTGGAGAGTTAAAATTTACACAGGAAAACAGTTGTTTACAAACACATCCAGTGTCGCCACTAAAAAAATTAAATTACCCCCAAACTATTCAAATAACATATAGTAGGGTATAAAATATTTTTTCAAGGGCAAAAACTCCAAATTATCTTGTATTGTTTATTCAATACAAAGAATAAAAATTTTTATCATGGAATGGACCAAAGCCCCGGTTGTCGGTATCGCAAAAGTGGAAAATGATGTGGTAAAAAAATCAGTTTCTCGAATAACGCGAAGTGAGATATTAGTTTAATTAAAACTAAATTATGTAAGTAAGGTAATTTCTTTGAAGATTTTGCTTGCCCTCAGTTATTTATTATTTTGCATCTACGATGCTTTAAAAAACCTCTAAAAACCATTTCAGTGAACGCAATAAAAATGTGATGATTAATAAAAATAAATAAATAATAAAATGTGTAAAAAAGAAAGACTAAGTTTGAAATGCCTAGAAATATTTTGGAAAATAACGAGGACAAAAAAATTAGATCTAAAAAAAGGAATTAAAAGTTAATCAAATTTTTAAAAAAGAAGAAAAGGCAAAAGAAATAGATCGAAAAATACACTTCCCTATTTAGAGCTTATTTTAAAAAGAATTTCATAAAATGTTCTTGGTTACAAGGAAAAGTTTGCAAAATAGAGGTGAGGTTCGTTAAATAGATGTATGACTGTATTTACAATTGAATTTTTGAAAAATGCATAAAATTTTTAATGTTTAAATATTGATTCTAAGGAATAGTTCGTATGATAGAGGCATTCGCAAAACAGAGGTTCGTTAAATAGAGGTCCAATTGTATTTAAAAATAAGCTTTTGAAATTTGTATTGATTAAATATTCTCCCAAGAAGAACATTTTCTCTTCAACTTGGAACCTAAAAGCATTTATTCTAAAGCGTTCACTAATATATCTTTTTTTTTTTTTTTTTTTTTTTTTTAAATCTCAGCAGTAAATATAGTTCTTCTTTTGAAACGAGTTTTAAAAATTGTTGTTGATGTCAATGATGAGTGTGATTCCTTCGTCTAAATTCCAATGTTTTTCTTGGACGTGGTTCTATGTACAATATCTATTTCTCCAGGGGCATGATCATCATATGAGTACTTTAGAAGCAATTTCCAGGTTTTTCTGTTTTATTCTGTTTCCGTTTTGTAAGAGGACGAATGTAGAGATATGCTTTTTAAATTTGTTCGTTAAAAAGAGTCACGATTGTAGTTAGAATTAAATTTTTGAAAAATGCCTCAAAATTATTATTGTTTAAATATTGGTTGCAAGGAATAGTTCGTAAGATAGAAGAATTCGCAAAATAGACATTCGTTAAATAGAGGTCAGAGCAGGGTTCTCGCTGGCTTTTGACCAACATTAGCGATTTGGCGAATAAGCAATTAAAAATAGTAGCCAAATAAAAAAAAAATGTTAGCAAAATAGATTCGGCATGAAACACTGAAAAAGCTATCTTTAACCCATTATTGTATCCTTTTTTTTCCAATACGTTCTAAAAAAACTCCAATTTTTTGTAATTTCTTATAAAATAGAAATTGGAATATCCGCTACAGAAACTATTAAAAATAAGTACATTCTAAATGTGTTCTAACTGTGCAAATGTTTCAGGCACTCTTTTAGTAGTCTAAATGAAAATATATACTAACGATCAGCGGTGTGGTCGTAAAAATAGCAGAGGGCATACGCTCAAGATTGAAGGTATATCATACAGTGTATATACTACAGCGGTTTGAGAAACAGAGGGTATACGGTGTTCCTTAAAAAAATTCAGAAAGTATACGGCGTATACCACCGTCTACCCTCACTACATCCCTGCTAACGATTGCTATGAGATTTCGACTCTAACCTAAAGAAAAAAAATAACCGGTCAATGATACTTTGCATAAACTATTAAATAGTATGGTAAATGGCTAATTCCAGCAAAACTTTTCTCCATTTAGCGCTTGATGCGAATAATTTTGTTTGTGTTTTTACCGGCGGGATCCCGGCACGTAGATAGTGATTAACTGACAATAGAGAAATATCATATCGCACAGTCCTTACTATGTATTTGACTATACCTAAACTGAATCGGTCAGTATCTCTATAAATAGTGTAATGTAAATGGCACGGTGCGATCGGATCAATATGAAAACCGACATCAATTGTTCAGTAACGCAGATCAGAACCTCGCTTTTATCGGTACACACACAAAGAGCAGAAAACAAGCACTCGAAATTTGGCGAGTCTGATTGTTAGTTTACTCGCCAAATGGAGCCTTTTGTAGTGATTTGGCGCAATGGCGAGCGGCAGCGAGAACCCTGGGTCAGAGTGTATTTATAATTAAATTTTTTTTAAAGTGCCTCAAAATTCTTATTGATAAAATATTTTTTAAAGAAGAAGACTTTCTCTTTAACTTAGACCCTAAAAGTATTATAAAGTATCCCCCAGTATATCTTTTTGTTTCAGCAGTAGGTAAATACATATCTTCTTTTTATCCGAGTGCTATATATAGTTGTTGATGTTCATGATGCGTGTGATTCAGTCGTCTAAATTCCACTGTTTTTTTCTGGACGTGGCTTTCTTTGTAATAACTACTATTTCTCAAAAGACATGATCTTGATCATATGAGTACTTTAGAAGCAATTTTCCAAGGTTTTCAGCTTTATTATTTTTTCATTTTCGTAAGAGGAATAAAATAAAGATATGCTTCGTTAAAGAGAGGCACGATTTACAATTAAATTTTGGAAAAATGCCTCAAAATTTTTATTGGTTAAATATTGATTCCAAGGGATAGTTCGCGAAATAGCGGAATTCGCAAAATAGAGTTTCGTTAAACAGAGGTCCGATTGTGTTTTAGAATGAAATTTTTGAAAAGTGCCTCAAAATTCTTATTGATAAAATATTCTCTCAAGAAGAATATTTTCTCTTTAACATAGACACTAAAAATATTCTAAAATGTTCTCCAGTATATCTTTTTTTTTTTTCAGCTGTAAATACATTTCTTCTTTTTGTCCGAGTGCTATAAATAGTTGTTGATGTTCATGATGCGTGTGATTCCGTCGTCTAAATTCCCCTGTTTTTCTGGACGTGGCTTTCTTTGTAATAACTATTTCTCCAGAGGCATGATCATATGAGTACTTTAGAAGCAATTTTCCAGGATTTTCTGTTTCATTCTTTTTTCGTTTTTGTAAAGGGAAGAAAAAAAAAGATATATTAAAAAAAAATTATATTATGTCAGTGTTTCCACAATATCGACATTTCTGTATAAATACTTCTAGCACAAATCAATCAAATTCAATAATATGCACTGTAAAAACAGAAATGTTTCTTAATATACGAAAATATAATATAACCACGAGTGAAAATATGCTATAACCTCTACAGAGTTATTCATAATTCCAAAAGCATTCTTTATGTTTAAAAACCAGTATATTTTCGAGATTTAAAGAAGCATTTATAAAGGTAAAAGTTTCTTTTGCTTTCCACTGAATTTCGGAAAAGTTCCAGAGTTGTTATTATACTATATTCCTCAACTTTCTCAAACCAGAATATCGGTCTTTAGGATGCTATTAATTTCTCAATTAAACAGTTTCCCGTCGCTTAACTGAATTTATGCATACAAGAGAAACGAAATAATATTAATTTTAATGTTAATGTTAATGGAACTGATTTATCATGTTCGTCTATAAAACCTTTATGTTGAACATTAAAAAATATAGGACATCAGTAAGAAATCAGATGTATTCTTATTTAATTCTGAAAATAATACTTTTTTTTTCCCTACTAGACGGAAACTGAAGAACTTTCTCCTGTACAGCGATATGACAACATCCCTGGAGGCGTTATTGCAGAGAAAGTCATGTCCAGAAAAAATAATGACAGAGTCGTAGACTGTAGGTGTAGCTATAAACATGTTATATAAACTAGAAATAGATACAACACAGTATATTAGAGAACACATCCATATAGTTATAAAAAGATGGTGATATCCTAAAGAAGTTCTAGCAAAATTCGTTATGCTACTTCTTAAATTCTATTGATTTTTATTGTTATGCATTTAAACTAAATCATAAAATATATTAAGAAACACGGAATCTAAGTTTCTACGAGCAATCAGTTGCTTTATTAAATGAGTGACTTTTATCGTACTACGATCTAATATATACAAAAGTCTTAAAATATTACAAAAGTAAATACAAAACTAGTTTCAAAGGAATAAACTATTTTTTCTTCAGTCTAATGCACATGCGAAGCTATTACAACAAGAAAAACAAATCGGAAATTGTACGTCAAACGTGGCAAATGAGATGCGTTCGTACTATAACAAGTTTTATAATTTTTCAGATCTTGGTGCAATAGCTGTTGCACTCTTATGCAAAAATGCACGCATACAAAATTTATAACGATTTTATATATTAAATTCACTAATACGGAAATAACAGGACTCCATCATAAATAGCACGCCATCAACATGGCAAACTAGAATGATTACCTATCACGGGATATCAGTGAGTTAATTATGAGTGATAAGATTTAATAGAATGACGAAAACTTTTATCGATATCTTCTTAAGTTTAAATTCGATTTTCATAAAATTTGAAAGGACTCGACAAAATTCTGCATCGATTATATATATTAAATTTCAAATCATTGGGTTGGATAATTTTTGCGTTGTTATATGTGGAGAGACGGACGAGCCAGACGACGACTATAGGTACTACGTATTTATATACAGATCCGGCATTCAGAAATCCGGCAACTTCAAAAATTCGGCATCAAAACCATCTTTTCCGGCATTCAGAAATCCGGCAACTTCAAAAATTCGGCATCAAAACCATCTTTTCCCTTTCTTTTTCTTTTACACTTTCCAGTTAGGGGAGAAGAAAAAAAGCAATTCTTTATGAATTAAAAACTTCAAGATCGGAAGTAAAAATGCAAAAAATAATATTTGACTTTTTTTTTATTTGTTTATTTGTTTTTCAGTTATTTTCTGAACAAATTTTCTGGGAGCTGCCCTGTTGCTTAGCAACGGGAATAACGTTGCGGGCAACTTTGGCGAATGCATGGGACAATGTATGGTCGGAACAAATTTTCGGCAAAGGCGACATCAATGATGAGGAAGAATTTTCTGACTTTCAAATTTGCCGTGAAAAGATCGCAATTTATGAGCTGATTCACACGCAAAATCTGAAAATGCATTAAGTATCGAAAATAGGGATATAGATGATTCACTAAGTATTGACGAAAATGCATCAACAGCGAACAATTTAACGGGCAGCGAGATCGCTGACGCTGTGCTAAATAGAACCGCTGATAATGCGAGTAGCAGCTCAGAAAACGAGGATGAACAACCGGCTGAAGAAAAGGTGTCACTAGAAAAATGCATAAGTTTGATTGAAGGATTAATATATACTTTAGAGAAATAAGACTGTATTTCCGAAATAGACACTCTTCATTTGTATTTAAAAAAAAAAAAAAAAAAAAAAAAAAAAAGGGTAAAGAACGGCTAAAAAAATTGAAGCAAACAAAGTTGCCATCGATGTTTCCGAAATTACAAGAGAAAAAGTAATTTCACTCTTTATTAGATTTTTTTTTCTGTAACGTGGAAAATATCAGTTAAAGTAAGTTTTTTTAAATTTAATTTTCTCTTCTTCTTACATAATTATCACTTAATAATGAATTAAATTATGGCTTAAGGCACTATTAAGAATACAGAACGACTTTTGACATTCCTTCAAAAATCTGGTATTATCTCGGTCCCGAAGATGCCGGATTTTTGAAGTTATACTGTAATTACAAACGCATCTAAAAAGTAATGTTTAGAAACATATGGTACAGTAGTAGAGTCTTTTAATATTCTGAGTAACACATAAATATAGAAAATATACATATATATAGATATCAGTAATAAATGAGATATATTAAAAGTATTTTTATGTAGCTTTGATGATGATATATACATATATTCCTCTATGATGCGGAAATTGAAGAAGTTTCTCCTGTACAGTTACATGACAGCATCCCTGGAGACATGTTAAGTTTAAGTAAAGAACGAAAACCATGTCGAGAAAAATAATGAATGAATAGTACACTAATGTGAGTGTAACGATACTATGCTATAGTTGTAAGTATAATTTAGTTCATACATACAGATATTTATAAAGGGATGGTGGTATCCATTAAGACTAGGGGTTGGAGCAGTTGGAGCAAAAACTGCTGCGCGACTCCTTAATTTGGATAGATTTTTATCGTTAATCTGAAATTTCATTTATTCACAAAATATATTGAGAAACTATTTCAGCAAAAATTAGACATACTAAAGTTTTTTTAAATGTAATTCTGAGGATGATACTTTTTTTTCTTTGACGAAGCAGAAACGAAAGAACTTTCTCCTGTCACAGTGATAATGACAACATCCTTGGGAAGACACAGGGAAGATGCAGGGGAAATCATGTTCAGAAAATGTAATGAATGAATAGTACCCTAACGTAGTTGTAGCGATACAATGTTATAAATATAGATACAATTTAGTTCATACATCCAGATATTTATAAAGGGATGGTGTCATCCAATAAGAAAGTGCTGGAGAAGTTGTAGTAAAAATTGATTAGCTACTTCTTAATTTGAATGGATTTTTGTTGTTAATCTGAATTAAAATTAATTCATAAAATATATTGAGAAAACATTTCAGAAAAAATTGACATATTAAAGTTTTATTATGTACTTTTGAGGATGATACTTTTTTCAAGCCAAGGCGAAACTAAAGTTTCTCTAATACACTGATATGACAACATCCCTGGGGAGAAGATATTAGAAAGAAAGTCGTGTTCAGAAGAAATAATAACTTACCGTAGACTAATGTAAGTGTATCGATAAGATATTATAGTTGCAGATCCAACTCAGCTTATTACAGAGCCATCTAGCTTCAACCATACTCAACCTGCGGCCCGCGGAACGCATGTGGCCCGGAGACCTTTTATGTGCGGCCCGAGGCACATAATCCTTAGCCCATATTTATACAATTAATTTAGATACGCATAAAAAAGTATTTAAGATCTTCAGCGTTGTCTCATATATTTTCATATAATCTTTCCTATTAAAATTATGTTAAAAGCCGTTACTTTAGTCAAAAGTTCTTTATTATATGTAGTCCTATTTGTCCTTCAGTGATGTATACATTTCTTAATCTTCAACATTAATCAAACATCATTCCAAATTAAGTTTGCAATATATATTTCTACAATAAAAAAGTAAAAAAATCATTGGGCAAAAGATTGATTTATTAGAGAAAATCTCCTATTCTTTTTTTTCTTTAGAACTTGGAAATTCTGGATTCTTATATAATTACGTTTTATACTTATTATATAGCTAATACTTCTTTTTAGGGTTTAATTTTTGTCGCAGAAAAATTGGCACCGAAAGCATTTTATAGCACTATTGCAAACTAGCAAACTTCGAGACATATTTCTACAGAATTTGCAATAGAAATCTACTACGAAATTTGTTATTTGGAAAGATGTGGTGTTACATTTTTTGGTAATATTTCTTCCGCGACAAACGTTGAACCCTAGTTGATAATATTAACTTAGTTATATTGCATTGTTATAGTACTTCTGTTATTTTAATTATTGTTTTCTTTTAACACTTTTATAAGTGTGTTGCGGCCCGCCTAAAGTGAGAAACTTACGTTTGCGGCCCGCGAGAAAAAAGGTTGAGTATGGCTGACTAGATAGTTGTAAAAGGATGGTGATTCCAGAAGTCCGTTCTGGAGATGTTCCAGCAAAATTTGTTTAGCTATTTCTCAATTTGTATGGATTTTTATTGTTAATATGTATTTAATATGAATCATATAATGTATTTAAAAACATTTAATACCTCCTACACCTAAAAATATAGAGCATAAATAAGTTCAGAAAGAAATTAAATGTATTGAAGTATTCTTATAGAACTTTGAAGATGGTAATTTTTTTCTCTCGACAAGATGGAAACTAAAGAAGTTTCTCAGTGATAGAACAAAATCCCTCAGGAGACATTATTATAGAGAAAATCATGTACAGAAAAAGTAATGAGGGAGTTGTAGACTAATATAGGTGTAGCGGTAAGATCTTACAGTTACAGATACAACTCAGACTATATATTCTCCAATTTAAATTGTTGCAGAAAAGCTGGCGATATTCAAAAGTAAGGACTAAAGAAATTCTAGCAATTTTTTTTTTCACTACATCTTAATTTGTTTAAAATTATATTTAATATGCACTTAAACTGAATTATAAGATATATTATGATGAAATCAATGCTCCAACTAGTTTTACATATTTCATAAGAAGCCGATTTTGCTAGAAATTATTTTATAAGAAATTCTGTCAGAAATACATAACTATATAATAGCTTTAGAGTTTGTAGTTTTATGTTAGAATTTAGTCTGAGAATAATGCTTTTTTCTCGACAACGCGAAACTAAAGTTTCTCTAATACACTGATATGACAATATCCGTGGGGAGAAGATATTACAGAGAAAGTCATACCCAGAGAAAAAAAAAATGACTGATCGTAGTATAAATGTAAGCGTAGCAATAAGATGTTATAGATACAGATATAACTCGCTTTTATTAGAGAATACATCTTAGATTTTTCTAAAAGGCTAACGGTATCCAGACATCAGTTCTGGAGCTGTTAAATTTGTTTAGCTATTTCTTATTTAATTCTTTTATAAGAAATTCTGTCAGAAATACATGACTGTATAATAGCTTTAGTAGCTTTGAGTTCGTAGTTTTATGTTAGAATTTAGTATGACAATGATACTTTTTTCTCGACAAGGCGAAACTAAAGTTTCTCTAATACACTGATATGACAACATCCCTGGAGAGAAGATATTACAGAAAAAGTCATATCCAGAAAAAAAATGACTGATCGTAGATTAAATGTAAGCGTAGCAATAAAATGTTATAGTTACAGATACAACTCACTTTTATTAGAGAATACATATTAAATTGTTCTAAAAGGATAATAGTATCCAGACGTCAGTTCTCGAGATCTTCTAGTAAAATTTGTTTAGCTATTTCTTATTTGTATCGTTTTTTATTGTTAATATTCATTTAAACTGAATAATAAAATATGTTTTTAATACATGGAATCCGAATCTCTAACATCTAAAAATATCCAGAAAAAATAAGTTAAAAAAGACATCAGTTGTGCAAAAGTAATTTTATGTAGCTCTAAGGATGGTACTTATTTCCCTCGACGTGGAGGAAACTAAAGAACTTTCTCCTGTACTGTGACAGTGATGGGACAACATCCCCGAGGAGATGTTATTGCCGACAACATAATGTCCAGAAAAAAAATGACTGAGTCATAGATTAAAGTCGATGTAGCAATAAGATGTTATAGACACAATTTAGTTAATTAAAGAATACATCCAGATAGTTATAAAAGGAAGGAGATATCTAGAAGTGAAGCTTGAAGAAGAGCTACCGAAATTTGCTCGGTGCTCCTTAATTTCTGCCGATTACTATTTGTGAAGATGCAATTTATTAAATTATTACATTTACACAATTAATTAAATTGAAACATAACAGGAAATAAAAAACTGAAATCCTTATATTATTATACATGAACAACCCCTTTTAATACTGAGAATATAAAAAAATAGAGGGTAAATAATATCTGTAAGAAGGTGTATTAAAATATTTTTATACAACTCAGAGGATGATACTTTTTCCTCGACAAAGCGGAAACTAAGGAAAATACGACAACATCCCAGGGGAGACGTTATTGCAGAGAAAGTCATGTCCAGAAAAAATAATGACTAATGCACGTGTAGCGATAAGATGTTATAGCTAGAGACACAACTCGTTTTATTAGAGAACACATCCAAATAGTTTTAAAAAGACTGGTGATATCTACAGGTCACTTCTGAAGATGTTCTAGCAAAATTTGTTAGTTTGCTGCAAAATTTCTTATTTTGTATGGATTTTTATTATTAATACGCATTTAAACTGAATCACAAAATATATTTTTAATACATTTTATCTAAACATCTAACATTTAAAATTATATAGAATAAACAAGTTCAGCCAGAAATCAGTTGTATTAAAGTAATTTTATGTATACTTTTTTTTCCCTCGACGTGGCGGAAACTAAAGAAGTTTCCCCTATACTGTGACAGTGATGGAACAACATCTCTGAGAAGACAACGTCATGTCCAGAAAAAATAATGAATAAATCGTAGAGTAGAGCAAGTGTAGAGAATACATGTTATAGATACAATTCAATTTATTAAAGACTACATTCACATAGTTATAACAGGAAGGAGTTATCTAGAAGTGAAGTTTGAAGAAGTTCTAGCAAGATATATTTGCTACTTCTTAATTTTTACCGATTAATGTTTGTTAAGATGTAATTAAATTGAAACATAATATGAAATAAGAAACATAATCTAAGGTTATATCATTATATCTGAACAATCCCTTTTAACATTGGAAATATATAAAAATGCAGAAGATATAAATAATTTCTGTAAGAAGATGTATTAAAGTATTTTTATGGAACTCCGAGAATGATACTTTTTTCCTCGACAAAGCGGAAACTAAAGAAGATATGAGAACATCCCTGGGGAGACGTTATTGCAGAGAAAGTCATGTCCAGAAAAAATAATGACTGATGCATGTGTAGCGATAAGATGTTATAGTTACAGACACAACTCGTTTTATTAGAGAACACATGCAGATTGTTTTGAAAAGAATGCTGATGTCTAAAAGTCAGTCCTGAAGATGTTCTAGCAAAATTTCTTTGCCTATTTCTTAATTTGCATGAATTTTTATTGTTAATATGCATTTAAACCAACGTGGCGGAAACTAAAGATGTTTCCTCTGTATAGTGAGAGGAAAACATCCCTGGAGTGACGTTATTGCCGACAACGTCATGACCAGAAAAAATAATGACTCAGCCGTAGACTAACGCAAGATGTTATAGATACAACTTAGTTCATTGAAGAATATATTCAAATAGTTATAAAAAGAGGGAGAAATCTCGAAGTGAAGTTTGACGAAGTTCTGGCGAAATATTTTCGCTACTTCTTATTTTTTACCGATTAATATTTGTTAAGATGCAATTAAATTGAAACACAATATGAATTCACTGCAAATTGATATGTCTGAAATTCAGACACTTAAGTGTCTGAAACGGAGTGTTCAATTTTCAGACATTTTAAAATGTCTGAATTTTTTCAGACACTTCAAACGTCTGAATTTCAGACACATCAAACGTCTTAATTGCAACCATTTTTTAAGCATTATACGCAGCCATGTTTGACCACGTTGAATCCTAGAAAAATTTTTGGCCATGGTCCTGCCCCCTCCACCCCCCATACACTGCGATTTTAGGGGCTCTGAAAGTTGGTAAGCAATTTTCTTAAAGCTGATAATTTAAATATTTTTCAACAATGTACATTATAATCAGTATTTTGAACTTCTAGAGTAGAATACGATTAAAAACGACAAAATATATATATATATATATATATATATATATAAATGCAATAAAACCTCTCAATAGGGGTTTCAAGGGAATTTATTCACCATTCGTTGCCGAGGTGCATGTGATTGAGAGGTTTTACTGTATTTAGATTTTTTTTTTTTTTTTAAATCTTAGTCGGCCTTAAATGTTCAAGATTTTTATTATAATCGGCCCACTATCGAAAAAATTTAAAATATAAACTTTAGAATAATTGCATATCTAATTCGGGGCCCCTAAAATTGTAGGGAGGGCGTAGGGGACACTGCCCAGTTCGCCCATGCTTCAATCAAATCCTTCTTCTGCAAAAAATCCAACCCTGCATTATGTTCGCTAAATAGAGATGTCCGGTATTCGGAAGTGTTCGTTATGGAGACTAATGGACATTCCCTAATACCGGACAGCTCTATTTAACAAAAACTTTTTAAAAGCAAAACGCATGCACATTTGTTTATTTTTACCTAAAAAAAAAAAAAAAAAACAGACATGTCTGATTCATTGGTCGGCACCAAAATCCTCTCTGTAAAAAATAATAGTTGATTCTTATAGATTTTAATCTTCTAAATAAAAATATGGTAACGAAATTACTGTATCACGTACCATTTTTTTGGTAGGAGAGTTTTGCTTTTAAATTTAAAATTAAGATATTTTATATCTTGCTAAAACATGAGTGAAAAATTATTAAACCATAAAATATAGATAATAATAGGTAAATTACCTGCAAATAAATGTATAAAAACGATTACCAAATTTACAGTGGCATAAGGAATGAAAATATAATAGTGGATAGCAAATAGTAAATTCGGACACGAAAAAGGGAGGGGGGATAAAAAAAATGCTTTACACAAGTATCAACAAATAAAATTTCCATGCTATATTTTGTCACTTTGATATCTAAAACAGTCAAAACATTTCTTTCATGATTTCAATTTTATCTAGCATTGCAAATTAATATAATAATCATTCCATGTTTGTTATTATTATAAAACTGTTTCTCGGAAAAATGGTACGTGCTGGAGCATTTTCAATAACATATTTAGACACTTTACATATTTAGTTTGCAGGGAGAAAAATTTTAATTTTTTTTACCGACCAGTGATTATCGAACAAATTCCACAGTCCTATAGTGTCCACTATTGAAGGCAGGTCCTTTACGGTATTCGGATAAATATATATTTTTTGTTTCTAATCTTATCCTGTTCTAAAAGTTCGAAATACTCATTATAAACAGAGCAATGTCGAAAGAGATTTAAAATATCAGCGTTACAAAATTGCACAAAAATTCCCCCCGCCCCTTCAGAAAAAAAGAAAATTAATATCATTTAAAAATTAAATTCTTCTTTTAAATTTATATTGTTACATAGACAAGTTTTTTATACATCAGATGAGAATCTCAAAAGCTATTTATTTAATAATAAATAAAAAATAAATAAATATTCTATTTTAAATAACATGCAGAAAAAATTACTTCAAATTTTTAAACTTCTTTCGTCTTAAACATACATTTTAATATCTAATTGTCATTTTTTAAAAAAATATTTCATGTAAGTGATGATAAATAAAATGATAAAACCGCAATTTTAATCAAAACTAATTATGAAAGTAAATGTATATAACTCTAGCTTTTTAAATTTCAAATTTATTTTTTGCTAAAAATAATTAAGAATCAATATTAAAATTGATTTCAAATGAAATATATATGTATATCTTTAAGGATTTTTAAGTTACAGTAACATGCATAATTACATGAATGTAAGAATATATATTTCTAGAATTAGCTGTTTTTTCGCAAACAGATTCAAACCTTACTTATATTTCATGCAATATTTTATGTGGTACTATAAACAAAATATCAAAACCACTTACTGTTATCGATATCCTTGCCTTGATTTAAAATAACTGTCATAGTGAATGAGTAACAAAATACTTGCTGCTTTTTAAAAGAAACCCCTTCATATATCCTACTAGTCGTGTTAAAATAATGAAAATTTTCCATTCTTAAAACACAACCCGTGGGACTAGTTTGTAAGTCTGGGGCTAGTTCTTATTCACAAAGTTCTGACGAGATGAAATAACCTTATATTATCGACGAAAAACAATAAAAAGTAATACTATCTCTGTTGCGCGCTCTTTGTAGAATTCTTGGATGTAATTTTCAAGTGTTTCTTTTCCGTTGTTGTATAAAAATCTGAAACACATATGATTCACGCAGAAATCCAAAACGCAAGAAACTTCTAAATATAACACTTCTAGAAATGACGCAGCCACAGTAGAATTATAATGACAAAACTTTTCACAGTAAAAAATAGGATCGGTTAAAGATGTGAACTGTTGGAAAACGTTTACATTTGAAAGCGACATTGGACTCTTGAACTCGAATTCGGCTGACAAAGGGAAAAAAGAGTCAGCATTACGTCAGTCATTACGTCAGCATACGGTTTACAGTATGATAAGTTCATTAAAACTTTTTTATTAGCGGGAAATGGAACGTTGTATAAGAAGAAATCAGAAGCATTTTACTTTCTTTATTTGGCATTTTTCGTAATGCTTACACTTATAAATTATCTGAATATAATTATTACACTTTTTATACTTTCAGGCAGAGGGTGAAAAACATATGATAAATTTAAAAAATCGTCCTAACGCTTCTAAATAATACATTTATTATGCATAATCACAGACAGGAGGGCGGTTGCAGGCCATTTCCCTTCCCTGTATTTTGAAATTTACTGAATTAAATTGTCTTTATATTTAAAAATAATAATAAAATTTATTCTTCCAAATTATTACATAATTAAAGACTAAGACAAAAAGGAACTAATAAATTTTTGTAAGAGAAACACCTTCCCCCTCCCTTCCTAAACCACTAATAGAAATATTTTTTTAATTATTTCTTTTTGACGTTCATATATTTTAATTTATATTAAATTGGAAGATAAGGGGCGTTCATAAGGGCAATACCCCCCACCAGAAGGAAAGACATGTTCTGCATTTTGAAAAATGTTGTTAGAAATTTATTTTTGAATATTTGATGCTTCTTACTTCTTAATTTTTTTTATATTTCTTTTATATAAAAATTCTTGTACGAGGTGTTGTGACAAAAGATTCTTAGTTTAACTTATTTCATGTTTATATTTTGCATTTTAGTTAGGCGAACTAGGCAGGGGACTCCAGGCACATCTGTTCAATCTTTCCCCTCCATACATTTTTTTTTTTTCTGAGAGCAATCATATCTCTTTGTATTTAAAGAGCGGCCTTTACATATACAGATGAGAGGAAGTAGTTTTTGAGAAACTTTATATTTTATGAAAAGTTTCTTTAGCTTGTACTTTTGCACCAAACATAATTTAGTTCGAAAGTTAGTAAACGGGCATTTACAATTTTGGCTGACGTCCTCATGGTCAAATCAAGCTGCTTATTTTTTACACTAATACCAAATTTAGTAAATGGCAATGCATTTCATCCATTCGAAAACATTTTCTGATGGTGCTGCCAGATATATTGCGATACAATTGCATATTAGGACACCAGAAGCGAAGGGGTATAAGTCACAAAATTGAAAAAACTGAGATAAGTACACAGGCTATCTGGAAATATTGCTATTTGTTTTATGATTGCTCTCAGAAAAAAAAAAAATGTATGGAGGGGAAACGTTGGACAGATGTGCCTGGAGTCCCTTGCCTAGTTCGCCAAACTAAAACGCAAAATATAAGAGATTTTCTAATTATCTGTTGCGTTCTAGAGGTCAACTACTCAAGCTCTATAAATTACTTAACCTAATCTCTACTTAAAATTTAAAAAATATATTGTACTCCACTTTTCTTCCACAGTTATTGAAATAAGAGTTCAAACACCGCTATGAAATTAGGAACAGTTTCATATTTTAAGTCAGACACATACTATTGATGTTCATCTTTAAATTCATTTTACTCCAAATCTAAAGTTTGTCACTTGTATCCTTTGGCCTCTGGGGTCCTCATATACAATCATCGTTTCATTATATATATAGTATGATACAATTGTATTACATTCAGACATATAAGTGTCTGAATTTCTACATGTCTTAATTTCAGACACATGATCATTATTCAGACATTTTTCTTAGTTCATTTATACCATGATCACAGTAAGACACCTAAGTGCCTTAAATTTAGACACTTATGATGTCTGAAAATTCATATTCAGACGTTTAAGTGTCTGAATTTCTTTTTCAGTCACATATGTGTCTGAATTTAAGACGCCTCTATTTGCAGTGAAATAAGAAACTGAAATCTAAGCTTATATCATTATAAGTGAACAACCTTTTTTAACATTAAGAGTATAAAAGAATACAGAGGATAAATAATTTCTGTAACAAGATATGTATTAAAGTATTTTTACGGAACTCGGAGAATGATACTTTTTTTCTCGACAAAGCTGAAACTAAAGAAGATATGACTACTACAGAGAAAGTCCTGTGCAGAAAAAATTTTGAATGATAAATGTGTAGAGATAAGATGTTATCATCAAAGACACAATTCGTTTTATTAGAGAACTCATCTAAATAGTTTTAAAAGCACTGGTGATATCTATAGGATATTTCTGAAGATGTTCTAGCAAAATTTGTTTAACTATTTCGTAATTTGTATGGATTCTTATTGTTATTTGCATTTAAACCTATGTAGCGGAAAATACAGAAGTTTCGCCTCAACAGTAAGAGGAAAACATCTCAGGGAGACGTTATAGACGCAGGTGTAGCGAAAACATGTAGTAGATGCAATTCAGTTTATTACAGAATACATTCACATTGTTATGAAGAGAAGGAGGTGTTAGAAAGTGTATAATGATTTACCGAAATTGCAAGACATTGTGAAATAATTACAGCTGTGTTTTCAAGATTGCATTTGATAGATGAAATCTTATTTTATCTGAGTGAAGAACAACTACCCATTTCCCTCTTTTCCCGTGCAGAGAGAGAAAAAAAAAAAGGAATTTCCAACATCTGGTATACATAAAAGTGTTGCACAACGAGATGCAATAAGAAAGACTAATGAACTCTGAAAACTTTTCTTCCTTTTTTTAGTCAGTCTCTAAATATATGCCCTAAGCAAAACACGCAGTGTGTCTGCGCTCTGAAAGTTAATTAAATATATAACTTTGAATGTAAATTTAATTTTAACTTTATCTATGTGCTTTTAATTAAATAGTGTAGTCCTGTGATCCTGTGCCCTCTTTTGTTACTGAGTGGAATATTTTCATGCTGATTCACTTTGGATTTTATAGCAGGTTGGATTACCCTACGCGGATTCAATCAACGCTGAAAATAAAGGTAGGAGCATGCCAATTTTATCTTTCTCCTTTTCTGTGAAAATGTTAAAAGGGAAAACATTATTTTCTAAATATAATTCATGAAGAGAAGCTCAGTTATTTAACTGCCGTGATTTCACAATAAAATTCAATAGATTATGAGACAGACTGAAGGCTGTGAACACGGCAAGTTACCGCTCTCTTCTATTTAAACTATTGTGACAATAAATGAAAATAAACGAAAACTCTTGAAAGTTAAGAAACTAAAATAAAAGAAATTTTTTAAAGATAAAACAATGGCCTCCTCCCTAAAAGAAAACTTTAATATCGAAAAATTAAATCCGCATAACTATGCCCAATGGAGTTTTAAAACCCAGATGCTCCTAATGAGGGAAGATTTATTTAATTATACACAGGATGACCCCCCAACACCACTAACTACTGAGTGGACTAAGCGAGATAATCGTGCTAGGGCTACAATTATATTAACTTTAGAAGACTCACAACTTATTTATGTGAAAAATGAAACGACAGCCAAGACAACTTGGAATGTTTTAAAAACTATACACGAGCGCGCAAACCTTTCGAGCAAATTATATTTACTCAGAAAGTTATACAGTATAAAACTCGGGGAAAACGGAGATATGATAAATCATATCGTAAAAATACTAGAAACAGCCGACAGATTAAAGGCGATAGGGGAAGAAATTAAGGACACGCATTTATCCGCGTTACTTTTATGCTCCCTCCCACCGAGTTATGATACTTTGATTATCGCACTTGAAGCGAGAAATGAAGAGGAGTTAAACTCTGAATTTATAAAAGGAAAATTGACCGATGAGTATCAAAGAAGACAAGATAGCTCGAATAATACGTCGCGCGAAAATGCGTACAAAGCAGAAAAAAATAATACTAAACCACAATATCGCAAACAAGAACAAAATATGTTTTGTACATATTGTAAAAGACGAAATCACATAAAATTAAATTGTTGGTTCCTTAAGAATAAAAATTCAAATTCTAAAAACCAAACAATGAATAAAGGGAGACAGAATGCTGCATTATGTTCTGAAACGAACAAAATCACTCCGGAAGTAGAAGAACAAACAAACACACAGACTCTGGGGAATAGTAGCAAAGAAAACAAAACCACTTTAGATACAAAGGTGTCTCAAAACAATTGTTCCTTTTACGCGAACATTGAAAATAAATCTACCTGGATAATTGATTCAGGGAGCTCTTCACACCTTTGTAACGACATAAACCTATTCAGTGACATTGATACAAATAATAAGAACACAGTCACGATTGCAAACGGAAAAATTCTTGCTTCACACGGGACAGGCACAATAAAATTACAAACACAATCAAACGACATTACTTTAAATGAAGTTTTGTACGTGCCAGAAATACAGTCAAATTTAATGTCTGTTAATAAAGCAGTGAAGCATGGGTGTAAACTCATTTTTGAAAACGAAACCTGTAAATTAATCCAAAACGGCATAACCTTTATAGAAGGGAAAATTAAAGGTAATTTATATGAAGTAGACCTTTACAAACATAAACAAGTAAACTATGCGAATTTAGCTCATCAATGCAAGAATAAAAACTGTATTGAACTCATGCATAGGAGATTCGGACACAGAGATATAAATGCTTTAAAGCAACTGCAAACTAAAAGTTTAGCAACAGGTTTTAATATGGAAAATTGTAAACATGAAGTAATATGCGAAAGTTGCATAAAATGTAAATTAACAAATGCTCCGTATCCTAAACAAGCTACAAACAAAGCTAGTAAAATTCTCGATTTGATTCATTCTGATGTATGTGGCCCGATGCCAACAGAAAGTATGGGAGGAAAGAAATTCTTTCTCACATTTACTGATGATTTCAGTAGATTTACAATGGTATTTCTTTTATCAAAGAAAAGTGAAGTCATCACTAAACTAAAAGAGTACGTAGCCATAACGAAAAATAAATTCGGTCGCAATATAAAGGAATTAAGAACTGACAACGGCGGGGAATATACCAGTGATGAGATAGAAAATTACTTAAAAGAAGCAGGTATACACCATCAGCTAACCGTGCCAAATTCTCCAGCTCAAAACGGTGTTTCGGAGAGGAAGAATCGTACACTAGTTGAAATGACGCGATGCCTGTTATCGGAAGCGAAACTACCTCAGAAGTTTTGGGGTGAAGCTCTAAATACAGCGGTATACTTAACTAATCGACTCCCCACGAAAGCTCACAATTCTACTCCATACCAATTATGGACAAATAAAATACCGGATTTAAGCAACATTAGAATGTTTGGCTGCAAAGCTTACGCTTATCTCGACAAATCCCAAAGAGGAAAACTTGATGATAAAGCGATTGAAGGAATTTTTGTCGGTTACGACAATAGATCTAAAAGTTATAGGATCTATACTGGTAATAATAAAATTATACGAGCAAGAACCGTCAGATTTCTAGAAAACTTTAATTCAAACACAACACCAAATTTAAATCTGAAAAATGATAGCGAAGTTCAGAAACAACCCGAAAAAGCAGGGGAAAATTCCTCAGAAATTATAATAAGTATGCAGGAAGAAAAACAAACAGACAGTGAGGAAAATACAACAAATGAACCTAGAAGATCACAAAGATCGAATAGAGGTGTTCCACCAGACAGACTCGCATACATTACTAAAGAAAATAAAATTATAGAGCCGAAAAATTTCGAAGATATTAAAAATCTAAACAATCCACATGAGAAAAACCAATGGTACGAAGCAACTAGTGAAGAAATTGCTTCATTAATAAAAAATAACACCTGGGATCTAGTTGATCCTCCACCAGGCGTAAAAGTAATTGGAAATAAGTGGGTTTTTACGGTTAAATATAATTCAAATGGAGAAATTAATAAATACAAAGCGCGTTTGGTAGCGAAAGGCTATTCTCAAAAATTTGGTAGTGACTATTATGAAACCTTTGCACCAGTAGTAGCCTATACAACGCTAAGAGCATTTCTAGCGTGTGCAGCTCACAAAAACTTAAATGTAAACCATTTAGATATTAAAACCGCGTTTCTCCATGGAAATTTAGAAGAAGTTGTTTATATGTCGCAACCAGAAGGACATATTAAACCGGGTGAAGAAAATAAAGTATGTAAGCTAAGAAAGGCTATATATGGCCTAAAACAAGCAGCAAGAGCATGGAATATTAAAATAGCTGAAAGTTTAAACAAACTAGGTTTTGTGCAAAGCACCGCTGATCCATGTCTCTTCACACGAGAAACTAACGGAAATAAAACTTATATCATCATTTATGTCGACGATCTGTTAATTTCAGGAGATACTAAGGAAATAAATGAAATAATGAAACAACTTAGTAAAGAATACGAAGTGAAAAATTTAGGTATGGTAAATTACTACTTAGGCATAAACATAAAAAGAATTAAAGAAGGAACTTAGGCACTCGATCAGGAAAATAAAATAAAAGAACTGATTGAAAAATTTAATTTAAAGGACTCTAAACCTTGTGATACTCCGATGGAGGCAGGTTACTTAAACTTAGATGACGATGAAAATTTACTACCTAATAATCATAAGTATAGACAAGCCATAGGGGCATTGCTATACATAGCTACGATAACTCGTCCAGATATTTCAGCGGCTATTAACATCCTTAGTCGCAGAAATGAGAAACCAAGAGAAAAAGACTGGAGGGCAGTCAAGAGGGTTATAAGATATTTAAAAACAACACAAGAATTAAAATTAGTTATAAGCAACGAATATGATCCGATTCTGACGACATTTGCAGATTCAGATTGGGCAGGAGATAAAAGTGATCGAAAATCAACCACAGGAAATTTAAGTAAATTAGGAAATGCAGCGATTTCCTGGTCAACAAAAAAGCAAAACTCAGTTGCATTATCATCTGCTGAGGCTGAGTATATTTCCGCAGCCACATCAGCACAAGAAACCATATGGTTGATAAAGCTATTAGGGGATCTAGATTTAAACCAAAACCTACCAATTATTCTGTATGAGGATAATGTGTCATGCATCAAGATGACTCAAAATTATAAACATCATTCAAAAACAAAGCACGTGGATATCAAATTTAATTCAATTAAAGATTTACGAGAGAAGGGAATCATAGAATTAGAATATTGTCCCAGTAAGGAAATGACTGCAGACATCTTTACGAAGCCCCTTCCCAAACCTGACTTTATCAAACACAGAGACAACTTGAACTTAAGAACTATTGCAACTTCAGAAATCAAGCAGGGGTGTTAGAAAGTGTATAATGATTTACCGAAATTGCAAGACATTGTGAAATAATTACAGCTGTGTTTTCAAGATTGCATTTGATAGATGAAATCTTATTTTATCTGAGTGAAGAACAACTACCCATTTCCCTCTTTTCCCGTGCAGAGAGAGAAAAAAAAAAGGAATTTCCAACATCTGGTATACATAAAAGTGTTGCACAACGAGATGCAATAAGAAAGACTAATGAACTCTGAAAACTTTTCTTCCTTTTTTTAGTCAGTCTCTAAATATATGCCCTAAGCAAAACACGCAGTGTGTCTGCGCTCTGAAAGTTAATTAAATATATAACTTTGAATGTAAATTTAATTTTAACTTTATCTATGTGCTTTTAATTAAATAGTGTAGTCCTGTGATCCTGTGCCCTCTTTTGTTACTGAGTGGAATATTTTCATGCTGATTCACTTTGGATTTTATAGCAGGTTGGATTACCCTACGCGGATTCAATCAACGCTGAAAATAAAGGTAGGAGCATGCCAATTTTATCTTTCTCCTTTTCTGTGAAGATGTTAAAAGGGAAAACATTATTTTCTAAATATAATTCATGAAGAGAAGCTCAGTTATTTAACTGCCGTGATTTCACAATAAAATTCAATAGGAGGTGTCTATGATTGTAGTTTGAGAAAGTTCTAGAAAATTTTCTCGCTACTTCTTAATTTCTGCCGATTAATATTTGCTATGGAGTAATTAAATTGAAACATAATATGTGTTAAAAAACGGAAATCTAAAGTTATATAATTAGAATTATACTTTTAATATACCCAATCCTTTTAACATTAAGAATATAGAAGAATAGAGGGAATTAATAATTCCTGGAAGAAGTTCTATTAAAGTATTTTTGTGAAACATTGAGGATGATACTTTTTTCTCTACAAGGCGGAACCTAAAGAAGATATGATACTATCCCTGGGGATACATTATTGCAGAGAAAGTTGTGTCCAGAAGAATAATGTCTGATCGTAGACTATAATGTATGTGCACAGTAAAATGCTATAGTTACAGGCACAACTCGTTTTATTAGCGAACACATTCATATAGTTTTAAAAAGATTGGTGATATCTATAAGTCAGTTCTGAAAATGTTCTAACAAAATTTTTTTAGCTACTTCTTACTTCGTATGGACTTTTATTTGCAATATGTATTTAAACTGAATCATAAAATGCATTGAAAAACTTGGAATTTGTACTTCCTACTAGAGGTGTTGCAAACCGCATGTATTCGTTACTGAGTAACGGGTATTCTCACTGATACGAACTACCGAATCGTTAGTTCGGAATATGAGTCGTTAGTCGTTACTGCAGAACTAAGAAACTAACTTCAAACGTTACTTTCATTTCGTAACGGAGCCGCATTGTCTGATGCGGAAAGATGCTAATTTGTGCTCGGTCTTTGGACTCGGAAATCAGTTGTTCCCGTATTTGAGTATCACATACGGGTATACATATACATTTATAGTCGTTTCGTTACTTCAGCACTCGTTCATTCGCCAAAAATGTCCGTGCGAATACTTTTGGAAGGAAGATTTTGAAGTCACGTGGTCAATAGCAAAACAAACTGCTTTTAGAAGAACGATTACTGTGAGATCGTTTATTCTTTCAGGGATTTTACTTTTTATTTCACAGATATGAATGTGCTTTTTTCAAACATGGAGAGAATAATTGATTTTATTTATTTATTTATTTATTTATTCGATCAGGCGGTTCTATGAATGCATTTTAAAGAAGGAAGCATGGATCCAAGTAATAAAGAGACAAGATGTGTTTATCATTTAATATTTCAATTAGACTAATTTCGTATTAAATATGCATTTGATCTATTAAGATTGCTCATAATTTTACTGTAAAAAGAACTGAAGCTTATAATAGAATAAAATATTCCTTGTAGCTATATTTAAGGAATGATAAAGTTTTTATGAAATATATTATGAAAATTTTATGAAATATAACTTTTTAAATCATTGATTTTTACCCATACTCGCATAAAATCCGTAGGCACTTTTTATCAGAAATTAAGAAATGGATTAGCGTCTCTCTTTTTCCTTTAAATTCAAAAGATTTGTTTGACGATACTATGAAAATGGGTGTTTTGAACCAAATTTCTGGACGCGACGGTAATTGAAGGGCAGTCATATAAAAGCATTTGATTATAGATTGAACTGCAATAAACTTATCGAAAAATGTAAAACGCTATTCGATTCCATATCATTCCCATGACAGCCAATTTTATGATTTTATGCATTAGACTGAGTATATGAATGTGTCAAAATTTTGCGATCTTGAGCGGAGGTAAATATGTTTTTGAGAACCCGTTTAATGATAGTTTCCGTTATAGACAGGTTCCATTGTCGCATGTTTTACTGGTTTCAGTAAGCAGTGGACATTTCTATTAAGATACTCAATTACTATTTTTTTTTATTTAATACATACAGTAATACTTGCAGAGACGGAATCGCGAGAAATCACAAAGGAATTCCGTTTTAGAGAGATTTTTTGTATTAGCAGATGGTATTTCATTGTATTATTTTCATGGGAATCGAAATTGGAATATTTCAATTCAATGTACAATTCCACTTTTACAGGTTGCATTTATTTATTCATTGTCATATTGTGAATTTTTCCACTTTTAAGCTGATTTCTGTTACAGACAGGTTTCGTACAAAATTTTATTATGGGCCTATGTAACGGTAACGAATTTTTGAAAAGACCTCACGTGCTCTATATAATTATAATTACTGTAGTGTTGTGACCATATATTTCACATGCAGCATTTTGAACGCCTAGTTTTATCTATACTTTATGAAATGTTAAATTAGTGCAAGCGTCCAGATAGATTTTATCTTTTATTTTAAGGAACAGTTAAAACTAATAATAATCGAAAAAACACTCAGAAAATTAGAAAATACACCGAATATATGTGTACTAGTACTTAGGATGATTTTTAATATCCGTTTTCTAAAGAGTAACGAAAGTAACGAGTAACGAATATTTTCTAACGGGTAGTGCGTTTGAAAGTAACGAATACATACGGGTGTTCATTTAGTCGTTACTTTTACAGCACTACTTCCTACATCTAAAAATGTACAGCATACATAAGTTCGGTAAGAAATGAGATGTATTGAAGTATTTTTACGAAACTCTGAAAATGCTACATTTTTCTCGACAAGGCGGAAACTAAAGAAGATATGACAACATCCCTCAAAGAAGTTATTGAAGAAAATGTTCTGTCCAGAAAAAATAATAACTCGTCGTAAACTAATGGACGCACAGCGATAAGATGTTATTGTTATAGACACAACTCGTTTTATTAGAGTTATTATTCATCCAGAGAGTTTAAAAGGGTTGGTGATATCTATAAGATAGTACTGAAGACTTTCTTGCAAAATTTGTTTTGCTATTTCTTAATTTGCATGGATATTCCTTCGTAATATGCTTTTCAAACTGAATCATAAAATGTATTTAAAAACATTTAATTGGAAACTTCATCATGTAAAAATATAGAATATGGGTGATTTCTTTAGATATACTGAAGTATTTTTATGTAACTACGTGGATGATATTTTTTTCTCGAAAGAGAGGAAACTAAAGAAGTTTCTCCAATACGGTTATAGGACAACATTCCGGGAGAGACATTAGGACAAAGAAAGTCAAGTCCAGAAAAAAATTATACCTGATCGTAGACAAATGTATGTGTAGCGATATAAGATGCTATAATTACAGACGCAACTCGTTTTATTAGAGAACCCATCTAGATAGTTTTAAAAAGATTGGTGATATACCAAAAGTCAGTTCTGAAGATGTTCTATCAAAATTTGTTTAGTTACTTTTTAATTTGTATGGATTTTTATTGTTGAACTGCGTTTAAACTAAATCATAAAATGTATTTAAAAACATTTAATTGGAAACTCCATCATATAAAAATATAGAGAATGGGTGATTTCTGTAAGAAATCGGATGTACAGAAGTATTTTTATGTAACTACGCAGATGGGTTTTTTTTTTCTTAAAAAGGAGGAAACTAAAGAAGTTTCTCAATAAGGTGATAGGACAACATCCCAGAGGAGACATTATGACAAAGGAAGTCATGACCAGAAAAAATTATGCCTGATCGTAGACAAATGTATGTGTAGCGATATAAGATGCTATAGTTACAGACACAACTCATTTTATAAGAGAACACATCTATATAGTTTTAAAAGAATTGGTGATATACCATAAGTCAGTTCTGAAGATGTTCTATCAAAATTTGTTTAGTTACTTTTTAATTTGTATGGATTTTTATAGTTAATATGCGTTTACACTGAATCCTAAAATGTATTTAAAAACATTTAATTGGAAACTCCATCATCTAAAAAATATAGAGAATGGGTGATTTCTGTAAGAAATCAGATGTACTGAAGTATTTTTATGTAACTACGTGGAGGATATTTTTTTCCGTGACATGTAGGAAACTTAAGGAGTTTCTACAAACAGCGATATGACACCATCCCCAGGGGAGACGTTATTACAGAGAAAGTCATGTCTAGAAAAATTATGCCTGATCGTAGACTAGTGTATGAGTTGCAATAAAATGCTATAAGTAAACCTCGTTTTATTAGGGACTGTATTCAGATAGTTTTAAATGGATTGATGATATACCATAAGTCAGTTCTGAAGATGTTCTATCAAAATTTGTTTAGGTACTTTTTAATTTGTATGGATTTTCATTGTTAATATGCATTTAAACTGAATCATAAAATGTATTTAAAAACATTTAGTTGGAAACTCCATCATCTAAAAATATAGAGAATAGGTGATTTCTGTAAGAAAACAGATGTACTTTACTGTCAGTATTTTTACGTAACTACGTGGATGATATTTTTCTTCGCAACATGTAAGAAAGTTAAGGTATGAATAGTGACAAGATGTTATAGTTACAGAGACAACTCGTTTTATTAGAGATAATTTTAAATGGACTGGTGACATTTATAAGTCAGTTCAGAAGATGTTTCAGCAAAATTTGGTTAGCTACTCCTTAATTTGTATGGATTTTTATTGCTAAATATACATTTAAACTGAATAATAAATTCTATTGAAAAAAAAAATGAAAACTGAACCTCTTACATCTAAAAATATAAAGCATACATAAGTTCAGTAAGAAATGAGATGTATTGAAGTATTTTATGGAACTACGTGGATGATATTTTTTTCCTCAAAAAGGAGGAAACTAAAGAAGTTTCTCAATACGGTGATAGGACAACATCCCGGAGGAGAGGAAGTCATGTCCAGAAAAAATTATGCCTGATCGTAGACAAATGTATGTGTAGCGATATAAGATGCTATAGTTATAGACACAACTCGTTTTATTAGGGAACTCATCTAGACAGTTTTAAAAGGATTGGTGATATACCATAAGTCAGTTATGAAGATGTTCTATCAAAATTTGTTTAGTTACTTTTTAATTTGTATGGATTTTTATAGTTAATATGTTTTTAAACTGTTAAAAACATTTAATTGGAAACTCCATCATATAAAAATATAGAGAATGGGTGATTTCTGTAAGAAATCAGATATACTGAAGTATTTTTATGTAACTAAGCAGGTGATATTTTTTCTAGAAAAGGAGGAAACTAAAGAAATTCCTCCTGTACTGTGATAGGACAACATCCCGGGGGAGACATTATGACAAAGGAAGTCATGTCCAGAAAAAATTATGCCTGATTGTAGGCAAATGTATGTGTAGCGATATAAGATGCTCTAGTTACAGACACAACTCGTTTTATTAGAGAAATCATCTAGATAGTTTAAAAGGATTGGCGATATACTATAAGTCAGTTCCGAAGATGTTCTATCAAAATTTGTTTAGTTACTTTTTAATTCGTATGGATTTTTATAGTTAATATGCGTTCACACTGAATCATAAAATGTATTTAAAAACATTTAATTGGAAACTCCATCATATAAAAATATAGAAAATGGGTGATTTCTGTAAGAAATCAGATATACTGAAGTATTTTTATGCAAGTACGCGAGTGATATTTTTTTTCAAGAAAGGGAGGAAACTAAAGAAGTTCCTCCTGTACTATGATAGGACAACATCCCGGGGGAGACATTATGACAAAGGAAGTCATGTCCAGAAAAAATTATGCGTGATCGTAAACAAATGTATGTGTAGCGGTATAAGATGCTATAGTTACAGACACAACTCGTTTTATTAGAGAACTCATCTAGATAGTTTTAAAAGGATTAGTAATATACCAAAAGTCAGTTCTGAAGATGTTCTATCAAAATTTGTTTAGTTACTGTTTAATTTGAATGGACGTTTATAGTTAATATGCGTTTACAATGAATCATAAAATGTATTTAAAAACATTTAATTGGAAACTCCATCATCTAAAAAATATAGAGAATGGGTGATTTCTGTAATAAATCAGATGTACTGAAGTATTTTTATGTAACTACGTGGAGGATATTTTTTTCCGTGACATGTAGGAAACTTAAGGAGTTTCTACAAACAGCGATATGACAACATTCCCGGGGGAGACGTTATTACAGAGAAAGTCATGTCCCGAAAAAAATATGCCTGATCGTAGACTAGTGTATGAGTAGCGATAAAATGCTACAAGTAAACTCGTTTTATTAGAGACTGTATTCAGATAGTTTTAAAAGGATTGGTGATGTACCATAAGTCAGTTCTGAACATGTTCTATCAAAATTTGTTTAGTTACTTTTTTAATTTGTATGGATTTTTATTGTTAATATGCATTTAAACTGAATCATAAAATGTATTTAAAAACATTTAATTGGAAACTCCATCATCCAAAAATATAGAGAATATGTGATTTCTGTAAGAAAGCAGATGTACTCTACTGTCAGTATTTTTACGTAACTACGTGGATGATATTTTTCTTTGCAACATGTAAGAAACTTAAGGTATGAATAGCAACAAGATGTTATAGTTACAGAGACAACTTGTTTTATTAGAGATAATTTTAAATGGACTGGTGACATTTATAAGTCAGTTCAGAAGATATTTCAGCAAAATTTGCTTAGCTACTCCTTAATTTGTATGGATTTTTATTGCTAAATACACATTTGAACTGAATAATAAATTCTATTGAAAAAAATGAAAACTGAACCTCCTACATCTAAAAATATAAAGCATACATAAGTTCACAAAGAAGTGAGATGTATTGAAGTATTTTTATGGAACTCTGAGAATGAATTTTTTTTTTTTCTGTCGACAAGACGGAAACTAAAGAAGTTTCTCCAGTATAGTGATATGATAAAATCCCTGGGGATACATTATTGCAGAGAAAGTCATGTTCAGAAAAAGTAATGACAGAGTTGTAGACTAATATACGCGTAGCAATAAGATGTTATAGTTTGGGTATAGCTCAGTTTATATAACCAGCTTTAATTGTCGTAAAAAAGATGGTGATTTTCAGAAGTAAGGCCTAAAAAAATGTTAGCATTTTTTTCACAACTGTTTAATTTGTATAAGCTTTTATATTTAATAGACACAAAAACTGATTTATACAATGAAGTTAATGCACTTAAGGGGGCTGGCCACTCAGCTTCAAAATTCTCCTACGTAATATTAACTAATATTATGAGTCTATGGACTTTTGCAGCATTCGTATATTTAAAATATCTTCTCTGGAAATTCATATTTTCAATATCTTTTTTCTGTGTACTCTTCTTAAAGGATCTCTCTCTCTCTCTCTTTTTTTTTTTTTTTTTTTTTTTTTTTTTTTTAAGCTTTCAAAATATTTCTGAAATCTATGCTGAATTTAATATCTTATATGTTAAAAGCGGACGAACTGTGAGAAAGATTTTAACGTTTCATAAAAAATTAAGTCTATACTTTAGAGATATTTCAAGAACTAAGAAAAAAAAAGATCTCTTTTAGAAAGTGTACACAAAAAAAAGAAGTTAAAAATATTAATTTCCCGAGGAGATATTTTAAATATACGAATGCATCCATTGCCCATAGATTTTACATTAGTGAGGGGAAATCGGAAGCTGAGTGACCAGCGCCCTTAAACTGTTTTATTAAGATACAATATGATGGAATCTAAGCCCCCAAATAGTGTTAGATATTTCTTAAGAAATTGATTTTGGTAGCTATACTTTTATTAGAAGTTCTCTCAGAGATATATAACCATATAATAGTTTTTAATTCCGTAAATAATTTCATTACATTGAAATAATATAATTAATGAAGGAATGCTAAAAAGAAAAACAATTATTTATTTATATATTTTTTAAAGTGGAATTTTTTTAGATCCTATAGAATTCATAAAGAGTGAACAAATTGAGTAAGAAAGCATATTTTATTTTGAAAGTTAAATATAACAAACAGACAAATATATTAATGTATTCATATTACGGGGCACTTTTTCAGAGAAAATCTTTCATGTAGATACAACAGTCGAGGAATTGGTCATACAATGGTCTTTGTTTAAAATATCTACCTCCTTTTGGAGGCTAGTGGGTATAATAGCAATACATTTTTATACAGAGAGAAATGTGTATCCTTTACAACAAAATACATAAATACGCAATGCAGCATTTTATAATTTTTTTTTGTTGTTGTTGTTTAAATATGCAATAGCTCACAAATAAAAGTTAAACAATAAGTAAAAGAGCTAAAGATACACATCCCCTTATAACCTAGCAATTATACAATGGTCTTTGTTTAAAGTATGTTCTTCCTTTTGGAGGCTAATGGGTACAATAGCAATACATTTTTATACAGAGGGAAATGATATTCTTTACAACAAAATACCGAAATACCCAATGCAGCATTTTATCTTTTTTTTTTTTTTTTTGCTGTTGTTTAAAAATGCAACAGCTCGTATTAAAAAGTTAAACGATAGTTAAAGAAATAAAGATACACATCCCCTTATACCTTAGCAATTCCAGAGGTATATTATATAAATATATATCCATAGAAGCGAAACTAAAGGATTGGTAAGAACAAAGTATTCTTCTCTTTACCTATATAATGTAAGCTTCAAGACTAAATCATCCCTGTGGAAGACGCGTCTCAATAGAGACCCGGATGGAGTAACAATAGTTTTCTGCAGAAAAACGCCAACTATTCCCAAATAAGAATCCTTTATCTATCATTTTCTAAATTGAAAAAAAAAAAAAAAAAAAAGGGTCATTTTTTCTTAGAAAGTTTTCCACGAAGAAACTCCATTCAACTTCACATGGTCAGAAAATGATCATTGTAAAAAATATCTGACTCCATTTAGAGCTCAGCATGCAAATCAATAACATACTTTTTTTACAATAAGCAAAAAGTGTAAATTAAATACTTAAAACTAAATATAGCAAAATATCATACTATGTTTTTAAATGTTTTCTTCCACAGAGTCTCGAAACATCATACATTGCAAAAAAAGAAAAATGTTTCTTAAGGCTATTCTCAAATCCAAAAGGGAAAGTTTATGACATAAGTTTTAATTTATTTTTGTTCGGTAATGCATAAAATTAGCAGGTGTTGTTGTTCAGAAACTATGTCATCGAACTGTTTTTTCCGGTTTTTTTTTTTTTTGCAAACGCAATAGATCTTTCAGAAAATTGTGTCAAAGTGGGTATTTTAAACCGAATTTCCGCGCGAAAGAAGAATGAGCACTCAAGAAAGGTTGAAAAACGTGTTTGTCACGCGATCAAAACCGCTCATAAATCAATAGGAAATTTATTGATCAAAAAAAGGAAAAACACATTTCGGTTCCAAATTGCTTCCATGGCCAGGCTTTCCAATTTTATATCTTTCCGTTAAAAAATGAATTTATAAATGTGTCAAAACGTTTTGCGCTTGTTGAGCAGAGCAGTTAAGAACAGCCTTAATGTACGATAACGTAATATAACGACAAACGAAAATATACAGTAATCTCTTCTGAGTTACCCATGTTTCCGAAAAGTGTTTTTTATCTTTAGTAAACCTCAGAAACCAATACGTATTCCAACTTTAAAAAAGGATTTATAGAAACAAAATTTATTTTCCTGCGACTGATTTCCATAAATGTTTCCGAGTAGCTTTTATAGTCTATTAATTAGTTTTCTCAACCCGAAATATAGGTTTTTCGGATGCTGACAACTATTAAGTAAACATTTCCATACTCAATCATTTTTTACAGACAAACAGGATAAATTAACAATATTAAAATTAATATTATTTTGTTACTTTTGCATGTATAAATCCAGTTATGCAGCTGAAAAATGTTCAGTTGAGAACTGTTAGTATCAGAAAAATCTACATTCCGGGTAGAAAAAAAAAAAAAAAAAAAAAAAAAAAAACCCTGATTTTTAGACTAAAAGAACTAGAGGCCTGCACGGGCCGAAATTTCAAGGCCCGGCCCATAGGAAAAATAATACTGGCCCGGGCTGACTCGGTAATAAACTTATAAGTTCGGCTCGAGCCCGGCCCGGCCCGAGTAAATTTCTACAAAACATTGATTTTTATGTCAATTTTAAAAAAATTCTCGTACGAGGAGTTCTGACCAAAAATATTTATCTTAACTCTTTTTTTATGCTTCTTCATTTTTATAGAAGTGGTGCAAGCCGTGATATTTATTTTCTCAATGAATCACTATTTCTTGTATGTAAATGTTTCAGTCAACATTAATATTGTTAATCCATATTCCATGTATTAGTGTGTTAAAAATCTGAAAAATGCTATACAGTAAAATCTTCTAAGACGGAATTGCATAGAAAAAAAAATGCGTTATAGACAAGTTCCCTTCTTAGCAAGTGTAAATGTACTATATATTCTTTTCTTACGTATTAGTATATTAATTTTGCATGGATCAATACGTTTTCAGTTTAAAACAAGGCTCCGTTATAGGCAGGTTCCTTTTCACACGTTTTAATGTATTTTAATTTAGTTATATTTTAATAAGCGTAGAAATCTACTGTTTTTTAAATAGAATAAATTTTAATGTTTAAGTTTAGAATAATGGAGATTTAAAAATGTACAGTAAACTCTGTCTAAGGCGGCATCGATCGGGACCAAGAAAAAATTTCGCAGTAGACAATATTCCGCCTTAGACAAATTTTACTCTATGTCGCAGGGACTTGAAAATCTTTCCGAGTTAGACAGATTTCCGTCTTACTCAGAGTCCGCCTTACAGAGAGTTTACTGTAATCATTTTTTGCAAAAATGTTTGGGCCAGGCTTAATTTAACTGACCTTTGAATGTACCAGGCCATGCTGAGGCAATGATTTTCATACGAGCCGGGTCAAAACTAGGATTGAAAATTTTGGGCCGTGAAGACTAGGAATGAAGCCACTCCTGACTCTGTATAGAAAAAATAAGTTAGGCCCTGCCCGAGCTTTCAGAAAAAGAATGGCCTGGGCCCGGATCGAAGAAAGTGGGGACCAGGTACCACGGCACCAGGCCCGGCCCGGGTGCCGTGAATGAAAATCGACCCGAGCCCGGCCACAGGCCGACCCGTGTAGATCTCTAACAAGAACTACTTGGAAACGTTTCTGAATATAAGTGACAGCAATTAAAAAAAACTTTGTTTATACAAATGCTTCTTTAAATCTAGAAAGTATATTGATTTCTGAGGTTTCTAAAGATAAAGTACGCTTTTCAGAATTGTGGGTGACTGGAAAGAGCTTATTATATATTTTCGTTTGTAGTTATATTATATTTTCCTAGACATTTTTAAAAAAATGGTCAATTTTTTTTCAAGCGTACCACATCCCATATTTTAAAGTTCCAAGATAGATAAAATCTTTCTGAGGATCCAACAAAGATATCCACCCCCTTATAACTTATATTAATATAAAATATTCGGGGAAGCGAAATTAAAGGAGTGTCTAAAAAAGAGTCTCCAACTTTCTTTTCCTACAAAGACAACTCCATTATTAGGTCCTCCCTGGATCATTTTTCCTTAAAATGCCATCTTCCAATAAACGCCATTTATGACACATGATTATTCTTGAACATATTGGTCTGAAAATAGTCTTTGCCAAAAATATCTGACTCCATTAAATTAAATCCTTAAAAATAAAATACAGTACAATACCATTTTATATTTTTTGAATGTTTTTTTTTTCAAGAAATTACGAAACAGCATACAACATCCAATGTTACATAGTTACACGATAGATAAATTCTTTCAGAGGAAAATAAACAACTAAAGATACCCCTCCCCTTATACCTTATATTAATATAAAATATTCAGGGAGGCGAAATTACAGGAGCGTTTAAAACAGGATCTCTAATACCCTTTTTTTTACCAAGACAATCTCCATTATTAGGTCCTAACTAGATCCTTTTTCCTTAGAAAGTCTTTCATGAAGAAACTCGATTTATATAAAATATTCAAGGAAGTGAAATTAAAGGAGTGTCTAGAACAGAGTCTCCAACCCTCTTTTCCTACAAAGACAATTCCGTTATTAGGTCCTCCCTGGGCCATTTTTCCTTAAAAAGTCTTCTTCGAAGAAACGCCATTCGTGACACACGATTATTCTTGAACATGGTCACAAAATAGTCGTTATAAAAATATGACTCCATTAAATTGAATCCTTAAAAATAAAATATAGTACAATATCATTTTATATTGTTTGAATGCTTTGCTTCAAGGAATTACGAAACAGCACACAACATCGCATTGTATAAAGTTACACCATAGATAAAACCTTTCACAGTAAAAGACACAACTAAAATTATCCATCCCCTTATACCTCATATTAGTATAAATATATATTCATAGAAGCGAAAATAAAGGTCTTAGAACAAACTCCCCAACCCACCTTTTTCCTACCTAAGGAAAGCTCCAATACTAGGTCATTCCTGGGGAAAACGCTTCTGCAGAAACAACCCTGTGAAAAAAAATAATGGTCTGCAGAAAAAACAACATTTTTTTTCTTTTAAAGGTAAGAATGCTTTGTCTATCATTTTCTTAAATGAAAAAGGGATTTGAGTCATTTTTCCTTAAAAAGTCTTCCCCAAAGAAACTCCATTCATGAACACATGATTATTCTTCAACATAGCCACAAAATAGCCGTTGTCAAAAATATCCGACTCCATTAAATTAAATTCTTAAAAACAAAATATAGTACAACACTATTTAATATTCTTTTAATATTTTACTTAAAGGAGTTACGAAACAACATCCCATACAACAACCCATATTATAAATACAACATCCCATATTATAAAGTTACATGATAGATAAAACCTTTCAGAGGAAAAAAAAATAACTAAAGATATCCATTCACCTATACCTTTAGTGGTATGCAGAAATACAACTTTTCCAGATAAGAATGATTTGTCTACCATTTTCTTAAATTAAAAAGATTATTTGGGTCATTTTTCCTTAGAAAGTCTTCCATGAAGAAACTCCATTCATGACCCATGAATATTCTTCAACATAGTCACAAAATAGTCTTCAAAAATATCTGACTCCATTAAATTAAATCCTTAAAAACAAAATATAGCACAATATCATTTTATATATTTTTTAATATTTTGCTTAAAAGAATTACGAAACAACATACAACTTCCCATATTATAAAGTTACACGATAGATAAAAACCTTTCAGAGGAAAAGAAACAACTAAAGATATCAATCCCCTTATACCTTATATTAATATAAATATATATTCAGAGAAGCGAAACTAAAGGGCTGTCTAGAACAGACTACCCAACCCCCCTTTTCCTACCTAAGGCAAGCTTCTATACTAGGTCATCCCTGGGGAAAACGCTTCTGCAGAAAGAGCCCTGTGAAGAAATAATAGTGGACTGCAGACAAACACTCATCCTCAGATAAGAAAGGCTTTAGCTTTCTACACATGCAAGGGTTTTTTTGTCTGAAAAAAGCCGAGATCTAGAAAAAAAAAAGCTGCACTTGAGCAGAGTTTTTCCCCGATAACGCATTAGTGCTAAGAGTTGGAGTGCTGAGTTATAGATAATAAATATGGCGAATATCAGTATCATAAAATTCCTCAGAATTGAACTCGGTTCTTGTGTTTTAGTTTTTAATATCTGCTTAGTAAAAATTATTTTGTATAATTTTTTAAATAGATTATTAGTATAATTTAAGATACACTGAGATAAGCGCTGAGTTACAGATAATAAATGTGGCGAATATCAGTATCATAAAATTCATGAGAATAGAACTGGGTTTCTCTGATTTAGTTTTTAATATCTACTTAATGAAAAAATAAATAGCATTATTTTGTATATATTTTTTAAATCACTTATTAATATAGTTTAAGATAATCTGAGATAAGTGCTGAGTTATAGATAATAAATATGGCGAATATCAATCAGTATCATAAAATTCTTGAGAATTGAACTTGGTTTCTGTGATTTAGTTTTTAATATCTCTTTGATAAAAGAGAAAATGGCATTATTCTGAATAATTGTTATTTAAAATTTTTATTATAATTTAATACATACTAAGATGAGTTCTAAGTTATGGAAAATAAATACAGTAAACTCTGTCTAAGGCGAAATTGATTGGGACCAAGAAAACTTTCCGCAGTAGACAATATTCCGCCTTAGACAAATTTTACTCTATGTCTATGGATTCTCAGGGACATCAAAATCTTTCCGAGTTGAGACAGATTTCCGTCTTACACAGAGTCCGCCTTACAGAGAGTTAACAGTATAGTGAATATAAATATCTTAAAATTCTTGAGAATAGAACTAGGTTTCTGTGCTTTAGTGTCTTTAACATATCTTTAATAAATTAGAAAATGGCTTTATTCTGAATAATTTTATTTTAAATTATTAATATAATTTAATATATATTCAGATGAGTGTTGGGATATGGATAATAAATATAGAGAATATCAGTATCATAAAATTCTTGAGAATATAACTGGGTTTCTGGGTTTTAGTTTGTAATATTTAATTTAAAAAAATGACATCCTGAAAAAAAATATTAAAAAAATTATTTATATAATTAGTATAGACTGAGTATTAGTATACATTGAGGTGACTGATGAGTTATAGATAATAAATACGCAAATATCAGTATCATAAAATTCTTGAGAACAGAACTGGATTTCTGTGTTTTAGTTTTTAACATGTCTTTAATAAAAATGAAAATGGGATTATTCTAAGTTTAAGTTTTAAGCTAAGCTAAGTTTATGATTTTAAGTTAAATGTAACTTACCCTAACCATAAACAAAACGAAAAAAAATAGAAATATAGCATTAAAATTTAATGAAATATATGGATAAAACGGATTAGAAATAGTTCTCAAATAATGGAACAGAATTTCAAGGAAGGACACAGAAAATTAGAAGATGCAGTATGAAGAAAATACTGTATATGATAATGAATATGATGATACTACAGTTTGAAGATATCATAAAAAATAGTAATACGATTAAACTAAGTAGCACAATAATGCAACTAAACTGCCATAGAATATTATGATTTTTTTCCATGTTCAAAACAGCATTGTTAAACTAAGCATTATAGGAAATATCGATGGAATTGAATATATCGAAGAATTCCCCCGAAAAATGATTATAAACTACTTTTACGCAACATTTAAAAATTACATTTGTTGCTCATAATTTGTTGATAAATTTAAATAAGAAAAGCAGCTTGCATTCAGCAGTTTAGGAGAGATTGAATATAAATTGTTCTTCATAAGTTCAAAAATGGCAAAATTGAAAGCAACAGTCTCCAACGTGCTTAATAATGTGCTGAAAAGTATAAAAGAAATCAAATCGTTAAATATAATTAAAAAAACTTTTAAAAGTTTATATAATTTCTAGTTTTCAAAGTTACAAATTTTTTTCTAGTTTCATTTAGAACATTTTAAATAGCAAACTTTCATTCAAAAATAGAATTGCTTTTTAAAAATTTCATATACATAAAGTTTTAACTAACAAAAAAATTTTTATTTCTTCTCTATAATGTACAACAACACAAAATTAACTTATTTTCAGCCTTTTTTCTGTCGGAGGATAATTTCTGATATCTTTCGATCATTTCTGAAGTGGCAATTTTGTACGTCTACACGTGCCCTTTCAGCTACAGCATTGATTTCTTCAAATTAAATAATATCAAAACAGCACGAATCACACACATTGAAGAAGTCGCTAATTGATCTTTCAGTTCTAATTTGATAAAATGGCATGAATTTCTGAATGCATGGGTCATCGAAGAACAGGCCTTAAGCACTGAAAGAAAATAATTGATGATGCCGATTGTTAGGATGGGATAAAATTAGTGGCTAGATAGGGATTGTTGGCTGTTGCAGCTTTTCTGGTAAATAATTACTTTTTAACTCAACAAAGGCATGTTCTCAAATTTTTAAAATTAATTAGCCTATTATAATTCCATGCCTTTTATGTATATGAATGTATTTTCTGGAAAATTATGTTCTTTTGAAATTTGGAAAACTATTACTTCACTGAGATCTTCAGAAATCTTCGCTATAATTTGGATATTTTCTTTTTTGGTAATTACGTCTGAAAGTCTAGAGTATTAGTTTTATCAAGGTATTTTTTATATCAATTAAAAGTTCATAGGTCTGTTAAAAGGTGAAATAATCTAAAAAATCAGAATTTTTAACATTTGAAATTTTGAAAATCGCTTATTACTTTAAAACTAGCTTTTTTCTTACTGGCAATAAAATAAAGTACCCGTTGCAAATACACTGCTGAAAACAATTAAAGGATATTGTAAGTCTTATATAAAATAACGGTATAAGAGAAAAATTGTTTTGCAGAAAATGGAAAAAGAGAGTCACAAACGCAAATTTTTCTCATTTTCAAACTTCGGACTTGGCAAATTTTGAGTTTGACGTCAAAAACGACGCTTTAGTGGCAGCAAATGAATTTACTGAAAGGCTTTCAACTTACTGAAAGACAAAGCGGAAAACAATGATGGACATCCAGTAAGAACTTTATTTCGATGATTGCGACGTCTCAATGAAGTCATTTAACCGAAAATCAGAAGCGGAGGCCCAACACAAGCCAAAGTAGCAGAATCCACTGGAGTTTCACAAAGTGTGATTTCCAGGATCTGGAACAGTTTTTTTGGAGTCTGGAAATACAGGCCGAAGACCAGGGTAAGGTCGTAGACGTGCAACAACGTCCAATGGGCATCGATATTTAACGCTAACGGCTCAGAGACATCGAAATTTGCACGCCACTCTTCTTCAACAACACCTTCGCTCGGCTACTGGCATCACAGTTTCGACTCAAACGCTTAAGGACTCTCTAAGTAATTCTTGAAAAGGTTAAAGTTAATATTTTTAAAAACCGATTGCAGCATCGATTAGAAGAAAGTTTCTGCTTTAAGAACATACTTTTGGTTTGGCGATACCTCTAAAATTGCCCCCGGAAGGGGTGTTGCAATAAATGGGAAAACGTTTTTCGGGAAAACGACCTTCTAGAAATATTTTTTTTCAAAGGGCTAACTGCGACATTTTTTCGAATTTATTGCGGCATATAAGACATAAGAATACAACATTTAGGAACATGTCTTTCAATTTTAACTGTACCGAGCGGTCTGGTCGATTTCAATTAAAACAAAACAACCAAAAAAGCGAAATAAAGTCAAAAAACGTTTTTTTCGCTAGCTCCAGATACGTAAATGGGTTTGTGCGCGTGCGCAAATGCTTTCCTTGACCGGGGATCAGATAGATGACTTTTTGATGAGAGTGACCTACGATGTTTAATTAATAACTGGGCTGATTAATAGAAATTTAAAATTCTGAGTCTCAGGTGTCACAGGGTGCACACTTTGGGCTAGTATTACAAAACATTTCAGCCTCGTACGTGCCGTAGATTTTGCTAGCCATCGCACTCAAACACACAAACACACAGACAAAGCCAAACTTTCTTTTATTATTATAGATGGCGCAATATTTTTATGACTATTCAAACTAAGGAGCAACTCAGTCAATTAGAAAAAAAAAAAAAGAAGTGAATAAAATTTTTTTCTTTCGAAATATTTTTTCTTCTTTTTATTTAGATCTCGCGATAAATCCCATGAAAATATTCTGTATCCTCTAATTGTAATACTAAACTTTGGTAGAAAATAATTCAATAACAGCCATTTCAATTTCATATAACAGAACTTCCACAGACCTTTTTTTCTATGGAATGCATAAATATCATTCTTTTTTTTCCTTAGTATTACCCGCAGACTATTTGCAGAGCTGTTTGCATTCCTGTGTTCTTAGAAATCATGATTTCTCATCTCTTATCTATATCTGGAAGGATGAAACAGATATGAATGGTGCTGTTAACAGATATTCACATTTTATTTTATTTTGCTGCCACAAAACAGAACATTTTGAGTTTTGACTTTTCAAATGTGTTCCTTTTTACGTATGAAAATCACTTAATCCTTTCAGGGGCAAAGTACTTGTATTCGTAAAATATTAAAATAATTGAATGACACCAGTATTTACAAGACAATTTATTTGTAAACATGAAAAAGTATATTTTCGCGTACTTAACCCTCTGTCTACCAGAAGGGTCCAATGGACCCGACATGTACATTCAAAATATTTATTCAAACCAGAAATTTCTTTAAAACAAACTAAATGTATAAATCAGAGAATAATAAGTTAAATAAACAAATTAAATAGTTTTAAGTAAACATTCTGGTGTAGAATGTTTTTATAAAACTTGAGTAAAATTTCCGGTAGTTCTAGGGTTAATAAAAGTGAAATTTTCATTAAAAAACTCGGGTGCCAATGTAGCAAATAGAGATTGAAATTATGTGATGCATCACCGCCCTTCAAGGGGTTAAAATAATCCAAACTAAGCTAACCATTGTTATCGTTGTTGATAGAAATATTTTTGCAAAAACAAGAAATTCGTAAATAAAGCCACGAGTTCACATGTATAATGAAAAACTAGGTGCAAACATAAAATACAATAAAAAGGGATATTTGTAAATGTGAATTAACTTCTACTATTGTTTCTTATTCTGCAGAGCATATATCTTTCGAAATTTTAGGCAACTCAATGGAGGTTAAATCATTGCGAATATTCTCACTGCGTAAAAAGATCTCTATTGATTCCTGGATAATAGATTGTAAATAAAATCTTGGTGGATAAATTATTCTACTATTTTTAAAATCAATCTGTAAAGGGTTTTTTTTTTAAAACTTATAAGCGACACAGTCAAACAATTATTTCTTATGCTGATGACTCTGTTATTGTTATAGCAGTGATACAAGACCTGCACTTGAGAGTACCATCAATGCTAGCATTTCAAACTTTGCTGCAGCCTCTAGTGGTTTACATCTGTCAATTAGTGTTGAAAAATCTGCCTCAATGCTTTTTGGAAAATATATATCAAGAAAGCGTCGACCTATTTTTAAACTCCAGGGTAGGAGCATATCTGTTAAGGATAATTTGCTGTACTTGGGATTTTATCTTGACAGTAGATTCCATTGGTTGGAGCATCTCGATATGGCCCGCGATAAAATAAAAGATTTTACTTGTAATATCCAAAAGACAAGAATTCGTGATAAAGGATTACCACTTGAGTTTCTAAAAATTTGGTACAATTCAGTGCTAAAGAAACAGATTACTTACGGTCACGAAATTTGGTTTAATGATTTACGGAGCCATGGAATTAAGCGTGTATCCTCATGCCAAAGGCTATGTCTCTTATCTATCATTCGCGCATATCGGTCAATATCAACACAGGCACTTTGTGTACTTTCAGGAGTTCCTCCAATCGAAGTAGAATTAAAACAACTGGCTTTATGTTTTGAAGTTCAGAATAATGATGGTTCAGATTGGATAGAAGATGTTTATGTTTCAACAGATTGTTTGATGAAAAAAGTTTATACTTTTCACTATCCCTACTTTTATTATGATCATCATGTCAATTTCGTACGTGCTATTACTGAGAAGGTCCTTTTGTACAACCACCCAGTTTTATATACAGATGGTTCTAAGATGCCTACGGGCGTTGGAGCGGCTTTTGTGGTATTTTTGAAAGAAGATATTATCTTTGAGAAGAGAATTAGACTTAAATTATTTAATACGGTATACCAGGCTGAACTTACCGCCTTAGATTCCGCAATTGAGTGGTGTAGAGACTCCTCATACAGTGTATTCCACATTTATACAGACAGCTTGTCCTCAGTTCAAGCGCTTCAAAATCTTTTTCCAACGGACGAAATTCTTTTTAATATTTATACGAATTTACGACTATTGCATAATAAAACTATTAATATAGGCTGGATTAAATCCCACGTTGGTTTCGTCGGAAATGAGCGCGCAGACTACCTTGCCAAATCAGTCACTGAGACTAGTACATTTGATGCTGAAATAAACATTCCTATCCCTGTTTCGTTTGTGAAGCAGTTCTACAAAAGCAATATTATTAAAATTTGGCAGAACGAATGGTCTTATAGCGATAAGGGAAGAGACACGCATAGTATTATTAAAAAAGTGGATACCTCATTTTTGTGTTTCTCGCAAGTCCATGCCTATTTTATATCTGCACATGGGGCATTTCCTAGTTATCTTTATAAAAGGGGAAAACGCCAGAGCGATAAATGCCTATGTGGAAACATCGGTGATGTCAAACATTATCTGTTTGGTAAATGTCCATTGATGCCTACTTCATTTAACTTTATCCGTAACCGGACACTTAGCTGGAACATGCGTAACATACTGTTCTCGAAATCAAATTATCACAGACTCAGACTTATTTACAACGAACTAAATAAACATTTTTCGTTTATAAAATATAAATTTTGATTTTTAATCTTTGTTTTATTTTAACCACTTTTCAAGCGCCAGGGCGCTCTTTGTGAGTTTTACTTTTATTTATTTATTTATTTATTTTTTGTCATTGTATTCCTTGGGCTATTCCCCAGCTGTGGTTTTGCAGGTCGCAGAGGGTACTTTTCTGTCAGGGGTTCATGCCTATTAGGGCGTGTCAATTTAGAGGGCAAAAATAAAAATTCGGGATTTTTGTGAATGAGGGGGTCCAAAAGTTTGCCTTTTGATGTGTAATATCCTAATTTAAAAGATTTTTTCTTATTCATAAAGATTTAGCTACGTAAATTTGCGCTTGATTATAATCTGTATTGAAATTTCCGAAAACAGGGGATAACTTAATATGAACGGCAACAAAATTTGCCCAAAAAAATGGTTTAATGGAATCAAATAATTTTATTTATATTTTTTCTTTATTATGAAACACTCAAAACCAATTGTAAAAAATGTTAAAAGCTACTACAAACAATATTCATCAAACCTTGCTTCGATTCATTCCTAGACATGATTCTTCTGCTTGCTTCCTGGCCTCTAATGAATCCTTCTCGTTTCTCATGAGTATATACTTTGCCAGAAGCCTCTGTTGCTTATTTTACACACCTCTCTGTGGACTGTCCATGACATGGCCACTTTGGAACTTGCATTGGCTCTTCAACAAACTTCTTTATTTCTGATATTTTGAGTTTACAAGTAAGTGGAGGTTCATATACTTTTTCCGACCAGTTTATCAGTTCCAAAAGGGATGTTGCATTTGTATTTACTGCAGGTGTTTTCCTAGGCCGAACAGATAGGTCACCTGCTGTATTATCATCTTCATTCCTTAATTCGATTATCTTCTGGACCCCAGCTTTTCTTTCTTCTTGGTCTTCCGAGCATAAAAGTGTCTGAAGCACCATTTCACTAAAATGAAAACCACGATGAACGTTGGATTGTTGGCAAAACAATACCTGCTACTGCCTTCTTCTGATATTTTAGGAGCTCCAATTGATAAAGAATGTGGCGAGGTCCTTCCACCCAAGAAAATTTCGATTTGATTGTAAACCAGCACGGATAGTAAACACCAACAATGTATTCCACAAGCAGTTGCAATTTCTTCAAGTTGTTGTCTTTAAGGCCATGTTTTCAAACCCATATGCGACAAATTCTATTTGCAGTTGTTAACCACCGAGAGTGGCTTACAGGACCAATTTCTAATAATGTCAGATCAGTTGGAAGTATACCTGTCCTTATGGCCTGAGTTATCTTGTAACCATAAGCCTGATCTGTAGAGAGATCTTTGACAACAGTGTTACTCAATGGAACAAAAGATTCTCGAAAAGATATTCTGAGGGATTTACTTCAAGTTCTGTTGCAGTATCAAGAATATTGCCAATCTTACCACTCCACTTGTTGTTAGACAAAGTTTTTTCATCCAACTCAGTGATAAAGTGCCGCAAAGGTATCTCATTAGTATGAAGAGCCACCAAACCAACCAGATGAGTTTACGATTCAGCTTTGCCTCAACCCAATGCATGACTCCTCCTTCCCAACCAGTATTAACATTCGTTGAGTCACCACCAATAGCCTTCAAAATTTTGTCAATGCTGTTTTTCTTTAAAAAATTCACAAGATGGTTAGCAATAATTTCAGCAGGTTTCCTTTTCATTAAGTCTTTGCCTGGAGTAAAATGGCAAAGACACCTTCCTCCTGGCTCACTGCAAACAGTGTAATGCTCTTCTTTCACAATACTTGGAAACTGATGACTTGAGTTATCTGCTTGTAACAGAACTTTAGTGGAATCTTGGCGTCCATCAAAAAAGATACATTCAATATTGCCAGTCCGGCATCGAACATGGAATTCTTCATCAAGTGATTTCATAACTTTTTCTTGCGCTCTTTTTACTTTATTGTGATCAAGTCTCTAGTCACTTTCATTAATTAGTCCAGCATCCAAAAATGCAGCTGTTGCAATGACAGCTGTAGCATGGAGACCGACACCAAATCTAATACTTTGCAATGCAACATTGCGCAGTTGTAATGTGTTATACAGACTTGTACTTGAAGTAGAAGATACATCAGAATCATCACATGGAATGTGCAAATGATCTTCAGGTTCTTCATCTGTAAAATAAGTTAGCTCTTCATCGTCGTCGAAGAAAAGAACTTCATTTGTTTGTAATGGTAACTCTTCCTTCATTTTCTGCTCATATTCAGAAATTCTTCTTAGTTCATTTTCTTGCCTCTTCTGTTTTTTGTCTTCTGTCCTCAGATCTGGTAATCCAATTTGATGCTGTCCAACAGATCCAACCTTCTTTCTTTGACTATTAATAAACGCTAGTTCTTTGACTGGGATCTTCATATCCTTAGAACAAGAGCAGGAGATGTGCGCTTCATGTTTACAATCAGCACCACCTGGACATTTACCCTCAAATTTTGAACATAACTTGATCTCAGGCAATTGAGGATGTCAAAGAGCTTGTCTAACGTTGCTAAAAAAGCCTCTTTCACTTCTAGTTTTCCTCTGCCAAGTGATATGTTTTTAGCCTTTTACCAGTTTTCATCTATCTTCTTCAGGACTGTAACTCTCAAATTTAAAATTGGCACCACAAAAGAACTGTTCGCTCGCTCCCACTATTCAAGCACTTTTAAATAAACATCCTTTGCAAGAGTGACTGCTGGGTAATTTCTTATATTCTCTCCACTCTGCTCTCTTAGCAGAAGCCCATATCTTAGAACATCACGCAGAGTTGGGAAATCGGAAGGCAGCATTTCTCGACCAGTTCCAATTAAATTACTCATGTGAGTTGATGGTGCTAGTCTTGTCTTCCTTTTGTTATCCATAGTTCTGAATTTTCATACTTTGCAAGTGGAAGAAATTATTTGTTTCTGGAAAAATGTCACTATTTGTATGATATTAATAAAAATTAATAAAAATATACTCAGCTGCAAATGAGTATTGATGGTTTAAAAACTTTTAAGAGTGGAATAATTTTTTATACGGATGTTATAGCATTATATAAGTATATTCTTAACCTTACAGCAGAAGTACAAGCAGAAATAGTGATAAGAAAGCACTTCTTGAGAGAAGACAGTTTGCTGCAATTTTTACATGAAATGGGAAAATCTCACGAAATTGAAGTAGCTATTTACCAAGCAAACCATTGTAATTTCCAGTTCATGTAAATATATTTGTGAATAGCTAACCAAAACACAACTTTTTGACCCCCCCTCATTTTTTGAAAAAAGAAGTCGAAAAAATCGACACGCCCTAATGCCTATGCCATGTTTGGTTGGCTCCCTGGCAGAGTGATCCTGATCCTGTAAAGGTTTTTTGCTACATAATCTGGCCAAAACTGTATTTTTTTGTTGTATTTGATGTCTGCTATATGTTCTTTGATACCAGTTTTAAGTTTTCTGCTTGTTGTACTTTTATAAAATTGCATTAAAACATTAGAAACAATAGTAGAAGTTAATTCTCGTTCACAAATATCAATTGTTATTTTATTTTATGTCTACACTAGTTTTTCATTATACATGTGGTCTCGTGATTTTATTTACCAATTTCTTGTTAAAAAATTTTGCGAAAATGTTTGTATCAACAAACATCTTGAGAATGTCGCCGTTTGAGCGATGAAACATATGTCGATCTGAATAAAGGTATTTATATTCCTTTTCAGTGCATTTTTATCACTTTTAGCAACGTTTAGCGTAGTTTGGATAACTGCTAGTTATTGAAATTTATTAGTAAACTTTATTTTGTTAAGATTATTATTATTATTATTATTGCTATTATTATTGCTATTATTATTATTATTATTATTATTATTATTATTATTATTATCATCGTAGGAAAAGAACAATAATATAGTATACTAGGGAGCTCTGCCCCCTGCAAGCTATGCTCGCCAACCCCCGCTCAGTCACCGCAGAATCTAAAAACACGCTAATCTGGTGGGTTTTAAAAATATTAGAGAAGATTGAATTATACTGAAAAAAGCTGTGCAGTTCTCCCTGTAAACGGGTTTCCATTCAATTATCTTTGATTGCAAAAATTTAAGGCCAAATCAGTTGCTGTTAAGACATCCAATGTTTGTTTTCGTTTTTGATTAAAGAGGATCAGTTAAACATTTGAAAAGAAGCATTTTTTATCATTTACCATCTTTTTTTATAATAATAGTTGCATTTTTTTCTCTCATCCATGGGTGTATTACAGAAACAATTGTCTTCTTCTTCTTCTTTTTTTTTTTTTTTTTTTTTTTTTTTTTTCTCAATTTACACAAGACGTTTATACTCGCCAACTAAATTATTCTTTAAAATATTACAGTTAAACATACCCGTATAAATTCTTTTGCCTTAAGATATTGTCGAAAATAAATGTATTGAAAATGTTCCAAATCACAACAAATGCGGCCAAAAAGCCACCAAAATCCCATTAAACGATCTGATATCTTTTGATTTTGAGCCAAATGTACTTTCTATCGATGGTCATCAAAAAGTATTATTTTTTCCTCAGAGTGGCATGATTTCATAATCTTGAAGACGGAAGCAGGATTTGGGATGGCGTGCAATCCCCTTAACAAACTAGTTTATTTAAACTTTTTATTTATTTTTATCTCCTCCCTAGCTCACGGGATTACACTTATGTGGCTTCAACCAACATACCCGATTTTAAAGATCAGAAAGAGTTGTGTGTAAGTGTACTAAGTTACTTCCGTCATAAGAGTAGTACAACATACTTCCGTCATAATGGTAATACTTCAATCTTTTGTCTGCAATCGTTACAATTAACGTTAAAAAAAGATTAAAAAAAAAAAAAATCTCATCTGAACTTTTTTAATTTGCATTTGAACTTGGTTATTCCTTTTATGTTTAATATTATAATAATATTTATACTTTGATATAAGTGCATGATAACTTAATTTAAGTTAAATTTTATTACAATAAAAACACTATTGCAATTATTATTACTACTACCTTGAGCAATAATAATAATAATAATAATAATAATAATAATAATAATAACAGTAACAACAACAATAACAATAATAACAGAAATAATAACAGTAATAATAGTAAAAATAATAATGATGATGATGACAACAATAGTAATAATAATAATAATTGTTATTACACACTTTAACTTAACTTGTTTTTTTTTTTTATCTAAAAATGAAATTTTGTAATTGATTTTTCACTCACTTCCTGGTAAGCTAAAATTATATATATATAAAAAAATGTACACAGATGTGTTTACGATGATAATATAACATTTTAATATCATCAGAATTTAATTATAAATTAATATATTATTTTTATGGCATTTTCCCGTTAGTAGACTGCAGGCAATAAATCGCCAAATAGCCTTAATGGTTACAACTGTTTACGCGCTACGAAAACATTGGAGTTAATTATGCTCCTAACCATTCTCACTAAAGTAAGTCATCAGACAATGAAACTGCAACAACGGAAATATTTTAAACAATAAAAAGAAGAAATTATAAATTATAAATAAAGAATAGAGAAAGTAATGTATTTTTTTTAAATACTCTTTTATTATTATTTTTATAATAATTATTATTATAGTTAAATAAATAGTAGTAATAGAAGAAGCAATAGAAAAATTAATAGAAGAAAAAAGACAAAAAAAATTGGAAAGAAACATTTAGAAAATTTCTAAATTTCTACCAAATGCTATTATACGTTTAAAAATAATGCTGTAAATGCACATAAAAATTCATTTATTGATTTATTCCATATGATCAATACAAATAAAAATTCATTTATTGATTTATTTCATATAATGCTGTAAATACACATAAAAGTTCATTTATTGATTTATTTTATAATCACGGCGTTTAAATACTCATGATCAATTTCTGTTTCTTATGCTTTCGATTACGATTATGCTGTTCTGACTCTTAAAACCAAGGGATAGTCATAAAATCGTTTAAAGATATTTATGGAAAAAAATGTCCAACTACATTCTTATACAAAGAAACTTGAGTAGTAGTTCTATTACAATAAATATTTTTAGATCTGCAACTGCATCCCTTACTGTGCTTTTAGGACTTAGTGCAAGATATTTCTCAAGTAACGCTCTCCATTTTTTGCTAAGTTCATATCAACAAAGCCTTATAGTACAATAAAAGAATATCCTCTGGGAATTCTTTTCTGAAAGCAGTTGGTAAGCTAAAAATCTGACATATTTTATGACACCGAATAAATTGGAATGACATTTTCTTGGACACATATTTTTAAAATAAGAATTCATGAAGTTCCCAAAACAGTTAATGGATTAGTATAGTATATAAAAGTTATACACAAAGAAATTATTGAAAAAATAAAACTAGTTATTACATTTTTGCTTTTTTCTATTTACTTGAAGAAAATAATGGATTCGTGAGAACGTTCGACTTGCAATTTACGGCGGATTTATACGTTTTAGTTCCTGAAAACGATTTGACTGTTTTTAGGAAATGTCTGCCCGTGAGTCTGAATCTGAATGTCTGTATGTCTGCATGTGACACAAATTTTGTTGGCCCTCAATCTCAAGAACTAATGAACGGAATTTAATCAAACTTTATATTCTGTTGTTAGACCTCGATGTAAACAGAAGTTGGTTTTAGTGTAAATAGCCTAACAAATGGCGCTGCTAATTTGCGTTTTTCGTAATTTTTACTATAGATTTATGAACTACTGCAACGAATTCCACTAAACTTTTTATTCTGTAAAATAAACTAACGTGGGTAATCCGAACATGAAAAACGTGAATGATGGCGTTTCAAATAATTGTATTATAGATCTTGTAACTGTAGAAAATTCTTATTGTCTTCAAAAAAGCTTCAGTGAAGCGTAAATATGTAGACAATTTATATAATAATTTTTTTTTACTATTTTTATGGTTTTTATTTAATCGTTTATCAGTTTTGCCCTACCTCATACGGGCAACGTATTTTCACTTAGCGTTATTTTTCAGTGCTACGTACGGGCATCGCATTTTCTGGGCTTACATTTTTGTTTACCCGGTATATTTCAATCTAGTTGAAAATTTTGCAACTAAATACCATTAGTCGTTCACAAACAAGTTTTGTTGTTATCTAGCTTCTGAATTCTACGCGAAGAACGTGTTAGTTTTCGAAATATTGTGTTACGTTTGCTGACGTTTTTGTGAAGTAGACTGTGTTCAGAATTATATTCTGTGCATAAGTTTGACTTTTTTGTTTCAGGTAACTGAGTTCCGTATAATTTTTAAATCCTTATTACGAGGTTGAATTCTAATTTTGCATGTAAAGTTTCTGTATTAGCTACAAATATGGACGACATTGAGAGCAGTGATTCCGAAAATGCTGATTTCACTGATTATGAAATTTCTGTGAGTGAATCAAGTATTTCTTCGGATTTTCGACACAGATGTATTGAACACACAGTTGAAATATTAATACCTTTTCCAAAATTCGGCTGGATGGAAAATGCAAAGTACGTAATGAAAGCTTTCCTCTTATCTCGACGTGTATAGAAAAAGTCAACTTTAAGGCAGAAAAACATAAATTTATATTTGCACATATCATCTTTATTTTCGACCTGCAATTATATTTTTTAAATATATTTTGTTTAAAAATGGCATGAAATTATGATTTTTGCTATAAAATATTTTGTAATGAAGGAAATTAATAAGATAAGTTTATGAAAATAATTTGTATTTGTGCATTTTTTGAAAGCTTATATCAAAAATATTAATCTGATAAGTGGTTAATATCTTTTAGCGATTAATGAAGTATAGTTGTAAGCATTTCTAAGAATTATTTAAATTGACTACCTCATTGTTATATAATTATAAATTATTGTATTTAGTTCTAGATATCTATTCATTTTTCCTCTATACTTTTGTATCTAAAAGAAGGAGAAAAATACAAAGCTATTTCGAGACACGTACGGAAAAGAAAAATACAAAAGTATTATTATACATAGTACACCAGTAGTTCTATTTCAAGCAACATCACAATAAATATTTCCAAATAAAAAATACGTGAAACAGTATCCCTTATGGTGCTTTTAGGACTTAATGCAAAGAATTTCTCAGGTAACGTTTTCTTTTCTTTAAACGTTAAGCCCATATCAACAAAGCCTTACAACACAATAAAACAATACGCTGTTCTTTCGATAAGCTAATGGTCTGACATATTTTATGATGATGAATAACTTGTACTTTCTTTTACCTATTTTAGTAATCAAACCTTGCAAAATCAAGAATAATTAATTGATTCACAGTTTGAATGCCATTTAAGGCTATTCTCAAATCGAAAAGGGCAACTTTCTGACATAAGTTTAAATTTATTTTTGTTCGAAAATGCATGAAACTAGCTGGTATTGTTGTTCAGAAACTATGTAAATGAGCTATTTTTTCCATTTTTTTGCAAACGCAATAGATCTTTCAGAATATGTTGTCAAAGTGGACGTTTTAAACGGAATTTCCGCGCGAAGAAAGAAAAAGCGCTCAAGAGCGGGCGAAAAAAGTGTTTGTCACGTCATCAAAATGGCTTATAACTCAATAGGTAACTGATTGATCAAAAAATGGAAAAAACAGTTCAATTCCAAATTGCTTCCAATGGCCAGGCTTTCCAATTTTATACCTTTCCGTTAAAAAATGAATTTGTAAATGTGTCAAAATGTTTTACGCTTGTTGAGCAGAGCAGTTAAGAACAGCCTTAATGTAGGGAAGTGCATTGGTTACAGGCATAATTAGGTTATATGCATAATTAGTGGTTATAGGCATTATTACAGTAACTACAGAAAGACCAAAAAATCTGTTTCGTTTTCATTTTCGGCCCAAAATTTGAGTTTCGCCTAATATTCGGCCGGACCGAAAATCGACCGAAACTCTCTATATTTCAAAAATGTCGTTTCTTCCTTCGGAATTTTTCTGAGACACTCTTTATTTATCGCTATGAACTTCACTATTTCCAATTATCAGTAATGAGTGACTCAGTACGTGAGTGCAATTTATAAAACAAGCAATGCATATAGGACTAAACTTTGAAGACGCTTTCACGAGCTCATTAAAAGCTGCAGATTTATTTAACAGTAATAGAAAATTTTTAGTTTGAAACCGCAGAATTGTTTCGAATACTCCTTGAGAAAGTTCTAGTATAACTATTGATCATTTGCAAAAATAATTATAAATGATAATCGAGGTATGTATACCTATAATTAGAAAATCATCCTGTGTCATTGATGAATTAATTACATTTTATTTTATATGAAAATAATAAGTTTTAGTCAGAGGCACAGAGAGCCAACTTGGGCCACACATATAAATAATTAATAATTATGTATATTTAATAAACACGTACAATTAATTAATAATTATGTATATTTATGTATACGTATTAATAACTTTAACAAATTTTGTACATGTACCGTTTTTGGCCAAAAATAGTTAGATTAGCGAAATTCGGTTCCGGTGTTTAAAAAAAACGGTTTCAATCTATCCTTAAATACAACTACGCTAAACATTTTAGATATTCCCTGGAGTATCGGTAAGTTTAGTTGCTTGAAGTATTTTCTGAGATACATCCCTAGGATTTTCTCTAATAAACAATCTTAGATCAAAATCCGCATTTGTTGATGTTAGATTATGCTAGAAATCAGAAGGTAGCAATTCTTTCAGAGAATATTCTTAAAGATAAAGGGAAAATATGTGTAAAGAAAGGTGTTTTATTTCCCTTACTGGAGGAAAACGCCGTAATTTATCTTTGCTAGAACATTCAAATATTTAAGGGGACCTTCTACATTAGGAAACAACAAAAAAAGCACTTTTTATGATTTTTTTGTAAGAAAACTGCATGATGGATCTTTTTGAAATTTTAACAGTTTATTATACATATCTTAATGTATAAAGAATAATTTTTTTATTAGATTTCGTTGCTTCTACTCTAAGTTATAAACAAATATGTTCAACTGCTTTTGGAAAATTTCATATGGACGGTGGGCGTGATAAAAGAATTATCTGAAACACAAAAATAACTTTTTTTTCGTAAACTTCGTGAATATAGCTTCTAGTTAAATTAAAGTAACACATAAATTTATTTAAAAAAAGTTATGTAATGATTGATTAAAAAAAAATTGTTAAAAAAATTCGTTCTTATTTGTTAATAACTTTTTTCAAAATAATTTTAGTAAAAGCTTTAATTCATATAGAAGGCAATTAAATAAACTTTAATAAAAAAAGAAAATCAAGATGATCCATTGAGTAGCTTTGTTTAAATCTTGCCCACCGTGTCAAAAAATGTGGTTGAACATATTTGTTTATAACTTAAGAGTAGAAGCAACAAAATCTAATAAAAAAAATTCTTGTGTATACCTTAAGATATGTACAATAAACTGTTAAAATTTCAAAAAGATCCATCATGCAGTTTTCTTATAAAAAATCATAAAAAAGGGGTTTTTTTTATGGTCTCCTAATGTAGGAGGTCCCCTTAATCTATTAAACAATGGTTACATATATTTATCCTTTTCGTTTCAAAAAGTACTTTATGCAAATAGTTTACACTTATGATTATACAGTAGCAAGGACAATTTATACGAACCATTTAAATTACCGATAGCTAAATATAAAACATACAGGTAACTAGATGTACCGACAGTCACAGACTGATGCACCTGAATAAAAGTAGAAAGATTCATGTGATTTTCATCAAGACAATTAAAAAATATCCCATCTCATCCCCATGTATGTTTTTACATTAGTCTTAAGGAGGTCTGTCGCTCAAAATTCTATTTTCTTTTTGTTTATAGAGATTTTGTTATGATTTTTTTTTTCTTCTGAAATGTGTTTTAAAATAATAAGAATATTGCACGTAAAAAAAATCTGAAAAATTTTAAATATATTTTTTATTTAAATTTTAAAATTTTAAACATATTTAATTTTTTATATAACTCTGAAAGTACTTACTCGATTTACAAAATTTTTACACTTTTGTGTACAGAAAATGTGTCATTTTAATTTGTATGTAGGATTTCTTAAAATATTGATTATGAATTTTATTAAAAAGAATTGTAAGTAAAAAAATGAAGTATTTATGAGCGAGTTTTGCCTTAATTAGCATATTTTCACAATTATCACTCAAAATGAAAAATCCTGAAGACAATTTGTTGGAAATATTGTATAAAATCTGTGTTTAAAATTTCATACATATATCTTGCAAGGAACTTTAGATATATTTTTTTAAAGTTGACAAATCATGAAAAATGTATTCTGAGATAAATGAAATTAAAGTTTTTTTTTTACTTACCTTTCAACAATTTGACACAATTTTTTGCACTTATAAATATTTTTTTTAATAAAGTTTAATGCAAATAACTGAGAATTAGTTAAAAATAAATTTAATTTTCACAAAAAGAACATTTTGTGGAAGAAGTAATTTCATAAAAAGAGAAAAATATGCATTGATATTTTTTAATCTTGCATCGCTTCTCAATGCAAAAGGTGTTATATCTCAGGATCTAATGAATATAAAAGCCTGCGGTTTGCGGTATTTAACGCTAAAAACTCAGTATTCTTTTAAATCCATGAAAAAAAATTGCCCCTCCCCCCTTTTTTGAGAATTTTTAGTCCCGGACCCCCTTAAGGAACTTATAACTTTTAAAATCTCCGTCGCCAGTGTAAAAGTGGTATAATTTCAAGTTCTCATAGCTTTCTAAATATTTATTGAAATTACATAAATCTCTGTAATATATTTAAACCATATTTAAGGTTTTATAAAATGTAAAAAACAATACCTATAGTATAATATAAATAAAAAATAGAGTTCAGTAAATATTTTTTATTTCGCTTGGTATGTCACAATCCGCAGGATAACTCAACTTGGAATAGATATATAAACATAAAACTTGCGTTTAAATGAGCTTTAACCTATATTTTATAGAATGAATTAATATTATTGAGGTAAGTAAATATATTCATTACTTTTTAAGCGTTAATAAGTTATTTTTTCAATTTTTTTTTTCATTCGTAAACTTCAATTGAATTCTTAAAATAGTTACTGTCAAAGCATTCATATATCATTAATTCATTCTACACTGTAAAAAAAAAAAAAAATCTGTAAAGTTACTAAAGTTTTTCTAGGAAAATGGAATTCCTATAACTTTTTATGTAACGGCAACAATAAAAATTCATGTAACAGACACACCTTTGCCCCGAAAATTACAAAATTTGTAAGGTTACTAATAATTTTTTAGGAAACTGGGATGCCTAGAACTTTTCATGTAACTGCAACCAGGGTTACAGATAAAATTTTAGTAAGATTACTGTAATTTTAGCAGATTCATTTGTTAAGTTACAGATTACTGTAGCTTTACAAAAACTAGTTTTGCAGATTTGCAGCTTTTTTTGTACAGTTACAGATGAAAGTTTAGTAAGCATGTAACTTTACATCTGTAGAACTACAGATTTTTTTTACAGTGTATAAAGTATTAGTTTAAAGTTCATTTTAACAAAAGTTTTATGTTGATATATCTATTCTAGGTTAAGTTATCGTGCGGATTGTAACATAATATGTGAAAAAAATTACAATATTAACTGAATTGTAATTTTTATTATATTATATTATAAGTGGTTTTTTTTTTAAATATTTTATAAAACCTTAAATATAGCTTAAATATGTTATAAAATTTTATGTAATTTCAATAAGCATTTAAAAAGTTATGAAAACTCGAAACCACATCACTTTTGCACTGGCGACGGAGATTTTAAAAGGTACGAGTCCCCATTAAAAACTAGTATGTTGTGGTCATCACAAAACTTTCTTCTATATCATACTTGTCAATACTTCAAAATTCATTATCACAGTGAATCTATGCTCATCATGAGGATTCTTAAAAGATGAAATTCCGTGCATTAGTTCGTGAGATATTAGTGTCCCTAAAATCGTATAAATCCATCAAAATGCAGCATAGAAGCGCCACCTATTGGGTGATTTACACCAAAAGCTAATTATCATCAACTTATGTCAATGTCTAACTGAATATGAAGTTTGGGGAAAATCCGTGCATTAGTTCTTGAGATAGAGTTATTGCGCAAATAATGACAAATGCAGCATAACAGCGCCACCTGTTGAGCGATTTACACAACCACATAATCAGCATCAACATTTATCAAGGTGTACTTGAATCTGAAGTTTGATGAAAATTCGTGCATTAGTTCTTGAGATAGAGCTATTGAAGAAATAGTGCAAAATGCAGCACAGCAGCGCCACCTATTGGACGATATTCACCAACACGTAGTCAGCATCATTTCATAACAAAGAGTAACTGAATCTGAAGTTTGATGAAAATGTGTCCATTAGTTCTTGAGTTAGAGCTATTGCAGAAATCGGGAAAAATGCTGTATAGCAGCGCCACCTGTTGAGCGATTTACACCAAAATGTAGAAAATGTCAATTCATATCAAGGATTAACTGATTCTGAAGTTTGGTGAAAATTGTTGCATTAGTTCTTGAGATACAGCTATAATGGAAATTCTGAAAAGTGCAGTAAAGCAGCGCCACCTGTTGAGCGATATGCACCAAAACTCAAACAGCACTAATTAATATCAAAGTATACTTGAATCTGAAGTTTGTTGATTTTCCAAGCATTAGTTGTTGAGATAGAGCTATTGCGGAAATTTTAAAAAATGAAGTATAGCAGCGCCACCTGATGAGCGATTTACACCAAAACGTAATCAGCATCAATTCATATAAAGGACTAACTAAATCTGAAGTTTGATCAAAATCCGTGCATTAGTTCGTGAGATAGAGCTATTGCGAAAATCGTGAAAAATGCAGCATAGCAGCGCCACCTGTTGAGCGATTTACACCAAAAACTAATCAGCATCAATTTGTATTAGGGACTCACTGAATATAAATTTTTATTAAATTCAGTGCATTAGTTCTTGAGATAGAGCGCCCACAAAATTTGTGTCACATACACACAGACAGACAGACAGACAGACAGACTCACAGAGTCACAGACAGACATTTTGTAAAAACATGTTTTTTGGAATCTCTGACCCCTAAAACGTCTAAATCCGTCGAAAACCGGAATTCGAAAATTTTCATGAATCCAATACTTTCTTCTTGTAAAGGTAGAAGAAAGTAAAAAGAGAAAAAGAAATGTTTTGACTCATGTACACCATATGCCTCCTTTATAATAATATCCTGTTTAGATATTTCCTAGAATACTTCCATTATTTGCAGTATTTCTAAGTATTACAACTATTACATTAAAACGTTCTAGCTATTCCCCGGAGTATTTGTAGGTTTTGCTGCTTGAAGTATTTTCTGAGATATTTCCTTTTGGCATGGCCCATCAAAATCCGCATTACTATGTCTTTGAGATGCTCGAACTTAGAACGTAGGGACTCTTTCAAAGAATATTCGTAAAGCTAAAGGGAAAATAACTCTATAGAAAGGTTTTTATTATTACTTTTTTCTATCTTTACAAGAAGAAAGTATTGGATTCGTGAAAAATTTCGACTTCCGGTTTTCGACGGATTTATACGTTTTAGAATGCCCAGAACACGATTTGATGGTTTTTAGAAAATGTCTGTCTATGAGTCTGTCTGTCACTCTGTCACTCTGTATGTGACAAAAATTTTGTGGGCGCTCTATCTCAAGAACTAATGCACGGAATTTCACAAAAGTTCATATTTAGTTAGACCTTGATATAGACTGGACCTGATTAGTTTTTGGTGAAAATCGCCCAACAGGTGGCGCTGCTATGCGGCTTTTTTCACGATTTCTGCAATAGCTACATCTCAAGAACTACTGCACGGATTTTCATAAAACTTCAGATTCAGATAGTCCAAAATATAGTTTGGTGCTGATTACTTTTTAGTGAAAATCGCCCAACAGGTGGCGCTGGTATGCTGCATTGTTCATGATTATCGCAATAGCTCTAACTCAAGAAAAAATGCACGAATTTTCATCAAACTTCAGATTAGTCCCTGATTTAGTCCCTGATATAAATTAGTGGTATTTAATTTTTGGTGTAAATCGCCCAACAGGTGGCGCTGTTGTGCTGCATTTTTCACGATTTCCACAAGAGCTGTATCTCAAGAACTATTGCCCGGATTTTCATCAAACTTCAGATTTAGTTAGTCCTTGACATGAATTGACGTATAAATTAGTGCTGTTTAATTTTTGGTGTAAATCGCTCAATAGGTGGCGCTGCTATGCTATATTTTTTGCGATTTCCGCAATAGCTTTATCTCAAAAACTAATGCTTGAATTTTCAACAAACTTCAGATTCAGGTATACCTTGATATCCTTTTGTGCTGTTTACTTTTGGTGTAAATCGCTCAACAGGTGGCGCTGCTATGCTACATTTTTTTGAGATAGAGCTATAGCTCTATCTCAAGAACTAATGCACGAATTTTCATCCAACTTCAAATTCAGATATACTTTGATATGGATTGGTGCTAAATCGTTGTTATTTCTTGTACTATTTAAATGATTTAATTGACGTGATTTGTATAGAAGACAGTTTTGTGATGGCCACAACATACTAGTTTTTCACTGGTCTAAAAAACAAGTTGAAAGTTATCAATACCAGAGTTTTGTGTTATCAAACATGTTAAAGAATGTAAAATGAATAACAAATTTACGTTTTCCTCTTTTTAACTGAAAGTTTTTATGTAAATATTTTAACCCTTAAATGCCGGGTGTTGCTTTTCGGCAACATACCCAATTTAGGCTCTAAAATACTATTAGAATAACATTGAAGCTATAATGCCTAATGTTGCTAATAAAATGCATTCTGAAAATGTTATTAAACCGATTTTTAACATGTAGATGGCAACACTTGTGCTGTTTAAGAATAAAGTTAGATTTATTTTTTCAATTGCTGCTACTTGTTCTTTTTGTTTTGTTTGGAAGCTTGCGAAATACCCTATTTTGTTCTGCAGTGAGCAAGTAAAATTTATTTCTTACAGACCTGCCAACCTTTGAAAATGAGAAATCGTAGCACACAAAATTAAATATTTCAAATGAAAATCAAATTTCAAAGTAATTGCTTAAGAGACACAAAGGGCCAACCTAGTGAAAAAGATTCCATGCCGAGACTCGAACCCGGGCCATCAGTATAGCGCACTGACGTTCTACCGACTAAACCGCATGGAACGATACCCAGCCTGGAAAATTTTTCACTACTATATGTTGGCAAGGCTACAACCGCAGCACAAAATGGAATATTTGAAGTAATTTCTGAGATACATCCTTTGTAATATCTACTAAAAAACAAGCTGAAAGTTATCGATACCAGAGTTTTATGTTATCAAACATGTTAAAGAATGTAAAATGAATAACATATTTACGTTTTCCTCTTTTTAACTAAAAGTTTTTATGTAAATATTTTAAACTTACGTTGTATTTTGTCAGTACAAATACATACAAAACATTTACGCTGAAGGTAGATATGAATGGACATAATAGATATAGGCAGATGAATAGATAGCTACAGATAATAGTATCTATGTGATTCGCCAAGTTAGTAACTGTTCCATATTACCATCTTGCAAAGCCCTATATAGATCTTTTTCTGGAATACCTCCTGCCCTATCCTTCTCTAACTACTCAACTACATCAAAACATTCTGATGTTTTCTTCAGTATTAGAAAATTTCGTTATTTGAAGTATTTTCTGAGATACATCCTTTGTGATATCTACTAAAAAACAAGTTGAAAGTTATCGATACCAGAGTTTTATGTTATCAAACATGTTAAAGAATGTAAAATGAATAACATATTTACGTTTTCCTCTTTTTAACTAAAAGTTTTTATGTAAATATTTTAAACTTACGTTGTATTTTATGAGTACAAATACATACAAAATATTTACGCTGAAGGTAGATGTGAATGGACATAATAGATATAGGCAGATGAATAGATAGCTACAGATAACAGTATCTATGTAATTCACCAAGTTAGTAACTGTTCCATATTACCATCTTACGAAGCCCTATATAGATCTTTTTCTAGAATACCTCCTGCCCTAACCTTCTCTAACTACTCAACTACATTAAAACATTCTGATGTTCTCTTGAGTATTAGAAAATTTCGTTATTTGAAGTATTTTCTGAGATACATCCTTTGTGATATTTACTAAAAAACATTTTTGGATGAAAATCCGTATTATTATCTCTTTGAGAAGCTGGAACTAAGTAGGTAGCAATTCTTTCAGAAAATACTTTTAAAGATAAGATGGAAAAAAAGTTTATAGAAAGGTTTCTTTTTACAAAATACACAATATGAACTATAAAAGGCTCACCGTTTTACTTAAAAGGCGACATATATAATAATAATAAAGATGTTACAAGTTAAAAATACACATTTTATTTAAATTTCCTAGTACTTTCGGCCTGCAATCCCGCGGCCATCGTCGGGAAATAATTTTATTAATTGCTGTTCTATTCATTCAAATACGTCACTTAGTTTGAAATGGGAGAGTCTATATAATTATTAGTGTAGATGGAAGTAGAAGTAGCAGTGCCTTGGATTGAACTTATGTAGAAAAAAATATCTGTTAGGGCTGTGCATATATAACGTTATCCCTTTAGGGGGGAGGAGGTTCTGGCACTTGATATTGTTATATATCTGTACAGGGAGGGGGGGGGGAGGTTGCTTTTTGATATCGTTATCATTTTTGGTCCAATCAAACTTTTCTTTTTTGAGTAACTTTTTCTTCACATCCAAATAGATCTGATACCTTTTATTTATTATTATTTTTGTAATTATTTTATGAAAATACAAAGCTATTATTAAAGCCATTAAAGTTTTATAAAATCATTTCATTCCAAAATTCGCAATGCCCCAACGTTTGACATTCTTGTTTTTCTGCCATGTGTGCATATAATTCGCTATTAGCGAAACCAGGAACATAATATGTTGGAAATGATACTTGCGTTTACAGTAAAGAAAGGGAAATAATGTTATCCACTGTTTTGCTGAGAAGTTCTGCTTTTACCCTTGCCGGGCAGAGGGCAATTGCAAGAAGACAATATTACTGTTGAATTGCATTATGTAACAATAATTTACTATTAAATACATTTAAATAGTAACTAACACTTTTCGATATTATTTGATATAAATTTGTTTCATGTATTGGTATTTTATTGACTTTTTGAATCCGTAAACTATGCGGCTAATAAATATATAATTATATGTGTATATTACCGCAAACGTATAAAAAAGAAAAGAAAAAGAATGTAAAATTAAAAATAATTTTTAGACATTGATAACGATATCATCGGGCGGGGTGGGGGGGGGGGGGATCGACGAATGATAACGTATGATATCGTAAGGGGGGGGAGGGGGTTCAAAATTGGCAAAATGTTGATAACGTTATATAAGTATAGCCCCTTATCTATCTTAAATATAATTCTTTTTATTTTTCATTTTGGAGGGAAAAGTTTAAATATATCTTTACCAGAGTTTTATGCTATCAAATACTCTTATATATCAAACAACAGTAACATGTCTACGTTTTCATCTTTTTTACTAAAATGTTTAATATAAATATTTTAAACTTTTGATTTTATTTTATCAGCACAAAGATGCAAAACACTTACGCTACAGATAGATATGAATGGATATAGATAGACAGATGCAAGGACAGACATAGATAAAAATGAATATTAATATCCACGTCATTCATTAAGTTAGTATTTGTGCAATATTACAAACTTATGAAGCTTTGTATTGATTTTTTTCGGTAGCACCTTATATTCCATCCTTCTTTAATTATTCATCTACATTAAAACATTCCAGGTGTTCCCTTGAGCATTAGAATATTTTGTTACTTGGAGTATTTTCTGAGATACATTCTTGTGATATCTGCTGATAAACATTCTTAGGTCAAAATCCGTATTAGTATATCTCTGATATGCTAGAACTCAGATGTAATAATTCTTTCAGAAAATATTCTTATGTCAAAATCCGTATTAGTATATCTCTGAGATGCTAGAACTCAGATGTAATAATTCTCTCAGAGAATATTCTTAGGACAAAATCCATATTAGCATATCTCTGAGATGCTAGAACTTAGATGTAACAATTCTTTCAGAGAATATTTTTAGGTCAAAATTCGTATTAGTATATCTCTGAGATGCTAGAACTCAGTTGTAACAATTCTTTCAGAGAATATTTTTAGGACAAAATCCGTATTAGTATATCTCTGAAATGCTAGAACTAAGATGTAACAATTCTTTCATAGAAAATACTTAAAGATAAGAGGGGGGAAATGTCTATAGATAGTTCTTATTAATTTCCCTTGCAAGAGCAGAAAGCTACTTTTTTTTTTTTTAATTTTACAGAGCTTTATGCTATCAAGCAATTTAAAGTATGAAACAACAATAAAATAACTAAATTTTTTTAAAAAGATTTTTATCTAAATAATTTTATCTTACTATTATATTGTATCAATACAAATGCTTAAAAATTATTTAACTTACTGATAGAAACGTAGGGTATAGGCACATAAATAGGTATGTACAGATAAATACGAATATTAGTAGGCATACGCAGCTATTTTACTGATGTTTTATATTTTAAAAATTCTTGGTATCAGTAGGTATCTCCATGTCATTCATGAAGTTAGCACGTGTCCCATATTAAGACCATATTATTAATAACTGAATAGATTATTTTTTATCTACATAGATATCAGCGGCCAATCTTCCCATGTAAACTAAGCATGCTTTTTTCCACCAGCAATGTCTAGTATTTTCTAATAAATTTTCTGGGAAGTTTTTACGATTAAATAAGGCGGTGAAAACTACACGGAAAAACTGGTGGTAAAGATTGGATTGATTTTTATCGGCCGATTATCAACTCGAGGGATATAGGCCCGAGGGGGGATGCCCTCCGTGGGGGTCTTTCTAAGGGAACCTAACACGTATTTAAGCTTGGGAATTCAAGGTTTGAAGAAACCACGAAAACTCCGAACGATTAGGCCGACGGACGCGATTGGGATCGAACCCAGCACCTCCCATCTACCAGCTTCGAGAGCAGAACCTCTCAGTCACTGGTGGGGTCTGGGGGTAAAGAGCACACCTAAATTGAATAGCAGGATTTGCCACTATTAGCTATGACTATATGATTGAACATTTGAAAAAAAAAATCGTATCACACAATTTTACATTACTAGATATAGATATTAATATAGATATTAAACATTCATTATTAATATAGATATTTTCCACGAGTGCGAAATGCTATGATACCCTACTGTCTACTCTTTCCTTTGAAATGCAACTATACAAAAACATACTACATATTCCATAGAGTATCAGTGGATTTTGTCGCCTCGCGTACTTTCTAAGATATATCCATAAGTTATCTCAATAATAAACATCCTTAAATCATAATCCACATTAGTATTGCTACTAAAAATATAGCAATTCTTTCGGAGAATAATCTTAAAGCTAAGGCGAAAAATAAATCTATGGAAAGGTTTTCTTTTTTTCTGGTGAGAAAAAAAAGAAAGTTTTTTTTTTCTTTACCGAATTGAAATATTAATACATATCTGCGTTTTTATCTTTTTTTAAGGGCTTTACAGTAAATAATTTAAACATATTACGATCAAATTTTATGAATAGAAATCAGTGAAGTTACAGATAGATTTGATTGGATATAGGTAGATACAAATATGATTATCGGTAGGCATATTTAAGCGATTGGATTGGCCATATATATGTTTAATTCTAGCTTATATTATTTTACGTTATTCTATTAATTCTTGTCGTCTAACTATTAACTATCTTCGTTCTTATTATTAATTTAACTTTTACATTGTGGTGAAATTTATTGGAATCGTCTTCTGCATAACCAATCTCCTGTGGAGCCTAGATGCATATATAGATATGATTATAGATAGGTCTATCTATGCGCTGTTCACATATATGTCTAATTCTAGTTTATATTATTTTACGTTATTTAATTAATTCTCGTAGCCCAACTATTAATTATCTTCGTTTTTCTTATTAATTTAACTTTTGCATTGTCGTAAAATTTCTTGGGATCTTCTTTCACATAATCTTCCATCTAGAAAGGTTTTATTTCCCTACTGGAAGGAAAGGTTGATTTATTATTAAAATTATTATTATTTTATTTATTAAATTGAAACAATGATACGTATCTGCTATTTTCTTTTTTTTTACAGGGCCTTTTACAGTAATTAATTTAAACATTCTGATCAAATTTTATGGATAAAAATTCATACAAATCAGTGAAGCTACCAATAGATTTGTTCGGATGTAGGTAGATATGTAGATAGATGTATATATTGATATGATTATCGGTAGGCATATCTATGCGACTGATAATATATATGTTTAATTATATTTTATGTTACTTTAAATTATTCTATTGACTCTCATCGTCTAACTATCAATCATCTTCGTTCTTCTTGTTAATTTAACTTTTACGTTGTCGTAAAATTTGTTAGAATCTTCTTCCACATAATCAATCTCCTATGGATCCTAGATACATATATAGATATGATTATCGGTAGGCGACATATAGATGTTTAATTCTAGCATATTATTTTACGTTATTAAATTTATTCTCATCGTTTAACTATTATTTCTCTTAATTCTTCTTAATAATATAACTTTTATGTTGTCGTAAATTTTTTAGAATTTTCTCGTACAAATAAATCACCTATAGAGCCTAGTATAGATATTTTCCAGATTCCCGAACGCTTCAATACTCTACTGTTCCCCGGAGCCCCAGTAAGTTTTGTTACTTGAAGTATTTCCTGAGATACATCTTTGCGATATCTCCTAATAAAAATCCTTAGATCAAAATCCGTATTAGTATCTCTCTGAAATGCTAGAACTTTGAATGTAGCAATTCTCCCAGGGAATTTTTTTAAGGCTAAAGGAAAAAACAAGTCTATGGAAAGGTTTTTCTTTTTCACTGCTGCAGGAGAAAAGCTGAAACTAACATCTACCAGTGTTTCATTTTATCAAATATTTTAAAGTATGAAACAATAAATGCGTCTTTTCATTTTTCAATAAGTGTCTTGTATAAATACTTAAATTTACTATTATATGTTATAAAAAAAAATATTCGTAAAAATTAGAATTCTCCAATTCTGTAACATCTGTATGCAACCCGGTCCTGGTCTTTTAATCTATGAGTTTATCCATTTCTTGCTTATTCTATTTAACTGACTTTTGAGTAGCCCTGGAGCGTAAGAGGTTGAAGATCCTTACTATACAAAATGGTGAGATTACAAGAACAAAAAATTCTTGAATTTACCACATTAATTTTTGGCAAGGTATCATTTTCCTGATTTGAATAAAAATTGTAAAGGTTTTTAATATTTTCGCTTTTAAATAAGAGTTTCTTATGTGATATTAATTACACAAGTCAAATTTTGCTTGCTTTTTTCGAGTATAATTATTTTGAAAATATGTATCTAAAACAAGTAAAAATTAAATTAAAAAAATCAAAAATCCCAATTGCATAAAAAGCGAACTAATTAATTATTTCTTATCAATGTGAAACTATATTTTATATTACTTAACTATTTTTTTTATTTACTTGTATTGATGACTTTTAAGATGTGTTTAATTGTTAGTTCCTATCTATAAACACTGTTTTGATGAGGCCTATAGATGTCTATGAAGATTAGAGTTGCAGTAAAGCTAAAGATTCTGCCTACACAACTTCCAGGTTGTGTAATATTTAAACGAAGCTTCTGACTGTAAAATAGTCAATGAAACATCTTCATTATTTTGAAAGACCTATCTAATGATATGCCACTGAATATGGTGCGTAAGAAATGTTTTTCGTTTCTACCACCATTTTGTATTTATAAAAACAAAACTTAGCCTATAACCATCGGACGGTTAAGATGAATCGATAGAGACCTCATTCATTAAAATCCATCCAGCCGTTGGGATGTTTCGAGGGTATAAAGAAATCCACTTAACTAGATACGCGTGAAACACATAACCCTTCTTGGCACTCGGGTAATAAAATTAATAAAAGTTCACAATGTAAAAAGACTAATTTAAGGCGGTTTTGGGAGAAAAAAATATATTTCAGAGAATATTCTTAAAGTTTAAAGGGAAAAAATCTATAGAAAGATTTTACTTTTTCCTCTACGAGAAAAAATGCGAAACTTATCTTTAACAGTGTTTATGCTATATCAAATATTTTACAGCATGAAACAAATGTAATAATATATTTGCCTATTTTCTCTTTTTCAAAAAGTATTCGATGTAAATTTTTTAATTTTAAATTTAATATAACACAGAAAAAAAAATCATACTAATCACTTTAATTATGAAATTTTCATGAATACCACGAATGCAAATATTAAATATATATATATATACTAAACCATTAAGCGTCGCTCCCGATAAGTGTAGCCTACTTTTTTTTTATAATTCAGATTGTTTGATTGCCACCACTTTTTTGAAGTAGAAATATTCACTTTATTTAATGGCTGATAAAATGATGCGAGAATAAAGCCAATTATACTATTTTAAAAAACTGGTGGGAATCAAACAATCTGAATTTAAAAATGCAGCCTACTGCTCATGAAAGTCACATGCGCGAGAATTAAGGGGTTAAGGCGGATACATATATCAGTACATATAAGTATAGATTTATGTAGACCGACAGGTAGATAAATACACATCTAAATAGATACAAACAGTTATACATAAATATAAGCATACGGATATGAATAATAAATTTTTTTCTAAATATCTCATCTCATAAGTTTTTTTACATTTTCTGAAAATATTAAATTTTCTGAAAATGTTTAACTTGTATAATCTATTAGAAGATACGTGTACCATATTATCATTTTATAGATACTCTTTGTACAGATTTTTTGGAATACTACAATATCCTACAATTCTCTAACGAATAAAACTGCACTTAAACCTTGTAGATATTCCCTAGTGCATCAGTAGGTTTTGTTGCTCGAAGTATTTTCTGAGATACATCCTTAGGATATCTTCTAATAAACGTTCTTAGATCAAAATTCTCATTAGTATCTCTCTGTGATACTAGGCCTTAGAAAACAGCATATCTTTCAGAGATCATTTTTGAAGCTAAAGGGAAAAAAAAAAAAAAAAAAAAGTCGATGGAAAAAAATCTTTGTCCCTTCTGCAGAAGGAAACTGAAATGTATGTACCAGTGCTTCATGAAATGCTATGAAATATTTTTAGGTATGAAACAATTGCGACATAATACAATTTATCTGTTTTGAAAATGTTTTACCTAAATGTTTTGTCTGTATCGAAATATTTTATTGAGGGCAATTTATGCAACAGATACTGGATCATACTTAACATACACGTAAGTTAAATAAAAATAGGGATAATGATTAAAATATCGCGTTTCATCCCCACTGTAGTGCTCCCAAAATAACAACAGGTCTTACATTAATTCATCTCGCATATTTTTACATTTTCTGAAAATATGTTTTACTTGTATAATTTATTAGAAGATACGTGCACCATATTATCATTTAATAGACATCCTGTGTACAGATATTTTTTAAATACTACAATATCATACAATACTATAAAAAATGAAACTACACTATAACCTTGTAGATATTCCCTGGGGCATCAGTAGGTTTTGTTGCTTGAAGCATTTTCTGAGATTCAACCTTAGGATGATATCTTCCAATAAACGTTCTTACAAGGAGAGGGCCAACCTTGTTAATCACATATTTTGATTATTTTAATATATGTTGTAGAATAGAGATCTCTTAGTGTTAGGTTCAATGGATTTTATCCAACGCTCCTTAGTTTTTGAGAAACCGGGGGGGAGGGGGGTCTAATAAAAGTACACAACTTAAATACTTACTTTGCAACCGCAGTGATCGGTTCGTCGTAGCTCAGTTGGTATGGCGTTTGCCGGCTGCTCCGAGGGCCCGGGTTCGATACCTTAATGAGCTACATTTGTTTTTCTTATTTTTTGTTTCATAAATATACTTGTAAGTATAATTAATAATCTCATTGTCAATTAAAATTTATAATATTGTATATCAATTATAATTTTAACCTATTTAATTTTTTACTTTTAACTAAGTAGTATAAAACATCATAAAACTGTTAATTTTTTAAAAATCACTTTTAAAATGTATTTCATGTATTCTTTATCGATAAAATGATATTGAACAATTGTGTCAATTCGTGATTTTAGAGAAACATCATTTACGCATTGCTTTAACAAAGAAAGTCAATACGATAATACTATTATTCTGTTTTGAAATTAACAAGCATAGTTATATTAAAAATTAGCATCAAAATTAAATAACAACCGATTTTTTGCATATTAAAGATTTTTAAATTTGTAATACGTATGCTTGCGCTTTCGATTATTTTGTTTTCACCTTTATCTTCTTTCTGCTTTTATTTTTATTTTATTTGAATATTCTTTTATTTTATCATAACTAGATGGCACCACAATAGATTTTGTCACGATTTTGGAATTTTTATCATTCAATAATAGGTCCAATTTCTTTTTAAACCTCTTTAAAGGATGAGAAATAATAGTTTAAAAATAAAAAATGATAATTTTAAGTTTGTTAACATTATAATTAATGTATGATATTAAAATTTGTAATTGAAATTATTAAATTATAATTACAAGTATATTTATAAAACAAAAAATGAGAAAAACAAATGCAGCGCGTTCGGGTACCGAACCCGGGCCCGCAGATCAGCCAGCGAACGCTGTACCACTTGAGCTACGACCAACCTATCACTGCCGTTACAATGTAAGTATTTAAGTTGTGTACTATTATTAGACCCCCCCCGGATTCTCAAGAACTAAGGAGCGTTGGAAAAAATCCGTTGAACCTGACACTCAGGGGTCTTTACCCTACAACATATATTAAAATAATCAAAATGTGTGATTAACAAGGTTGGCCCTCTCCTTGTTAACCTAATATCTCGTTACATCCCTACGGCAATACTCCTAAAACAACGCAAGTTCTTATATTAATTCATCTCATATCTTTTTACATTTTCTAAAAATATATTTACTTGTATAATTTATCAGAAGATACGTTTATCATATTATCACTTTTTATCCACTCTGTGTAAAAATATTTTGGAATACTACAATATCCTACAATTCTCTAACGAATAAAACTATGCTAAAACCTTGTAGATATTCCCTGGGGCATCAGTAGTTTTTGTTGCTTCAAATATTTTCTGATGTACATGCTTTGGATATCTTCTAATAAACGTTCTTTGATCAAAATCCGCATTAGTTAGTATCTCTCTGAGATGTTAGGCCTAAGAATATAGCAATTCTTACAGAGAGTCCCTTCTGGAGAACAAAACTAAAATATTTATATTTACCAGTGCTTCATAAAATGCTATGAAATATTTGTAAGCATGAAACAATTGTAACATAATACAGTTTATCTGTTTTTAGTCTATTTATCTATGTTAAGATGTTTACACAAATGTTTTGTCTCTATAGAAATATTTTATTGACAGCAATTTATGCAATAGATATTACACGATACTTAATATGCATGTAAGTTAAATAGAAATAGGGATAATGATTAAAATATCTCGTTACATCCCTACTGTAATGCTTCCAAAAAAACACCAGGTCTTACATTAATCCATCAGATATGTTTTTACATTTTCTGAAAATGTGTGTTCTTGTATAGTTTATTAGAAGATATGTGCACCATATTATCATTTTATGGCCACCCCGTGTACAGAATTTTTAGAACTCTACAATATCCTGTAATTCTCTAAGACATGAAACTACACTAAAACTTTGTAGATATTCCCTGGGGCATCAGTAGGTTTTGTTGCTTGAAGTATTTTCTGAGATACTTCCTAAGGATATCTTCTAATAAACGTTCTTAGATCAAAATGCGTATTAGTTAGTATCTCTCTGAGATGTTAGGCCTAAGAATATAACAATTCTTCCAGAGATTATTTTTAAGGCTAAAGGAAAAAAATAACTAGATAGAAAATTTTTCCTTTGTACCTTCTACAAAAGAAAACTTAAATGTGTATTTACCAGTGCTTCATGAAATGCTATAAAATATTTTTAGGTATGAAACAATTGTAACGTAAAATATTTTATCTGTTTTTGAACATGATTCACACAAATGTTTTTGTCTCTATGGAAATATTTTATTGACAGCAATTTATGAAATAGATATTAGACCATACTTAATATGCATGTAGTTTAATAAAAATGAGGATAATGATTTAAATATCTCTTTACATCCATACCGTAATACTGTCAAATTAACATCGGTCTTATAATAAATTTTGCTCCAAAAGACGTACTAATAATAAAAAGATAATAATAAAAATTAATATAAACGAATGCACACAATTAATAAAATTTGTTTTAAAATGTCTCATCTCATATGTTTTTATAGTTTTTGAAAATATATTTTACTTATATAATTTATTAGAAGATAAGTGTACCATATCATAATTTTGTAGGCACAATATGTGCACATTTCTTGGAATACTACAATATCATACAATTCTCTAACGAATAAAACTACACTAAAACCTTGTAGATACTCCCTGGGGCATCAGCAGGTTTTGTTACTTGAAGTGTTTTCTGAGATACATCCTTAAAATATCTTCTAATAAACGTTCTTAGATCAAAATTCGCATTAGTATCTCTCTGTGATGCTAGGTCTCAGAACATAGTAATTCTTTCAGCGATTATTTTTTAAACTAAAGGAAAAAAAAAAAAAGTCGATGGAAAAAAAATTTTTCTTTGTCCCTTCTGCAGAAGAAAACTGAAATGTATGTACCAGTGCTTCATGAAATGCTATGAAATATTTTTAGGTATGGAACAATTGTAACAATTTAAAACATTTTATCTGTTTTTGAAGATGATTCACACAAAGGTTTTTGTCTCTATGGAAATATTTTGCTGACAGCAATTTATGAAATAGATATTAGATCATACTTAATATGCATGAAGTTTAATAAAAATAAGGATAATGATTTAAATATCTCTCTACATCCATACCGTAATACCGTCAAAATAATATCGGGCCTTATAATAAATTTTGCTCCAAAAGACGTACTAATAATAAAAAGATAATAATAAAAATTAATATAAACGGATCACACAATTAATAAAATTTGTTTTAAAACGTCTCATCTCATATGTTTTTATAGTTTCTGAAAATATATTTTACTTATATAATTTATTAGAAGATAAGTGTACCATATCATCATTTGGTAGGCACAATGTGTGCACATTTCTTGGAATACTACAATATCATACAATTCTCTAACGAATAAAACTACACTAAAACCTTGTAGATACTCCCTGGGGCATCAGTAGGTTTTGTTACTTGAAGTGTTTTTTGAGTTACATCCTTAGGATATCTTCTAATAAACGTTCTTAGATCAAAATCAGCATTAGTATCTCTCTGTGATACTGTGTCTCTCTAGGTCTCAGAACATAGCAATTCTTTCAGCGATTATTTTTGAAGCTAAAGAAAAAAATAAGTCGATGGAAAAAAATTTTTCTTTGTCCCTTCTGTAGAAGAAAACTGAAATGTATGTACAGTGCTTCATGAAATGCTATGAAATATTTTTAGGTATGAAGCAATTGTAACAATTGTAACAATTTAAAACATTTTATCTGTTTTTGAAGATGATTCACACAAAGGTTTTTGTCTCTATGGAAATATTTTATGGACAGCAATTTATGAAATAGATATTAGATCATACTTAATATGCATGCAGTTTAATAAAAATAAGGATAATGATCTAAATATCTCTGTACATCCATACCGTAATACTGTCAAAATAACATCGGATCTTATAATAAATTTTGCTCCAAAAGACGTACTAATAATAAAAAGATAATAATAAAATTTAATATAAACTGATCACACAATTAATAAAATTTGTTTTAAAATGTCTCATTTCATATGTTTTTATAGTTTCTGAAAATATATTTTACTTATATAATTTATTAGAAGATAAGTGTACCATATCATCATTTGGTAGGCACAACGTGTGCACATTTCTTGGAATACTACAATATCATACAATTCTCTAACGAATAAAACTACACTAAAACCTTGTAGATACTCCCTGGGGCATCAGCAGGTTTTGTTACTTGAAGTGTTTTCTGAGATGCATCCTTAGGATATCTTCTAATAAACGTTCTTAGATCAAAATCCGCATTAGTATCTCTCTGTGATGCTAGGTCTCAGAACATAGCAATTCTTTCAGCGATTATTTTTGAGGCTAAAGAAAAAAATAAGTCGATGGAAAAAAATTTTTCTTTGTCCCTTCTACAGAAGAAAACTGAAATGTATGTACCAGTGCTTCAAGAAATGCTATGAAATATTTTTAGGTATGAAACAATTGTAACGTAAAACATTTTATATGTTTTTGAAGATGATTCACATAAATGTTTTAGTCTCTATAGAAATATTTTATTGACGGCGATTTATGAAATAGAAATTGGATCATACTTAATATGCATGTAGTTTAATAAAAATAAGGATAATGATTAAAATATCTCTCTACATCCCTACCATAGTGCAGTCAAATTAATATCATGTCTTATATTAACTTTTGCTCCAAAAAAAGTACTAACTAATAAAAAGATAACAATATAGGTGAATATAAATGTATGCCCACAATTAATAAAATTTATTTTAAAATGCCTCATCTCATGTGTTTTTATATTTTTTGAAAATATATTTTACTTGTATAATTCATTACAAGATACGTGTACCATATCATCATTTTATATAGGCACCCCCGTGTACAGATTTTTTGAAATACTACAATATAATAGAATTCTCTAGAGCATAAAACTACACTAAAACCTTGTAGATATACCCTGGGACATCAGAGTAGGTTTTGTCGCTTGAAGTATTTTCTGAGATATATCCTTAGAATATCTTCTAATAAACGATCTTAGATCAAAATCCATATTACTTAGTATCTCTCTGAGATGTTGGTTCTAAGAATATAGCCATTCTTTCAGAGATTATTTTTAAGGCAAAAGGAAAAAAATAAGTCAATGGAAAAAATTTTCTTTTTCCCTTCTGGAGTACAAAACTAAAATTTATATTTACAAGTGCTTCATGAAATGCTATGAAATAATTGAAAAGCTTAGAGGAAAAACTTGTTATGATACATTTTCTCAAAAATTGTTTTATTTTATGGATGAAACCATTATGAAGTAAACAATAAACAAAGATTTTTTTCTGCGTGCGATGTTTTCTGAAGAGAGCACAGAGCTGGGGTGATTCTGAGTAAAAAAAAAAAAAAAAATCAGAAATTGTCAAAAAATTTTCTGTAAGGAGTGCGTGTGTATGTGTGTGTGTGTGGGGGGGGGGATTACAATCTAATTATGCATTTTTATCGCGGCCCTTTCACAAAATTCGCGCTTTTTTCCGCGATCATTCGACGATTTTTTTTTTTTTTACCGATTCTTTGACGAGATTGGCGCATTTTTCGGAGATCCTTTGACGAAATTTGCGGGTTTTTTTTCGCGATTCTTTGAAAAAATTTGCGTTTTTCCGCGATTCTTCGACAAAATTCGCGTTTTCCCCGCGATCTTTGACGAAATTTAGCGTTTTTTTCGCGATTCTTTGAGGAAAGTTGGATTTCTTCCGCATTCCTTTGACAAAATTTGCGTTTTTCCACAATCCTTTGAAGAAACTAGCATTTTTTTCGTGATCCTTTGACGAAATTCGCGCTCTTTACGCGATCCTTTGGCGAAATTTGGATATTCTTTCTGTGAGCCTTTGACTAAATTTGGATATTTTTTCCGTGAGCCTTTGACGAAAGTTGCATTTTTCTCGTGATCCTTTGACGAAAGTTGCGTTTTTCCGGCGATCCTATGACGAGATTTGCGTTTTTTTGCAATCCCTTGAAACAATGTGTTTATTTCGCGATCCTTTGACGAAATTCGCGTTTATTTCGCGATCCTTTGAATAAATTTGCTTTTTTCTGCGATTCATTCACGAAATTTTCGCTTTATCACGATCCTCTGACGAAATTTGCGTTTTTCTGATATCCTTTGATGAAATTGGCATTTTTTCTGCGAACGATTGACGAAATTGGTTATTTTCGGAGTGTGTTTTATTTGAAGAAAATCATAGTTTTAGATCGATTTTCGTAGCATCGTAGTTGTTAGCTCCAAATCGTAGAAACTACGTTTTTTCGTAGCAGTTGGCAGGTCTGTTTAGATGTTAAATTATTAATGCGTTTTTAACCGTTTTCCTACGGAAAAACTTGTTTACGAGGACATATCTGATCAGGCCCGTAGCCAGGTGGGGGCCAGGTCGGGCTTTGCCCGACCTGGAAAATGTTTTGCCCGACCTAGCGCATTCTGATAAAAACTTAAATTTCCTGTTTTCCCCCACTTCTTGTTCAACCTAGAATGAAGCTCGACATTCTGATCATTTTTTCACTCAATATTTCCCTTTAAAAAAATTCATGTAATACAACATCAAATTTTCATTTTTCCATGACAGACCTTTCCCTCTACCCCTAAATTTCCTTTCTAGATTGGAAACAAAAATAGCAAAATTTCATCTATAAAGCTTTTTCCTTTCCCTCTTTAACAGACCTGTCGAAAATTGCTCCATTGTGCGTGCCTGGGTTTTTCGCTTTGTAGAAATTATCCCATACCGTTTCAACAACAAATCGGGTTTACCTTAAATCCCTAAAGCTTGCTTTCTTTATACAATTGACACCCTATGTAATTTATCGTTAGGAGGCAGGGTTGAAACCAAAGGCTTCTGAAACTAATCTTGAAGCAGCCCACAATACTGTTTTCTTAACTTTAATTTGCTGTACATGACAGTTAAATGCTTTTTTCGTGGAAACTTGGTCCGATTACAACAAACTCCAAAGGACACCCCCCCCCCCCTCCTCCTCATGTGAAAATACAAAATAGATAATGGAAGGTCTGTCCCTTCGACTGTCTCCCATTCCACTGAAATTTTTTAAAAAATGTCGCTTCTAAAATAAACCAATCATTATTTCAAATTTAAACAATACAATATGTCAGGTTACTTACGATTTTACAGATCCAAATTTATTACTTACTGACACATTCATAAAGCCACTTTTATTCTTAAATTAAAAAATGTTACAGATGCTTTTATTAAGAAACGAAGAAACTGAATGCATTGTTTAATGAAACTGTCCTGCACTTTTTCTTAAAAGCAAAACAATTTCCAAAGTGGTCGTCAAAGTTTCCAATATAAGCCAATTCTTGCAAGGCGACAGCCTGATACAGACCACCATAAGATAGAAATCGATTACAACTCAAAGTGTAATAGATTTATTAAAAAGTGAAAAACGGTATTCGATTACAATTCATAATTAACAGAAATACATTTAATTTACGTTATGCCCAGGGCCGTAGGAAGGTGTTTCGAGGCCCACAAACTTTTTCTTCAAGTCTCCCCCCTCTAAGATTTTGGAGAATTATCTATATTTAATTTTGCTATCCGAGTTCTATTTTATAACAACACCAGCGGAGCTTCACTAGTTGATTTTTTCAAAACGAAACTCAAATTAAACGAATTTAGAGTTGGGTTGAACTGCTTTCGGCAATGTGCGTACACCCATTGGGGCTATGCCGGCTCAGATCTTGTATCAAACAAACCTTGAATAATTGTAAATTTTTATTTCGACCCGGATTAAATTAAAATTTTCAACATTTTGTTCATGGTGTTACAGGAACTGATTTGATATTCTTACAACATGAATTTAATCAAAGCACTAGCAAAATTTAACTGAAAATTCCCCCCATTTAGAAGAAAAATGTAAAAAAATCACCGCAAAATGCGAAAGGATGACAAAAATTGATAAAGATATTTCGAAGTTCATAGCGAGCAAAATTTACTATATTGTGCTATAAGATTAAAAATTCTCGAAAAATTCAAAAATAGCAGAAAAAATTTGGAAAAAAAAAAGTTTCAAACGGAATTCCCTTTGCAAATGAACCGCCCCCCCCCCCCCCCCCAAATATTGCACATAAATAAAAAAATATGGAAGTCTTTTCGTATTCTCTCTTTTTTTTTTTTTTTTTTTTTTTTTTTTTAGTTTGACAATGCTATCCGCATGGCCCAGACAGATTTTTTTAAGCAGAAAATACTCATAATAACTTTTTTTTCTGCTTTGAACGGTGCCTTTTATTAAATATATATATATATATATTTAGAGATTTACTAATTCCAAAAATATTACCTTTGGGGTGTCGTTTTCATATTTTTCAGTTTTCTCCAATTTAAAATTGTCACCCAAGTGTTCCGGATAGAAACTGAAAAAGAAAGGCTTCGGATAGACAGTACCTTTCTGTGGGCAACGAAGATGGGTTTCTTACTAGATATTAATAAAGACAGAGTCTCTCTGTCCATTTTTTTTTCTTTTTTGGTCTGACCAGATGTTTTTCTGTTCACGACAAGATTTGACATGAAGGATACCTGTATGCCTTAAATTATGCACATCGAAATAGGTTTCTTTTTTTAATTTAATTTTTTAATTTAATTTTTTATGCTATTATTAGTGTTTTTTCCACCCCACATTCATAAAAGGAATCCATTTTCAACCTATCTTTCCATTTTAGCCGAATATAGTAAAGTAGTCTTCTGCGATTTTTGAATATTTCACGAAGTCTTTTATGTAATTTTTAACTTTCTTTCGCGTTCCGACGGGATTTTTTTTACATTAATAAAAGGAGTCAGGTTTCGATCTTTTAGCCACAAGTACAAAATTTTGTCCTCTGCAATTTTTGAAATTTTTGCAAACTTTTTATGCGACTTTAAACGCTTTTCCCGTTTTTAAGCTCCAGTGATTAGAAGAGATTTTTCTCATATTTGAAGAAATTTTCGTCTTTTGAAAATTTCTAGAAATTTTGACCTTTGATTCGCGACATTTTGTGATATGAAGGAAAAAATATTAATGCGTAAGTTCAGTTTCTAACTATGAAAAGTAAAATGCAACAAAGTTGACGGAACACTATGGGGATTTGATTTGATGAAACTGCATCTTTGTATTGAAGAATGTTTGGTAATTTTTACGTTAGATTGGTGACTTTCTATATTTTTGCGAAAAATGGGCAAATCAAAGCATTTTTTTTTGGTTGTGCGTGTGTGTGTTTGAACGGAAAAAACCTCCAGTCCGCTGATTTATTTAATTTAATTAATTAATTAATTAATTAATTAATTAATTAATTAATTTTATTTTTTATTTTTAGAGAATATAAAAGAAATCCGTCTTTCAATCTTTTATATCAATATAGTAAATTTTGCCCCTTTTTTATTTTATTTTATTTATTTATTTATTTATTTTTTTTGTACATTCCTAAAAGGATACAAGTCCTTTAGTTCAATATAGAAAGTTTGTCGTTTGCAATTTCTGATTTTTTTATAAACCTTTTATGTGATATTTAAAGTATTTTTTAAAATTTTACATTCAATCTTTTGGCTCGATATAGTCAAATTTTGCTCTCTGCGATTTTTGAATTTTTGTCCAATTTTTTATACGATTTATATCCTTTTTTCATGTTTTGCGAAGACCTTTTGACAAGTTTTTCTGAACCGAAGAATTATCCAGTAGATTTTGCTGCTATCATGATTAAGATGATTGGTTGTGTTTGTGACGGCCAATTATCAACACAAGGGATATGGGCCGAAGGGGGGGAGTGCCCTTCATAGGGTCTTTCTAACGGAACCTAACCCGTATTAACGCTTGGAAATCCAAGGTTCGAAGAAAAACATGAAAACTCCGAAAGATTAGGCCGACGGGCGCGATTGGGTTCGAACCCAGCACCTCCCGTCTACCAGCTTCAAGAGCAGAACCTCTCGGCCACTGGTGGGGGCCATGATTAAGATGAAGGTGGGAAAATAACAAATTGGCTCCTGTAGCAAAATGAACGACGATGCTGGAAAATTTAACTTTTACCTGGAGACTATCATTTTTATGGAAAGAAAAATTACAATAATTCAAGAATCATATTGGTATATTCTGAACGGGTTTACGCTGTTGAAGACAGTGGGGCCCCCAAGGGGAACTCCCCCCCACCCAAAAAAAAGAAAAAAGGATATTTTTTTGAAAAACCAACCGGCAAAGCAAGCGAAGCTCAGCTGGCAGATTTAAATAATTACAGAATATAATTTATGTATAATTTACATTGGTAATTTATCGAGAGAAGAGACATGAAACGTTAAAAAAGAAACAAGTTGAACGTAAGGGGATAGGTGGCAAAGGCATGGCACACAAATGCTTGCTTATTGGGACCCCAACGAGATTAAAAAGCACATTTTTTTTAAACATTTGAATAACAATAATGAGGTTTAAAAGTTTTGAATCTTGGGTTCCAACTTTTCCTCCATTTAATAAAGACCCTAAGAAAACATTTCAAAAAGTATTTAGAACTTTCAAAATTTGTTTCATCTGTGCACCTTTAAAAAGGGTGGTGACTGTAGAAAGAAGCCCATGTCTGTTTTGGTTGAAGAAAGTAATAGTATTAAGGAGGTTTTGAACCTGATTGGGAACTCCAACGAGATTAAAAAGCACATTTTTTTTAACATTTGAATACAAAATTGACAGTTACAAGTTTTGAATCCTGGGTTCCAACTTTTCCTCCATTTAATAGGGACTCTAAAAAGGACATTTCAAAAGTATTTAGAACTTGCAAAATTTCTTTCATCTGGGCACCTTTAAAAAGAATGGTGGCTGTAGAAAGAAGCCCATGTCTGTTTTGGTTGAAGAAAGTAATAGTATTAAGGAGGTTTTGAACCTGATTGGGAACTCCAACGAGATTAAAAAGCACTGTTTTTAAACATTTGAATAAAAAAGTGACAGCTACAAGTTTTGAATCCTGGGTTCTAACTTTTCCTCCCTTTCATAGCCCCTCCTTCCCCTCCCCCCAAAAAAAGACGATAAAAAAATTAGAGCATGCAAAATTTCTTTCATATGGGGTACCTTAAAAAAAATGGTGGCTAGAAAGGAAGCACATTACCTGTTTTGGTTGAAGGAAGTAATTGTATTAAGGAAGTTTTGAAGCTCATTGGGACCCCATTGAGATTAAAAAATTATTTTTTAAACATTTGAATAAAAAATATGGGGGCTAAAAGTTTTGAATCTTGACTTCCAACATTTCTTTATTTTTATAGGAGCCCTAAAAAACCACAATTCAAAAAAAAAAAAAAAAAAAAAAAAAAAAATTAGAGCCTGCAAAATTTTTTTCATCACCTTTAAAAAGAACGGTGACTATAGAAAGAATGCACAAATTTTTTGAAGGAAGTAATGGCTTTAAGAAAGTTTTGAAACTTATTGGGGGCCGCAATGAGATTAAAAAGCATATTTTTTAAACATTTGAATAAAAAATTTGGCCTAAATGTTCTGAATCTTGACTAACTTTTTCTTCTTCTTTGAATCTTCAAATTTTCCTCACTTTTATAGAAGGCCCTAAAAAAGACAATTCAAAAAGAATTCAGAGCCTACAAAATTTCTTTCATCTGGGCACCTTTAAAAATGAACGGCGGCTGTAGAAAGAAATTGCATATCTGTTTTGGTTGAAGGAAGTAATAGCATTAATGAAGTTTTGAACTTTCGGTTTCATTTTTTTTTCTCCCATTTACAGGACCCCCCCCCCCCCCAAAAAAAAAAGGACTAAAATACCAGTATTTTAAAATTAGAATTTAAGCTTTCAAAAGCTCTTCCATCTGAAAAAAAAGAGTTTGGGTAAAATAAATTAAAATGTTATTAAAAATACATAAAAAATAATTATAAAAGTTAAAAAACATTATTCGACTCAAAGGTACAATAACTTACTACTGGGCCCCTGAAACTTTAAAAATTTCGTACTGACTTTAGAAATATCTTATATTTTAAATGAAAAAAAAAATTCCCTAAAATTGCAATGCATATTTTTGAAGAACTACGAATAAGAGATAGAAAAAAAAATGAAGAAATAATCTGCCACCCCTGGAAAAATCTTTGCCCTACCTGGAAGTATGGTCTAGCTACGGGCCTGTATCTGATATTGTCTATGATAGTACGTGTAATCACAGCTTAACAAATTCATGACGTGATTTTAATTCGCGACTATTTAAATTCTCATCCTCAAGATTATTCCGGAAGATTATTTTCAAAAGTGGGTCCTCTTTTAAAAAAAGACAGATTCAAGGTATTTAATACAAAATATGTCTCTTTTGCGATCTTTCAAGAAAAAAAAATGTATATCCCTTCTCAATTTTTTTCTTAAATGATGCACTGTAGCGCCCCTGCATCAAGCAATATCCAGATTTCCAGTTTTGATTTTTTTTAAGGGCGTCATCCCTTAAAAAAAAATTCCCCATTTTCAATGTATACAAAAAACAGTAACAATACTTTTCTGAAAAAGAAAGATTCATTGGGTATAAATAAAATTCCTTCCATTAGAAAAACAAATTCCTTACAGAAAATGATTTTTTTTTGTGTGTGTGTGTGTGTGTGTATGTATCTGGGGCGGGGGGGGGGGATTTTTTGAAAATGTTTCAAAACAAAGATGCATCCAGGAAAAAAGTTGGGTACTCCAGTAAAGGAACGAGTAATTTCTCCTAAAAAAAGAAGAAAAAAATCTAGCTACAGTAATTAGTAAGGAGTGTGAAATGAGGAGCAAATGAGATACACCTGCATTATTGTTTATTCCAGATTTATTTTTAAACGGCTAAACAGAAATTTCTCTCAATTAGGAAGCATTGTTTAAGTCAAAGGTATCTTATGTAACGCAGCAAACGGAGTTTAACTTCATTCTAATTTTATTTTTATTTTTTGAGTGAGTGAAAGAGTAGGATTAATGTATTTAATTAATATTTCTTCATGTTTTAAAGTAACATAGAAATTCTTAAAGACGCCATAATTATAATATAAATCTTATTATTAAAGAAACCAATGAAAATCGGACGTTAATATGTCTTTTATTATCAGTAGTGTGATTTTACTTAAAGTTACCTCACATATTGTCCATGTAAAAATGTTAATCATTTTTCAACCTTCTTAGAAATTTAACTAACAATGCAAGTATACTTTTAAAATATGTTTAATATTTAACTGATGTTACCAGTCTCGCAGACCGCTGTTTTTTTTCCAATATTTTACTTTAACTTGTAATTTTTATTTTAACTACAAACACTACCAAAATTTTGTTCCGTTTGGAACTTTAATACTATCACCAGAGACTTTTGAACAGGTGAATTTTAATTATAAGAGTCTTGTACAAAAAGTTAAGTACAAAAACACTATCCTATGAGTTAATCTCGCCTTTTATTCATCATTCGATGGAGCGGTCCGACAGACAGCTTCACCGGAGTTATGTGACAATTTCTGTCACATCTGTTAAAGGTTAATCGAATTTAGTCATAAGCTGTGTCCTTTTCAGGAGTTTGCTCCACCAGCGCCAGCGGTTGAGTGGTTCTTCTCTCAGAATTACTGCACTGCATTTGAATGTGGTTACCCGATTTTACACGATCCCAACTGGACGGTAATCTTATCGGGTCGGGTTGGCTTTAAAAATTTCGGGTTCGGGTCAGTTTCGGGTTGAATTTTGATTCTTTCGGGTCCGGTTCGGGCTGATTCGACATTTTAAAAGAAAACCCTGAATATGGTCTCAATGAAAAAACTGTATATGTGAATATTAATGAGTGTATATGCGTTCATTTTTATACAAAAAATATAAAATCGATATTAGAGTTATAATTATAAGCTACTTTTCCATATTTGTATTAAAATATGGATTAGTTTTCTTTGTTTTCGGGTTTGGATCTGAATATTCAGAGTTTAGGTTAACGAATTCTTTTTGCCGTGTTTGGGTTGACTTTAAGAAGAATTTTAGGGTTTGGATCGAGTACAACTTGACCTGTGTAAGACTATAGTTCGAATCCACGTTGCACTCTTCAGTAGAGTTGCAAAAAACCCGCAGTTTTTGAAGGGCGGGAATAAACCCGGAATATTAGGGAATATTGGAAATTTTGAAAGAGTTTTGAAGATAAACAAAACCAGTTATTTTCCAATTTGAAATTTTTATTTTAAAGAAATTTCAGGAAGAATGTTCCACAAAGATAGAATTTACTTTATGAATTCACAAAACTTATGATTTTACAGTCTAAGTCTTTATAATTTATTAGCTTTACAACAATGGCGGTTGTAAATAGGTGAGGATTTGAATGTTTCTTTAAAAAATTAATTTTTTCAGTTTCTGTTGGCTCGCACATCTCGTTTTCAGGCATATTTTATATTAATTTTCTAACGAGTTGCTTTGTATTTTTGCATTGATTTCTTTTAATTTTGCTCATTTTCTATTTTGTTTACATTCGTTGATTCGAAGAACAGAGGTGAAGTTTATATTCATGTCAGACCTCTCATTTGCCTCTTTCACTTTTTACTTATCGACGATTAAAATAACAAATTTTTTAATTTCTCTTACTTAATATTTCTGCAGCTTAAGCCTGTATTTCGTTAGTTTTCATGCAAACCGTGCTATTTTTTTTTTTTAATATTTTATGTTATTAGTTTGGTTTACATTGAGAAAAATTGAAATCATTAAAAATAATTGAAAATAATAAATTTAAAAAATTTCATGCTTAAAACTTCTGGAAACTCCCGGAAATTTTAAAAATTTCCTTCCCAAAAAACCCGGTTTATTCCCGGGAATAAACCCGGTTTTTTCCACCCTTTGCAACTCTACTCTTCAGCCTAGTTTTCTATGGTTTTCTTCAAATCTTGCGTAATTACCAGTTAGGTTCTGTTAAAAAAGACTCCCTCCACCTCCTCGGACTACACCCTCGCGTAGATAATAGGTCGTTACAAACACCTCCGAACGGAGTTCAATACTTACAATAAATATACATATAACAACAAAATTTCATCAAATGGAAATAATGATAACTATTGAGAAATCCCCTTATTTAACTATCGCTACAATAATGGTTTCTTTCCATAATCGGCGTGCTTTTATCGTGAATGATACAAAATATTTCCTGCGATTGAAAGCAATAAGCAAAAGCAAGTCTGTCACTTACGTAATATACATCTGTCTGTTAAAATAAGAGCAAAGACTGTGAAAAACTCAGAAAAATAAAAAAAAAAATCTAAGAAAGCTTTAAATTATCATAGTATAGCTGCCCCCTTTAAGCTTTGTTACTAGCACTAATATTTATATATTTTCCCTCATTTACACTGGAAATCTTTATACACTTTTCAGAACAGTTATTTTGTCACCTTTTTTCGAACACTTTCAAGCGCACCTTTTGGAACAATTTTTAAAATACTTCTGCGAACACTCATTTTTTTTCAGCACACATTCTAGCGCATTTTTTGAACATTTTTGCGAACGCGTGATTTCACAAGTGTATTCTCAATCTTTAAAGGTATGTATAAATATTATATAGACATACAAACAATAAATACAATAAACCCAACTGGAGTGAAAAATTAGCCAGAGTCAGGAATCGAACCCGGGACCACAGTATACAAGACTGCTGCTCTAACCACTGAGCTACTCCGGCCGATGCCTGAGTCTGCAATTTCTTACAATAAACCATGTTGGGGAAGTCACCAGCCATCTATACGATAGCCTTGGATGACCGGACAACGATGAATAGATTTTACTATTACATCGATTATTAAATCTATTCATCGTTGTCCGGTCATCCAAGGCTATCGTATAGATGGCTGGTGACTTCCCCAACATGGTTTATTAGTGAGAAATTGCAGACTCATTCTCACTAATAAACCATGTTGGGGAAGTCACCAGCCATCTATACGATAGCCTTGGTGACCGGACAACGATGAATAGATTTTACTATTACATCGATTATTAAATCTATTCATCGTTGTCCTGTCATCCAAGGCTATCGTATAGATGGCTGGTGACTTCCCCAACATGGTTTATTAGTAAGAAATTGCAGACTCAGGCATCAGTCGGAGTAGCTCAGTGGTTAGAGCAGCAGTCTTCTATACTGTGGTCATAGTATATACTGTATATATACTACACTATACCTACCTATAGTGTGGTACCGAACCTACACTATAGTGTGGTGTTCGATTCCTGGCTCTGGCTAATTTTTCACTCCAGTTGGGTTTATTGTATTTATTGTTTGTATGTCTGTATAATATTTATATATACCTTTAACTGTTGAATGCAGGCGTTATTTATGTGTGTTTTATTATATATTGTAGTATGAGTGTTTTATTGTATTCTCAATCTGTTCTCAAATATGTTCCCAAGTTTAGATAAAACAAATATCCTGAGCTTGTCACTTTCGGTAGACTTTCAAAACATTTTCTTTATAGCGTAGCATATTTGAAACACTTTTCAGCACACATTAAGGTAACTGGAACACTTTTTTTAATCAAAGTGTTCTAAGGTACACAATGTGTGCTGGAAATTAGCAGTATAATCACAGAGTATGAAATTTTAGTAATAAGAAAAAAAACTTAAAAGTTGGCAGATGCGGTAATAGATGTGACACTGCTGATTAGAGACATAATTGTCTGTCGTCGCATTTATTCTTAACGTATTTTAATGTGTAGACGTAGAAGAAAGGCTAAAGTTAGCAAAATTCTGCAAGAATTCTACTCTTCTTTGTAAATATTTAGAAATGAACAGTGTAGTAAACATTTAAGCGTTGTATAACTAAATATAAGGTTTTGTCAGAAACATCTAAATCTTATTTCTTCCAGTTGCCACAAAAACTCTACTTTTTGGTGGCGGTAAGAGCCTACACTCTTGACGCGACGGCACTTGTAAGCTAATATTAGATGTATGAAAGAGTTATTTTCAAATTTCTTGTTTGCATTTTAATATATTTTAATGATTTCTTTACACAGGATATCAGAAGTTGATTTCTAAGGGCTCTTTTTCACTTTTTCGATTTTGGTAGCAGATTTCTTTTTCTGTATCAGTTCACTTTCTATTTCGGAACTGATTTCAAAAGTAAAAGTACCTTCATTTAAAAAAAAAAAAAAAAAAAAAAAAAGGCAACAAAAATCAAGATTGACTTCGGCGTTTAAAAGTATTAAAATGCAACCGAAAAATTGGAAAAGAACACTTTCATAAGATTAGCATTAGCTTGCGAGTTTTGCCGTGTGACTAGAGTAAATTCTTAAATGCAAGAATACATAGCAGTGAACGCCTTGATCAAGGTGTAGCAAACACCCCGAAATGCATTCGAATGAAAATATTGCTCACTAGGCACTAAAAGCCACAATACAAATCATAAAGCTTATTAAAGTTATTATAAACAACTAACAAATGTTCAAAAATTCTTTTTAAATTCTGTTCTATTTAAAGTTTTACCTTTTTAAGACATTGAGTGGATTTTGTTTTAATTCTTTATTTTCTTTTATTCCGATCAATTCTTAAACAGGATTCGCAGAAGTTTCTATTTCTAGGGATTTCGGGATTAGGGATTGGGGTTTCGACAAAGGAGACAGGCCAGGTTCCTTAAATATGGCATGGCGGATTACTTTTTCTGAAAGAAATCAGATTAAAAAGGATTATTTCTGCTGGAAGTTTCTTTCTTGAAACTAAAGAGATATCGGAAATGTATCTATAAAAGAAAGGACATTGATATACTACTATATTTCGAATTACAAAAATATAAATGATTACCTATGACTTTCAATAAAAAGTGATTAATAAATCTTCAAAAATGTGTTACCAAACATAACTTTTTATCCACGAAATATTAGACTTTGCAGGTTAATATGCTCGAAAATCATCGCACATATCTTTTATAGAGAGGGGGATGGCTAACAAATTTAATGCGCTGTGACCAAAATCTGTACGGATGGTGATCAAACTGATACTCTTATTCTCCTCACGTGACCTGGAAGATCAGATTTATGTCAATGTAATAACAAAGCTAAAATCTTTAACAAAGATTTTTATGCACAAATAACGTACAGAACGACAAAAAACTCCCATACCATCGTTTCGAGGATTTCTGGATCCCTTCCTCAGTGAAAAAAAAAAAAAAAATTAAAATGGGTTTGAAGAACCCATCGGTTATAGCTCCGAGTACTGGCTTATGGACTAATTGAAATGGCGGAAACAAGAGTTTATATATCCTAAAGAAATGACGTAGTTGACCAGAACTAACTGAAAATGAGTCACTGCGCAGGATCCCTCCACACTGGTGTAAGAAAAGGGGTGCTGGTCATATCATTTACCAAGGAGGAAGTATGTTTATGAATATAGTGAGCTTCGTAAAAGTCTAGATCAAAAACTGAGTTACATTTTTGAATAAGTTTAGCTTCTGGATAATTAAACTGGTGGTTGGAATTCCAACAATGTTTCGCTATTGTAGATTTTTCAAATTCTTGCTTTCTAACGTGATTCTGGTGTTCTTTCAGCCTAATTCTAAGTGCACGCTTCGTCTGCCCAATATAAGAGAGGCCGCACTCGCAAAAAAATGTGTAAATGCCCCAGGTATTATACTATTGACGACAATAAAACTTTAAGATTCTATATAATACTGGATAAGTCGATCTTGTTATTCAACGTCTTGTTCAACTTCTTTCTGTAATAATCTGAAGAAAGAAGGCAGGGACTATAACTTCTCAAAAATATCTGATGCAGACATTAAACATATTTCTCTTTGAACCAATTAAAATAAAAATGATATGATAAACAATATAACATACTTATAACTACTTAAAAGGTGACTCAAACATATAAAAATATCATTTAATGCAAGCCTGAGATCTTTCAAACACACATGCGTTCATTTTCAAAGGGAAAAAGATGACTGACTGAATAGAAATACATTTTAAAAACAAAAACAAAAATAGTACTCATGCGCAAGCGGAGTTCAGTCTATTTCTCTGTAGAGGGTTGAAAAGATCAGTTCATATTATCAGGATGTCTTAAATATTTAGGATATTGTACCAAATTGTGGGAATATTATAGGAAAGGACATCGTTACAAACATTATCACTTCTAAGTAAAATTTCAATGGATTCACGGATTACACTGAACAACAGTGGTTTTGTCCTAGAACTAAAATTAGTTGATTCTAGATCAGTTTTTGGCGCTGATTCCGAATATGCTTTCCATTTATCTCTAAGTGGTCCAGGTTTTGAGAAATTTGCATATTTAAATTTATGCAAATTTAAGCTTTTTTGTGCTACTTTATGCAAATTTTAGATACAATATATGTCACATCTAATTACGTTTTCTAGATAATGACTACTTAACTATTTGCTTCAGATAAATGTCACGATTTGCATATTCTTAACATTTATTTATCAGTCATTAAGCCTAATTTGCATATTTTTCAATGGTGCAATGTTTACATCACTATCAACTTTAAAATAGTTGCCACAGAATTGACGTAATGTTTTTCTAGACTAGATTTTTACGCTGATTTCAAATCTGCAGTCTGTTTTCTTTTGTCATGTCTGGTTTTTTGAGTAAGATGAATTTCTACTTTTGCGCGGCATTAACACAGGTTTGATATAAGATGCTTTTTAGGGGTGCATAATTCATTGACAAGAAGGTGAACAGGGTCAGATTCATATCAGAGACATAAACAAAAACTTATATAATCGAAAAAAAAAAAATAAGTAGTAGAATCTATCCTAACTAGTTGAAATTTATCATACAAAGTATCATAAAAAGCTATTTCTGGCTTTTATGACCAAAAAATAAAAATTTCACTTTTTTCAAAATCTAGACGTGATAGAAGAAAACAGATACAAGATTTGAAATCAGCTCAGAAAACTGTTTTAGAAACGTATTAGCGTACTCGTGCGGCAGAAATATTTGAACGTCAAGAAACATTATTAGAAAAACATGAAAAATATGCAAATTAGGTAGTAATCGTAACATAAAACCAAAAACCCTGTCTGATATTGCATTATACCTTAATTTTGCAAATAATTGTATAAAATTTACTAAATTTGCATAAATTGAAATACGCAAATATCTCTCAAACTTGACGTGCTGGAGTAAATCTAAAACTAGATTCGGAATTAGCACAAAAAGCCGCATAAAAAACAACTAATTTCTGTTTTAGGACAGAGCAAAAGTTCAAATTTGTTGACCAGTGTTATGGTTAGACATTGAAATGATCATTTTAGCTTTTTCGAAGTTTAACTTAAAAATTTCGAAAACTGTCGAAAACGCTAAAATGATCATTTCAACGTCTAACCATTACTCTTCAATAATCCGTGAATCCATTGAAATTTTACTTAGAAGTGATAATGTTTGTAACGATGTCTTTTCCTATAATATTCCCGCAATTTGGTACAATATCCTAAATATTTCAAGGTCTCCTGATAATATGAACTGATCATTTCACCCCTCTTCAGAGAAATGGACTGAACTCCGCTTGCGCATGCGTACTATTTTTGTTTGTGTTTTTAAAATGTATTTCTATTCAGTCAGTCATCTTTTTCCCTTTGAAAATGAACGCGTGTGCGTTCGAAAGATCTCAGGGTTGCATTAAATAATATTTTTATATGTTTGTGTCACCTTTTAAGTAGTTGTAAGTATGTTATATTGTTTATTAATAACAAGGTGAAAATTTCCTTCGCGACACTAGTGTTTAATACAGTGTTTTGACTCTATTAAAAATGATTTGCTTGAAGTTAGTATAAAGGAAAGACTTAAGGGGAGTTTCTACTTCTTTGACGTAAAATTCACATGATTTTTACGATTATTTATTTATTTTATTCTTAATTTTATTTATTCATTTCATTTTTTTTTTTTTTTTTTTTTTGGTTACAATGTAAAGATATACCTTTGGACTTTTTGCATTATATTTATAGGCATTTCACTTATATAATATTTAAATTTTAGTGTGTAAAAAAGGAATAATTACGCTTTATGCAAAAATCAATATCTGCAAATGCACTCCGTGATTTTCAAATCAGGCTTCCGTTATGAAGCCTAATTATGAAGATAATTTCTCTGCCAAATATATTCCAAAATGCAGTTTAAAAAGTTCATTTTGAACAAAATGGCTGTCATTCGAACAAAGAAAAAAAAAATTCATTTTTTTTCGTCTTTTTTAAAGAAAAAAAAATAAAGAGTGTAATACAGTTTTTAAATAAACGGTCAAGTGCGAGAATTACTCGCGCTCATAGGGTTCCGTACAATAAGTATATGAATTTTGAATTGTATTATTAAAACAATCGTTTTTAAATAAAAATAAGACTTCGTAAAAACTATACAATGTAGAGTTTGGTATAGTTGTATGTATACTAGAAAAATATGAATGGGTTATACCGTAAAAGTTCAAAGAGATATGAAGCCTAAATAATATCAAATATTGCTATTCTGTATAAATCTTATTTAAATCTTATCCTAATCTGCTCATGATTAATTTAATTCAGCACTGACAAGAAAAGCAGTGCATATTTAAACTTCATTTGGCATTTCATAAAACTAAATTCAGCGTCGTAATAATCTTTTCTTTTTACAGTGTATCTAAAACAAAACCCTTGTTCAAAGTTTAAACTTGGCATTTTGCTAAGCTTCGAAAGGAGGTAGCAAAGTAGCAACGCCTCTTTGGTCTGTACCGCGTTTTTTCATACAGGTTTTTAGTTAACCTTTAAAGATACAGTAGGTGTATTGAGAGAGCCTCTCAATGCAAACTAGTCGCGAATCCATTAGTATTTATGTGATTAATTCTCATTAAATTAATCAGTTTTTTTTGTTTTTTTTTTTACAATTTGACGTTTATTTCTTTTATACTGCTACTGGGCATTGCATTACACAAATATATCCTCAAATTTGATATCTAGGCTTTAAAAGTGATGGAGCATAGAGTACGCCATCCCTGTCATTATGTATGTCCAAACCGTCCGTGTCTTTAACGGTTAATATCTCGGCTAATTACCGACAATTTTTTATGAAATTCATGATCAACAATGCATTTATAATTCTACTACAATAGGAGCATCCAGCGATGCTCAACAATTTTTCTGAATGCTCGTAAATTGAAATTTGTGTGTAACGGAAAAATGCGATTTTTTCAAAAACTATGTGACCTAGGGTGATCGCTATAATTTTCCGGCAAGGTTTAAATTAACGTCTACTACCTCTAATTTTTTCATAATTTTAGTTTCAGTAGATTCTAATTAGATGGGGGGGGGGGGGGGGACATATTTTTGCACTACATTTTTGACCATAACTTTGAAAATATAATACCGAAAATTAAAAGAAATGTATTTTTGAGTTCAGTGTTACGAGAGCTTTCACACGATACCCCACACGATATACAAAGAAAAGATTTCTTTTTTCAAGTAACTTAATTAGCCCCTATACATTTTTCCTAAATATGTTTATGAATATTTATTAATCTGTAAATATGTGGGTCAATAGCCTTTATTATTTCCCCCAATTTGAACTTTCCACGTTCATAGTTTACGAGTAAAGTGGCTGTGACAGACAGATACAGGAGTGATCTTATAATGGTTCCGTTTTTACTTTTTAAGTACGGAACCCTAAAAATGCTCTTTTATCAATTAATAGATTAATATGAATTACATATGTGGAGACAATCATTTTAAAATCATCCATAGACAATATAAATAATGTTTTTGTTTTTCCTGTTGTTATATCTTTAAAAAATGAGCAAAAATTATATGTTTTTAAAAATAATTCTCTATACTAATTTTAATTGCTAAAAGGTGTAAATTAAAACTTTGAAAAACAGTAAAAATGTTTGACTGTTTACATGTTTCAACTCTACCCGAGTTATTTTCAAAACAAATTATTACAATTATTTATTATTATTATTATTATTATTATTATTATGAAAATAACTCGGGTAGAGTTGAAATAGGTAAACAGTCAAAGAAACCTATTTTTAATGTTTTTTAAAGCTTTAATTTACACCTTTTAGCAATTAAAGGTTGGTTGTATTTATGACGATCAATTATCAGCACGAGGGATATAGGCCCTGAGGGGGGGGGGGGAGAGTGCCCTCTGTGGGGGTCTTTCTAAGGGAACCTAATCCGTATTTACGCTTGGAAAACCAAGGTTCGAAGAAAACCACAAAGACTCCGAACGATTAGGCCGACGGTTTAGCAATTAAAATTAGTATATTATTAAAAGGTGTTAAATTAACTAGCTTGCGTTTTTTACCAAGCATAAATCAAAGCTGTCAATTTTTCATAATGGTGGCCCACACCAAATTAACGCATTATAAAAGTATTTTTTTTAGATCAACATGAATTGCATCTTGAAATTATGTTATTTTTAAGAATAAATATGAGCGTTTATAAAGGAGGGCTATTTTTCTTTTTAATCTGTTTTCACCTAATACTTATTATTAACAAATTTTACTTGATGCTTTCGAAAGCAAAGTCAAAGTACTACAGTAGAGGTAGGCTAAAATGTGCAGCTATAGCACATGTTCTGACAATTTATAAACGATTAAATAAATTTGTTTCAGTTGAATTTTATGTATGTCGCATCTATTTTTTTAGCCCCCGGTACGGTATGCTATTTTTTTTCTTCCAGCTTATTTTGTTTCGTCTTCGAAAAATAACGTTACCTTACAGAAGCCAGCCGTAAAACAAAGCAATACGATTAAATACTCTATAGCAATTTTTTTATCTTCTAAGCATCGCACATTTTCAATTTTTATACCGTCGTATTGGGATAAAAAAGTACCTTTAAATGCAATTTGTTTGAAAACTGCATCTCCACTTATTTTTGAAATATTAAATTTTTGTAGTTTTTGGAGCCATTTGCTTAATATTGGCAACGGAAGAACGGAAGGTTATTATGAAACAGGCATTATAAATGACTGTTTCATAGGTTATTATGAAACATGTATTATAAATGACTGTTTCATAATAATGGAAGCCATCAATCCATCAGAAGAAAATGATCCATTCCAAAGGTGGATAATCGGGGCTCTACTGTATCTATATTTATACACATATATTTCTTTGTCATCGGGGGCGACACTAAATTCTAAAAAAACAGAATTCCTGTTTTCAAGTTTTTTTTTTGTTTTGTTTTGTTTTCAACGTTAAACATATTCATTTGGAAATCTAAATCTTGTTATCTTGAAAAGGAAATATATATCATTTAAATCTCTTGCATCATAAATTCTAATTCGCATCTAAAGAACTTTTTATAAATAAATAAATGTGCCTATACATTTTTAAATTACCTTTGCCTTTTATGCCCTCTTTTATTTAACTGTACGGGTGGCTGTAACTCCTTACATTTTCATCCAAGAATTATTTCAGTTAAGTCTCTCTTTTCCGTATGCGTACCAAAGCGGATTTTATTTTTAAGGATTTCTACATCATGGATCAAGAATTGAACAGGAAAATATTTAAAAGGCCCTCTAAACAGGGCATCTAATATTATTGTTTCTGAAGAATGAGATTAATATGATTTTTATCTTCAAAATCATCCAATTTTATCCTAGTATATTTAAAATATACAAGGTGTCTCAAAAAAATGTTAGATTTTTTTTTAATGGGGCTTGGCTAAATGCATTTAAAGATGCGTCAATCTTCATCATGTATTAGCTTTAGCATAGATGCCAACATCTCATAATTCTAGAGCTGAGTGGATGAACATGTTATGCTACAGTTACTAAAAAAAATTTTTTATCTTCTTGATGAAAACTTTATGAAGTATCCTATCACATGGTGAAGCTAAAATACTAAGATTCCATTTAGTCTTGAAGATTTAAGACATTATTCATTAATATTTAATATTTTAATATTTAATAATGTCAATAATAATAATTTTTATTATTTGAAAATTAAATATTAATAAGTTTTTCTGAGAGAGTTTAGTATCATACCTGTTACTATTTTAAACACATGGTATCAAATAGAAAATAAATCATTAAAATTTACTGCAAAAACTTTCACTTCAAATTTCTTCAAATATAATTTTTGCTACTTAACATGTTCTTCCACTTAGCTCTTCAATTATTTCGGAGTCTACTTCAAGACAAACATGTTTTAAACCGGAAAATATATATAAGACACTATGTCTTCTTTCGATAAGGTATATTTTAGATTTCATTTTGAAATTATTGATCAAATAAAATTTCCGGTTGAAAATATGTTCGTCTCTTATCAGACTACGGAATAATTAAGAGATGTTGATATATATATATGGCTTTAGTTTTATCGTTTCAATATAAAACTTTTATTTACTAATAATCTTTCAACTGCTTAAATTAATCATCGCCATATATATTACGTCAACTATAATAACTAACTATAATAACTAATAAGTCAATATCTGTTTTTAAAAATTGTTTCAGTTGAATTTTATGTATTTCGCATCAATTTTTTTTTTTCAACATTATACACATTTGTTTGAAAATCCAAATCTTGTTATGTTCAAAACGGCAATATATGACTCGAATCTCTTTCATCATAAATTTTAATCCGCTTCTAAAAAATCTTTTTATAAATAAATAAATGCATCTAAACATTTTTAAATTACCTTTGCCTTTTATGTTCTCTTTTATTTAACTGCGCGTGTGGCTATAATTCTTCACATTTTCATTGATGAATTCTTTCGGTTAAGTCTCTTTCTTCCGTAGACGTACCAAAGAGGATTTTATTTTTAAGGATTTCTATATCATGGATCACAGATTGAACAGAAGATACTTTAAAAAACCCTCTAAACAGGGGAACTAAGATTATTGTTTCTGGAGAAGATGAAATCGGATTAATATGATTTTTATTTTCAAATAAATATTTTTATTAAATTTAAAAAATCAAAAAACCCGACTGCGTAAAAAGCGAACTAATTAATTATTTCTTATCAATGTGAAACTATTTTTTATATTGCTTACCTATTTTTTTTATTTACTTGTATTGATGACTTTTAAGTTGTGTTTAATTTTTAGTTCCTATCTATAAACACAGTTTTGATGAGGCCTATAGATGTCTGTGAAGGTTAGAGTTGCAGTAAAGCTAGAGATCCTACCTACACAAGTTCCAGGTTGTGTAATATTTAAACGGAACTTCTGACTGTAAAATAGTCAGTGAAACATCGTCTTCATTTTGAAAGACCTATCCAATGATATGTCACTCAATAGGGTGCGTAATTTTTTTTTTGTTCGTCTCTACCGCTATTTTGTATTTCACGGCCGCCATTTTGAATTTATAAAAACAAAACCTCGCCTATTACAATCAGACGGTTAAAACGAATCGATAGAGACCTCATTAATTAAAATCCGTGCAACCGTTGGGATGTTTCGAGTGTATAAAGAAATCCACATACCCAGATACGCGTGAAACACATAACCCTTCTTGGCAGTCGGGTAAATATAATTTAAAATATACAAGATATCTCAAAAACAGTAAGACATTTTCTTCAATAAGACTAGATTACATGCATTTAAGGGAAGACAAAACTGGATGCAATCCGGAAATATGCGAGATTTAAGACACATTTCCTCGGAAACCACTCGACTGATTTTGATGAAATTTGGAATCCATATTCACTGGATTATGCTCAAGACTTATGGCAAACAGGTTTTTCCTCCGACATTTTTTTCTTCTTAAGAGCAATGGCAATTTTTCAGAAAATTTTTGCATTTTTCTAGGATTTTTTTTTTTTTTTTTTTTTTTTCTGAAACTAATTCAATTTTTTTTGATATAAACAAAAGGGCTACGTCTGAATTCATTCATATTTATAAAAACTTTTCAAAATAACAGACATTACATTACATTACAAGATAAAAACACTAAAATCAATATAAAAGGACGTTTCGGATTCATTTTGAATCCTCATCAGCTAATTCCTAACATAAAAGTCATACTAGATTTTAAAGTTCAACAAGTAAAAAAACATTATATCAAGTTGCCAAAAAATTATAGCTAAAACAAAACTGAATATTCTATTGGTAGAGATGCAGCCTCGTTAATTGCTAAATCAGCGGTTCTCGTGTACAAAGCTTCCAAAAACATACGACTTGCATAAATGATGCAGCCTGATCTAATTATATACGCATTCTTATAATTATATATCATTTATGCAAGTCGTGTGTTTTTGGAAGCTTGGTACACGAGAACCGCTGATTTAGCAATTAACCACGCTGCATCTCTACCAATAGAATATTCAGTTTTGTTTTAGCTATAATTTTTTGGCAACTTGATGTAATGTTTTTCTACTTGTTGAACTTTAAAATCTAGTATGACTTTTACGTTAGGAATTAGCTGATGAGGGATTCAGAATGAATCCGAAACGTCCTTTTATATTGTTTTTAGTGTTTTTATCTTGTAATGTAATGTAATGTCTGTTATTTTGAAAAGTTTTTATAAATAATTCAATTTTTTTTTAACTATCTATCACATATTATCTTATATTTATACTCTACCACAAATTTTTTTTTATTGAAATCGCTCTAGTACTTTAGTAGTTAATGTGATTTTTAGCTGAAAAGTACAATTTTTCGGAGAGCAAAAAAATTTAGACACTTCAAACTTGTGTGAAGTACTTGCACGGCTTTATCAAGCATGTAAATTAAAGTATATATATAAACAATTAGATAAAATTTATTTAGATATGATAAATGAATATAAAATGTTAGAGTAAAATTAATGTGAGCGGGCGTGGCATCCCAGTCGTGACTTACTTTAAAGGTGCGGCAATCTTCAAGCGTATAACTATCTTAACTGACTTTAGCCTGATCTTTCAGTATAAAACTTTTATTTACTTAAAGTATTTCAAATGTTTAAATTAATCATCTATCTATATCTATATATATATATTACACTAACATCATTATATGACAAGTCAATATCTGTTAAATAAATTTGTTTCAGATAAATATTATGTATTTCGTATTTTTTTTTTTTTTTTCAAATTTAAACAAATTTCTTTGAAAATCCAAATCTTGTTATGCTCAAAAAGGCAATATCTGACCTGAATCTCTTTGATCATAAATTCTAATTCGCATCTAAACAACTTTCACAAATAAATAAATGCATCTATACATTTTTAAATTAGCTTTGCATTTTATGTTCTCTTTTATTTAACTGTACAGGAGACTGTAAATCCTTATATTTTCATTCAAGAATTATTTCACTTAAATCTCTTTTTTCCGTATACACACCAAAGCGGATTTTATTTTTAAGGATTTCTATATCATGGATCACGGATTGAACAGAAAAATACTTTAAAAGCCCCTCTAAACAGGGCATCTAGCATTATTGTTTTTGAAGAATATGGAATTAACCCATTTATGCCTAGCGTCCCATTTTTGGAAGTTTCGAGTTTTAATATATTTTTTTAATTTTCTTCTTCTTTAAAACATGAAAATTGTATGAAGTAATTGTCTATAAATGTCTTTAACTATTACCGAGAAATGACAGCATATGATTGATATTTGTTTGTTTAAATGAAGGCCTTTTTTCGGTGTTTATAGACTTTTCATTATTCAAGATAGCGAAATGTAAAAAAAAAAGGTTCATTTGTATTTTTTGTATCCAGATCCAAATAAATAAGCTTAGCTTTTCTTTGAAATATATCTTTTTTTTATTTGCGAAATTATACGTTCAAGAATTTTTTTATGCATGTTTGTAACGTGCAAAATATAGGGCGCAAGTCGCAAAAGGGTATATATTTTTATTAGACATTTAGGGGGCAGTTATTTATGTAAAGTCTTTTTCAAGATGGTTTTGAAATAAATTGTTTTCTAGCCTCAAATACGATTATTTTTAATTTATTATTAAGAATACTTATAATGTTATTAGTCTTTGTACAGAAATAAATATAATTTCTAATAGTTCATAAAAATACTAATTATAGTACATAATATGCAATTTAAAAGCTTAATTAATATAAATTTAGACAAAACATATGATTATGCATTTTCCACATATGGATATACCCATATTTAGTACGTTTACATTTTATCAAATAAATACAAAAATATTTTAGCGTAATTTTTTTTAGTATTTTTCCAGTTCATTTTGCAACATTTTAAAGTGATTTATCAACAAATTTGAGAAAACAAAAATTCAGGCATAAATGGGTTAATATGATTTTTATCTTCAAAATATAATTTAAAATATACAAGGTGTCTCAAAAAAATGATAGATGTTTTTCTCAATCGGGCTAGGCTAAAGGCATTTAACGATGTGACAACCTTCAAGTATGCGTACTAACTTTAATTTTATCTTTTCAGTATAGAACTTTTATTTATTGAAAATCTACTAACTGTTTAAATTAATAATATCTATATATATTATACGCTAACAACAATATCTATTTTTTTTTTAATGTTTCAGTTGAATTTTATGTATTTCGCATCTTTTTTTTTTTTTTTTTAACATTATACAAATTTGTTTGAAACTCTAAATCTTGTTATGTTCAAAAAGCAATATTCGAATCTCTTTCATCATAAATTCTAATTCGCATCAAAACAACTTTTTATAAATAAATAAATGCATCTGTACATTTTTAAATTACCTTTACCTTTTATATTCTCTTTTATTTAACTGCAGGGTTGGCTGTAATTCCTTATATTTCCATCCAAGAATTCTTTTAGTTAAGTCTCTTTTTTCCGTATTCGCACCTAAGTGGATTTTTTAAAAGGGATTTCTATCATGAATCACGAATTGAACAGAAAAATACTTTAAAAACCCCTCTAAACAGGTTCTCTAATATTATTGTATCTGATAAAGATAAAATCGGATTAATATGATTTTTATTTTCAAAATATAATTTCAAATATGCAAGATGTCTCAAGAAAAAAATTAAGATTTTTTTTAAAAAATCGGGCTAGACTAAATGCATTTAAATGTGCGACAATCTTCATTTATATATTAGCTTCAGGCTTTTTTCAGTATAAAACATTTATTTACTTAAAGTCTTTCAAAAGTTTAAATTAATCATCTCTCTATATATATTACACTAATGTCAATATTTAACAAGTCAATATCTATTAATTAAATTTGTTTCGAATGAATTTTATGCGTTTCGCATGTATTGCTTTTTTTAACATTATACAATTTAGTTTTAAAATACAAACATTGTTATATTCAAAAAGGCCATACCTGACATGAATCTCTTTCATCACAAATTCTAATTCGCATCTAAACAGCTTTTTTATAAATAAATAAATGCATCTATACATTTTTATATTACTTTTACCTTTTATGTTCTCGTTTATTTATTTGTACAAGTGGTTGTAATGCCTTACATTTTCATCCAAGAATTTTTTTTTCAGTTCAGTCTTTTTTTTTCCGTAGACGCACCAAAACGGATTTTATTTTTGAGGATTTGTATATCACGGATCATGAATTGAACAGAAAAATACTTTAAAAGCCCCTCTAAACAGGGCATCTAATATTATTGTTTCTGAAGAAGACAGAATGAGATTAATATGATATTTATCTTCAAAATATAATTTAAAATATACAGGGATCACGAATTGAAAATACTTTAAAAAATCCTCTAAACAGGGTCAACTAAGATTATTGTTTATGTGGACGATACAATCGGATTAATATGATTTTTATTTTCAAAATATAATTTAATATATACAAGGTGTCCCTAAAAATGCTAGATATTTTTTTCAATGTGTATTTTTATTTGGAAAAAAAATTTCACCTTGGTGATTTAAAAAAAATATGTAAAGTAATACACTAAACTAAAATGATGTGTAGCTATAGTACATCTTCTGACAATTTATAATCTGTTAAATAAATTTGTTTCAGTGGATTTTTATGTATTTTGCATCTTTTTACTTTCTTCTATCTTCAATAGAAGAAAGTATTGTAATCGAAATTTTTTTCGACTTCCGGTTTTCGACGGATTTGCATGTTTTAGGGGTCAGAGATTCCAAAAAACATGTTTATAGAAAATGTCTGTCTGTCTGTGTGTCCGTCTGTCCGTCTGTCCGTCCGTCCGTCTGTCCGTCCGTCCGTCTGTCCGTCTGTCCGTCTGTCTGTCGCCATTGTACCATCAAAAAGTGTATGAAGTTATGTATAGAATTAAACCAAAATTTTATTATAAGTTTTTGGCTATGGCAAGCAGGTCCTCCCGGAATTTGGAAAAAATTCGCCGGTAGGGGGCGCTGATATAACAATTTTTGTGCGATTTTGAATATTGTACCATCCAAAAGTGTATGGAGTTATGCATAGAATTGAACCAAATTTTTAGTTTAAGTTTTTGGATATGACAAGTAGGTCCTCCCTGAATTTGGAAAAAATTCGCCGGTAGGGGGCGCTGTAAATGCGTTTTTTGTGCGATTTTGAATATTGTACCATCGAAAAGTGTATGAAGTTATGCATAGAATTGAACCAAATTTTTATTTTAAGTTTTTGGCTATGGCAAGCAGGTCCTCCCTGAATTTGGAAAAAATTCGCCGATAGGGGGCGCTGTAATAGCGATTTTTGTGCGATTTTGAATATTGTACCGTCCAAAAGTGTATGAAGTTAAGCATAGAATTAAACCAAATTTTTATTTTAAGTTTTTGGCTATGGCAAGCAGGTACTCCCTGAATTTGGAAAAAATTCGCCGGTAGGGAACGCTGTAATAGCGATTTTTGTGCGATTTTGAATATTGTACCGTCCAAAAGTGTATGAAGTTATGCATAGAATTAAACCAAATATTTATTTTAAGATTTTGGATATGGGAAGTAGGTACTCCCTGAATTTGGAAAAAATTCGCCGGTAGGGGGCGCTGTAAATGCGTTTTTTGTGCGATTTTGAATATTGTACCATCGAAAAGTGTATGAAGTTATGCATAGAATTGAACCAAATTTTTATTTTAAGTTTTTGTCTATATCAAGCAGGTCCTCCCTGAATTTGGAAAAAATTCGCCGGTAGGGGGCGCTGTAATAGCGATTTTTGTGCGATTTTGAATATTGTACCGTCCAAAAGTGTATGAAGTTAAGCATAGAATTAAACCAAATTTTTATTTTAAGTTTTTGGCTATGGCAAGCAGGTCCTCCCTGAATTTGGAAAAAATTCGCCGGTAGGGAACGCTGTAATAGCGATTTTTGTGAGGTTTTTGAATATTGTACCGTCCAAAAGTGTATGAAGTTATGCATAGAATTAAACCAAATATTTATTTTAAGATTTTGGATACGGCAAGCAGGTCCGCCATGAATTTGCAAAAAATTCGCCGTTAGGGGGCGCTGTAATAGCGATTTTTGTGCGATTTTGAATATTGCACCATCGAAAAGTGTGTGAAGTTATGCATAGAATTGAACCAAAAAAAATGTTAAGTTCTTGCCTATGGCAAGGAGGTCCTACCTTAATTTGTAAAAAAATCGCTCATAGAGGGCGCTGTAATAGCGATTTTTATACAATTTTTGTGCCATTTTGAATATTGTACCGCCGAAAAGTGTATGAAGTTATGCATAGAATTGAACCAAATTTTATGTGTTTATTTTTGGTCATGTCACGAAGGTCCTCCCTGAATTTGGAAAAATTCTGCCGGAAGGGGGCACTATAATTGAGATGTCTGTACCATTTTCATTATTGTACCATCGAAAAGTGTATGAAGTTATCCATATAATTGAACCAAACTTTTTGTGCATGTTTCTGGCTATGGCAAACAAGTCCTCCCTGAACTTGAAAAAATTCCGAAAGAAGGGGGCGCTATAATTCCGATCTCTGTGCCATTTTCATTATTGTACCATCGAACAGCGTATAAAATTATGCATACAATTGAACCAAAATGTTTATGCTTGTTTTTGGCTTTGGCCAACAGGTTCTCCTTGAATTTGGAAATATTGCGCGGTAAAGGGACTCCGTGCTAGCGATTTTTGTATACTTTTCTTGATTTTTCGTAGTTCTATTGTGCATCGGCGGCTCATGCAGCGGCGGGAACTCGCTTCCTGCTATGCCGTCTATTCGCAAACAGCTGATAACGACAGAATAAAGAAAAATTAATAATTTTAACAAATATCATGATATAGATTAACTCGTTTTTAGTCCGTTTAATTGACTTGAGCAGAAATTTAAGATGAAAATCAAAGTTGGTATAGTTTTGAACTAATAATATTGAAGTATTAACATGTGTAACTAGGTTTTGAAATATTAAGATGTATAAGATAGAAGAAAGTTTTGGGATTGGCACATCCAACTAGTTTTTTTTTAAATACCATACAAATTCGTTTGAAAATCCAAATATTGTTATGTTCAAAAAGGCAATGTCTGACCTGGATATCTTTCAGCACAAATTCTAATTCGCATCTAAACAACTTAATAAATGTATTTATACATTTTAAAATTACCTTTGTCTTTTATGTTCTCATTCATTACGAGTGGATGTAATTCCTTACATTTTCATCCAAGAATTCTTTCAGCTCTTTTTTTTTCGTATATGCAGCAAAGCAGATTTTATTTTTAAGGATTTCTATATCATGGATCACGAATTGAACAGAAAAACTTAAAAAACCCTCTAAACGGGGCATCTAAGATTATTGTTTCAAAAGACTCTTTTTTTCGTATATGCAGCAAAGCAGATTTTATTTTTAAGGATTTCTATATCATGGATCACGGATTGAAAAGAAAAATTTAAAAACCCCTCTAAACGGGGCATCTAAGATTATTGTTTCAAAAGAAGATACAATCGGATTAATATGACTTTTATTTTCAAAATATAATTTAAAATATACAAGGTGCCTCAAGAAATGCTATTTTCTTCAATTCGGCTAGACTAAATACATTACAAAGGCATCGATCGTCAAGTATACTAACTTCAGGCTGCTGTGTCAAAAGTTTATTTACTTGACATGTACAACTCGCCATGTACATATACAATACGGTAAGTTACAGCTGTATACACAAGTTGGTCGTAATTAACACTAGAAAGATGGTTATTTTTATTCAAGTTTTATAAACAAATATATTTAATACCAGAATTTTTATTTACAACTGTTTTACATATTTAATTACCCCCTTTTTTTTTTCCTTTGATTTTTTTAACGTATTTTATAAAGATATTTTTGGTTCAAACCTAAATATATTCGTTTGGTACAGGCCAAAATGGCCCCTCGTCGTCCTTTTATTGTTAAACTGACTGTATTCGGCATGTTCAGTAACAAGATTTTATTGCGAGAATGGAACCAAATTTTGTAGGATGATTAAACGAGGTACTAAGGATTCTGCAAAAAAATATCGTTCCAAAAATCACCACTACGAGATATATGGCGCTGTTTCTTGCGGAATCCTCCTCATGGGCCTTCAACGTCATTCTAGTGTTAAACGGACTGTATTCGGAATGTTCAGTTACAAGATTTAATTGCGAGAATGGAACCGAATTTTGTAGGATGGTTAAACGAGGTACTAAGGATTCTGCAAAAAAATATTGTTCCAAAAATCACCACTACGAGACATATGGCGCTGTTTCTTACGAAATCCCCCCCCCCCCCCCCAGTCTTGGTTAATCAACCGACAAAATTTGACTCCATTCTGGCAAACGGATCGCGCTATAGAAACGTTGAGCACTGTCAGTTTAATCATGGCAAATGTCAATGTCTGACAAGTTAATATCTACTAATATTTGTCAAACATTGTCAGAAATTCAGGTATATTATTACGTACGCCACACTAACGCACATGACATCAAAATCGGTGTTATTTGTGAGTTGGTGAATGGCAACTATTGCATAGGAAGAAAACCTCAGTTACTAACACTTAACCAGTAACTGACACTTCCACAAAAATATATCTCAAATACGCATTTTCTTGTAAAATTTTGCAAATTAATGTTATCTAATGGTAACTTATTTGTCTGAACTATTATAATGTACATGTCAGTTATTGGTTTTTCAAAATAAGGATGGTGTCAGCTACTGGAGTTATTGATCATATTTCAGAAAAAAAAATTAATAATAAAAAGTATAATTTTTGCAAATTTTATCAACAATAATTATTAATGTATCTCTACTGTACTTTCAAAAACAAAGATAAGTATAAAATAGACTCAAAACTTTGTAATAATGATTTGAACGCGAAAGAATAGATCCTTAAGGTGTCAGTTACTGGGGGTTTCACCCATCAACAAATGCGAACTAAGGTTCTTACTGTGTTGATTTTGATCGATTTCCAATCGATGGTAAGGAAATTAAGATCGTCAGAATATTTTCAGAAATTGTAGAAAGAAAACATTACATGCTGTTGAAATTGATAAACAATACTAAGAAAGGAAAGCAAATGAAAACAATCGAAAAAGAATCTTAGAATAAGGTTGGCGTTAAACGTGAGCGATATTGGGAACAATATGGTTGGCAGCAATGGAAGTATTTGAAGCAATACCTATTAGAAGTTAATTTTACCGTATTAAAAGGCTGCGATAAAACCTACTAATTTGCAGCCCATAATTGTCTGTCGGTATGCATTCCGATTAAGGAAACTTAACCAGACAGTTTAAGCGAGAACAAAAATGGGTTAGCTAATCTTCCATAATAAGGTTCACAGGTTTAAGATGTTGTTAGCAGTCTTCATGATTACCGTAACGTGCATGGCATAGAAATTGCAGTTAAACTGCATTTACGAATGGCCTCAATAGAATGTAAACAAACGCAAACTAGAGTGCTAGTGTTAATTTTGATTACTTTACTTTTGTTTCTGTAAGCAATTAAATTTTAAAACAGATCGCCAGAGCATTTTTATAAATTCTTGAAAGATAGCTTTATGTCTGTTGAAGCTTTTGAACAGTGTGAAGAAAGGGCGGAAACAAACGGCTAGAGGTCAATATACGAGCTAAAATGTACGAGAAAGCCTAAGAACGCATTTTGAGTGCAGAGAGAAAAAATTAATTTTAGTAAAATTTAAACATCAATAGTTAAACTTAGAAATATTTTAATTTTATCACGATTTCAAGGTTATCGTAGGGAAATCGTATATTTTATGATAATTAATAGTCTCAGTTACCGAAGAACGTGAACTTTTTATGAGTTTATTCGTGATAAACGCCGAAGCCTACAAAGAAAAACAACATCTGTCACTGCTATCAAGTGCAATAATGTCATAAATCTGCATTATTAATTACATACGGCTCCAAAATATGTAATTAAAGATAATATATTGGTGTTCATGTGATATATTAAAGGAATGAAAATTTAATTTAAATAATTACTCATATTAAGCAGATTTATTCATACTATCAATTTATTTATAGTTATATATAGCATAGATTAAATTTTTAAAAATCTCAAAAATATTTCCATCAATAATCTTGTAATCATATTTTCAAAATAATCTTATTAAGATTTATAAAATTACAAAGATGGTATGGAAAGACCTTTTAATTGTAATTTTTACTTTTATAGATTGTGGGCTCAAGTAAAAACGGTCTTTAAAGAGTTTAAACTTCTTTAAGTATCTAGCTAGATCATAGAGTAAACTAAATTAAAATCGTACGTAGTAATAATACGTTTTGAATAAGAAAAACTTTGAAGGATAAATTGCAAAAATAGCAGCTATCAAGAGAGTGGGGGTGGTTCTACATTATCTCTACAGACTTTCCAAAACCACACCAAGTGATATTTTTAGGGGACTTTTATTAGTAGGTAGTGTTTCTAATTTATTGAACTTTCATTTCGACAAAAATCTACGAATATTTACAAATAGTAATATTAAAGAAGGCGGATATTATTATCCGGAAATAGTGGTAGATTTATGAAAAAATTCCTCTACTTTTAGGAAACTATTAGTAATGGATGATAAGGACTAACAAATAAACAAGAACTTCGGATAAATGAGAACCTACTGAATTAATAAATATTAAGATGCTACGTGGCGCAGAATGATATAAATTTAAAAGCAACGTTAAGAACGCCAGAATATACAAACTTTGAGCAGAATAGTTTCGTACAATTTTTCGGACGGTAGCTTATAGCGTACCGTCCTCAGTGCAAAGAATAACAGAAAATTGCTGAATTATATAGAGAAGAAAGGATTCAAGTGAGAAGTTCATTAGCCAATGGGGAAACAGGAAAATGTTGTCTACCGTCCATGCTCGCTCTTGTCACTCTCCCAGCCAGAAAATGGTTTTTTTTTTTACTCTCATAAATCGTGCCATACATGTTTGTTCTGAGTCTCACTCACTTAATAGTGAAATTCAATATCTTAGAGCCATTGCTATTCACAGAGGTTACAACCTTTCTATTATCGATACTGTTTTACGTAAACTACAGCACCCTCGTCCCTCTAACTCAAATAAGTCCTCTTCCCTTTCCAGAAGTAGCATTGTGTTACCTTTTTTTCTTAAATCCAGCTTTCCTATTGCCAAAATTCTTAGACAGCATGACTTCAGAATAATTTTTACCCATACGAATAAACTTACCCTATCTAAAATCAAAGATTCTATTGAGTTATACAACTCATGGGGTATCTATAGTATTAATTGACAGTGCGGTCTTTCCGACAGATCAAACGGGGTTTAAAATTTCGTATTAAAGAACACCAACGATATATTCAAAAACAGGAAACCAACAAATCTTCAATTGCTAAACATTGCTGGGAGATGAACCACTCTTTTGATTTTAATTCAGCCAAAATCATCTCTAAACCCACTTCTATATATGAACTTAACTTTCTTGAAGCATTTCATGTCTACAAACATTTTGACAATATTGTTAATAGTGAATTCGCCATTCCCCCTTTATCAGATTGCCAGAAATATCCCTCTATTCTAAAAAAAAGTAACTTACGCTGTCACCGCCGCCACCGGTTTTGAATTTTTTGTGATCGGAGGTCTTTCTCCGTTAATATTAAGAAAAAAATTGCATACAAAAATATGAAAATCGGCGGTATTATAGAAAAATGTTTGATAAACACGCTGATGTAGACAGTTTTCAAATCGAAGAATTGTTTTAAGAGATATTTAATGCTAAAGTTGGACAAAATCGTTCCATTAAAAAAGTTTCATAGGAGCAAAAACTATGCATGGGAATTATTTCATTTTTAGATCATTTTATACGTTAGAATTTCTCGGTGTGCAGACTTTATTCATTTTTTTAATTTGACTCATTTTTTGAGGTTTTATTTCTATTCTAAATTCAAATTTTCAGCAAATAACTTGACTCATTTTTTGAGGTTTTATTTCTATTTTAAATTCAAATTTTCAGCATTTCGAGAGATATTTTTTACATCTTTTAGAAAATGGTATTAAATTAAACTGTTGCCAACTGTATAAACAGCGCAAACAATAATGTTTGCTTCAAATTAAAAACTTATTTACACATGACTATTATAAACAGAAAAAAAAACTTTCAAATTAGAATTAAATAATTACGTGTAAAAAGCAGGAAATTATTGAAAATTATTTCATAAAAACTATATTTACACGTGAATTTTAAAAGAGAAAGGATGTTGTAAAATAATAAATTCATTAACATGCGTTAGAAGTCTTAAATTGGAGAAATTACGTCACATTTACGTCACATTACACTTATTACGTAAAATGAACAAAAAATAATATTGCAAAACAGTTTAAATTTTAAAATTGAGCGCAAATAATATTTCATTTGAAACAAAAGTAGTTTCACGTGAATATTAAAAGGAGAAAGAAAAGTTTGGTGAAAATTATGTCAGATTAAAAACGATACATTTAAATGTCTTATTTAAAAGAACTTTCTTTTCGCTTTGTTAAAAAATACCGTGAGACAAAGACTCTGTTTACGTAATTCATTTTATATTAGTTTATTTTGAAATGTATAATTGATTTTATTTAATCAAAGACGAAAACAGCCATTGATACAATGGCGATAACAGCAACTGATTTGGCCTTAAAATCCCTCAATCAAAGAGAAATGAATAGAAATCCGTTTATAGGGAGATCGCCACTGTTTTTTAAATTATAATTAAATCTTCCAAAATCCTTTTAAAGCCGATCAAATTAGCGTGTGTTTTTAGAGACTGCGGTGTCTGAACGGGGGTTGGCGAGCGTAGCTCGTAGGGGGCCGAGCCTCCTCTAGTTTCATAAAATTTTCTTTTGCTTAATTACTACCAGTATTTTTCACATTTTTGATGGCATTACGTATTCTATTATCCTATAGGCTGGTACCCGTATTTTCCTGTTTCCCTATTGGCTAATGAACTTCTCAGTTGAATCCTCTTCTCGTCTATATAATTGAGCAATTTTCCGCTATTTTTGCACTGAGGACGATACGCTAAAGGCTACCGAAGCTAGTCTGCCCAAAGTTTGTGTATTCTGGCGTTTTTAAAGTTGCTTTAAAATTTATAACCTACTTAATTACCCCAGCTTCTGAAGGATTTCACGGGATGTATCTTGGGACCTTTAAAACACGGGACATCAAGTGAAAATCGGGAGACTTGGCAATTACCATTTACCGTCCCATTGACAATGCCACTGCGTTTGCACTAAAATTTTTCCTAAATTCGTTATTTTCAAAGACATCCAGTTATTGCAAACAACATCATAAACAATTTAAAGGATTTTGAAATCGGAGAAAAATTTAAAGAAGCGGTGAGGGTTCTACTACGTTATCTCCTCTGACCTACAAAAACTGTGTTAGATTAAATCGTATGGTCCGCTGCTGCTGGCAATAGGTATGAGGACGTGAATTCCAAAACTTGCCTTATCCAGATAATCAAATTTTGGAAATTACAAAAACCTCTAACTGTGTCCATTGGTATCTATAGTAAACCAAGCTGGCAGAAATACAGTATAAAACTAGTTTGTTTTTTTTGTTTTTTCCCCAGAGTGTTGTATTTTTTCGACGCAGTTTTTCCAATAGAACAGATTGATAGAGAAAACATGATTGTGTTAGATTAAATCGTAATGGTCCGCTGCTGCTGGCAATAGATATGAGGACGTGAAATTCACAACTCGCCTTATCCAGATAATCAAATTTTGGAAATTACAAAAACCTCTAACTGTGTCCATTGGTATCTATTGTAAACCAAGCTGGCAGAAATACAATATAAAACTAGTTCCCCCCCCCCCTCCCCCCCAGAGTGTTGTATTTTTTCGACGCAGGTTTTCCAATAGAACAGATTGATAGAGAAAACATGATTTTTTAAATTTTGATAAGCCAAGTTTTAAAACTCACGTCCTCATATTAAAGACTATCAGATAAATATCAGACAAATCAGATTATTAGGTAAAACTATCAAATAAATATTCGATAAAACAGACGGCGGATTTTGATGAGACTTGCACTGTTAATTAGATAACTTTTCATGGATGGTTTTAGTATATTGCATATTGTTCTAGGTTGCTTAGCTGTAGAATTATAGGGAAATTTCTATAATCATGTGAACACGATTATGAAAGAGTAGCATTTATAAAAAGTCCTACTGTGCAGATTTTGATGATACTAGCATTCTTAGTTAGATAATTTTCTAGGAAGGTTTTTTTTAGTGTCTTGTATATCGTTCTATACCAAATCGTACAATAAATGATCAACTAAATGAATAGACCCTTGATAGTTAAAATTTTGTCTGGCACATTAGATAATATAATAGTGCAACAACGTTCGCATCGATTTCAGGCATGCGAAAGGGCATTTCAGCTAAAGGTCCATATTGCTTTACAACACAATGTCAAATTCACCGCTATATTTCTTTTGATTTAATGTTGTTTCGAGGGACAAACTAGCGTACTGGACGAAGTCTGCTAATTTCAAATAAATTTTTTGGAAAATTCATATGTGAATTCAACATTACAGAAACATAACTACCTGCCTTTGAAAGGGTTAAATTATTTTGAATTAAGAATACTATCAAAAGGGCGCGAGGAGGGATGATTCTACAGTATCTCTTCGGACCTCTAAAAACGGTGTTAGATAAAATCTTTTCGGGGTTGACCCTTACACTGTTGGCTGCAGGTCGCGGATAGTCAAAAACTTCTTGGGATTTCTGTATTCTGTATTTCTAATCTGTATTTAGTCCAGTCACCAATGGCGACTCTCATTGCTTTACAAAAGTTGACTGCTTTAATCAAGGCGATTTAAATCTTTTGAAATACGGTGGAAAATTTGCATACAACTTAATTTTTATCAATATTTGTACCAGAATTTTCTCCCAAAATTTTACTTTTATAACTTTGTAGTAAAGAAAGCTGTAAATTTGAATTTCCTTATTTTAAAATAAAATGTTTCGAAAATTCTAGCGTAAATTCAACATTACAGAAACACAGTTACTTGCCCCTGGAAAGGTTAAATGATTTTGAAATAAGAGTACTATCGAAAGGAGAGGGGGGGGGGGGGGGTGATTCTACATTATCTCTTCGGACCTCTAAAAACGGTGTCAGATGAAATCCTTTCGGGGCTGACCCTAACACTGCTAGCTGCAGGCTGCGGATACTCAAAGGATATTTTGCCGACAACCTTCAGAAGGCAACTGTTGTTTCTAGGTCGTAGGAATCACACGGTGGTGCTTGCCTCATTCATATGCAAGGGGAGGGTTTCTGCATATTTATTATCAACCTGTAATTATTGGTAATGGATAGGAGTATCACATGCGTTACACTAAATTAAGAATAATTTTAATATTTTTTTCGGGACTTCCGTATTGGAGTACGGCCACATAAGATTCGGAGAAGAATTACAGCCACCCAGAGTAAAGTGCTGTATCATATGATTGATTAGCATATAATTTCTGGTTTTAATTATTCATGTTTTCTCTGGCGGCGAAAAAGATCCTCATGAACGTATTCAAATTAGAGAACGTGATTTTGAAGAATTAATCGCGGGAAAATATATGTTGTGATATGTGTTGAACTGTTATGTTACATGTAACATTTCTAAGTAACCTGTCATAAAATGACTACAACAGAATATTATCTGGTATAATTTTCTGCTTGTTTCATGTTTGGTGAAATTTGTGTTACAACTACCTGCTAGTATCGTGCTATTATATAGCTGTATATCGATGGTAAACAATATCAGTAACGTAAACAACTTTTTTCAAATGTATACTCAATGTAAACTATAAATTCGCTAATTGCTAGTTCATTGATGGTGTTACGAGCTTGTTAGCTTCACAGACAAAATAGCTGAGCATCGTGTAGATGCCCTGTATCCTACCATGTGTTTAGGTGGGTGCCTTGAGCTTTGCCCTGTGTTTGGGTTGATGTCCTATACCTTTCTTTGTATTTAAACATAGATATGTCGTCTTAAAACACCTATCAAATGAACGCCTAGGAAGCTATTTCTTGCCTTCCTCTTTATATATTTCTGAATATTCAGATGTTATTTTTGTATTTTTCTTTTAGGTGGCAGGATTCACACAGCTGTACTTTCCCCATTCATATGCAGGAGGGCGGGGCGGGGAATCTGCCTGCGTATTTATTATCAATCGAAAGCAAAGTGGGATTTTACAACACGTGATATTTTTTAAGTAATATGCAAATATCACTTAAAATAATATCACTTAAAATATGTCAGAATATATATCTTAAATATCTTAACATATGTCTCAAAGTATGTCTTAAGTAATATGCAAATATCACTTCATATATTTAAAGGCAAACAAACATGCTCTACAACATAATTTTCTAAGGTATAATGTATACTCGTAGTGGAATGAAATTTTCGTACAAGCCTCTAATATCTGCTTAATTCATGCCTGATTCATAAAATTTTGTAACTAACTACTGATGTTGTAGAATTATGCAACTGTACATCAATAGTAAAGAATATTTTAATATAAAGAACCATGTCTTAATATATACGCAATGTAAATTGAAAATTACCTACTGGTAAGTACGTAGATAGTGTTATCGCCTCCATGCTTGATGGTTCTACATCCAAAATAGCTTAGATCTTGGTGGATGCGATGTATGTTTTAAGTACAGGGTCATGCAAACTGAATGGGACAAAAAGAAAAGCAATGTTAAATTGCTGTAATTAGTTTAATTAGAAAATAAATATATAGCGTGAAAGTTTTATACATATATACAAGTTTTAACTTGCAGCAACGCAAAGTCTGCTATTATCGAAATCGTCACTAGAGGCACTTTTACTCAAGATGGCAACTGTGGATTGGCCGTGCTGGGTCACATGATGTGCCATTACTTTTTTGGCCGCCCAGATCCCCAGATCTAACGCCGTGCGATTTTTCACTTTGGGGTAGGTGAAGGACAAAATGTTTCTGTGCCCCCACTTCCTCAGGACTTACAGTAATTAAAACAGCAGATAAGTGACGTGTTGGTTTCAATAACACCGTATATGCAAGCAAAAGTGAAGCAGGAACAGGGGCGCATTTCAGAACTTTCTTGGGGGGGGGGGGGCAAAGATTTTTTGAGGGAAGTTGTATAGCTAAGGGTAGGATCCAAGCGTCTACCCCACCCCCCACCCCTCCCCGAACGAGAAACATAAACTGAATCATGCTTACAAAAACAGTATAAACTTTGAATACGGAAACTCAAAAACCAATGAAATATTTCGTTTTAAACAGGTTTCCGTCTTAGCAAGTAAATTTTCAATATATTGACTATGAAAAATTTTCTTTTTAGACAGGATTCTATCATAAGTTCCATTTTTACAGGTATCCGTAAAGACTGTTAAACCATCCACTCTATACTATAGTTCCGAAAAGAGATGTATTACACTAAAACTTGTGAAAACGAAGCTTGTCTGTAACAGAATTCTTTCTCAAAGGGGGGAAAAATTCAAATTTCTCTGACAAAACATTATACAATTATACTTGCTAAGACAGAGACCTGTCTAAAATGGAACTTTTTTCTAGTCCCTTTCGACTTCTTTTTTTCAGGTTTTACTATACGGACGCCATTTCAAGAGTTTCCTGGCGAAGGAGAAGGAAAAAATTTCTATGAGGAACAGGGAACGTGGAGAATTGTATAACGTGGAAAACTGCCCAAATCTTGCAGAAAATGGGAAAACCTCGCACAATAAAAAAAAGCTCTGTGTGGTTTCGTCTCCTTAACTTCTTTCACGGACATGTGATTATTCTGCGATTTTTTAAAATTTTCGTGAAAGTCCACGAATTCTTTTTCTTTCGAATTCTGCAAAATCAATTCGTCAATGGGTCACAAAAAAAATCACGAATAATTTTGAAAAGATATCCACAAATCGTCGCGGAAAAAATCGCTAATTTCTCCAGACGACCGTGGGAAATATTGCTAAATTCATCAGAGATCGCGAAAAGAAGTGTAGATTTCGTCAAATGATTGTACAAACTAAAATCTCGAATTTTGTAAAAGTATTGCGAAAAAAATCGCGAATTTCATCAAAAGATTACACAAAAAATCACGAAAATCACTTCATTCATCCACTCATTGAAAATTTGTCTCGTGACATATGCTTTCTTGTTTGCCCTCCACATCACACACAATTTACTTTTAATCATATTGTTTTTGCTAAAAACTCTAGGAGTTTCTGAATGGTACAACAGGCTACTAATGGTACTAAGGGCTTACTGTTTTAAGACGTTACATTAGCCTCCTTTATTTTTTTTTTCCTTTTCTCCAGAAGGAAACTTATCGTGGGTGGCAATTTTCTGTACATGCGGCCAACTCTCGTACTTTTGAATAATTTCCTTCTTCAACTCGATTGTGTGTCTGGCCTTCTTCTTTGAAGGGCTGCTGACTTTGAAAACTTTCTTTGGTCCAATGATGGAGCACTCGTAATCAATAAAAATCACAAAAAGCACTGGAAATAACCGAAATTGTTTGCCTAGACTCGCGGAGTGATGCACACATGACAAGGAACAATGCCACATTAAGCAGGACAGGCGTGGATCACCCTCTTCGTTTCCGGAAAATACAGCGAGATCATGTGCACTGTAAAAAAAAAAAAACCCACTGTAGATTTGCCAGTACAATGTGCTGGCAATTCGGATGCCAGCAGTCTGTGCTGTTAATTTCACGCAACTACTGTTATTTTTCATGTTCATATAGTCAAGAAACCAAAGAAGGCTACAGCACATTCGACTGTGATCGAGTTCGAGCGCGAGATGAACAGTACTTTGTGCTGTAAAAATGTCGTTTTTTTTACAGTGTGGGTACGCCAACGAAGTCCGAGGTAACCGAGGAAAACCGAAACCGAAGATAACCGAAGTCAATTAAAACCGAGGTATTACTTTACACTCTACTACAAATCATATCATCCCTTTTATCAACATATTTTAAAGAAACTATTCTAACATTTATGTGATAGACCGGGAGGTCGGATGCACAAACCATCACCTTATCGAATTGACGATGAAATTCCAGGATTAGTTAAAACCCGATTCGCATATTAAAATGCAACTGGTCTGCCAAGTCATATCTTAGTGGAAAACACCTGCAAACCCGATTTTAGTGGTATGCGTGGATCACCCTCTTTGTTTCCGGAAAATACAGCGAGATCATGTGCACTGTAAAAAAAAAAAACCCACTGTAGATTTGCCAGTACAATGTGCTGGCAATTCGGATGCCAGCAGTCTGTGCTGTTAATTTCACGCAACTACTGTTATTTTTCATGTTCATATAGTCAAGAAACCAAAGAAGGCTACAGCACATTCGACTGTGATCGAGTTCGAGCGCGAGATGAACAGTACTTTGTGCTGTAAAAATGTCGTTTTTTTTACAGTGTGGGTACGCCAACGAAGTCCGAGGTAACCGAGGAAAACCGAAACCGAAGATAACCGAAGTCAATTAAAACCGAGGTATTACTTTACACTCTACTACAAATCATATCATCCCTTTTATCAACATATTTTAAAGAAACTATTCTAACATTTATGTGATAGACCGGGAGGTCGGATGCACAAACCATCACCTTATCGAATTGACGATGAAATTCCAGGATTAGTTAAAACCCGATTCGCATATTAAAATGCAACTGGTCTGCCAAGTCATATCTTAGTGGAAAACACCTGCAAACCCGATTTTAGTGGTTGGCTGGTAGGTTACAATTGTGTTTTCCTCCTCCCAGTCCTCCATGTTTTCATACCTTTGGGTACAGGAAAGCACAATGATAAACCTACCGATCAACCACTAAAATCGGGTCTGCAGGCAGTTTCCACCAAAATATGGCTTAGCAGACCAGTTGCATTTCAATATGCTAATAGAGTTTTGTATAATCCTGGAATTTTAGCCATTAACTGGATGAGATGATGATCTGTGCAGCCGCCTCTATGAATGATATGTCTATGAAGATATGTCTATGAATGATATGAATGATATGTCTATGCTTTCAATTTTGTCATATGTTAATTCATTGATAATGAACAGTCGCCATGAAAGGTTGGAAGCGGCATTTCGTACCTCAGCTCCATTATATGATTGATCCTTTTTTAGAGAAAATCAAAATAGAAAAAAAATCAAAGGAAGAAGAATGATGTCAGATAACCGTTCCTGTTTATAATCTTTAAAAACATTTTTATTAAAACTCATATGTCTGGCTTGTATTGGAAAAAAAAACACCGCCAGGTTTCTTTTATTTATGTATTTATTTATTGTATTGGTGATTATGTTTACAAACTGATGCCTCTATCATATTCATTACATCAAATAAAGGAATAAATTTACATTTATCCTCCATTTTTTCTTAAGAATATGACGGTAGTTCCTTAATGTCGGCAGTTCCTTCTGAGGGTTATAGCAACCTAGTAACATATGATTCATTTGCATATAATTTCTGGCTTTAATTACCGATGCTTGCGATGCAGTGATTTGGTGTTTTGGTAATGCATTCTTTTATTTGAAATTGCAAATAAGTATATGGTTTACCGCAGATCATGAAAATAATTATATTGCTAGAAGGAAAAATATTATTTTTCTTATTTTAATATGTACTCATTATAAATAGTCACATGGAAGTTTCAAAGATTTTTATTTTAATAATATAAAATATATTACTTCAACTTACTTGAAAAGTGTAGTAATACCATTCCATGTCACGTGTGGGACAGCTTTCCTAAATATTACTGCTGTGAACAATGTTATAATATCCTCAAATTAAAACAATTCTGCTAATATGAAAATTTAGAGCTTTTTGTTATTTTTAATGTGTTGTTTATACTTTTAAAAACCTATAAATTAATAGATACAGGTATTTATGTAAGTGACACGCGCAGGACATTTTGTCTGTTTTTCACGGAATGGCCCTGAAACGGACAGATCACTTAGGTCTGGGATTTTAAATGTAAAGAATTGTAAACCTATGAAAAATGGGCAGCTTACTTACAAGGAAAGTCTCCATACGGGCATATTCAGAAAAATCTGAAAAAATTGCAGAGTGTTCTTCTCAAGTGGATATATATGTTTATAAAATTGTTTTTGGCGGAACCTCGATAGAACGTTCGTAAAAGAATAATGAAAATTTCGTTTATTTGGCGATTTATCATCGGTTGGCGATGAAATGAAATTTCGAAAAATACTTTTTTATGTCAAATACTCTTTAAGATAAAAATGTTTCATATTGAACTGTTTAAATAAATTTAATATAAATAACTTTTAAGTTTTGTCAGTTTTAGTTTGATTTAACTACAGTTTTGTCATATATATATATATATAATGAAAGTTAAATATCAAATTTTATGAATTAAAACAAAATTAAAATAAATTAAAATTGTTTCAATATCTCAAAATTAAGTCCAGTTAAGCACTGTCGATTCAATTTTGTTGCTTTGGAAACGAAGAATTCTTTGATATTGAAATTTAAATGAATAACTGCTAAATGAATCTTTCCTTTATTTTGGAATACGCTTAAATATATAAAAGCATTTTTTGTATATGAAATTGTTTTTAAAGTAATAAAATTAAATAACAAGCAACACAAATATGTAATGCGAAAAAATGTAGTCATTAAACTCTCTCATTGTTTATGTTTAAATTCATTAAATACTTTTTACATGCAATCTAAAAATCAATTAACAAACAATTTTCAGGTGCAATAAAATCGTTTGTTTTTGGCGAGGAAAAGTACTGCTCTCCAAATCACGTGACGCTTTTGTCTTTTCGCGCCAAATACTCAAAAGTATTTTATGTTTTTACAGACTTTCTATTTTAATTCCGCCGCTAAATTTGACTGATCCATTATTACATACATAAGTAGTTAAATTGTTTTTTTTTTTTTTTTTTTTTTTTTTTTCATATTCTGAGTATGCCCAGTAAAGAGACCTTCCTTGTCAGTATATTATGTTCTTTTTTTCTTGTTCTTTTTTTTTTTTTTTTTTTCATTTCTGTAAAACAAATCTGCCTTTAAAAAAAAATGGTGTGAGTGTTTGGTATGAATGTTGTGAAATCTGAAAATTTGCTTTATTTTATTCTCTGTAAGACAAAATTTCCGTTTTATTATATTGGGAAATTACATGAATATTCTACACACACAATTTAATTTTTTCTAATAAATATGTTTAAACATGATTTGTTATATTTTACGGAAAAAATTCAAGGAAATTTGTGCTTTACAGAAACAGAAAAATTAGTTCAACTTTTTAAACACTATATATAGAGTATAATTAATTTTTAATTGATTTCAAAAGAAAAGAACATGTTTAATTTACGTATTCAATTAATTTTTAACAGACTGGGAAAAACGAAATTTTTGCATAATATTAATTTACTTCTTTTTTTATACTCTTTGAGTCTAAAATTTGAAAAACATTTACAAGCAATAGATAAATTGTATGTGTTTGGGCAAAATTAATTTTAGTTTAACAGATGATGGGTAAAGATAAAATGATAGTCACTTGCCATGAAAATTACAACTTAAGAAAATGCGGCTTTTTAAAAATTTTTGAAATGGAAGAGGATTACAGTAACGGAAGTATATGTTACTATACTTGAAAAGGAAGCTTAAATGAGTATTTTATAAACACAAATTAAATTTTTCTCATAAATGTGTTCAAACATGATTTGTTATATTTTAGTGAAAAAAGTTGAAAGAAATTTGTGCTTTACAGAAATAGAAAAATTAATTTAACTTTTTAAACATTATAGAGGTCATTACTTTTTAATTGATTTCGAAAGAAATGTACATGTTTTTTTAACTACTATATACATAATTTATTAATTTTTAAGAGACTGGAAAAAAAAGAGATTTTTGAATAATATTAATCTACTTCTTTTTTTTTACTCTTTGTGACTAAAATCCGAAAAAAACATTTACAAGCAACACATAAATTGCATGTGTTTGAGCAAAATTCATTTCACTTTAACAGATGATGGGAGATATAAAGATAGTCACTTGCAATTAAAATTAAAATCTAAAAAAATGCGGCTTTTTAAAAAATTTGAAATGCAAGAGGATTACAGTACGGAAGTACAAGTTTATTTAAAAATGAAGCTTAAATGAATTTTTTACAAACACAATTTAAATTTTTCTCATAAATATGTTTAAACATGATTTGTTATATTTTAGTGAAAAAATTGAAATAAATTTGTGCTTTACAGAAATAGAAAAAATATTTTAACTTTTTAAACACTTTACTTTTTAATTGATTTCGAGGAATTTCAAGGAAAAGTTCATGTTTAACATTTTTTTAACTATACATAATCTATTAATTTTTAATCTGTGAAAAACGAATTTTTTGCGTAATATTAATCTACTTCCCTTTTTTTAAACATTTTCCAACAAAGTTGAAATTTGTTTATGAATTCGGTTTGTCTATCCGTCTGTCCACACTCTAACTCGCATAAATATACTCGGATTTTCATGCAATTGACATATGTTAATGAGGTTTACCATGGCATGTTCGGTATTGAATATGAAGTGTGTTACATTTATGCATGTGCATTTACAAGGGAGAGCATTTACAAGAGAGGAGTTACAAGGAAATGCATTTACAGGGGTACTCGAAAGATTTCCCTCACGTTATGGTCAATGGGGAAAATCATTTGCTGAGAATTTTAAACGCGTTACACTATTTCAAATGTATTGAAATTGATATAAATCACCGAATTTAAATACAATATGATTACTATAGAATAGGACATTCATCGCATTTGTCGTTCATTTACAGGGACACACAAAAGAAATTGGCTACAGTACTGTGTTTGAGCAATAATTGCTGGTAGTGCGTTTTCAATTTCTGTATGCGCTTTTAAATTGAACTACTTTTCGCATGTTACTCGTTGTGAATAAATTCTATACCTCATATACAGGGCTGCACAAAAGAATGCACGCAGCATTCTCCTTATCAGCGGAAATTGCTAAAGGTAAATTTTCAACTGAGGTGTGTACATCCTAACTGAACTAAATTTTTGCATGCATGTAGTTAATAGATACAAATCTATATGTCAGATATTGAGCTGCTCAGAGAATTCGGATAATTTTCCGACTGTAGGTGGGAATTGCTAAAATTGGTGTTATGCGTATCCAAGTGGTTCAACTAGACATCCTATTTCAACTTATTAAACATTGAAGTTTTGTTACATTATACAGAATGTGCTGGACAGTGTTTCATAATCTATGCTTGGCGCAGGATTTTTTCTTTCTTGTTTTAATCTCTGCGTCTAAAACATGAAAAACATTTACAAGCAACAGATAAATTGTATGTGTTTGGGCAAAATTCATTTCACTTTAACAGATGATGGGTTAAGATATAATGACAGTCACTTGCAATGAAAATTACAAGCTAAAAAAGGGCGGCTTTTTTTAAAAAAAATTTGAAATTCAAGAGGATTACAGTACGGAAGTACAAGTTACTCTGTTTGAAAAGGAAGCTTAAAATGCTATTAGGGTGGAAACAAAGTTGTGCCTCATTGACTTTTTCTCTTGAAATAATTTTGGTTGCGCATTCCCAGGCGAACTGCTATTTTTCTTGCATACTTTGGAAAATACAAAAGATTATTTCTAAAATATACAATATGAAAACTTTAAAAAGCTCACTGTTTTACTTAAAAGATGACTAAAATAATAAAAGAGATATTACAAGTTAAAAATATACATTTTATTTAAAACTTCTTAGTACTTTCGGGCTGTATTTTCCAAGCCCATCATCAGAAAATATTTTAATAACTAATTGCTGTATATTTATTTTACAAGCAACAGATAAATTGTATGTGTCTGGCAAAATACATACTTCAAAATATTTTACTTCGACGGCCCAGCTACGCCTTTAAAATGAAAGTGACGTATGAGACCCCAATATATGATTCAATATCCTGAAAATAAACCTTGAAAACTTGAGCAAAGTGAGGTATTAAAGTTTATGGTATGGCAGTTAAATATTTTCTTCTACGCAAATTTAATCTGAAACACAACTACTTCGACGGTCCAGCTACGCATTTAAAATGAAAGTGACGTATGAGAATGTATATTTCTAACTTGTAACACATATTTTATTATTTTAGTCGCCTTTTAAGTAAAACAGTGAACGTTTTAAAGTTCATATTGCATATTTTATGTTTGAATCAAGGTGAAATATTGCGTTTCGTGTTAAGATTCTTTCTAGTTTTCGTAAACAAAAACTATTTAAAATATGTTTAACGTAATACAGTCTGTTCTTAAATTATGTATGGCTTTCGTACAATCCGCTATTTCGTAAATACTTAATACTGTATTTAAAAGTTAGACCTTTGAAGAAAACAATTGTTCTAATGTATGTATTTTCTGTTATATTTCGCTCAAAACCTCTTATGTTTAATTCTAATATTTTTTCTGCTTTTGAGCATGTATTTTTAAATTTTGAAAATCATTTTTGTTGTGCATTCCCAGGCGAACTGCTATTTTCTTTGCATAGTTTGGAAAATACAAAAGATTCTTTCTAGTTTTCGCGAACAAAAACTATTTAAAACATGTTTAAAGTAATACAATCTGTTTTTAAAATTTATTTATTCGGCTTTTGTACAATTCCCTATTTCGTAAATATTTCTGTTAGATTTTTGAAGAAAACATAGGCTACTATTGTATGTATTTACTCTTATATTTGGCTCAAGGACTCTTATTTTAATTCAAATATCTTTGCTGCTTTTGAGCATATATTTTTAAATTTTGGAAATAATTTTGCTTGTGCATTCCCAGGTGAACTGCTATTTTTCTTGCATAGTTTGGAAAATACAAAAGATTCTTTCTAGTTTCGTAAACAGAAACTATTTAAAACATGTTTAAAGTAGTATTGTATTTTCGGCTTTCGTACAATTCGCTATTTTGTTAATATTTAATACTGTATTTAAAAGTTTACTAATGTATGTATTTACTGTTATATTTGGCTCAAAACCTCTTACGTTTAATTCTAATATCTTTCCTGATTTTGAGCATGTATTTTTAAATTTTGGAAATAATTTTGGTTGTGCATTCCCAGGCGAACTGCTATTTTCATTGCATAGTTTGGAAAATGCAAAAGATTCTTTCTAGTTTTCGTAAACAAAAACTATTTAAAACGTGTTTTATAGTAATACAATCTGTTCTTAATATTTGTTTATTCGGCTTCTACAATTCGCTATTTCGTAAATATTTCATACTGAATTTAAAAGTTAGAACTTTGAAGAAAACATAGGTTACTAATGTATGTAATTACTCTTATATATGGCTCAAAACCTCTTATTTTTAATTCAAATATCTTTCCTGCTTTTGAGCCTGTATTTTTAAATTTTGGAAATAATTTTGGCTGTGCATTCCCAGGCGAACTGCGATTTTTCTTGCATAGTTTGGAAAATACAAAAGATTCTTTCTAGTTTTCGTAAACGAGAACTGTTTAAAGAATGTTTAAAGTAATACAATCTGTTCTTAAATTTTGTATAATCGGCTTTCGTACAGTTCCCTATTTCGAACATATTTAATTTTGTATTTAAAAGTTAGATCGTTGAAGAAAATATAAGTTGCTAATGTAAGTATTTAATATTTGACCCAAACCTCTTATTTTTAATTAAAATACCTTTGCTGCTTTAAAACATATATTAACAGAAAAAAAATCAAATAGGATTTTTTGTTTTTTGTTATTTGGGCTACCATAGTTGTTAAACTACTTGCAACATGTTTAAAGTAATGCAGGCGGTTCTAAAACTTTTACATTCGGCTTTCGTACAATTCGATATTTTGTACATATTTCATACAATAATTAAACATCTTATGTATGTAAGACCTTCATACCTTATTCATGCAGTTTATATAACTTTACGTTTGTTAATATTGAAGAACTTTCTTTTATAATACCAAGAAAAACTTACAAATGTATTAAAAAATATTATCGTTGTCTTTCTAATATTTTTATCAAGGAAGTTCATTAACTGCCCAAAACTGCTCAACTGTCTGTTTCTGTTGTTCAACAACATCTCATAAAAATACAGGTGTGTAAGTAAGAAATTCCACGTTTCATAGTAGATGGAAACAAACTCATTAATTTTTACGCGGACGAGACTATTTTTTCCTTTGATCCCAGAAAAATCTTACAAATGCAATAAAAAATATTACTTCTTAATGTAAATACCCTCTCGTTTCAAGCTTTGTTATCTTTCTTATTCGGATGAAGTTCATTTGTTGCTCAAGACAAGACACCCCAAAAGCAATAAAAAGAAACTAACTGGAACGAAAGTGAAATTCTTTTTTTTTTTTTTTTTCTTTTTTCGTGAAAACAGGCTCAGGTCAGGCTTTGACACACTTAATCTCGATTTATTCGTTCTTTGAGTCGCAGTCCATCAGCATAAAAGGATGGCAGCAGTTTGGTGACATAAATCTTTGGCAAAGAGGAATATTTTATTGCTCATGCTCTGACTGACTTGCGTAGGTTAGTTGCTAGATTGGTTGAAAGGGAAGTGTGTTTTGAGCAATCGTAACAAGTCGGTTCTGCACGATAGGGACCGGTAGGAAGGTCATTTGGGATGTACGTCTAAAAAGATTGTCATTCGAAAGATTTTGAGGCGTGTAGTACCTGAGAACGTAGGCGGTAAGAGCGTTGTGAAACTTGATAAATCAATTTTGAAGTAAAGGGAAGATTTACCTTTTGAGATGTAAATGTTTTAGATTTTAATGGCATTAAAATGTAGTCGATTCCGTCTGAACTTAATCACCTATCGTAAACATGATGGGATAGGCAAAAAGAAGTAGATTCAATTAAAAGCTATAAGTCAAGGCTTTCAATTAATTTATGATAAGATATTGTATAAAATTATTTTAGTTACATATCGTAAAGATTGCCATTTTAAATGCAAACAGTTTGATTTGAAGAAAGATTCGGTTATTATTATAAAGTTATACTCTTCGGACTTATTTTTTATTTAAATTGTCGCTATCGAAAACATTATAGGATAGGCAAAAAGTAGATTTAGTAGTGTAAAAGTGCCATAAGTCAAGGCTTACAATTAATTTATAAGTTATTGTACAAGATTATTTTAGTAATATATCGTAAAGATTGTCATATTAAATGCACACAGTTTGAATTGAAGAAAAACATTTTTTATACTATCTTCTTATTTTCTTTACTTGAATTTTCTATCATAAACATGAAGGAAGGGCAAAAATAAGTAAGATAAGTAATATAAGTCGAGGCTTACAATTAATTTACGATAAGAGATTGTATAACATTATTCCGGTTACATATCGTGTAAAGATTGTCATTTTTAATGCAAACAATTTGATTTGCAGAAGGACATTTGTTATACTAATCTGATTTCGGATTTCTTTAACTTAAACTTTAAATTTATTCATATTTAAGTATTTTTTAAAGATATGTGTTAATACTTTATTATGGTAATTCTTCAATGGAAAAAGTTTTAACCTTATATTCAAGTCATAATTAATAGACATGGTAAGTTTTGTAGAAGGTTATTTAGGTTTGCATATCGAAAGATGGCCAGTTTGCGAAATGTGCTTCAAATTTGAAGGATGCCAATTACATTTGATTTTAAAGAAAAGGAAAGTTTTAACTTTTTTGAAATGTATGATAAAGTTTTAGATTTTAATATCAGTTTGGTGACATAAATCTTTGGCAAAGAAGAATATGTTACTGCTCACTCTATGACTGACATGCATAGGTTAGTTGCTATAACTCAAATTGAAAGGGAAGTGTTATTTTGAGCAATCGTAACAAATGGGTTCTGCACGATAGGGACCAGTAGGAAGGTCCTTTGGGATATACGTCTAAAAAGATTGTCATTCGAAAGATTTTGAGGCGTGTAATACCTGAGATCGAAGGCGGTAAGCGTTGTGAACTTGATAAATCACTTTTGGAGTAAAGGGAAGATTTACCTTTTGAGATGTAAATGTTGTAGATTTTAATGGCATTATAAAGTAGTCGTTTACATCTGAACTAAATCGTAAGCATGATGGGATAGGCAAAACGTAGATTTAGTTAAGTGCTATAAGTCAAGGCTTACAATTAATTTGTGATAAGATATTGTATAAAATTATTTTAGTTACGCATCGTAAAGATTATCATTTTAAATGCAAACAAATGGATTTGAAGAAAGACATTTGTTATACTATTCGGACTTCTTATTTTTTTTTTTAATTTAAATTATCTGTCGTAAACATTATGGGACGACATAAGGGGGGACAGCCATATGGGACAGCCGAAATGAAGTAGATTCAATTACGAGCTATAAATCAAGGCTAACAATTAATTTATGATTCGATATTGTATAACATTATTTCGGTTACATATCGTAAAGATCGTCATTTTAAATGCAAACAATTTAATTTGATGAAAGACAGTTATTATGCGAATCTGATTTCTGATTCTTTTATTTAAACTTTAAATTTATTTATATTTGAATATTTTTAAGTTATGCGTTAATACTTTATTACGCTAATTATTTAATGGAAAAAGTTTTAACCTTATAATCAGGGACCCGGAGCTGGAGCTGGAGCCCGGAGCCGGAGCTGGAGCTCTAAATTTTCCCCAGCTCCAGGGCTCCTTTAGTTTTTAATATTCTTTTAACTCTTTTTTTTTTTCAGTCTTTTAAATTTTTAGGCTCAAAATATTTTAATTACAGTAGAAGATATTTATAGCGCGATTCTATATAATGCAATTCTCCATATAACGCACAACTTCTCAGATGTAAACAATGAATTTTGCACGTAAGAAGCACCTGAAATCCCACATCGTAAAAATTGCTACTCTCTAGAAAACTACATTTGATACATTAATTCAACTTTATCTCCTTAATTCAAAACTTTTTAATGAAAAAAAATTGCTATTATTGCAATAAATACTATATTTTTGGAAATGAGTAATATAATGAATGATTGGGTCCAGGTATAGTTGGACCATGTTTTTAAAATAAACAATATAAAATGATCATATAATGCAAAAATTTATAATTTGGATAATTCCTGGTGACAAGAAGTGCAGTATAAAGATACTCTAATGTATTTTGGTATCTTTCAGATTTATATAGTCGTGTTTATAAGGTAAATTTAATGATGTGTGAAATGTGATCCATATAATGCAAAATTCTATATAACGCACAACCTTGCGTTTTTAGGTTTGCGTTATAAAGATCTTCTACTGTACATCATTATTCAGTATTTTAATTATATCATTTTTTAGGTTTTTATTATTATTATTAGAGAAGGAAACCTTCTCAAAACATGGTAACACTACTTTACTTCTACTTTCTACTTGAACTAAGTGACAACACTATTCGAAAACAAATATGGCCGCCTGTTGTTTACATGTGTAGTTGTACAATTTTGGCTGTTTGAAAAGTGTAGAAGAAGTTTAAGATTTTTGTGTTTAAAATTCCACCAAACTTTCTATTTTAAAAGCAAAAGCTAGATGTCATACTTTCTGAACAAGCAGTTGAAGTTTGATGAGAAGAAAAATGCATTTTGTCAGATCTTTAATGAGATAGAAAGTATTTGTGAGCAAAAAATTAAACGTGTAAATTAAAATCTGCAACTCAAAAGCGCGAAGTCGGAGCCGAGTTGGAGCCGGAGCCAGAGCTGGAGCCACAGTATTTTCTCTAGGAGCGGAGCTGGAGCTGGAGCTGGAGCATCAAAAATTGTTTGGTTCCAGGTCACTGCTTATAATACTGCAAGTGAAGACATAATTAATAGACATGATAAGTTTTGTAGAGGGTTATTTAGATTTGCATATCGAAAGATGGCGAGTTTGTGAAATGTGCTTCAGCTTGAAGAATGGCAATTATACTTTATTATAAACTAAAGGTAAGATTTAACTTTTTGTGATATAGGTTAAAGTTTTAAGATTTCAATATTAGTTTGATGTCACAAATCTTAGGGAAAGACGAATATTTTATTGCTCGATCTGTGACTGCCGTGCGTAAGCTAGCGGCCAGTTTGGTTGAAAGGAGAAAAGTTTGCTTTGAAAATTCGTAACAATCCGGTTCTTGTAGTTAATTTTACACTATAGAGGTCGCTAGAAAAATCATTCAGTATGCACATCTAAAAAGGTTGCCATTCGAATGATTTTGAGGCATGTAGTACCTAATATAGGTGGGAAGTATTGTAAAACCTGATAAATCAATTTTGAAGTAAAGAAAACATTTAATTTTCGAGATGTATGTTACAGTGTTCCTACACAATTTTCGTAAAAAAATTCCTTGACTTTTCCAGGTTTTCCCTGATTTTTTTTTTTTTAAATTTTCCTTGACCTTTCACTAAAAATTCGGCTTATATATTGTTGACAAACCCTTTACAATGGATAACTTCAATCTAGATAAAAGCTAAAAAAAGTATGCGATGTATAAATTTCTGATTGACTTGGAGCTTGGACTTGGAATAGGAACTGGAACAGAGTGCGTGGAGACTCTCCATACCTCTAATATAGCAATGAAATGTGGAGCAATTTATTGTCATAGCCAAAGTCTGGCAAGCAGAACACCAGAAACGCGTATAGGGAAAAACCGGCAAGATTATATATAAAAAAGGCCTTTACAGACGCCATACATTTTAAATACATAAACAGTTACAGTAAAAGAATAAATGAATAATAGGTAATGAGAAAGTTAATACAATAAAAAAATAAAATAAAGGGATAATTTACAAGAATATATACAAAATTTACAAAAGAATAAAATTTCTGATTTTTAATTATTTCTATTAATTATGCTATTGTTATACAGTTTACATAAATTTTATGTAAATATTTTATGTAATATATGTAATTATGTATTTTATGTAAATATGTAAATTTTATGTAAATACTTTAGATTGGATGAATAATTAATTAAAAATTTCTCCATTTACGACTCCCTGACCACTTCAAATATTTAAAAATTTCCTTGACATTTTCCGGACATTTTGCCTAACTTTTTGAATTCCCTGAATTTTCCCTGGCCCGTAGGAACCCTGTGTTAATGTTTTAGATTTTAATGACATTAAAACTTGCAACACCTGTAAAACTTAAAATAGTCATTGCGTCTGATCTAAATCATCAATCCTAACAACATGATGGGATAGGCAAGAAAGAGATTAAATTGGGTGTTTTATGTCAAGGCTAATATCAGTTTATGCTAAGAGGTTTTGTAAGGCTGTTTGGGCTACACGTTATAAAGGGTGTGATTTAAAATGCAAAATGTTTTGATTTAAAAGATAATAAAGAAAGATGTATATGTTAATGACACATACCTCTAAAGAAGTCGTTTAGGTGTGCGTTAATGTTTTAGTTTTTAATGGCATTAAAGTTTAAAACAAATGCATAACTTAGAATAGTCATTTCTGTCTGTAAGTTAAATCCTTTACCGCAAAAATCGATACTTTAAGAAAGAAGGAATTTAATTGTAAGTGTAAACCAAGGCTTATAATTAATTTACAAGAAATTTTGAAATTCCTTTATTATGGCTACATGTCATAAAGTGTGACATTTGAAACGATTTCCATTTGAAGAAGGGGCCATTCCATGCAAAATGAGAAAATCAGCTGTGGCACACATGTCACAGATTTTAATCAAAGTCAGTCTATAAGTAGATCATATCTATTTATGAGTAAATGTAAAACAATAGATTTCTGGATTGTTAATTTAAGTATTAAAATTTACATTAAAAGTGAATGTAAAATCGAGGTATTGTCTACGTGCTTAAAATTTCAATTTCTATTATTAGCCTTAGGAATGGAAAGAATATATTAAAAATTATTTATAATTAGGAATAAATGATAATTAACAGACTGGCGTAAGTTAGTAATTGTATTTTTATTTCGTATCGAGAAAAAAATTATTTTTGAAAATTTTTGAGGGAAAAAAGCAATATTTCTATTAATCCTTTACACACAAAAGACAGCCTTGACAAGTTGCAAATTGCTACACCTTATAGCTAAAAGTATATATTTGAAATATCGAAAGTTTCATTCTTGCATTTTTTATTCCTTAGTGAGGAAAAAAAAATAGTAAAAAATGTTGAGGGTAAAATGCAAAATTTCTATCACTTTTTTTTAAGTCAAGGAAAGCTTTATTAAACTTTTAAATTATTTGATATTACAGATAAATGTTTATACTTTAAATACAGAAACTTTTATTCTCGCTTTCAGTTTATTTTTCCCTCAAGAGAATTTTAAATTAGAGTAGAAAGAACTGACTGAGCTAAACGAAAAACTATATATCAATTCTAAATTCAAATAAAAAAAATTAGATGGCAGCACTAAATTTGTTTTCCCATGAAATCGTGCAATATTTTAAGATACGCGGGCGAATTCAAAGAGATGTAGAGAATGGAATGTAGAAAACATTACTATTTTGAACCCATTTTTCTTATGTTAGGAATCAAAAGGCAATCTTGAATTTTTTTTTAACGTATCATGGACTTATTAATCTTTATGTCTGTGCAATATTGTTAATGTCGGGCCTGTCCTTTATTTATTTTTTGCTTATACAGAAGAGGAAAAATCCTGATTTTGTAATTTTTTTTAAAGTTTCTAAGTTTTTTTGAAGATGAAGGAAATAAATGGCCACTTTAAAACTTGGGGAATTCGATCTACATATGACATACTACATCAGGCATTAATTTCACAGAGGTTTTTTAATTCCTTTGATTTTTATAACGTTTCTAATTTTCTCAAAATTCACAAATTTTCAATTTTTGCAACCAATTTATAAATAATCATGGTGTTACTAGATTATTATTACTCAGTAAATAAGAAGATAATTTTTCAGAGTTTACAAAATTATAAAAAAAATTCCTTTCTGTTAAACAGTTTTCAAGATACAGAACTTCAAACTTGCAACTTTGGACGATTGCGCACATGCCATTCTATATCACAAGTTTTTTAAATGTCCAAAACTGCTAAAAAAATTTATTTTTTGTCAAGATATTTTGCAGAGCATTATTTGAATATGAATTGAACCTGTGCATCGAATTTTATTAAAATTGGTTAGTATGTGGCCACGACTTTTTTTTAATTTTTGCTCATTTTACGTGGAATGACTCGAAGAAGACTTTATGTCCCGCTTTAATGATCTTTTTAAAAATCTAAATAGATTAATATATTTAAGTTTTTTTCCCCCCAGGAATGTGTTTATATATTTGAGGTGCACGTTAATATTTTAGATTCTAATGATATTAGTTTAAAACAAACGGATAACTTTAACGTAGCCTCATTTCCACCAGGTTAATTCACCTATCGTAAACACGATGAAACGGCCAAGAAGAAAGAGTTTTAATTATACAAGTCAAAGCTTATAATTCATTTCTGATAAGTGATTGTGTCAATTTATTTAGTCTACATATCTTAAAAAGTGCCATTTAAAATACAGACGCTTTTTATTTCAATAAATACATTAGTTTTTGAGCAGTATATTATTGTTTTACATTTTAATGGCATTTAAAGTTTATAACACCTGCATGATTTAAACTAATAGTTTACGCCTAAGCTAAATAATCTATTGTAAACGTGATGGGATGAACAAAAAGAAGTAGATTTAATTAAGCATTGTAAGTTAAGAATTGGAATTAAATTACAGTAAGAGATTGTGTAAGATTATATTGGCTATATTTTATAAAGAGTGTCATTTGAAATTCAAACAATTTCATTTGTAGAAAGACATTAGTTATAGCATTTTGACGTTTAATTTTTTCCCTTCTTTTTTTAGATTGTTTTATAGTTATGTATTGATACTTTATTATGTTAATTCTACACTCAAAAAAAGTTTTAACCTTCTACTATAAGTCAAGCATAATTTATAAATGAGAAAGCATAAAATTATTTGGATTTGCACATCGAAAGATGGCCACTTAGCGTGGTTTTGAACTAGAAATAAGATTCAGTTTGTTGAGATATGATTTTAAAGGCGTAAATTTTCAAAACACCTGCATATCTTAAAGAAGTTATAATTATCTGAGCTAAATAATGCATTGTAAAAATATATGAATGGGCAAGGAGAAGGAGTTTTAATTAAGTACACGAGTCAAAACATATAATTTATTTGTGATAAGAGATTGTGAAAGTTCGTTTGGGCTGCATTTTGTCCATTTGAAATTAAAACTGTTTTAATTTGAAGAAAAAATATGTGTTATACCCTTTAAAATCACTTTACTATTTTTATTAATTTAGATGTTATTTGGATTTAGGTGATATTTTAAAGGAATTGTTAATCTTGTTATACTTAATTTTAGCGGAAAGTTTTTAACCACATGCTTTAAGTCAGGGTATAACTAATAGAAGCGATGAGTTAGTACAAAGACATTTTGATTTTCAAATCTATAGATTGTCGATTTGATGGGGGGGGGGGGGGAGTATTCCGATTTAAAGGATGTCAATTATTAAATCATTTTACGTCAATAACTATAAGGGTGTAGCAGGAAGAAAGAGTTAATACATTTTTCGAAGCATATGCCAATGTTTTCGTAATATTATGTGCCAACAAGATAAAGTCATATGTAGTAAGCAGCATGTTGGGATGGATTTATTAATATTTTAGCATCTTTTTACCTCTTTAATTTTTTTAAATTAATATGAATATTTTTACGTCATATGTATTGGGGAAAGCAGGGTAATGACACTCAGCAGGCAATCTCGCTCACCCAAATGTCTCTAAACAGAATAGAATTGAAAACGTGCGATCGGTACCGGCACCTAGCGAACTTCATCGTAAAGTTCCCAGTAAGGATATAATAACCGTCGGGAGGAAAGTATTTTGTGTCCTCACGTTATTAGTTTGAAATTGTTTTATAATAAAATTCTACAACATCTAACTTGAAGGTAAGTGTACACTCTTATTTTCAAATGTTAATTTATTCATTATTTCTACAAAATATATACATTTAGCTGTACTTTCATGCTTTTATTTATTTTTGTAGTGCTTTGTTACGCCAACTATAAATAACGCCAACTTAAATCTTGTATTCAAATTTTGAGCGCAATTACCCTACCATGTCGGGCATTACCGCTCAATCCATTGTTAATTAAATAATACGATAAAAAAAATTTTAAAACTTTTATGCAAATTAGTTGTTTGCAAACTGTTCCTTATGCTTTGTAGTTATACTTCATTAATAAAATATTGATTTTTTGTGTAAATTTGACTAGCTATTCATGTTTTCCCTTAAGTGAGCGTCATTATCCTACTTTCCCCTAATACTTCATTATTTAAACATTCTAGTATATACAGTGACATCTGTTGTAGTGTTAGTGACGGACACATTTGTATTTTACATATATACACTGCCAATGTATGTCTTTTCAAATCAAATTTCACTGAAAACATTTTATATTTAATTGAATTTTTTATATATAATTATTTAACTAAATAGATCCCCATTGAAATTACGTTTTCAATATTCAAAACAGGCAAGGTAAAGACATCATATTTAGCTCACTTTTTACTAGTTTTTTGAAGTAGAAGTTGCCATTTCCCGTTTTCTTATTAACCATAGGATTAAACTGAAAATCTTGGTATCATAAGTGGTTTGCAATTTTGAGGTTTGGACATTCATAGCATCTCCAAACAAAGTATCTCAAAAAATATCATATTTTGTAAGGTTCTTTATATTTCCTACAGAAATTCAAGAATTATAGCATTGCATGCATCAGAAACACGTATTTATCCTTATGCTGTTGAAACTGTTATTAGCCCTTTTTGCATTCGAAGAGTGCATTTCAAGAATTTCTTTTTTTATTCGGAAATTTCGAATTCATACCAGAAATTCTACATAATAATTTTAGCTCTATTTAATGATAGATGTTTCGTGATTACACGAAGTAAAAATTCTTCGTTCGCAGGGATCGATCCAGGTGAAATTTGACAATTCTTTAACCACATTTTAGAAAATAAACAGATACAGAAACCAAACAAAAATTAAGTTATTACACACTCTAAAAAATTAATAAATTTATATAAGTTTTGAATTGAGAAAGGTTGTTGTATATTAATGTACAATTAACTATTTTCCACAAAACAAAAGAAAAAAATAAACTAAATACCTTTTTTCTGTAAAATTGTTTTACAGAAAAAGGAAATGAAAAGAATGTTTAATGATGCGTAAAATAATCTTGGTAATTCAAATATTCTTCAAATTCGATGTTTGGAGATGTAGAATGTTAAAAAGAAGCACTCTAGAAGTTCCGCAAAGTTGTTTTTATTTCTAAAATTATTTTCTATATTTCTGGAATTTATTATATTATGAATAATAGAAATTTTCAATTATATTTTCGTGGAAGATACCATTCCTCGGAATAATTAAAATATCACAAATGCCACAAGAATTTTAGCTGTCTTAACATCATCAACAGATAGAAATCTTAACAATGTTGAGGCAAGCCACTATGTGACACCAAAAATAAAATAATAATATTATTGTATAACTAATGTGGTATCAGTTGATATTTTTTATTTCAAAAGTTTGCAATGATGTTGAAGAATAGATTCTGGATATCATTAAAATACGTCTTTTATGTTGATACTATAAGAATTTAATAAATACTTCAAATCTAATTTAATAAGACACATTTTATAAAGCACATAAGTTGAAACATTTGCCTCTTGTTAAAAGAGGGGGACAAATAGAAACAATAAGCTCTATAAAATAGAAAAAAGAGACAAAGCTATAGTCAATTTTACCCTAATATATGGTATTTACATAAAGAAATAAAGATAGTCGTTTAAATACTGCGTGGTTATATATATTTAAAAAAAAAAAAATCTGATGTGAGATGCAACTTAAAATTTGAACTTGAATTGATGTCTGTAAAATAAAAGCATCAATATTTGCTGAAACGAATGTTATTAATATTAATTAAAGAAATTTTAAAGTGTCCATTACTCCCAAATAAACAATTTCACAGATTGAGTGCATCCAGAGAAAGAATGAAACACATTGTATGTATACTTTGTTTTAATTAATATTACTTATGAACAATTTTTTTCGTGACGATTAAACATATAGGAGCTTACAAATTAATGCGGACTCCAAATCACTATGAACGCCTAAAACAGAATCAAAACTCAATTTGGGTACTTCTCTGCTAGGGGAAAAAACCACCACCTTAATCTGAAATCAAAATGACAGCTCTACTGAAAGCGGAAGGGAATAAAGTAGCCAATTATATTTATGTTTATATATAAGTATTTTCACAAAAAAATTTGATACATTTATGACCATATTTTGTATTTTATGACATTTCTGTATAAATACCTGGAATCTGGACCTTGGATTTATCGTCAATTTAAAACTTCCAATCTATGCATTTTTTAAACAGATAGCAATTTGTTCTAATCAGTAACATTCCATATCGTTTATTCACTGCAGCTACTTTCTGCCAGGTTACGCCTTTTCCCCGAATTCTTGAATTCTGTCAACTCAACTCGCCATAGAAAACAACACCAACACTCTCAACCCTTAAGCCGTACTCAATTACTCTTTACGTCGGAGAAAAAGGGTTCGGGCGGGGGCCGTAAAACTGTTTAGGGCCTTTCCAAGTTCAGCCCACCGAGTCCTTGAGGGCGACGCCCAGGACACGCAGAATTCTTCAGACAAGGGGTGCACCAACTGTTGCATGCACATTTCGCGGGGTGTGCCACAAGTGCACGTTCCGAAAGGTAAAAGAATAAAAAATGAAAAGAGGATTTCATGGGTTAAATGCATAAAACGAGGACAAGCAAAGTAAGTGAAGGGTGGGGGAGTATCAAAGAATAAAAAGAATTTTCTCCAAAGAGTTCGAAGGCTGACAGTAAGAAAGCAAAACTGGAAGTGTTGGCAAATTTAATTTCTTCACAGTAGAAAATTTAATTGCTGCTAGAAAATTTCGCGATTTCGCTGTTTTTATAGTTAGCAGTTAGCACATCTGATAAAATGCATGAAGTTCAAGCAAAAATGTTGCTTTATTTGTTTGTATGTTTGTTTGTAGGTTGGTTAGCTTGTTAGTCGTATAGATAGTGTTACCAGACGTACCGATTTTCAAAAGGTCCAACACCTACCACGTTGTACACCAAAAGTCCCAATTTTTTATGATACACAAATTCTTTTAAATTTCTGCCGCATGAGCTTGTCCCAAAAGGTAAAAGAAAAAAAAAATGAAAAGAGGAATTTATGGGTAAAATGCATAAAACGAGGACAAGCGAAGTAAGTGAAGGGTGGGAGAGTAATAAGAATTTTCTCCGAAGAGTTAGGAGGCTCAAGGAAGAAAGCAAAACTGGAAGTGTTGGCAATTTTTATTTCTTCTCGATAGAAACTTTAATTGCTGCTAGAAAAATTCCCGATTTCACTGGCGGTATGTATAGTTAGCATAGAATCTGGTGGAAATATATAAAATTCAAATAAAAATACTGCTTTATTTGTCCATGTGTTTCCTTGTAGGTTGGTTGGCTTGTTAGGTGTATACATACATTTAGACTCTTGACCTTAAGAGTCTACACTAGTCACGCAAAGACACTAACAAGCTGATATTAAACCTATAGGAGCGTTCTTTTCAAATTTATATCTTGCATTTTAATTTTTTTTCTTCTTGCATGGGATACCTGAGGTCAATATCTAATGCCGTGCGTTTCTACTTTTTCGATTTTGGTTGCATATTTTTTTATGGGGCTATTTTCAATTTCGGAACCAATTCTGAAATAAGTACTTTATACGTTAAAAAAAAAAAAGTGCAACCAAAATTTAAAAAGTAAAAACACACAACGTTAGGTATTCTACCTAACGTTGTGTGTTTTTACCTCAGGTATCCTATGCAAAATAATAATAATAATAATAATAATAATAATAAAAGTAAATAAATAAAAATACACTCATGTCCAAAAATTAACGGTAAGTGACCAGACGCTTTCGACTTTGCACTTTTTGTTGAATATCTACTGAAATTCTTGAAGAATTGTTCTTCAACTTCTAGGATGTCAAGAGCATGTTTGACTTTATATTCCTCAGTGAAGATTTAGTCGAGAGGAAAACTAGGAGACTAATAATAAATTTAATGATAAAATAATATTTGCGATCATCTACTTAGCGGGAAATGCAGAAAATGGTCTGTCACTGTGTTAACTGACTATTTTGGTCCTGTTCAATTTTTGTGTGCATTTGTGTAAGCATAGCATTCATATTCGTGAAGATATTAACGTATCTGTGAAAATTCAAAAGTTGTTTGTTTATAGAGTACAGAGTTTTCAACCAAATTTAACACAACTTTCCGAAAACCTGCCAAAAAACAGCAAAAACAGTATACTATAATTAAAACATGAGTATATTGAATGTTTGATAAGATATGGGCATTTGTATAAAATAATTTTTAACTGTGCATGCGTGAAGTATTCCAAAATTTTTATTTCATAATTTGGTAGTCAGATATTTTGGAAAACTTCTATAAAAAGTCCTGTCAAATATTAAGAAAACTCAGGAAGATACAGTGAGCTGATTGCAAAATGGGAGAAAATCCTCATAATAAAGATTCTTTTTGAAAGCAACTGACTATACCGCGCCCTATCTTTCTGAATTTTTGCGATATTTGACTGGACATTTTATATAAGTTGCCTTAAATAGTTTACTACCAAATTATGAAATAAAAATTTGGAATCTTCCATGCATATTAAAAATTATTTCATGCAAATGTCCATATCTCAACAAATATTCGATATATTCAGGTTTTAATTGCAGTATGCTGTTTCTACTGTTTGTTCTCTGTCATGTTTTCGTTAAGTTGTATTAAATTTGGATGAAAACTCTGTATGCTATAAACAAAAACCTTTTGAATTTTTCACAGACGCGTTAACATCTTCACGAATGTGAGTGCTATGTTTGCACAAATACGCACAAACGTTGAACAGGGCTCAAATAGTGATTTAACACGTGACAGACCATTTTCAGCATTTTCTGTTACATCGGCAACCACAAATATTATTTTATTATTAAATTTATTAATAGCCCCCTAATTGTCTTCCCGATTGTATCTTACTGAGAAATATGAAATCAAACATGTTCTTTACATCCTAGAAGTTCAAGAACAATTCGTCAAGAATTTCAGTAGCGATTCGACAAAAAATGTAAAATCGAAATCGTCCGGTTACTTCCCCTTAATTTTTGGACATGAGTGTATTAAAATGAAAGCGAGAAATCTGAAAAGAATGGTCTGGTTCGGGTTAATTTAAAAATTTCACGAGTCGAAAGTCTTCTTTTCGTAAATAGCCTAAAAACACCGATTACTACGTGCTGTCAAAGTCTTCTTCCTTCCAAATCGTTTTATTTTGTCTTCAGAATCTTTTCAAATTGTGACATTCTGAATGGCAGCTTTGGAAGGTTTCATTTTTATATTTTTGAAACGAATTTTGATATGTTATCTTTTGATGCATTTTAAAAATAATTCCTTGCTAACAAACAATTAACGAATCGAAAGGGAAATTGATGAAATTAGATAATCATGACTTTGCTCTACACTCTCAGAAAAAACTTCAGAAAAAACGTTTGCTCTTCAATTTTCACGGGCAACAGCCTTATTTGATAAAAAAAACGGCCTGATCCACTAAAAAAATACGGTACGACTCCATACGTTTTCCTCCGCTAGGGTGTAATCCTTCATTTTAGTCGTGTTTTGAAAAATAATGTCACTTAACCGCGACCGTAATATATTTTTTAACTCTCCAAAAAAGCGATTCTGTGATGATTATCCAACGTGCTACGGAACAGCAAATAAAGTGTTATTGTGTTTTGAAATACATTATATCTTTGCCCCGTAAAATTACGGGCTGCACAAAATGATGGGCATGGATTTTTTTTTTTTACGGTGTATGACTGGAATCTCTGCTGTCGGCCTCTTCCCGTAATTTTACAGGGATATTTTTAACAGTGTATCGTGATAAAATTATGAAACTTTCGTAAATTTTGATTTTTTTTTTTATATATATATAAACTTTCTACCTCTTATTCTTTGAATGTTATCTCTTTCTGTTGGTATCAGTGAAACAAACTTCATTGTTAAAAGTTTCACATAAACATGAAAACAAAATCGTATATCATTTTCCTTTATTGCTGTCAATTTTCTTGACTCGGTCATGAACTGTAACCTTTCGGCCTCAATATTTGGGAAATAGAAAAGTTCAGTAATTTTTCTTTCAGATTCTATAGACACACCTATTATAGATTCTATGTTTAGTGTATGCCAGTTGTCTCCCTTTTCCATTAGTTAATTAATTATTAATTATTCCGAATAATAAGGTTTCAATTATTGTAATTGTAAATAAAAAAAACATCTGTAATACGAAAATATGTTTTAAGGCGGTTCTCAAATTCTCTACTCAACAACGTGAAACTTTCTGACACATTTTGTGACTAAAATGTAACAAATTTACTTATTTCATATTAAATTATCAAGTTGCAATATTTAACCAAAAAATAGGAAGGAATTGAAAGAATAAAGATCTGTAAAACAACAACGAATATTAGAGGGGAAAGAAAAGAAATGGTACAAAATAAAATAACTAAATTAGAGTACACAGACACACACACACACAAAAAAAACTTTTTAAAGGAAACAAAAACTAAAAATCTACATTATATAGTAGACTCCCTCAAATCCACAACCCTAAAATCCGCACAAGTGTAAACAATGAAACTTTCAGGTCAGATATAGAGTCAAAATTAGAGACTTTTTTTTTTTTTTTGTATTATTCTGCACATATTTTAAATGCAATTCTCATTAATATGACTGAACTCATGCTTTTTCATGAAGGAAGTAAAAATTTATTTCTGAAAAAAAAAAATCAAGATATTGCTGATATTTTTGGTAATCACAATCTTTTTGTCAAATATATTATATAAGCTTTTTTGGTTATAAAGTCTGGCTAAACCTGAAATAAAACTTTCTTATTTTATGAGTTTGATGTGAATTAGTAGGATACTTTTATGAGACAAGTTGCATTGAAAAATTCAAGAAAAATGTATCTTTATGGTGCATATTTAATTATAATTATTAATTATTTACTTCACGTTTCTTTATAATAATTTAAGCATTTTTAAATCCTCTTAATTTTTATTATTTTAGTTTATTACTTAATTATTTTAATATTCTATTATATTGTAAGTATTCATTATAATTCCAATTGCATTATAATATTCAAATTATCCTTCTATATATAAAAAAAAAGTAATGATTTGGAAATGAACCAATGAAAATCTGCGTAGATACTGCGAAACGCAGCTGATTGGTCAGTGCTTTCTGACGCTATACCAAGGGAGAGATCCGGCTCTGTCGCCAAACATAGCCAAGTTTCTCGCCAACTTGGCGATATATCGGCAAATTTGGCGACCAAAATTAGTCGCCAAAAGCGAAGCTAACTTGGCGCTATTTCCAGTATTTCGCCAAATTTCCATAGCCTCCCATTCAAATCCAATAGGGCTTACTTGCTTGCAGAAAATTAACAAACTGAGATATTTCAATGCAACAAAAACTAATATTAGCTTATGAATAGAGCTTAATTGATCTATTTATTTTTAAGCACAAACACTACTTATTTACAATATTCGTCACACTATATATATAATTTTTATTTAATTTGAAATTATTCAAATAAATTATAAACTTTACCTTTTTTTAATAAATTTATGTTTAATAATTATTTTAATTATGAAACTCTGTAAGCTCTAAAGATTACCTGCTTGGAGATAAGGCAATAAAATCTTCAGGAGTTGGGGAGGAGCGCGTTTATACCAAGTGGGATCTAAAAATTGAATGCATAGAAAATGAGGAATCGCGGAGTGATCCAGAATGGAAACGCGAAATAATTTCTTCTGGAGTTGGCTAGAAAATAGGGTTTGCTTTGCGATACCGAACGGAATCTACACGGGATTTGGTGAGCATAGCGAGCAGGGGGGGGGGGGGGGGCTCGTAGTGTTTTAAAAATGTAAACAAAACAATGACCAGAAATCCGCAAAATTCTAAAATCCGCACAACCTCTAGTCCCAAATAGTGTGGATTTGAGGAAATCTACTGTATTAACTTATATTTACAATTTTAGGAAGCAGTAAAAAAGGCTTATGCAGAATGGCCGTAAAAGAATGTCCCGGTTATAAATTATAATAGTTAATAACTTTATAACTTTATAACTTAAAGTTAATAATAATAACTTTAAGCGCTGTAGAGTATTGGTTCAAGATCACAAATAAAGAATATATCACACTGTTTTAGATAAGCGCATGCGCGTGGACTGTTTTGTTATTGACTCTCGTGCAGTGCCACATACGCAAAATGGCGACTCCTGAGCGTAAAGCATTATTGCTGGGCTGAAGATTTAAAACCATACGCTACCGGAAAAAACTTCCTTTGGGGCTTTATAAAAGATCTTGTCTACATTCCGCCGCTTCCTAATGATTTGCCAGAGTTGAGACATAGGATTGAAGAGGCTATTGCTTCCATTACCCCGGACGCCCAGATTTGTTAACCGAAGTGTGGGAAGAATAGGGTGTAAAAAAATCATGATTAAAAAAAAAAAAAAAGATTTTTTATTTAAATCAGATTTTTTTTATTATTATTTAAATCGGATTTTTATGATTTTTTTCCTTGTGTTAAAATACGGAAAAGCTTCTACTAATTTTAGGTTTCTAAAATAATTAAACTTCTAATTGCTAACATAATCTGTGTTTTAAGCTTTAATTAATTATAATTATTACTTGTTAATTACAGTAATCATAAAAACTTCTATAATTTTCTAAAGTCATGAGAAATACTGTGGTTTGGGGAATTTCGTTACAAGAAATCTATATACAACAAATGGAGGTAAATTTCACTATTTTTTATCTTCCTTTTATTGCCGAAACGTCAGTGAAGGCTTACTGTGGAGACACGAAAAGTTTTGGTTTCCGTTAGTCTGTCTGTCTGTTAGTCTGTCTGTCTGTTCCGCGATAACTGCCTCAAAAAGCATCCGATCGGCTTGAAATTCACTGGGCATGTTGATGAGGTACCCGGATTTAGCTGTATAGTTTTTGGTTAAATTTGGTTCATTCGTTCGGGAAATATGGAACATTTTATTTTGCTCTATAATGCTTTTCAATGGCAAGTCAGACGATTTTCAGATTTTCATTTGTTGAAAGAAATGGCTCATATGAAAAATGGATTTAAATGGTAAATTTTTTATGCTGAAATTTTTAAATAACATTATTAAATTATTCCAATAAATTATGTCAATATATTTGCGAGATTTTTTTAATTAGGTTTATAATATTGGGGGGAATTTTATGCATGTTTTCCAATAATATAAAGGATTTTGTTTTATCAAATTGACATAATGCATATTTCATTTTTTTTTCTTTTCATTCTCTGTTGCCTAGCAACGTATTAGGTCCTAATAATATTAGTATAATTGCGTGTATAATGCTTGAGTAAAGCCAACGTCAAAACGGATGAATTAATGCATTTGTATCTTTGCATATCGATGGATTTTAGCCCAGAAATAAAAATAGGCAATATTTCATTTATTTTATTGAAATATTTTGCTTAAAAATACAAAAGTTCATTATTTTCATAGAGAATAACGTAACATTTTCCCATAACATTTACCAATATTTCTTTAATTGTTGCCAAGAAAATCAAAACCCGGAATAATATTTTCTTTTAAACAATTTTCAATTGAAATGTTTTGTCGTGAAACAGGAAAATGAAAAATAAAATTAAGAATAGAAAAATTAATATGGCTGCATATTAAAAATAAAAAGGAAACTCTCGAGTATTTCTTAATATAACAAGATGAAAAGTTTTGAGTAAGTACGCATAGTAGGTGAATTAGACGTCATTTATCGAAAACAAAGATGCTGGAATAAAAAGATCTTGGGTAAAATAAAATTAACTATTATTCACGGAGGAAAGCGATAGATGGAGATGCAGTAAGCCGTAAAAACAGTTTGCAATACGATGTGCGTTATCGCTCAGATTTAAATGCCCTCATTCGGCCCAAACAAAACAAGCACGTGGAACAGGGACCAAATTCTTTGACTTCATCCGTTTTTTTTTTTTTTTTCCTTTTAAGCAGGTCTTTGTGTTGTGCCGAATGTAGCGGATTTTAAGGTTACATTTTTGGCGTTACTTCAAGATTTATTGTCTGTGTACGGTTAACATGAATATTTTATTTTAAATTTAAATTTTATTAATTTATAAAAAAAACTTATGCTTATCCTTATAAATCACAGCGTAAAAAAAAATAAATCTAAGATATACTATAACCATCCGCACAATCAATAAAAAATTACGAATGTAAATTTAAATAGACTACGGAGGGTTCAGGGGGGCTCTGCCCCCCTGAAGAAATGCAATTTTTGATTTAAAAAGTTACCAGAATAAGTAGCTCATCAGAATTTCAGAACATCAATGTACAACCACTTGTTTAACACTTTTAATTTCTGAAACTTTACGAAGCATCTTGTATGCTCATAAATATTTATGTAATTTGAAAACTTTAAAAAGCGATTTGTAGGAAGTTGAATATTATGCAATGAGTGTTAAAAAACAATGACTTGCAAAGATGACGTTGAGGCTCCTGATCTGCAGATTTACTAGTTGCCGAAACGTCAGTGAAGGCTTACTGTGGAGACACGAAAAGTTTTGGTTTCCGTTAGTCTGTCTGTCTGTTAGTCTGTCTGTCTGTTTCGCGATAACTGCCGTAAAAAGCATCCGATAATCTTAAAATTAAGGATGCATGTTGGTGAAATCCCCGGATTTAGCTGTATAGTTTTTGGTTAAATTTGGTTCATTCGTTCGGAATATATAGAACATTTTATTTTGCGACTTAATGCTTTCCTATAGCAATTCAGACGATTTTTCCATTTTTATTTGTTGAAAAGAAATGGCTCATATGATTAAAGGATTTAAATGCTAAATTAAGGATGATGAAATTTCCTAATTAGAACCATACATTATTCATAGTAGTTTGAAATTTTGTGTATACATTTGTCAGAGTTTTTAAATTCGTTGTATAACTTTTAAGGAGGGATTTTATATATGTGTTTCAATAATATAAAATATTTTTTTAATATAAATTTTCTTTTTAAGCACATATTTAATTGTTTTTATTATCTTTTAACTGTTACCTAGCAGCGAACTACACCTAAAAATATCGTAAATGTGAAAGTATGTGTAATTGTTTGAAGTTAAATCAAAGTCAAAAGGGACGAATTAATGCCTTTGTGTCTTTACATATAGATGGAATTTACCACAGAAATAAAGAAAGACTATGTTCTATTTATTTTGTTCAAATATTTTTCTTTTAAATTAAAAAGTTCATTATTTTCATAAGGAATAAATCGACATTTTGCTATGAAATTTAACAATCATTTTTCTTTTTTTTGCCGTTGCCACGAAAATTCAATCCCGGAATAAAAATTTATCCTAAACAGTTGATTTGAAAGATTTTTATGTGCGAGAGGAAAATGAAATAAAAAATAGACATGAATACGCCTTCATATTAGAAATAAAGTGAAAATACGAAAAGAAGGTGAATTTGATCTCATATATCAAAAATAAAACAAATACGCTTTGAGGTTGAAATAAAAAGGGCTTGTGTTATGATACTAATTCTTATTATTAAAAAAAAAATGTTACTAATATCTCATGGTTTATCGTCTGCACACAGCTAACAGAAATGTTAATTCTTAATCGAAAATTCCAATGAGAAAAAAAAACTTTTGAAGAGCAAATACATAGTAAATATCAAAATTATGCACCGCAAAATTATCGCTGTCGAAAATGACGTCATTGTACCGGGAAATAAATATTTTCATCCTTAAAAACCAAGCATTAACTAGATTGCCTGAAAAAATGTTTTTTGACGGGCGTTACTTCTTAATGCCGCCTCATTTCAGAAAATATGAATGAAAATTATTTTATTTTTAAAGGAAATTACATTTTCATTCATAAAACCTAAACGTTTAATATAATTGCGTCAATGTAAATCCTTTTCTGTGTTACCAGTATTGAAAAATAAGGCTCGGAAGTGTAAAAAGAAATCTAAGATTTGCGCTAACCATTAGCGCAATCAATAAAAAGTTACGTATGTAAATTAATAAGACCACGGAGGGTTCAGGGGGGCTCCGCCTCCCTGAAGAAATCTACTTTGTTATTTAAAATATATACCAGAATTAACAGCTCATGAAAATTTCGAAATATCTTTCCATAACGTTTTTAATTTAATGCTTCTAATGTCGGAAAACTTCGTATTTTTTATTCTTATAAATAATTACATAATTTGGAAACTGTAAATTGCGGTTTGCAGGAAACTGAATATTACCAAAGTGTGTCTAAAAACAAGGACTTGCAGAGCTGACGTTGAGGCTCCTGATCTGCAGATTTACTAGTTGCCGAAACGTCAGTGAAGGCTTACTGTGGAGACACGAAAAGTTTTGATTTCCGTTTGTCTGTCTGTCTGTCTGTCCGTCTGTTCCGCGATAACTGCCGCAAAAAGCACCCGATCTGCTTGAAATTAATTGGGCATATTCGTGAGATACCCGGACGTAGCTGTATAGTTTTTGGTTAAATTTGGTTCATTCGTTCGGAAAATATGGAAGATTTTATTTTTCTTTATAATGCTTTTCTACGGCAAGTCAGACGATTTTCAAATTTCGATTTGTTGAAAGAAAATGGCACGTTTGATTAATGGATTTAAATGTCAAATTATGGATACTAAAATTCCAAATAAAGGTTTTAAATTATTCCTATTATATTGAAGTTTTATCAATATATCTATAAGATTTTTTTATTTACGTGTATAATGTTTTGAGGACATTTATACATGTATTCCAATAATATAAAGAATTTTTAAATTAATTTTCTTGTTTTACATGATACATATTTCTTTTTTTTTTCCTTTTCTTCGTTGCCTAGCGACTGTTATTAATAGCCTATCATTGCGTCAAATATGAATGAAGTTAGTAAATTACGTTAATTTTGTTGCAGGTACTATTAAAAGGCTATCACAAAAAATATTTTATCGCGCCAAATCAATGCAATTTATGCAGTTAACAGTGCGCACGATAATGAATTATTTTCCAGTAGATTTATAGATCTCCAGATATGCCTATTTTGGGGGGCTTTTAATATGTTATTGCTATCGCATGGATTAGGATGTTTAAACTAATGTTTAACCATGCTATAAGTGAAAAAAAAGTACGGTTAAAGGCATGTAAATCCTTTTTAACACTTTCCAACATGGATGAAAAGTATTTATGACTTCAGTTTTTCTATCTGTCGCCAGCCGTGTTTCTCTACGTGCTCTAACTCGCGTAAATATAGTCGGGATTACATGTAATTGATATACGTTATTGAGGTTTGCCAAAGTATGTTTGGTATTAAAAATGAAGAGTGTAGCATTCATAGCTTAATTACAGGGGCACTCAAAACTATTCCGTTACATTATAGTCTTTGGGAAAAATCGTCTGCGGTGTATTTTAATAATGTTACACAATTTTAAACGTAATGAAATTTATATACTTTATTAAGGTGCACTAGAACCTGGTTACTATAAAATATGTTATGTGTAGCACTTACAGCATGCGTACAGGTAACTCAAAAGTATTCATAATATTACAATCTTTGAAGAAAATCCTTTTGTGGCGTTTTTTAATGATGTTACTCTGTTACAAAATAATAAAATTGATATGTATTTTTGAAACATTTTTGTAGTATATGGGGTGCAAAGCATATGTTTTTTTCAGGGTCACACAAAAGTGGTCGATTAAAATGTGGTCTACGGGGGAAAAAAACTCTTCGCAGCTTATTGTAACACATTAGCGACGGGAAACGAAAATTCTCGTTTTTATTCAGAATACATCATTGGCTAAGGGAGTGACTTCTACCTTACAGAAAAGACATTTATATTGTGTTGTCCATATTTTTTATAGATTGTAAGACATTATATATTACATCCGTACATTGAAAGATATTTACTGCTGCATAAACATGAAAAACATATCTCAGAAACCAATTTCCGAGACACTTTCAGAAGAGGGAGGAGCTTCTACTGTTTTTAAACCCAGATTTAATTAAATTGCCTGTCGTCAGTGTGTTAATTGTGTTGCACTAATTCAAACATTAGGAAATTAAATTACATTACTGTGGTTGACTACAAGAAGCTTGAATATGATTTGTATCGTATTTATCGTTCATTTATAGGGTCACATAAAATATTTCGGATACAGTTCTGGTCTATTAGGGATGATTGCTGAAGAGCATTTTCGATTATGGTGTGCGTTTTAACGTTAAGTAAATTTGTGCTTAATAAGTAGTGCTTAAATATTGTATAGACCATGTACAGGGATACACAAATGAATTCGTAAGTATAAATGAAAATGAGCGCGAATTGCTTCAGTGTTTTTTTTTGTTTTGTTTTGTTTTGTTTTGTTTTTTTGAGTTATGTATTTCCCAGCCCAATTACATTTAGTATACTAACAAATGTTTGCAGAATTTAAATAGAACCATATACAGGACTCCGCAGAAACTGGATATATGGTGCACACTATGCATACTAATCCCCGGAAATGTGATATGAGCAGTTTTAAGAGGGTTTTTTGTCTGCATTAAATTTAAATGTTATAGACGACGCGTAAAAATCTTCACGTAATATACAGGGCTGTAGAAAAGAATTCATGTACGTTTCCGTCTATTGGGAGAATTTACTAAAGGACATTAACACAATTAATTGATAATTACAAATGTAAATTAAATTACACTACGAAGGGATTCAGGGGGGCTCTGCCCCCCCTGAAGAAATCTACTTTATTATCTAAAAATTACCAGAATAAGTAGCTCATGAGATTTTCAGAATACCATTACATAACAAGGGGTTTAATTTAACGCTTCTAATGTCAGAAACCTTCGAAATATTTTTTCGTTTTATAAATGTTTATGTAATTTCAAAACTTTAAATTTCGTTTTTTGTAGAAAGATTAATATTACTCAAAGGATGCTAAACACAATGAATTGTAGAGCTGACGTTGAGGCTCCTGATCTGCAGATTTACTAGTTATTGCCGAAACGTCAGTGAAGGCTTACTGTGGAGACACGAAAAGTTTTTATTTCCGTTTGTCTGTCTGTCTGTTCCGCGATAACTGCCGCAAAAAGCATCCGATCAGCTTGAAATTAATTGGGCATGTTGATGAGGTTCTCGGACTTAGCTGTATAGTTTTTGGTTAAATTTGGTTCATTCGTTCGGGAAATATAGAACATTTCATTTTGCTATGTAATGCTTTTCTATGGCAAGCCAGACGATTTTCAAATTTTCATTTGTTGAAAGAAATGGCTGATATAAAAAATGGATTTAAATGGTAAATTTCGGATGCTGAAATTTTTAAATAAGATTATTAAATTATTCCAATTAGTTTGAAATTATGTCAATATATTTGCGAGATTTTTTAAATTAGGTTTATAATTTTGGGGGGGAACTTAATGCATGTTTTCCAATAATATAAAGCATTTTGTTTTATCAATTTGACATAATACATGTTTCATTTTTTACCTTTTCTTTCATCAGTTGCCTAGCAACGTATTTGGTCTTAATAATATTAGTATAAATGCGTCTATAATGTTTCAGTAAAGCCAACGTCAAAACGGGTGAATTAATGCATTTGTATTTTTCATATAGATGGATTTTAGCCCCAGAAATAAAAATAGGCAATATTTTATTTATTTTATTCAAATATTTTGCTTAAAAATACAAAAGTTCATTATTTTCATAGAGAATAATGTGACATTTTTTCATAAAATTTATCAATGTTTCTTTAATCGTTGCCAAGAAAATCAAAACTCTGAATAATATTTTCTCTTAAACAATTTTCAATTGAAAGATTTTGACGTGAAACAGGAAAATGAAAAAAAAAAATTAAGAATAAAAAAATTAATCTGGCGACATATTGGGAATAAAAAGAAAACTCTCAAGTATTTCTTAATATAACAAGAAGAAAGGTTTTGAGTAAGTACGCATAGTAGGTGAATTAGACGTCATTTATCGAAAACAAAGATGCTGGAATAAAAAGATCTTGGGTAAAATAAAATTAACTATTATTCACGGAGGAAAGAGATAGATGGAGATGCAGTATGCCGTAAAAACAGTTTGCAATATGATGTGCGTTATCGCTCAGATTTAAATGCCCTCATTCGGCCCAAACGGTTAACATGACGGTTAACATGAGGATTTTATTTTAAATTTTAAATTTATTAATTTATTTAAAAAAAAAAAAAAAAAAAAAAAAAAAAAAACATATGCTTATCCTTATAAATCACAGTTAAAAAAAAAAATCTATGATATACTATAACCATCCGCACAATCAATAAAAAATTACGAATGTAAATTTAAATAGACTACGGGGTGTTCAGGGGGGCTCTGCCCCCCTGAAGAAATGCAATTTTTGATTTAAAAAGTTACCAGAATAAGCAGCTCATCAGAATTTCAGAACATCAGCGTTTAACCACTTGTTTAACACATGTAAATTCTGAAACTTTACGAAGTATTTTGTATTCTTATAAATATTTATGTAATTTGAAAACTTTAAAAAGCGATTTATAGGAAGATGAATATTACGCAATGAGTGTTAAAAAACAATGGCTTGCAAAGATGACGTTGAGGCTCCTGATCTGCAGTTTTACTAGTTGCCGAAACGTCAGTGAAGGCTTACTGTGGAGACACGAAAAGTTTTGATTTCTGTTAGTCGGTCTGTTAGTCTGTCTGTCTGTTCCGCGATAACTGCCGCAAAAAGCATCCGATCGGCTTGAAATTCACTGGGCATGTTGATGAGGTACCCGGACTTAGCTGTATAGTTTTTGATTAAATTTGGTTCATTCGCTCGGGAAATATGGAACATTTTATTTTGCTCTATAATGCTTTTCTATGGCAAGTCAGACGATTTTCAGATTTTCATTTGTTGAAAGAAATGGCTCATATGAAAAATGGATTTAAATGGTAAATTTTTGATGCTGAAATTTTTAAATAACATTATTAAATTATTCCAATAAATTTTGTCAATATATTTGCGAGATTTTTTTAATTAGGTTTATAATATTGGGGGGAATTTTGTGCATGTTTTCCAATAATATAAAGGATTTTGTTTTATCAATTTGACATAATGCATATTTCTTTTTTTTTTCTTTTCTTTCTCTGTTGCCTAGCAACGTATTTGGTCCTAATAATATTAGTATAATTGCGTGTATAATGTTTGAGTAAAGCCAACGTCAAAACGGATGAATTAATGCATTTGTATCTTTGCATATCGATGGATTTTAGTCCAGAAATAAAAATAGGCAATATTTCATTTATTTTATTGAAATATTTTGCTTAAAAATACAAAAGTTCATTATTTTCATAGAGAATAACGTAACATTTTCCCATAACATTTACCAATATTTCTTTAATTGTTGCCAAGAAAATCAAAACCCGGAATAATATTTTCTTTTAAACAATTTTCAATTGAAATGTTTTGTCGTGAAACAGGAAAATGAAAAATAAAATTAAGAATAGAAAAATTAATATGGCGGCATATTGGAAATAAAAAGAAAACTCTCGAGTATTTCTTAATATAACAAGATGAAAAGTTTTGAGTAAGTACGCATAGCAGGTGAATTAGACGTCATTTATCGAAAACAAAGATGCTGGAATAAAAAGATCTTGGGTAAAATAAAATTAACTATTATTCACGGAGGAAAGAGATAGATGGAGATGCAGTATGCCGTAAAAACAGTTTGCAATACGATGTGCGTTATCGCTCAGATTTAAATACCCTCATTCGGCCCAAACAAAACAAGCACGTGGAACAGGGGCCGAATTCTTTGACTTCATCCGGTTTTCTTTTTCTTTTTTTTTTCTTTTTTTTTTTTTTTTTTTAAAGCACGTCGTTGTATTGTGCCGAATGTAGTGGATTTTAGGGTTACATTTTTGGCGTCACTTCAAGATTTATTGTCTGTGTACGTTTAACATGAATATTTTATTTTAAATTTAAATTTAATTAATTTATATAAAAAAAAAAACTTATGCTTATCCTTATAAATCACAGCGTAAAAAAAAATCTAAGATATACTCTAACCATCCGCACAATCAATAAAAAATTACGAATGTAAATTTAAATAGACTACGGGGGGTTCAGGGGCGCAGAGCCCCCTGAAGAAATGCAATTTTTGATTAAAAAAGTTACCAGAATAAGTAGCTCATCAGAATTTCAGAACATCAATGTATAACCACTTGTTTAACACTTTTAATTTCTGAAACTTTACGAAGTATCTTGTATGCTCATAAATATTTATGTAATTTGAAAACTTGTAGGAAGTTGAAGATTTGTAGGAAGTTGAATATTATGCAATGAGTGTTAAAAAACAATGACTTGCAAAGATGAGGTTGAGGCTCTTGATCTGCAGATTTACTAGTTATTATTATTATTATTATTATTAAGCAGAGACTTTTGGGATTATTAGCATTCAGTGCTTCAAATAAATAAAAAAGAAAGTTTTGCCGCCCTTTCAATTCCTAATTAGTTTCTTTATTCAGTGTATATGAGTTAAAACAATTTATTCAACCTTTATCAAAGAAGCTCTTTCTGTAATTAACATTTTTAATACCGGTTACTTCTTTTTCTCTTATACATTCTTTTGCAATAGTTTTTGAGTCATTCTTTCATTCTTCTTTAGTCCCAGTTTGCTATAACTGTATTGCAAAAGTAAATGAGAAAATAACATGCTCGCTACTTATTCATTTACTTGCAGAAATTTATTATACTTGCTATGCTTATTTTATATAAAAGAATGAATAATTTGATTAGTTAAAGGAAATTATGACATTTCAAATTATATTAAATTTAAATAAAATATCATTTTTAAATGAAATGCTTTTTATGCCAGATAAAAACTTGCTATTTACAAACTTACTGCACTTAATTTTTTACAAGTTTAAGGAATAGTTTAAGCTTAGAAATAATTATTTAGAGCTTTTTTTTTTAACCATTTGGAAAAATGGTTATTGTCCTTGTCAGGGTAGGAAATGAAAAGCATATCTGAAGCTTTTTATTGGTTTAATCCGCATTTTATTCGTTTTCTCATTGGTCTATACACTAACCTTTACTTTCAACAGAGATGGATACTTCTGTTGCCACTATAACAAAAAAGTAATAAAAACTACAAAAAAAAAAAAATAATAATAATAATAATAGCTCAGAAACAAATTGAGATACAGCTTTCAAACAAATTGCATTTAAAAGTACATTTTTTTCTCTATACGACGGTGTGAAAAGTAATAGTGTGGGATGTTTAGAAGTTTAAGAATGAAATTTCATTTAAAATGGGTCGTCAGATTTCCAAGAAATCTGGAAAAGCATTTTCCCGAACAGCCAATGAAATGCTTGGATAATACGTAAGTTTCAGGTGGATAATACGTAAGTTTTAAGAAATCTGACGGGTCGCAGGCGATTTTTGTCACTTGAAATTTTTACGTGTAATAACACTATTAATGTTTAATTCATGGCGTACGTAATGCATGATCAACTCCGTGCGATTTTTTATGTCTTAAATTTTAGTCTTCGAAAAAACCATTTTCCAAATGGTCGTTGTAATTTGTTAAATTGCTTTTTTTTTTTTTTTTTTTTTGCTGTAGTTTATTCATAAGGCAAAATACACTTGTTTATGTAATTTTAAACATTTAGAAAATTTATGATTTTAATCAATGATTTAAAAATTCAGTTGATTTAAATCACGATTTAATCGCTGATTTAAATCATTTGATTAAATTCGTTGACACCCTAGGGAAGAATTGGACTTTCGGTTGGATGTGTGCCGTATAACTAAAGGTGCGCATATTGAACCTATGTTAGAAAAACTGCCTTCAATTTGATATATGATTTGTTGAAATTGTCTAAATTAAACAGTTAAATATACCATTGAAACTAGGGCATTCTTTTATGAACACTCTGTATTTACAAACAGTAGACTCCCTTAAATCCGCAACCCTAAAATCCGCGTATTTTTTCGTATGTAAACAATGAAATCTACAGTTAAGTTTCAGGAACAAAATTCAAAATGGCGCCGAAATCAGCGACTACCGCGATGTTTTTTTTTTTTTTTTTTTTTTTTTTTTTTTACTAAATTTTTTGTTAATCATTCTCTTTTGGTAATTACAGCTGATTTACTACTAAATAAATTTACATTATTTTTAATTTTGATATAAATTAGCATATCTATATCAAAAATACCAGGGTTCGAAATGGAAAAATCCACGAATCGGAACGCTATTTTAAAATTATTGTTCGCGGAATTTTTTTTTTTAATTATAGACAAATTTATTTCTACACATACAAAGCAGTATAAGAAAAGCATTCAAAACTCTAAATAAAAGGAACAAGTTACTAAAGTAAATGGAAAAATTTACTAAAGTTAAAAGTGCTAAGAACGAAGAATGAAGTATCGAGATTACGATCGCTTTATCCCTAAATGGCAGAATAGGACTTTTGGAATCGAATTGAATCGATTTCATCGGTAATAATTTAATATTTTTCTAAATTTTTATTTTACATAATTAATTATTTTAATAGTTACTTACTTTTAAACTAATAAATTATTTTAATATTTTACTTATTTTAATGTTTCACTTTATTGTTATTGTTAGCATTCATTATAATTTCCCTTGCTTAACTATCAATCAAATTAATCTTTCAAAAATGTAAACAAATCAATGACCAGAAATCCGCAAAATTCTAAAGTCCGCACAACTTCTGGTCCCAAGCTGTGTGGATTTGAGAGAGTCTTCTGTATTCTCACAAAATTAAATATCATTTTTGATTTCTTAAGTGAGAAGAGGAGAAATAAAATATAAATTATATTTGTAATTAGCAATTTAAAATGCATCAAATTTAGTTATTTCATATTAAATTCTCGAGTTTCAATATTTAACATAAATACCAAAAAGAATTGAAATAGCAAGGATATAGAGAACAACTAAATAACAAATATCAGAAGGGGAAAATAAAAGAAATGTTACCAAATGTAACAACTAAAACAAATTAGACATAAGAACTTGTTAATCCTTTACGCCGCGGAGTAATTCTTTTTATAAACTGATGAAATAATGGACTGACATCAGAATTTATAAACGAAGTTATTAGAAAATACGAACTTCCTTATTTTCACGTACATTATAAAAGGAAAATTTTAATTAAATTTTCTTGGTGCCGTTTGTCAGTTTCGAGCTTAAAATTAGGTGTCCTTTTTTAAGAACACCGCCCTCGAAATGGTTAAAAGGAAAAAAAATCAAAAATCCTCATTATATTAACTATTTACAATTTTATAAAGAAGTAAAAAAGCAAAATTAAGAATCATTTTTTTTATTTCTTAAGCAAGACTTTTTAAAATAAATGCAAAATATATTTTTCATGAAGAATCTAAAAACATTTGAAAGTTAGTACTCTCATATTAAATTTCGAAGTTTTTGCATTTAACCTAAATATTGAAAAAAAAAAAAAAAATTAGTTGAGCAGAGATTTATTGAAAGATTGGACAAAGAAAAAAAACAAAATACGAGAAAAGGAAATGGAAAATTTTCATAAAAGTAATATCTGCACAGAATACATAATAATTTATTGAAAAAATAAAAGTCAAAAACCCACATAATTATATTTACAATATTCTCACAAAATTAAAAATCATTTTTTGATTACTTAAGTAAGACGATTTAAAATAAATGCAAAAAATATTTTTAATGAATTATCTAAAAATATTTAAAGATATATACATATTAAACCTCGCAGATTTTGCCTTTAACCTAAACATTGAAAAAAAAAATTAGAGGAACAGAGATTTATTGAACGATTGGACAAAGAAAAAGGACAAATAAAATACACGAGGGAAAAATGGAATTTTTTTTTTAAAAAAAGTAACACTTTCACAAAAATAGATATAAGAATTTGTTGAAAGAAACAAAAGTAAAAAATTCGCATAACATTAATTACTACTTAAAGTTTTTGAAAGCAGAGAAAAAGTGGGGCAAGGAACTCAAAACAAATGATTAGAGTTTTAAGCCGAGAGAAAGTGGGATAATTTTTAACAAAGTGAAATTTTGAAATTACTTTCACGTAAATATTAGAGGCGCAAGATTGCAAAAGCTTTCAAAACTTGATGTACTAAATTTTTAAGCGAGATAAGAAGCATTAGGCTTACGTTTTTTTAATTCCCCGTGAAAAATGTGTCTGAAAGTGAAGAAACAGAAATGCAGCTAAAATGAAATAAAAGTAAAACGTAATCAACTGTTCTTTTTAAATTCTGTATAAAATATTCTGCTACAGTTTATGTTAATTTCCATTGAAAATGAAACTGTGTAAATAAACATAAACGTTTCTAAAGTGAAATTACATAAAATGTTATTAATCGTCTATTTTAAAATTCAGTGTAAAGCGTGATAATTTAATTTAAATCCCGCTGATAAGTATAAAAAACGTGAATATAAATAGACAGAAATGTAATTAACTATTCGTTTTAAATTCAATACAGGGGTTCATGCAGGGTTTTTTTTTTCTGAGGCCTATTTTGTGAAGTATAAAAATATTTTTGTGGAATTATTTTTGGAAAATATAATATTTTGTAACGAAAGATAAAATACACTTACTCAAATTCGAACCAAACATATTTAATAATAACTTCTTAAAGTCCTCCTGCCAAAGATTTCCTTTCTGATGAACTTGTTTTGATATCATATTACATTTTTAAAACCTAACAAAATAAAAATAACCGCAGATTCTTTTTTTTTTTTTTTTTTTTTTTCTGAGATTCGTATAAATTCGAGGCCCCGATGTAATTAAAGGCCCGCTAGCGGCCGAAGCCAGCTAGTAAATTTACTAATCGCAGTAATTCTGGACATGAAAAATGCATAACAAGAGAGGTACAGAGAGCACACTAATAAGTCTTCGCAACATTTTTTGAAAGACTTAAAATCATTTTCAAACTTTTCTTATACCCAAATCCAGAGTTGAATTTCTAGGAAGGCTCGGGGGGAACATTCCCCAGAAATATCGGCAACCCCCCCCCCCCACCCGGAATATTTAGGGATTAATTTTTATTAATTGTCTAGAAGCTCAATTTCTTCTCCTGGAGCTCCACAGTGTGCATCCGTCCCCGGAGCTGCAAAAATCTCTGCCGGAGACAAATGTCTGAATTCAACATTGCCCAATCACTCTAAAGTAAATACTCGTAAAAAAAAAATAAGCTGGAACGAAACATTAGAACATTTAATTTAATTTGTCGGTATATGGAATGTAAAAATTACATTGCTTGAATTGGTAAATATTTTGGGGCACTTCAGATCCATCGTTATAATAAAAGGATAACTGTAATAGACTGTTGTTATATCGAGCGTATCCATTGTCTGTGTATATCTTGTATACTAACTTCAAGACCAAAATGATATTTTCCTTTAGTCTATTTAAAAAATCATATTCATGAGAAGTCAAGTATCTTAATATCTCGTAAGTTTAACTATTTCAATAGTAATATTAAACTAGAAATTTATAATCTTATACCTTAACGGTTATACCACGACGGTTTTGAATTATACGACGATAAAAACGGGTCTGAAGTGAAATCCTACCCCTTATCTGTCTTCGGTGATGGACGTTGGAACACCTGCCTCTCTAGTTTGCCTCCCACGAATTCATAACACCCACGTTCTTTCATGATTTCCGCTTTAAATTAACCCGTAATGGAATTTTTATGACTTTTATTTGTCAGTAAATATAATAATCAGTACAAAATCTGACGGAATCTTATACTGGTGTCGAGTTAACTTACATGTGAAGAATTAAGTGGTATTATTAATGAAAGACGTTTTCGTAGACGATGGTAGTCTCGCATTGTCCACTAAGTATATACCTTGTTATACATGGTTTCTGGAAATTATTAAAGCAATATTTTGTAGGAGACTGTATAAAACTCCTGATAAACAATTTTTCTCAGGAATCCAGGATTTTTTATTGCCAGGAATCCAGGATTGCCTATTCAGACAAAATATGCTGTCTCAGTCCAAGCTGAACACTGATTTTTTTTTTCTTTTTCTGCTGAGCAATAATGAAGATATTTCAGCAAAATTTTAAACATAATAACTTTGCTTTACACTGTCAAAAATTTGCAGCATTCTGTCCTGTCATTTGACCGTTTTTTCCGAAAACGGTTACACAACCGTAATTTAACACTATTCTGACAATATTATTGGCCATTTTATGGTCAGAATATAGTTAAATTACGGTTATGAAACCGTTTTTTCAAAAAACGGTCGAATGACTGCACAGAATTCTGCAAATTTTAACAGTGTATGTGAGATGTGATGATATGACAAGAAGTGCTGGAAAAGCAATTTAATTCGATCATCGTCACATCGTCTGTGACGAAAAAACAACAAATGGTTTTGCGTTTTTAACTCACACAACTGGTTCATTCACATAAACACACCAAAGCGGGCTGTAAACGCGATTTTATTTAACAATAAATATATGCGAGCCATCACATGGCTTACTAAATTCTATCATTTTTCACATTCCACAACAACAACGAGCAAAACAGAATAAACACAGAGTGTTGCCACACGCGGAAAGAAAGAACAAGAAACCTACATGGATTCGGAGCTCACGAAACCAGGGAATATGCAGCAGACGATATTTACATAAACAGTGACATTGTTATGTGCTGTCAGCTAAATTCCGCCAGGATCAGAGTTGTTAGGACGTGAATGGTGGCCATTTCTAGCCCTCCCGATGACGTCATTGCATTTTACAGCAAGGCTGACGAAAAAGACAAGCTACAGCACTAAATTTTGCGTTACGCAGGTCACACACTGAGGCGACTCATGCAACATGTTGTGCGATTTCGGGAAAAACAGATTTAAAACAGGTTTGAAAAAGCTGTCTCCTTTTTCTCGGCCTGTTTTTACGCCTACGTGGCACTTCATATTCCTCTTGTCGTCTCAGTGTGCGACCTGCCACTTAGACCGATAGTCACGTGATGATCTTTTCGCGGACATGTATTCGTTCATTTGGCCATCATGTGACTCAAGCAGTTTGAAAAAGAGACACGTGTAGGGGCGAGCAGCCTGTCTTTTTTCGTTAGTCTAGATTTGAAAGAAAGGAAAGTAAATATGTTGAGAATCTAGCTACACAATTTTCATTATTGTTAAAGATTATAAACTGAAATCCAGGCATGAAAAAGAGACACGTGTACGGACGAGTAACCTGTCTTTTTTTCGTTAGCCTCGATTTGACAGAAAGGAAAGTAAAGATGTTGAGAAACTAGCTACATTATTTTCATTATTGTTAAAGATTATAAATGGAAATCCAGGTTGGGCCTGGAGTGAGACTCCCTGTACTAATATTGGACCGAATAAGATGATAGCGATCCTAGTTTTCTAAAAAAAATTGTTTGTCTTGACATCTGTTGCGACGTCGTAAAATTTAGCTAGACAGCACCCTGTATATTCTTAATTGAAATGTTTTAAGAGTAATATTAAGCTAGACAATTATAACTTTAAAACCAGAAGGTTATACATAATGTGACGATGTATAGAAGGGTCTGAAAGGAAGTCGAATTCCACCCCTTATCTGTTTTCGTTGCAACACCTGTCTTTCTAGTTTGCCTCCCACGAATTTATAGCGCCCACGCTCTTGTGTGATTTCCGCTGTATATTAACACGTACTTAGAATTTTTATGGCCTTTATATGCAATTAATAAAATATCCATTATGAAATCTGATGGAATCTTATTTTTATGCCGAATTAAATTATGTGTGAAAATTTAAGTGTATTATTAATAAAAGAAACTTGTAAACGATTTTAAATCTTGCATCATGTATCAAGAGTGGCTCTTTTAGATTATGTGGTCTGCAAACGTAGTGCTTTAAAAAAATATAAGACAACAGAAAAATTCGTGAAAAGTTGAAGAAGATGAAATGTTATTAAATTTTCCTTTATATGTTTAAAATTGAGAATAAAACACATTTTTTACTAATCACAATTTTAAAAATAAACTTAAATTCTATTAAGGAGTCTCAGAACTCTTAAAGCTTCGAAATTTTCGATATTTTAAATTTTTTTTTTTTTTTTTAGATGTTAAACTACTATCTTTTCTGAACATTTCCTATAATTGTTTCCTTGAAATTCTCATTAGAACAAAAGTTATGGCTTTTAGAATTATACCCGCACAATAGCTGAAGCGACGTTTCCGAAACTTTGAAGTAATTTTTCTCCAAAAGACGTTTTTTGGCATAAAGTGCACGATATCTCAAAAACTTCTAAATATTTTTTCATGAAATTTTCAAACATATGTTTCATGTTAATCTGTATAAACTGAACCTAAAATTTCCCTTTTATTGTTCAAAAAAAAAAAAAAAAAAAAAAAAAAAAATATATATATATATATATATATATATTGGTGACATTTGTTGAAATTTTCCAAAATTTTGTATTAGTTAAATACAACTTCGAATTAAAAATAGAAAAATGCTTTAAATACAATTTTATTTAGGTTCAGCGTAATTGTGACAATCTGATGTATAAGTAGGCACCAAAAGTTTCATTCTAGTTGCAATATTTATTTTGCAATCGTGCGCGTAAGTAATTATAACAATTTTCTGCTCGTCAAATATCTGGCAGTTTGGAGAAGTAAATGCTAATTCTGAACCTTGCAATTTTTTTAAAGGCATAAAACGAAAGAACGTACTTAGATCTTTCATCTCAATGAAAATTGTGTTTTAAAACTATATGCATTTCATGATATCAAAAGTTGAAAATGGTCTCTTTTTTTCCTTTTTCCGATTTTAAGAGTCCTGAGACCCCATGAAATGTAGTCATTTTTATATAAATTAATTAAGGGATCTGTTAAGAAATTATAAGACCATATGAGAAAATTTGCATATTATATGTCAATTCGAAATCATCATAAAATATACGACAGTGAATAATTAAAGTTATAATTTTTCCAAACTGGGCGAAAAAGTGTCGGTCAGGACTCAAACCAGGGATCTTTTGGCTGAAGCCACCAATGCTCTACCAACCGAACTATCCCAGGGCAAACATGGCAGGCACATAATTGATCCAGAAACCTAATGACTACGACATCTGGTCTGATATGTGAATAGCTAAGCAGAATAAATCCCAGGTAATGGTAAACTCCAAACGTTGGACACGTAATTATATTCATAAAACGCAGGTAATATAACTCCAGAAAAATGCTGGCTACTGTAGGACAGGCATGTCAAACACGCGGCCCGCGGGCCACAACTGGCCCGCTGGCAACTTCTTTGTGGCCCGCCAATCCTTTGGCAGTTTATCCTTGTATAATTCAGTTACGAGTTGCAATTTTCCAACTGAGTGAAAAAGTTGGCAATGAGGCAAAGTGAGCAATTAAGCATATATTAACTATGTTCGATAGAAAAATTTTTCTGGTAAAAGCAACATAATTTGAAAGAGAAAATGTATTTCATAAATGAAATTAAATACGTAGCGCATAGATACAAGACACAATTTATTAAACAAATTATTTTTTCAACATATGTTTTTAAGTTTTTACTTGAAAAAAAATCCCGAAGATTAAAAGATATATCTTTGCTAGATTAACATAGCTTGTGTAAAATAATATTTTTAAGGTAATGCAATTTAGAAAATCCGATTAAGCTTTGTAAATTTGGTTGATAAATAGTAATGTCAAGTATTTTTTCGAAAAATAAGATAAAATAAACTATGAATTATAATAACTTTGGAACTTTACTTGAATATTTGTTTAATATGGCTATGTTTCGTACGTACAAATATTGCTGTGTGCAATTCTAATAATATCTACTTTGTTTGATGTAGCCCGCGTCTTTGTATGCAATGCTTAATTTGGCCCGCGGCGGTAGACGAGTTTGACATGCCTGCTGTAGGAAATAGGTTTTAAAAATATAGTTTAATCTTCGATTTCACTTGTGATATATATCCATAGATGTCGCTACCCGTCGGATCATCATTTTCATCGAACTTCATTTAAAGAAATGCTAGGACCTAAAAGGGACTTCAATAGACTGATTTAATATCATCTTGTTTTAAATTCGAGAGATGGCTACATCATAATTACTAGAGTCTCTTTCCTTATAGACTGATCTGTGAGAGACAAAGATAAAATCACCGATTCATCAACTTTTCCATTGTGTGTGAACTAATTGACTTTGAGCTGAAGTCCTGGACTTAAAATGAAATCCCCATAGATGGGCTGTGGTTTTTGTGCCATAAGGACCTATTGTAACATGGTCTCTTCAACTTTATTTGGAAGCGTAAAATTCGTTCCTCTTGCATCCACGCCCATGTTAAATTACAATATTAATTTAAATTCTATTTTTCATTTAAATGTATTTAACTAAGAATCTTGTATGTAAATAATAACCTTTTAAATTTATATTAAAAGATAGAAAGCAATCGATTCATGCTTCTGGTGCTCACTTCAACAAATGAAGACACATCACACACAAAATAAAATATTATTTTCAGCATTGTCAGAGCTGGCCTTCTGTCAACCTGAAGAAATTGGAATAACGCTATCTGGAGGTGAGCTAAATTTTCTCTTACCTTAATATTATTTATAATAAATATATAAATGGTCTTACAAAGAATTCACGCAATATAAGAATTTACATATGAATAATTAACCCTTAAATGCCTGGTGTTGCTTTTCGGCAACATACCCAATTTAGGCTCTAAAATACTATTAGAATAATATTGAAGCTATAATGCTTAATGTTGCCAATAAAATACATTCTGAAAATATTATAAAATCGATTTTCAACATGTAAATGGCAACACTTGTGCTGTTTAAGAATAAAGATAGATTTATTTTTACAATTGTTGCTACTTGTTCTTTTTGTTTTGTTTCGAAGATTGCGAAATACCCTATTTTGACCTGCAGTGAGCAGGTAAAATTTATTTCTTATTGTAGTTTCCAAAATTCTTGTGTGTTTAATATTATAGAATTTTATCAAGGGAAATTATTTTTTCAATTAAACACCAGTATTGCCGATTAGTAACAAACTGTTTTTAGCCATAAACTATACTTAAAACAAAATATGATTTTTTTAAGTATTTTTCCCATGATTTATTTAAAAAATGAAAGCCTAAAAACATTATTACAATGATTTTTGAAAAATCAGGCATTTAAGGGTTAAAGTTGTAATTTTTCCAAACTGAGCGGAAAAGTATCCAGGCTAGGATTGGAACCAGGGACCTTTTGGCTGAAACCGCCAATGCTCTACCAACTGAGATATCCCATATAAACTTGGCAGATACATAATTTACCTAGAAACCTAATGACTATGACATCTGGTCGGATCAAGTTGGTAGAGTACTGGCGGCTTCAGCCCAAAGCTCCCTGGTTCGAATCTTGGCCTGACACTTTTTCGCCCAATTTGCAAAAATTACAACTTTAATTATTCATGTGTAAATAAGTATTCCCCGTTTTCCAGGAGTTATATTACCTGTGTTTTATGAATGCATACGACAGTATTTTGTGTCATTAACATAGAAATAAAGTTTCAGGTTTTGATTGCGATTTTCAAGATTTACTTGATGATGCCGCTGGTGAAAGAGTTATCCGGACACGAGGAAAGAAAAATTCTATTTTATAAAGCTGGTGGTAGACCTGAAAGAGTGATAGTGACGTTAATGAAATGTTCTAAAACTGCCATTCCCAATGTCATAAACTGAAATGATTCTCAAGATAAAATAAAATGATTTGGAAGGAAGAAGACATTCACAGGGTGTATCAATACACATTTTTTCGACTTAAAATGTATTTCGACTTGTAAATTTCAAAATGTTTAGTCAGAACCAAAACCAAACTCGCAAAATTCAAATCCCAAACGAACCCATAAGTGTCAACCTATCCTACTCGCAGAGAAAAAAAAAAGATTAGCGTTAACCCAACCCGACACGCCGTTATGCAGTGATGGTATGCATCGGTCACATGTACCAGAGGCTAATCAAACCCCAAATACTAGGGTAGAAAATAAAAGGACATACACATAACACAATAATGTACGTTTAAGGTATTTGCCTACCTTTGGGGAACTTTCTTTGAAAAATATGAAATTTTTACCAAACACGTGTGTTTTTAGTTAAATCAGGGATTAAAACTATGAATTCATATAAATTTTTAAAGGACTTTTTATTAACTTTTCAAATTTAGGCAATATTTTGTCAAATTTTTGTAAAAAAATGTGTTTATGCCAAACCTTCTATAACAAAATCTACTCAATATATTTCACTTTTTTTTCAGCAATATATTAGCAAACCACTTACCTGAGTTATGAAGCAAAATATTTGCAAAACCTCTTAAATTTACTAATATATGCCAAATTTTGTATACAAAACATGATTATTTTCTAAAAAAATGTATATTTTCAATAAAAATGGCTTTTAAATTAATATATATAAACTTACAAGCTATATTTTGCTTCATAACATACCTATAGATGAGTAGAACCTTGTGACCAAATTTTATTTCAATATCTTAAAAACTTTTTAAGAAATTATGTTTCCCGTAAACATACGCAATGAAAAACGCAGTTTTCCAGGAAACGTAAATTAAGATTTTGATAGAGCACAAAAAATTATGTATAAAGTTGACAATTTTGAAATCCATCCTATTTGTAGGGGTATATACATTTGTGTATATGTTATATGTTATGTATTGTGTATTAAAATGTATTCTTTACCTTTCTGTGGCTATTTAAACGGTCACTTCTGGCTTCAGAAAGTTCATTTCCGGTTTATATTTTGGGCTATAATTTTACTTCTTATTATCACTGAACCAAAAGTAAAGCATTTTTGGAATCCTACATTTTTCAACTTTAATTTAAAATGATAAAAAAAGAAATCGAAAAATTTCACAAAACAGCGACTTGAGGGTAGACACATACCTTAACCTTGAGGAAAGGACCACATGATAGTTTTTGTTAAGTTTGCTTTTATGTTTTTGGCATTGGTTACATCATGTTAAGTAGTCATACTATCGTAAAAACCCTTTTAAATATGTCTTAATTATATGTTGTGTAGTTTTAGAAATAATATAGGAGAATCCTTGCAAATGAAGCAATTTCACATTTCTATGGATACTGAAGTCTTTAGTAATTATTCGAAACCTTGACAAAAAGTCTTACGCCAAAAGATTTATTCGCAACTGCATTCCAAGACACCCCTCTTAATAAAAGGAGAATCCTTTCTTCTGCTGACCACACGCATGCTTTTTCGTCGTGCAGTGAATCCCTAATCCTATCTCGAGAAAAAGAAAGAAGAATAAAAGGAGGTCACAGGCATTGATTACAACAAGACTTTGTCGTGAGACACCTAATACAGAACACACAACTTTGAGGAGTTGAAACATGTTGGGACTGTTCTGAAATTGCTATTATTTAACTAATGATGATAGGGGTCTAGCTTAAATGACTTCTGGTATTAAAAAATCCTCAACTTTTATCATTTACGAAAGGCATATGTATTGTGAAAAAACACACACGCACACACACACACACACAAGAGCCTAATACCTACGAAACATGGGCACACCGCGCATTGCTACGGGGCCTCCGAATTTGGGAGCGTTTAAATCTAAAGATGATTTTTTTTTTAAAACGCAGTAGAGTTTCATGATTAAAAAATTACGTGTTGTAATATCACAAGATGTATACAGTGACGCAGCTCCTCATCTGGGAAGGATTTTGAACCATTGTTACTCATAAAATGGACAATTCCGTTGTGTGGTACAATATGTGACACATAAAATGAACAATTTCGTTGTGTGGTACAATATATGATGCATAAAATAAAGAATTTCGCTGTTTGGTACAATATGTGAACCATAAAATGAACAATTTCGTTGTTTGGTACAATATGTGACATAAAATGAACAATTTCATTGTGTGGTACAATATGTGACATATAAAATTAACAATTTCATTGTGTAGTACAATATTTGACACATAAAATGAACAATTTCGTTGTGTGGTAGAATATGTGACACATAAAATGAACATTTCGTTATGTGGTAGAATATGTGACACATAAAATGAACAATTTCGTTGTGTGGTAGAATATGTGACACATAAATGAACAATTTCGTTGTGTGGTAGAATAATTGACACATAAAAACAGATGTAAAAGAAAGCATAAACAACCATTAAAAAAATTAACATTTATGTATTTAAAAGTTTCATAAAGGAGCGCCTTCCTTAATCTTCAGAGAAGAAAAAAAAATGGAAGAGAAAGGGAGAAAGAGCAAAAGCAGTAACATACGCACCACTTTGCTGCTATTGCTTACAACCTATTCTTTCATTAATTCGCGTTGGGATAGAGGCCACTATTATAAAGTATTGAGACAGATGAATGGTAAACATTTTATGCTGCCTTTGCTTTGGTTTTTACATATATTATCTTTTCTTAACGCAAGGGATTTTCTATGCATCTTAACAGATTTTAAATAGTCTATGGGAGAGGCTTTAAGCCCCAAATTTCCCCCCTTCGCTGCACCATTGGTATCATAAAAATATTTCTTTTTTCTCTTCAAGCTTGTCAACTGTTGGAACTAAAATCCATTTACTCCGGTTTCATTCTTTTTATGAGTGTCCTGTTACTGTGTACTTGTACCCTTATAATGAAAATCTAACAATCTGCTATTTTTAACACGTTCACGCCTGCGCGGTGGGTCACACTCGACTGCCTCAGAGTTGTCAAGTCTCCGGCTTTTTGCCCACCACTATTATTTTAGAGAAAATGTTGTTCCTTTAAATCGCCCAATTGTTCAAATTAAATAAAACAACTTTTTCTGTATTAAAATACTGGTATCCAAAAAGCCGGAAACTTGGCAGCTCCAAGACAGCCTAGTGTGACCACCGCGCCGGCGTGAACGTGTTAAATGAAGTTTGGAGAAAAGTTTAGAAATTTGGTTTTATTTTGAATGAAGTTAACATTCTATATGGTTTTTAGAATGTTAAATATATTTTTATAAGCTGTGAGCAGTAATTTACTTATGCATAATTTTGCTAAAAATACGCAATACAGTGGACTCCCTCAAATCCTCACAACTTGGGACCAGAGATTGTACGGATTTTAGAATTTTGTGGATTTGTAGTCATTGTTTGTATGCATATTTTAAACTGTCATTTGAATGTAATAATGCAATCAAAATTATAATGAATGCTTGCAATATAGTAAAATATGCATTAAAATAATTAAGTAAAGTAATAAACTAAAATAATGAGAAGTAAAGGTCAAGTAAATAATTAGAAATGTATAATTAGATATGCATAATAAAGATGAGATAGGTACATTTTCTTTGAATTATTCAGTGAAACTTTTCTCATCAAGATGCCCTATTAATTCACAACAAAATCATAAAGTAAGGAAGTTTTATTTCAGGTTTAGCTAGTCTTAATAACCAAAAAAGCTTGATTAATACATAAATATATCTCGTAAAAAGATTGTGTTTATCAGTGATATCAGTAATATCTTGATTTTTTTTTCAGAAATGAATTTATACTTCCTTCATGAAAAACCACGAGTTTAGTCATAATATCGAGAATTACATACTAAAATACATACAGAATGATATAAAACTATGAAAAAATATGTAATTTTGCCCCTACATCTGAACTGAAAGTTTCATTGTTTGCATCTATCTGCAATGATGGGCGGTTTTTAGGCGTTTGTGGATTTTAGGGTTGCGGATTTGTGGAAGTCAACTGTATTGATTACAATTAGCAGTTATATAAAACATAAAAGCCTGGAAATTATTTCGCCTTGAATGCTGTTAGCCATCTCAACATCCGCTCCCCAACAACATTCATCAGTTAAACTTGTAATTTTCAGTTTTACTATAGACGCTTGTGAAAGTTTGTTTCGTTTGGAGTCATATCGCAGTATATTTGTGAATAGATAGATTTTAATTAAAATAGATTTATACATAAAGCTGTTTTTTTTTTTTTTTTTTTTTCAGGACAGTGGAAGATATTGGGAAAAAAAAAAAAACTAGAAGAAACCAACAGAAAACTAAACATATGTTCAAAATTAAAATATATTAACTGTGTATAATATATATGTTATATGTATAATAAACATAAACAGATTAAGCTAAATAATGCTATAAAAAGTAATAAAATATCTTTATTTAGATTAACGAACGTTTCATTGCACAAACGGCGACATTTTCATAATCATTCATGATAGAAATATTTTTACAAATTTTTAAAAACAATAACTTGCTAAAATATGTCACGACACATCATGCATAATAAAAACCAATGCAAACATAAAATAAAATAAAATTGGATATTTGTGAGCGGGAATTAAATTTTACTATTGTTACTAAAATTGCATAGCATCTCTTTCCAAATTTTAGGTAAATCAAGGGACACTGAATCATTGCAAATATTCTCGTTGGGTAAAAATATCTCTGTTGATTCCCGGATAATGGATGGTAAATAAAATCTTGCTGGATAAATTAATCTGCTATTTTAAAATCGATCTGCAAAGGTTCTTTTCTGCATAATCTGGCCAAAGCTGTGGTTCTTCTGTTGTATTTGATGTCTGCTATATGTTCTTTGATTTTAGTTTTAAGTTTTCTGATTGCCATAAAACTGCATTGTCCCATCTTCTTTGGTGAAAGGTACAGATGGGTGACAAAATAATACTAACACCCATGAAAAAGGCATTGTCCATTTCAAAGAAGCAGAACGCGTATGTCACTTTGCACTCAATTCTGCCACCTAGTGTTTATGAAAGGTAAGTATCAGTCGCTCAACATCAGTCATATGTGTTGCATGTACTTACCGTATGTTCTGGAAAACTCAGTAATGATTGACCTGCCAGAGTTCGAAAAAGGAATGATTTTTGGAATGTGGTGCGCTGGTTGCTCCGTGACGGAAAGAGCCAATTATTTGGGGTGTGCAAGGAGTACTGTGTCAGCAGTTATGACAGCGTACACGAAATGCGGTTGATGTTGCACTTTGTCGCCTGCAAAGTGCAACAGTGGACGGAAAAAAAAAAAAAAACTTTCTGAGAGGGATAAAAGAGAGTCGACACGCATAGCGGTCTGAAAGCGCAGGCAATCTTTATCCCAGATAATATCAGAGATAAATAGTCATCTCCAGAATCCCATTTCTACAAGAACTGCCAAAAGGGAACTTCATGCTTGGAACATTTATGGAAGATTTGCAATTCGTAAGCCATTGGTGACATAGGTGTTCGTATTATTTTGTCACCCATCTGTATTTCATATAATCCTGATAACTGGTTTTATTCAATTGGATCTATTTTCTTGCATACTATATTTTTTTAATTTCATGGAAGGTTTTGCAACAAGGGAGATATTGTACTTATGGAGTTTATATTTCAAATGTTCGAAGAAATCAGGACGATATTGTAAAGTGGATAACATGAAATTTTGTGGATTGAAATTTCTTTTCTTCTTATTCTTCAAGCTCATAATAAATTTTTCTATGGTGCTTTCTTTGTATCCATTGTTTTTTTTGCAATATCATATATTTTATTTATTTCGTTATTTAACTGCTCGGGGGGTACCGACTGTGAAAGTTCTTTCAATAGCATGTCTAAATGCAGAAACTTTGTATGAAAAGGGTGCTTGAGCATTATGAGGGATAATGGACTGACTGGCTATGGGTGCCAAACCGAACCGAAATCCACCGTAGTGGAGATTGCTTTGAAGCCTATAGCAACAATGGCTGTCGCCTCAAATGGTCCTTATTTATACACAGAAATTGTAACACAAACCAGACATAACAATTTTATTTCTCTACATTACATATATATATATTACTTTTGAAAACACAATCACAATTACATCCATGTCTTACTCAGAGACTCGAACCCGGGCACTCAGCGTGACAGCAGCCTCCACTTACTGACCACGCCACCGGGCGACCTGGCTATGGGTTTTCTGTAAACAGTGCGTTCTATTCCCCGGTGCGTCTTAATTAATAATACATCTAAATTATGTAGCGTACCATTCTGTTCTATTTCCAATGTAAATTTAATTTTAGAATCAAGGCTATTAATCTGGTTTAAAAAGTTATTGAGCAATGTTATCTGCATGTTGCCATTTGATCAAAATACCGTTCAAGCATCCTATAACGTCCACGAACTATATTATATATGTTGTTATGGATAACTTTTAATGAATTTCGTGTATTTGGAATAAAATTTCTTTTCTTCAGGTATTAAATATTTAAAAGCTTTAGTCAGGTGTGTGATCTTGCTAAAAAAACTAATGTAATTATTAATTTAGCATATAATTAAATTTTTATAGTTCTAATTAAATTTTCTTAAGTTGTCTATAAGAAAAATGCATTTATTGTATCTTACAAAATTGAAACTTATATTTTAAATTCGGAAAAGAATAACAGTTTCTTCCGCTTGGAAGAAACCTATTTCTTCCGGCCGGTTTTTTCAATATTATTTTCAGCGGTTTTGTCCCCTTTGGAAGAAACTTATCAAACCCGACAAAAAGTTTGGTACAGAAACAGTATCCTATGAGCTAATTCCTATGGGTTAATCGAGCCTATTACTCATCTCTCGATCAAACTGTCTCAGGGACCGCTCAAAGTAGCTATGCAACAATATCTGTCTCGGCTGTTAAGAATTAATAAGAATATATACTAATATTAATAGAATTGTATAGCAGGGTATCGATGCCGATCACCATTGAACCAAAGTGTTTCATTTGGCGAGAAATCGAATGATTGAAATCGCCAAATTTCGAGAGTTCATTTTTTTTACTGACGATTAATTAAGTTAATTTACAAAAATTAGACATATAGTAACAAAATATATAAATAAAAATACGCAGGATGTATCAAACTTAAATTTTATGAAGTACACCAAGAATAACTATCTTTGTAAAGGAATCCAGAATTACGATCCATGTGTTTAGTGAAAAATATAAAGCGTCTCAACCAAAGTTAGAACAGAACTTTAACGACGACGAGACATAGTAACGATATTTTCGAGATTATCTTTGATATTTGTGTTAAATATGATGACATCACAAAACGTGTTGAAAGTAGCAACCATTCGTATCCATGCAACTCTAAAACAGACTCTTAATATAATTTCGGAACATAATCCACCGGTATATACAGCAAAACTAACTGACTTACAGAGCAGTTTCAATTCTTTCTGCAGTCGGTAATCAAATTTCCTATAAAGCAACGAAAATCTGTTGAATAATGATACTTTATGATACCTTCATTATGGTTAAAGTTATGAATTTAAAATTCAGATTCAGCTTTGAAAACAAATAAGACATCGTTTATTGCTAAACAAGTAACTGTGGGCTTGTGCTCTAACGTAATTTTTCTTTGTTTCCATACATTTAGTTTCCCTTTCCAGATATTTTAGAATGATCCTGTGTATTATTTTAATTTAATTTAATTGTTATTATTATTTAAAAATACATTGAAAATAATATAACTACCAATAGAAATACATTCAAGTGGGCTGAAAAAGTTATAGTCATTCAAAAAAGTGAGCTCTACAATAAATGATAAAGAATATAAACCAAAACATAACCTACAATAAATGATAAGGAGCATTATTCAAGAGAGCATAATTTTAAGATTAACACACACATTCTAACTCTTCAAACACCCAGCTGAAATACACTCCTTCAGCAGGTGCTAACAACATGTAGAGTTCACGAGGTGATGCCTTTTATATCAAAAACTAATAAAATTCTATTCAAACTCTGAAGAAAGATTAATTATAATGTTCACTTTAGAATTTATTTCATTTATTTGATGCAACGTTTTAGATTAGTGAAAGATATTCGGGCAGTTGCTGTTTTGCAATGATTTGATTCACTAGCAATGTATGTTATTAAAGTTACGGGAATAAAAATTTTAAACAGCTGTGAAATATCATTTAATAATGGATAACTTCAAAAGATGAGACTATGACGTAATAACTCTCCCTTTTACTTACCCATCATACGTAGTATAGGGTACATCTTGTAATCGTTTTAAAAATCGAAAAAAGATTTTGACGGATTTACACGTATCAGACACTGGAGATTACAAAAAACATATTTTTAGAAAAAAAAATTGGCGTCCGTCTGTCTGTATGTATGTCTGTGTTTGTGTCTGTAAACGTTCTGTCTCCCAAACAAATTGAGATTGAGACTTGAAATTTGCTATTTACTTAGTATGTAAGAATGAAAAGAAGCCTATTCAATTTCATTAACCTCGATTATACGGAACTATTTTTTATTTATTTATTTATTTATTTTTTTTTTGGACTCTCGAATTTTCTTTTTTTTTTTTTTTTTTTTTTTTTTTTTTTTTTTTTTTTGACTCTATTCGTTCTGACCAAAGGTATATAAAATTTTTCGAAATTGTTTATTTTAAGGGGTGAATATAAAATACAATAAAAAACATAAATTTTGCATAAAGAATGAAGTCGATCAGATAATTAGTTACTGAGATATTTGTAATCCTATTTTCCACTCTCTTAGATTTTTGATGACCTGCATTTCATTCAAATTTCAATTCAAAGATATATTTTAATTGGAAACGAGACGCTTAATCCGACGCAGTAAACTGTTAGTTATTATGATTATCATTTTTGGAGTTATAAGAATGTTTCTTTTACGCAATTCAGTAATAGACCATTTTAAGTTGATATCGTCATCAAGCCATGATTTTAAACACTCTATCTACCGAACAAATTGAGATAGGGGTTTGAAATTTGGTATGTACTTAGAATATTTATTCATGTAATTTCCGCAAAAGAAAATAAAAGTTTAATTACAGTAGCGATTAACTGGTTGAAAATCGATATCTGAATGAAGATTTTTTTCCCTCAGCATATATCTATCCGCAAAGACATGGATTTACAGGCAATTTAGAGTGTCCGTTATCAATATATAAGGAAGATCCAAAAATAATCAACTTAAAAGTCTAAAGTACAATTAGTCATGTAAATTCTGCAAAATAAAATAAAAGCTTTAATACAGGGGAGATTAATTGTTTGAAAATCGGTACTTGAATAATAAGTTTTACCTCAGTAGATGTCCATGGACAAAGAAATGGATTTACAGGCAAATTCGCATTTCTGTTAGTTCTATAAGGGAGATCGAGAAACACTCAAATAAAATTCTGTTATACATTTATTTACGTAAATTCCGCAAAAGGAAACAAAAGTTTAAATATAGTAGAGATTAATTGTTTGAAAATCGGTATTTGAATGAAGAGTTTTTTCTCAGTAATGTCTATTGGCAGAGAAATGGATTTACAAGTAAATTTAAGTGTCCGTTATCAGTACAAGTAAGATCCAAAATCAATCAACTAAAAAACTAAAATGCATTTATTCATGTAAATTCCAAAAATAAAACAAAAGTTTAAATACCGCAATTATTAATTGTTTGAAAATCGGTATTAGATTGACGATTTTTTCCACGGTAGATATCTATGGGCAAAGAAATAGATTTACATGCAATTTATAGTATTCGTTATCAGTATAAGAAAGATTCAGAAATAAACAACTAAAAGTCTAAAATATATTTATTAATGTAAATTCCGCCAATGAATAAATAAATAAATAAATACTTTAAATACAGTAGAGATTAATTGTTTCAAAATCGGTACTTGTAAGTTTTTCCTGATTTTATGTCCATGGACGGAGAAATGGATTTACAGGCAAATTAGCCTTTCCGATAGTAGTATTAGGCAGATCCAGAAACAATCAAATAAAATTTTGATGTATATTTATTCATGTAAATTCCACAAAAAAAACAAAAAATTAAATATAGTAGATATTAATTGTTTGAAAATCGGTATTTGAATGACAAGTTTTTCCTCAGTAAATGTCTACTAGCAGAAAATGGATTTACAGTTAAATTTAAGTGTCTGTTAGCAGTATAAGGAAAATTCAGAAACTATCAACTAACAGTTTAAAATACATTTATTCGCGTAAAATTCGTAAAAGAAAACAAAAGTTTAAAAATGGTAGACATTAATTGTTTCAAATTCGGTACTTGAATGATAAGTTCTTCCCCAGTAGAAGTCCAAAGGTGGGGAAACGGATTTACAGGCAAATTAGCATTTCCATTAGCAGTATAAGGGAGATCCGTAAACAATCAAATAAAATTCTGATATACATTTAATCATGTATAAATTCCGAACAAGAAAACCAAAGTTTAACCCTTAAATGCCGGGTGTTGCTTTTCGGCAACATACTCAATTTAGGCTCTAAAATACTATTAGAATAATAATCAAGCTATAATGCCTAATGTTGCCAATAAAATACATTCTGAAAATATTATGAAATCGATTTTCAACATGTAGAGGGCAACACTTGTGCTGTTTAAGAATAAAGATAGATTTATTTTTTCAATTGTTGCTACTTGTTCTTTTTGTTTTGTTTGGAAGCTGGCTAAATACCCTATTTTGTTTCGCAGTGAGCAAGTAAAATTTATTTCTTATTATAGTTCCTAAAATTCTTAAGTGTTTAATATTATAGAACTTTATCAAGGAAAATTATTTTTTCAATTAAAGACCAGTATTACCGATTAGTAACAAACTGTTTTTTAAACATACACCATACTTAAAACAAAATATGATTTTTTAAGTATTTTTCCCATGATTTATTTAAAAAATGAAAGCCGAAAAACATTATTACAATGATTTTTGAAAAATCCGGCATTTAAGGCTTAAATATGGTAAATATCGATATTTAAATGACGAGTTTTTCCTCAGTAGATGTCTATTAGCATAGAAATGGGTTTACAGGTAAATTTGATTGTCCGTTGGCAGTATAAGGAAGATCCAGCAACAACCAACTGAAATTCTAAAATATACTTTTCATGTAAATTCCGCCAAAGAGAATAAAGGTTTAAGTACAGTAGAGATTGATTGTTTCAAAATCGGTACCGAACGATAAGTTTTTCCCTAGTAGATGATTACGGGCGGAGAAATGAATTTACAGACAAATTAACATTTCGGTTAGCAGTATAAAAAATATCCTGAAACAATCAACTAAAAGTCTGCGATACGTTTGAACATGTAATTTCCGCAAATGAAAACAAAAGTTTAAATATAGTAGAGATTAACTGGTTGAAAATCGATAATTGAATCACGAGTTTTTCCTCAGTAGATGTCTACTGGTAGAGAAATGGATTTACAGGCAAATTAGAGCTTCCGCTAGTAGTACAAAGAAGTATCAATTAAATGTCTAGGACACATTTTTTCAACCAGATCGCACAAATGAAAATTTAGGTAGATTAGGTGGGGGCAAAGATACGCACGGGGAAAAGATACGCACTGCCTGATTTAATATGAAGAAACATTTCTACAATCATGACCGCTAGGTAGTAGTTTGGTCTCATGTGTAGTAGTTGTGTGTTCAAACCTTATGAAAAAAGTAGCACTCCGTGCCAAGAAAATGAGGTAAGTTTAAATTTTCGAATTTTGATCTAATATTTTAAAAATTTCACTTTATTGTTTAGCTAACAATACTTCGAATTTTTACAAATCCAAAAATTCAGTGGAGAACGGAAACTCTATAGCTTCTAAATGCCGTATAGTTTATCTCGATCGCATTTGCTTAAACTTGTAGGTAGCCGGTTAAGTAAAATACTGCAGAATGGGGTAAAGGTACGCAACCGTCTTGGGGCAAAGATACGCACAAGTTTAAGATTCGGGCTTTGCCTTATCGTTTTAGCTAGATGCAAAGCTTTCCATAATTACGTTGTGGTAAGTTTTATTTTTTATATTGTATAAAATATAATAGCTACTTAACTAATATAAGCTTGGTAACTATATTTTCCTTTTTCTAGTTATTATTTTTTTTTAATATAGAACGTAGTATCTACCTACCTACTTGTAAAAATCAATATTCTTGTTTCATAAAATGATTTTGTTTTAAAGTCTTAACCCTTAACTCCTGTTAACGGTCTCACAGACTGCTGCTATATTCATTTTTCATAGCTTAACTTGTAATTTTTAATTTAACTATTGATGTTAGTTTAATTTTGATTCGTTTGGAAACTTAATAGTATCGCTAAAGACTTCTAAATGAGTAGAACTTTTATTATAATAGGCCTTTACATAAAGTTTAGCGCAAAAACAGTATCTTATGAATCAGTCAACCCTTTTATTCATTCTACGATAAAGGAGTCTTTAAAACCGCTCACAGTATTTATGCAACAATTTTTGTCAGAGTAGTTTGAGGTTAACTGCTATTTGCGATCTCACAGACCTATTTTTTTCCTTTTTTTTCATGGTTTAACTTACAATTTTCAGTTTAACTATAAATACTAGTGAAATTTACTAATGCTTTTGCATAACTCATTCGTTTTATTGGAAATGGGGCAAAACTTGGCACTACGTATCTTTGCCCCACCACTGCGTACTTTTACCTCTACCGATGGGGCAAAGATATCTGCAATACAAATATAAACTGGTATAAGATATATTTATTCATGTAATTTCCACAAAAGAAAAAATTTTAAAAATAGTAAACATTGATTTTTTTTAAAGTCAATATCTGGATGATGAGTTATTCCTCAGTAGAATAATGTGCAAAGAAATGCATTTACAGGCAAATTAGCGTTTCCGTAGCATAAGGAAGATTTAGAAGCAATCAAGTAAACGTCTAAGATACATTTACTCATGCAAATGCCACAAAAAACCCCCAAAAGTTTAAATACTGTAGAAATTAATTGTTTGAAAATCAATATTTGAATGACGAGTTTTTCTTCGGTAGACTTTCATGAGCGGAGAAATAGATTTACAGGCAAATTGGCGCTTCCGTTAGCAGTACAAACGAGAAGTAATCAACTAAACGTCCCGCAAGCATTTATTCAAGCAGCTTGATCAAACGAAAAAAAAATTATCTGCAATATACGGATAAACTGGTACTTTAAAAGGACGTGACGGTATAAAAAACTGTCTGTAAATTGATATGACTGATTATCGCCCCCCCCCCACACACACACACCCAAAAAAGCGTTATTTATTTACATTTGCTTTATTTATTGCTTCATACATATCTTCTATTTTGCATAAATTTTTACTCGCGTATTATTCGAGACTCTATTTTTAAAGATTTTCGCGAAAAAGGAAAAAAAAGCTTTAAAAATAGAGTCCTACATTTCGTATGAAGAATATGATATAAGTTGGAATAATGGAATAAGATTTCATTATCCATTAATTGTTTGAAAATAAATTTTTGAATGACAAGTTTTCCTCGGTAAATGTCTATAGACAAAGAAATGGATTTACAGGCAAATTAGCGTTTCCTTTAGCTGTATAAACAAGAAGTAATCAACAAAATGTCTCGCGAGCATTTATACAAGCAGATTGAACAAACGAAAATAAAAGTATAATATAAAGATGAACTGGTACTTAAAAAGGATTTAAATACAGTATAAAAAACTGTCTGTAAATTGGCATGACTAATCAACAAAAAAAAATGTGTTATTCATTTATATTTGCTTTATTTATTGCTTCATACATATATTTTATGTATTTGCATAAATTTTTGCTCGTGTATTATTTGAGTCTCCATTTTTAAAGATTTTTTTTTCTCGAATGAGGGGGGCAAAAGCTTTAAAAATAGAGGCCTACATTATTTTCGTATAAAGAATATGATGTAATTTGCAATAATGGAATAAGATTTCATTATCAATTAATTGTTTGAAAATCAATATTTGAATCACAAGTTTTCCTCGGTAGATATCTATGGGCAGAGAAATGGATTTACAGGTAAATTAGCGTTTCCTTTAGCTGTATAAACAAGAAGTAATCAACAAAACTTCTCGCGAACCTTTATACAATCAGATTGAACAAACGAAAAGAAAAAATACAATATAAAGATAAACTCGTAATTAAAAAGTATTTAAATACAGTATAAAAAATCTGTCTGTAAATTGGTATGACTGATCAACCAAAACAAAAAATAAATGTTATTTATTTATATTTGATTTATTTATTGCTTCGCACATATCTTTTATATTTGCATAAATGTTTACTCGTGTATTATTTGAGCCTCTATTTTTAAGGATTTTTTACTCGAAAAAGGGGAAAAAAGCTTTAAAAATAGAGGCATACATTATTTTCGTATGAAGAATATGATCTAATTTGGAATAATGGAATAAGATTTCATTATCAATTAATTGTTTGAAAATCAAGATTTGAATGTCAAGTTTTCCTCGGTAGATGTCCATGGCCAGTGAAATGGATTTACAGGCAAATTAGCGTTTCTTTTAGCTGTATAAACAAGAGGTAATCAACTAAACGTCTTGCGAATATTTATACAAGCAGATTGAACAAACGAAAAAAAAATTACTATATAAGGATAAACTGGATGAGATTTAAATACAGTATAAAAAACTGTCAGTGAATTGGTATGACCTATTAAACAAACAATTTTTTTTTTTTTCGTTTCACACATATCTTTTATAATTTCATAAATTTTTACTCGCGTATTATTTGAGTCTCTATTTTTAAATATTTTTCACTCGAAAAAGGGAAAAAAAAGGCTTTAAAAATAGAGGTCTATATTATTTTCGTATGAAGAATATATAATTTGGAATAATAGAACAAGATTTCATTATCAGCTTGTCCCTAATCAATTATTTTTTTATTCTTCTAAAGTCCACAGTAAATTTAAACTATAGTTTATTTTCTGGGTGCGATATGAAGATAGTAAATATAAGCAACAGAATAATTTTATACGCAAAAATGATAAAACCTATAATTAAAATGTAAACTTATAATCTGTAAGATGATAAAACCTATTCATCGAGAATTTTAGGAGGTCAATTTCTTTTAAAATTAATATTTTATATAATCATAAAAATAAAATACAAAGGTAAGAACCCATATCACAGCAACACAATCAGACACTTCGTTCTAGATCAATGACTTTCTTTTTTACAGCAATTTTACTTGGTATTACTTTCATTTAATATATTTCATACTGCTGTAGTTTTTAGTGAAGCGTAACCCTTACGTCTAGAAAATATCTTATGTTTATATTTCATCAATTCTGGCTTTTTTCTAATGTTCAGGGCGGTTTTAACATAAATAAATTAAACATATTTATGGTGAATGAACGCAATAAGCAACTCTGTTTCTTAATAATAAACAAATCTGCATTCAAATTACTTAATGTTTAAACTCCATTATAAATTTAAAAAATTTAAAACAAATTGACAAACATAACTTTAAAATTTATTTTTCTCAAACATGTGTTTTGTTGTTATTGTTGTTGTTCTTATTTATTAATCATATTTATAAAATTGAAAAAAAAAAATTGTAGCTATTTTTAAAATCATTTTTCATAGACATTTTTTTCGACCGCTGCTACATAGTGATAAAGGCGGCGCCCGAAGGAATCGGCGGTCCCTTAATTCACTTACAAATGGAGTTGTCAGGTGCCCCGATTTACGCCAAACGTCCCGATTTTTGGGTCTACAAGCCCTGTCCCGCGTACGTTCTGCGCGGGACGCCAAACGTCCTGATTTGTCATGATGCACTAATTCTTTAAAATATTACTCTTCGTATCATACCATTCGTTAATCCGCATCTAGTGGAACTTAATAGTGAAGGCTGAACCTGTCTATAAGAGAAAAATTTTATATACCTTAGAAATCTGCCTGTCAAGGCGGAAACCTGTACAAAACGAAATTTTCTGCGATTTCTAACGATTCGGTTTTTTTTATAGGTTTTACTGTATTTTGTTTAATGAACATTGTAAAAACTGAACCTCTTTATAACGAAATTCGGTTTTACAGGTACACTGTTTACTATCTGTACTTTAAGAATGCTGTACGATTATACTTGCACAATTAGAATTTTTTTCAGTCCCTAGCGATTCCGATTTCAAAGGTTTTACTGTATAAGATTGTTGTGTTTATTTGGTATAATCTTATCCAGTAAATCCTATTAAGAGCAAATCGCAAAATACCGGAGAAAAATTCCGTTCTAATCAGGTTTCTCTCTTATCAGGCATAATTATATATGATATTCCTACCGTAGGGACAATGGAATTTTTACATTTAAAACAGATCCCGTTTTAAGAAGGCTTACTATATTTTTATGTTCCGATTTAGAAGCCGTTGTCCCGCTTTTTTTTTTCTCCCTGTCGCACTTTTTTGTGGTTCTGGAACTGGCAACTGTAGATACCGGCCAGAATGGCAGTAGACCCGATCAGGGAAGGTCCTAACAGAAAAATTAAAAAGCTGAATTCGTAAGTTTAAGACATCGACAGCTGTTTTTGGCTGCCTGGGGCGTTTAATAGCATCTTGAATTATAAATGATTGTTGCAATAGGACAATGTCGTGTCCTTAAATTCGGTTCAAATACCCATTTTGACAGCATTTTTTGAAAAATCTTCCGCTTTTCCCAAAAAACTGAAAAAGCAGTACTATTACATAGTTTCTTAAAGTGGGATTTGCTTTTATTCGGTTGAAAGGAAATAATTTCTTTTTCATTTTTCTATTCTTTTATAATGATCTGTAATTTGTCCCTTTAAAACGATTTGAACGAATTCGAAGTTCTTTCGTAGTTATTTAGTGTTTTAACGCAACACGTCATTGGCTACTGTTTTGGAGCACTATAAACTAATTTTAAGGAAAATGACTTTTTTTCGAACTTGGCGGGATCAGAACGCAAAAACTATTAGAGAAAAATAGAGTAATGACGCTCAGAAGGGTAATCTCACTCACCAAATATCTCTAAACAGAATAGAATTGAAAACGTGCGATCGGTACCGGCACCTAGCGAACTTCATCGTAAAGTTCCCAGTAAGGATATACTGACCGTCGGGAGGAAAGTATTTTTGTGTCCCCACGTTATTAGTTTGAAGTTGTTTTATTATAAAATTCTACAACATCTAACTTGAAGGTAAGTGTACACTCTCATTTTCAAATATTAATTTACTCATTACCTCTACGAAATATATACATTTAGCTGTACTTTCATGCTTTTTTTTTTGTAGTGCGCTGTTAAGTCAATTATAATGCAATAAAACCCAACATGGTGATGACGGGTAATGGCGCTCGCGTGGAATTCCAGAAGAAATGTTGCCAGTGGGCAAATTTTTTAAAATTCATATTTGTTGATTGATACCACTTTTTTGAAATGGTAAAATTTCCCTGTTTTCGCCTTTATTAATATGTCATTAAACAAGAAGAATTTTACGATTTCAAAAAAGTGATGAAAATCAAAAAACCTAAATATAAAAAAGGTAGCCCACTATATGTCCAACACAATATGTGTAAAGTGGTTGCAAAAAGTCTGCAGTGCTGTGAACAGCCCACACAACTACATATGTGACTTTTGTCTTACTTATTAAATATTGTATTAAAACTCTGAGCGCAATTACCCTACCATGTCGGGCATTACCGCTCAATCGATGGTCATTTAAATAAAACGATAAAGAAAAAAAAAATCCTAAAACTTTTATGAAAATTAGTTGATTGTAAACTGTTCCTTATGCTTTGGAGTTATACTTCGTTAATAAAATATTCATTTTTTTGTCAAATTTCACTAGCTATTCATGTGAGCGCCATTCCCCTAGTTTCCCCAAAACTGATCTCGCTTCTTCTTTTTTTTTAATTAAAAGTAATACAATGTATTGGAACTTTTTAACTTTTTAACCACAAAGTGTTTGACGCTCCAGACAGTGTTATCTATTTCCATAATCCTTAACGAAAACTGATTGCAAATTATTATGACGATCTATCGGATACCACCGGATTGGAAGTGCACGGCGCGCACTCTGGAACATGCACCCACGTAACTCGAGCCACTGCGTCAATTTTTTATTTTAAAAACTTTGAAATATTATTAAAACAAAAAATAAATAAGATGCAAAAACCTGAAGCTAAAATCTTTATTCAAATTCCAGAAAAAAAAACTCTTTTGTAGACTTCTAGAGGCAAATTCCTCCCCCCCCCCCCTCGTTAATATGTATACCTGTCAATTTTATATGTTTGCGCAACAAAAATGAATTAAAAATGTGTCATAAAACAGCCAGTTTGGATGAGTGCTTTTTGTATTTACGCAATACTCTCTTACTTCAAAATTCGGTAATAAACTGTTGGAACCATTCTTCGGAGATAAGGAGTGTTTTTTGTATTTACTCCACACACTCATTGTAGAATTCTATAGCTAAGTAGAACAACATATAGCAACTATTTATAAATAAGGAGGCATTTCCTCAGTTTATCCACATATCCATATTTCAAATAGCAAGACATTTTAATCTTTTTAGAGCAAAAACACACTCTTACTTCGAAATTTGGTAATGAACTGTTAGAAACATTCTTCGGAGATAAATGAGTGTTTTTTTTTATATATATATATATATATTTATTTCAACAATCATTGTAAAATTCGATAGCTAAGTGGAACAACATATATCAACTGTTTATAAATAATTGGAAAAGGTGGCATTTCCTCAGTTTATCCACATAGCCATATTTCAAACAGCAAGAAATTTTTTATATTTTCGCAGCATAAACATGGCAACAAAACTCCTTTTAGAAAAGATTTGTAAGCATTGTTTTTTTTTTAAACCTAACTTTTAAACCTTTGCTATTAAAAGGAGCAAAAAAGGCGGCTGTTTGACACACCACATAAAAATAAGTACTTATCGTAAAGAAGTGCAACTTCATTTACAAATTCAAACACGTATTACTTGTCACATGAAGCAAGATGATAAGTTGCAGACAGGTCGCATTAACATGATAAAAACAATTTCTTATTCTTAAAGGGTTTGGGAATTTCACCCATAAAGATGGTTCAACCGATAAGATCTCTAGTTGAAGTGCACTCCCAAAGTACTAACTAGGGGTTTAAATGCAGATACTGAATTGGGTAATCTCTGAAGTTATTCGACAATCTGAAATTCCAATTTATAAAAACATTTAAGATGATAATAGTAATCAGTATTTTTTTTTGTAAGAATTTGTTAATTGCAGTGAAAATTGGAATGTGCAAAATTTGTTTAATTATCTCGATACGCATAAAAACTGAAAACCTTTTATTGCTCTGAAAAGGTTTGAGAATTTCAACCGTAAAGATGGTTCAACCGGTAAGATCTCTACTTAGAGTATACTCCCGCATACTAACTAGGGGTTTAGATGCAAATACTAAATTGGGTAATCTTTAAAGTTATTCGACAATCTGAAAATCAAATTTATAAAAAATATTTAAGCTGATAATAGTAATAAATGTTTTTTGTAGGAATTTGTTAATAGCAGTGAAAATTGGAATGTGCAAAATTTTTTTAATTCGCTTGACTGGCATAAAAAAAATTGTTTTGTTTTCAAAGGGTTTGAGGATTTCACTAATAAAGATTATTAACTAATAAGATCTCTAGTTGAAGTGCTCCCCACATACTAACTAGGGGTTTAGATGCAGATACATAATTGGGTAATTTTTGAATCGTTTTGACAATGTGAAAATCCAATTTATAAAAAAAATATATTTCAGCTAATAATAGTAATATTTTTTTTATTATTATTTATTTATTTTATTTTATTTTATTCTCTCGACTCACATAAAAACAAGAAATATTCTTTTTCTTTTCAAAGGGTTTGTTTATAGCAGTGAAAATTGGAATGTGCAAATTTTTTTTTTTCATTCGCTTGACTGGAATAAGAAAAAACATTGTTTTCTTTTCAAAGGGTTTGAGGATTTCACTAATAAAGTTTATTAACTAATAAGATCTCTAGTTGAAGTGCTCCCCACATACTAACTAGGGGTTTAGATGCAGATACATAATTGGGTAATCTTTGAATCGTATTGACAATATGAAAATCCAATTTATAAAAAAAATATATTTCAGCTAATAATAGTAATATTTTTTTTATTATTATTTATTTATTTTATTTTATTTTATTCTCTCGACTCACATAAAAACAAGAAATGTTCTTTTTCTTTTCAAAGGGTTTGTTTATAGCAGTGAAAATTGGAATGTGCAAATTTTTTTTTTGATTCGCTTGACTGGAATAAGAAAAAACATTGTTTTCTTTTCAAAGGGTTTGAGGATTTCACTAATAAAGATTATTAACTAATAAGATCTCTAGTTGAAGTGCTCCCCACATACTAACTAGGGGTTTAGATGCAGATACATAATTGGGTAATCTTTGAATCGTTTTGACAATATGAAAATCCAATTTATAAAAAAAAAATATATTTCAGCTCATAATAGTAATATTTTTTATTATTATTTATTTTATTTTATTTTATTTTATTCTCTCGACTCGCATAAAAACAAGAAATATTCTTTTTCTTTTCAAAGGGTTTGTTTATAGCAGTGAAAATTGGAACGTGCAAATTTTTTTTTGATTCGCTTGACTGGAATAAGAAAAAACATTATTTTCTTTTCAAAGGGTTTGAGTATTTCACTAATAAAGATTATTAACTAATAAGATCTCTAGTTGAAGTGCTCCCCACATACTAACTAGGGGTTTAGATGCAGATACATAATTGGGTAATCTTTGAATCGTTTTGATAATAGGAAAATCCAATTTATAAAAAAAAATTTAAGCTAATAATAGAAATATTTTTTATTTATTTATTTTATTTTATTCTCTCGACTCACATAAAAACAAGAAATGTTCTTTTTCTTTTCAAAGGGTTTGTTTATAGCAGTGAAAATTGGAATGTGCAATTTTTTTTTTTTTTTGATTCGCTTGACTGGAATAAGAAAAAACATTGTTTTCTTTTCAAAGGGTTTGAGGATTTCACTAATAAAGATTATTAACTACTAAGATCTCTAGTTGAAGTGCTCCCCACATACTAACTAGGGGTTTAGATGCAGATACATAATTGGGTAATCTTTGAATCGTTTTGACAACATGAAAGTCCAATTTATAAAAAAAATATATTTCAGCTAATAATAGTAATATATTTTTATTATTATTTATTTATTTTATTTTATTTTATTCTCTCGACTCACATAAAAACAAGAAATATTCTTTTTCTTTTCAAAGGGTTTGTTTATAGCAGTGAAAATTGGAATGTGCAAATTTTTTTTTTTGATTCGCTTGACTGGAATAAGAAAAAACATTGTTTTCTTTTCAAAGGGTTTGAGGATTTCACTAATAAAGATTATTAACTAATAAGATCTCTAGTTGAAGTGCTCCCCACATACTAACTAGGGGTTTAGATGCAGATACATAATTGGGTAATTTTTGAATCGTTTTGACAATGTGAAAATCCAATTTATAAAAAAAATATATTTCAGCTAATAATAGTAATATTTTTTTTATTATTATTTATTTATTTTATTTTATTTTATTCTCTCGACTCACATAAAAACAAGAAATATTCTTTTTCTTTTCAAAGGGTTTGCTTATAGCAGTGAAAATTGGAATGTGCAAATTTTTTTTTGATTCGCTTGACTGGAATAAGAAAAAACATTGTTTTCTTTTCAAAGGGTTTGAGGATTTCACTAATAAAGATTATTAACTAATAAGATCTCTAGTTGAAGTGCTCCCCACATACTAACTAGGGGTTTAGATGCAGATACATAATTGGGTAATCTTTGAATCGTTTTGACAATATGAAAATCCAATTTATAAAAAAAATATATTTCAGCTAATAATAGTAATATTTTTTTATTATTATTTATTTATTTTATTTTATTTTATTCTCTCGACTCACATAAAAACAAGAAATGTTCTTTTTCTTTTCAAAGGGTTTGTTTATAGCAGTGAAAATTGGAATGTGCAAATTTTTTTTTTGATTCGCTTGACTGGAATAAGAAAAAACATTGTTTTCTTTTCAAAGGGTTTGAGGATTTCACTAATAAAGATTATTAACTAATAAGATCTCTAGTTGAAGTGCTCCCCACATACTAACTAGGGGTTTAGATGCAGATACATAATTGGGTAATCTTTGAATCGTTTTGACAATATGAAAATCCAATTTATAAAAAAAAATATATTTCAGCTCATAATAGTAATATTTTTTTTTATTATTTATTTTATTTTATTTTATTTTATTCTCTCGACTCGCATAAAAACAAGAAATATTCTTTTTCTTTTCAAAGGGTTTGTTTATAGCAGTGAAAATTGGAATGTGCAAATTTTTTTTTGATTCGCTTGACTGGAATAAGAAAAAACATTTTCTTTTCAAAGGGTTTGAGTATTTCACTAATAAAGATTATTAACTAATAAGATCTCTAGTTGAAGTGCTCCCCACATACTAACTAGGGGTTTAGATGCAGATACATAATTGGGTAATCTTTGAATCGTTTTGATAATAGGAAAATCCAATTTATAAAAAAAATATTTAAGCTAATAATAGAAATATTTTTTATTTATTTATTTTATTTTATTCTCTCGACTCACATAAAAACAAGAAATGTTCTTTTTCTTTTCAAAGGGTTTGTTTATAGCAGTGAAAATTGGAATGTGCAATTTTTTTTTTTGATTCGCTTGACTGGAATAAGAAAAAACATTGTTTTCTTTTCAAAGGGTTTGAGGATTTCACTAATAAAGATTATTAACTAATAAGATCTCTAGTTGAAGTGCTCCCCACATACTAACTAGGGGTTTAGATGCAGATACATAATTGGGTAATCTTTGAATCGTTTTGACAATATGAAAATCCAATTTATAAAAAAAATATATTTCAGCTAATAATAGTAATATTTTATTATTATTATTTATTTATTTTATTTTATTTTATTCTCTCGACTCACATAAAAACAAGAAATATTCTTTTTCTTTTCAAAGGGTTTGTTTATAGCAGTGAAAATTGGAATGTGCAAATTTTTTTTTTGATTCGCTTGACTGGAATAAGAAAAAACATTGTTTTCTTTTCAAAGGGTTTGAGGATTTCACTAATAAAGATTATTAACTAATAAGATCTCTAGTTGGGAAATATCGGGATATCCAATATAGGAAAATCCAATTTATAAAAAAAATATTTAAGCTAATAATAGAAATATTTTTTATTTATTTATTTTATTTTATTCTCTCGACTCACATAAAAACAAGAAATATTCTTTTTCTTAGGGTTTGTTAATAGCAGTGATAATTAGAATGTGCAAAATTTTTTTAATTCGCTTGACTGGCATTAAAAAAAACATTGTTTTCTCTTCAAAGGGTTTGAGGATTTCACTAATAAAGATTATTAACTAATAAGATCTCTAGTTGATGGGCTACCCACATACTAACTAGGAGTTTAGATGCAGATACATAATTGGGTAATCTTTGAATCGTTTTGACAACATGAAATTCCAATTTATGAAAAAAATATATTTCAGCTAATAATAGTAATATTTTTTTTAAATTATTTTTTTTTTTTTTTTATTTTATTCTCTCGACTCACATAAAAACAAGAAATATTCTTTTTCTTTTCAAAGGGTTTGCTAATTACAGTGAAAAATTCGCTCGAAACGCATAAAAACTGAAAACATTTGTTTGCTTTAATAGGGTATGGGAATTTCGCCCATAAAGATGGTTCAACCGATACGATCTCTGCTTGAAGTGTACTCCCGCATACTAACTAGGAGATAATATTCAGATACAAAATTAGATAATCTCTGTATTTATTCAACAATTCAAAAGTCCAATTTATTAAAATATTTAAGCTGATAATAGTAATAAATGTTTTTTGTAGGAATTTGTTAACTGCAGTGAAAATTGAAAAGTTTAAAAAAAAATTAATTCTCCCGACTAGCATAAAAACAGAAAACTTTCTTTTGTTTTCAAAGGGTTTGAGAATTTTCCCAATAAAGATTATTTAACTAAGAAGATCTCTAGTTGAAATGTACTCTCGCGTACTAACTAGGGGTTTAGATGCGGATACTGAATTGTGTAATCTCTGAATTTATTCCACAATCTGAAAATCCAAGTTACTAAAAAACATTTAAGCTGATAATAGTAATCAGTATTTTTTGTAAAAATTCGTTAATTGCAGTGAAAATTGGAATGTGCAAAATTTGTTTAATTCGCTCGACTAGCATGAAAACTGAAAACATTTTATTGCTCTGAAAAGGTTTGATAATTTCACCCATGAAGATGGTTCAACCGATAAGATCTCTATTTAGGGTGTACTCCCGCGTACTAACTAGGAGTTTAGATGCCTATACTGAATTGGGTGTATTTATTAGACAATCTGACACGACACCATCTGACAAAAATTTTGCACCTATACTTGTCGAATCTAATCTCAAAATTTCAGAAGATAAATTGTAAAAAAAAAAGTTTGCCGGAAAAAGTGGTACCAAAAAAATGAATGAAAATAACGCATTTGGGCAATAAAAATTGGTTCTCGCGAATGTAGCGCTATTCTTTCGTTAAGGGTCAACCGATTTGTTACTTTTATTATTATTATTATTATAGCAACGTATTTCACAATAAAAATTGGTTGTCGCGAATATGGCGCTATTCTTTCGTTAAGGGCCAATTGAATTGTTATTTTTTTTAATTAAAACAACGCATTTGCACAATAAAAATTGGTTGTCGGGAATGTGGCGTTATTCTTTTAAGAGTCAACAGATTTGTTATTCAAAATAAATAAATAAATAAACTACTCATTTGGGCAATAAAAATTGGTTGTCGCGAATATGGTGCTATTCTTTCGTTAAGGGCCAACTGAATTGTTATTTTTTTTAAGTTAAAACAACGCATTTGCACAATAAAAGTTGGTTGTAGGGAATGTGGCGTTATTCTTTTAAGAGTCAACAGACTTGTTATTTAAAAAAAAAAAAAAATTAAACTATTCATTTGGACAATAAAAATTGGTTGTCGCAAATATGGCGTTATTCTTTCGTTAAGGGCCAACAGATTTCTTATTTTTAGGGTTCCATACTTAAAAAGCCAAAACGGAACCAGTATATGATCATTCCTGTGTCTGTTTATCTGCCGTTACAGCCATTTTATTCGAAAACTCTGGAACGTGGAAAATTCAAATTGGGGAAAGTAATAAAGACTTATAGACCCACAATTTTACAGATGATTAATCATTCACAAATATATTTAGAAAAAATGAAGAGGGGCTAATTAAGTTATTTGAAGGAAGAAAAAAAACTCTTTTATTTGTATATCGTGTGCGGTACTTTGTGAAAGTTTTTGTAACGCTGAACTAAAAAATACATTTATTTTAATTTTAGTTATTATATTTTCAGAGATATCATCGAAAATGTAGTGCAAAAATATGTCCCTCCCCTCTATTTCCGAATCTACTGAAACTAAAATTATGGAAAAATTAAAGGTAGTGGACGTTAATTTAAACCTTGCAGGAAAACTATAGCGATTAAACTAGGTCACATACTTTTTGAGAAAAACGCACTTTTCCGTTACACACAAATTTCGATTTACAGGCATTCAGCAAAGGTGTTGAGGAACGCTGGAGGTACCTATCGTAGAAGAAGTATAAAAGCATTAATCATAATAATTTTTGAAAAAAAAATCGTTGGTAATTAGCCGAGATATTAAATCTTAAAGACACGGACGGTCTGGACATACATAATGGCAATTTAGTTTTATGAAATGCCAAATGAAGTTTAAATATGAACTACTTTCACTGTCTGTACCGATTTAAGTTCATCATAAACAGATTAGGATAAGATTAAAAAAAAAAGAGTTATAATTGCAATATTCATATTATTTAGGCTTCATATCTCTTTGAACTTTTATGGTATACCCATTTATATTTTTTTCGGTATATACAGCTATACCCAACCCTACGTTGTATAGTTCTTTACAAAATTTATTATTCTTAAAAAAAAAATAAATAATAACAATAATAATACAGTTTATAATTCATAGCGAGTAATACTCGCACCTGACCGTGTTTTTTTCTTAAAACAACACTTTTCGACAATAAAAATTGGTTGTCGCGAATATCGCGCTATTCGATCGTTAAGGGCCAACAGATTTGTTATTTATTTTCGCTTGGTAGCATAATTTAAAAACGATTGTTCATTTTAAAAGAGTTCGAATATTTTGCGAATAAAGATGGTTCAGGAGATGAGATTCAAGTATTCTCCTCACGTATAATCTAAGGAGGCAGTTAATTTAGAGAAAGATGCAGAGTGGGATAATCTCTGACTATAGTTTGGCTTTATTTGTCTGTCTACAAATGAAATGAATTATGAAATTTAAATTGATTATAGTAATAAGTGTTTTTTTGGCTTTTGTTAAAGGCTTTTAACTAGATTTGTTGCTTTCTATTTCTCATGCGGTGGTTTTTGGATTTATTAAAAGCTGTTAACTTGAACTAGGTAGTTAATATATTTTTGCTTTCCTTTTTTCAGTAACTCATATTTAAACTAAAAACAATTATTTATTTATTTTTTCAAAGGGTTTTAAATTTTTACCAAATGGTTCGACTGATACATCCAATATCCAGTGTACACTGTAAAAAACTGTAATTCTGCAGATGTAAAATTGCAAGAATCTGTATGCTTACTAAACGTTTATCTGTACACCGTACAAAAAAAAAAAAGATATAAATCTACAAAACTAGTTTTTCTAAAACTACAGAAATCTGTAGCTTTACAAAAGAATCTACTAAAATTACAGTAATCTTACTAAAATTTTATTTTTAACCCGGGTTGCAGTTACCTAAAAAGTTCCAGGCATCCCAGTTTCCTAAAAAATTCTTAGTAAGCTTACAGATTTTTTGATTTACAGTGCAAATGTGTATCTGTTCGATGAATTTTTGTTGTTGCCGTTACATAAAAAGTTATAGGAATCCCAGTTTCCTAAAAAACTTTTAGTACCTTTACAGGTTTTTTTTCTTTTTTACAGTGTACTAATATCATGCAACAACTTTGTACGTTCCATTGAACTTGAATATCATTTCTAAGAGTTTTCTCCGGATATTTTTTCTAATATTAATGAAGCCAAAGAATACTTTTAGAAAATACTGGTACGTAAATTCATAGGATCAAACAAACGCTTAAAAGAATTTGCATAAGACAGCCGCATTTTTGTGTCAGCTCTCAGGCCTAGTATTCACGAGGCAGTGCTGTGGATAAAAAGAGGTAACTCAGAGAGAGATAAGAATCGAAAAGGTAAGAATATACCTAAAATATTCCTCTATATTATTTATATATCATAGCTATATGATGATATCATATTTATATATTATAGCTCTCAGGCCTAAGCATTCACGGGGCAGTGCTGTGGATAAAAAGAGGAAACTGAGAGAGAGGTAAGAATCGAAAAGGTAAGAATATACCTGAAATATTCCTCTATATTATTTATATATCATAGCTATATGATGATATCATATTTATATATTATAGCTCTCAGGCCTAAGCATTGACGGGGCAGTGCTGTGGATAAAAAGAGGAAACTGAGAGAGAGGTAAGACTCGAAAAGGTAAGAATATACCTGAAATATTCCTCTATATTATTTATATATCATAGCTATATGATGATATCATATTTATATATTATAGCTCTCAGGCCTAAGCATTCACGGGGCAGTGCTGTGCATAAAAAGAGGAAACTGAGAGAGAGGTAAGAATCGAAAAGGTAAGAATATACCTGAAATATTCCTCTATATTATTTATATATCATAGCTATATGATCACATCATAGCTATATGATGATATCATATTTATATATTATAGCTCTCAGGCCTAGTATTCGATAAAAAGAGGAAACTGAGAGAGAGGTAAGACTCGAAAAGGTAAGAATATACCTGAAATATTCCTCTATATTATTTATATATCATAGCTGTATGATCACATCATAGCTATATGATGATATCATATTTATATATTATAGCTCTCAGGCCTAGTATTCGATAAAAAGAGGAAACTGAGAGAGAGGTAAGAATCGAAAAGGTAAGAATATACCTGAAATATTCCTCTATATTATTTATATATCATAATACTTGTTTTTAATTTCTTGAGGGCAAAAAAAGTCTTTTGGAATAAGTGCACTGTAAAAAAAAAATCTGTAATTCTACAGATCTGAAGTCACAGAAATCTGTATGCTTAGTAAAATTTTATCTGTACATTGTGCAAAAAAAAAATGATGTAAAACTACAAAACTAGTTTCTGTAAAGCTACAGAAATCTGTAGTTTTACAAAAGAATCTACTAAAATTACAGTAATCTTACTAAAATTTTATCTGTAACCCAGGTTGCAGTTACACAAAAAGTTCTACGCATCCCAGTTTCCTTAAAAATTCTTAGTAACCATACAAATTATCTGTTACATGAATTTTTGTTGCTGCCGTTGCATAAAAAGTTCTAGGAATCCCAGTTTCCTAGAAAAAGTTTAGTAACTTTACGGGTTTTTTTTACAGTGTGGTGGTAAACAATCCCGTTTCACACACACACAGATAAACAAACAAAAAATTTAGGCTTATTATTTATTGTAATTAAATGTTACCGTAATTACTGTATTATTTACTGATGAAATTTAGTGTACACGTAAAATTTCCTTAATTATTTTTTTATTATTGGACATTATTACCAAACCAATAAAAAATCCCACGTACAAAGTTGCAAAGAACGAATTAATTAACAGAAAATAGTTGTAAGTCATTTGTATAAACATAATTTTATAAACATAAATAGAATGAACTTTTTCATTTTTTTATGCAAAAGAATGGATATAAGAAAATTTTATTAATCGAGAATTAGGAGAAAAAAACCAAATATGTTTTTAAACGATATTTTTTGCAAGAATGTTTAAAGTTTCAAATTTATCTTCATGGGAAAATGTTAAAAATTACAGTTTTCATCACAAAGGTATGAGAATGAGAATAAAAAGAAAGAGGCATCATTTTTTTAACTTCATGTTTTCTCTTCACAGCAAGTTTAATAAGAATATTAAAAAAGAAACAACTAACTGGAATAATAATAAGCCAAAGTTGCTATTCTTTTTTATAATATTCTGTGCATAGTATATAAAATGCCACTGCAATATTTTCTTCTAATATTTTATCAAAATTAAAAAGTTTTTAACAGACTTTAGTTTGAAACAAAAGTTATGCCGTTCTCCAACTTTCTTCAGTAATTACCTCGAGAGGCACCCTTCAAAACACACACTGACTATACACGTGCATTCAGTCCCTAATTATAATTAACAAACAATTTTATTGTGAAAAACTAGAGCCTTTTCTGAAACCAAAAGGTTTCAATTACAGTACACAATCTGAAAACATTTTTTTTTCCTCTTTAAAATTAAAAACCTACTACTGAACACATGTTATATCCGCAGATACGTGACAAAAATAGAAAACACTGCTTGATTATTTTTCAACACAAGTACACACAAAAAAATTTAGTTCTCTCTTTCTAACTCTCGTATTCTGTATTCTAGGAATGGCCTACGACTTTCAAAACTGGTCCCTTGTCGATACGCTTCATAAAAGTTCTTTTTCGAACGCGCAGAGACAGCTAATGTTCGTCTGTCCTCATCCTGCTCCCCCTCCTCTCCCCTTCACCCCGCTCTTTTTCCCAACGTGCGCCGCCAGCTGAGTTGAGTTGAGTTACACAACCTCCCCCGAACTGGTAAAATAAATAAGTAAATATGAAAAGTTGTATTGCGAAAGGGTTAGCAGAAATACGAAGGCCGAAGGTAGTGAATTGAGCTCGGATTATTCAATTCGAGATAAAAACTTCTGCTAAAAGAGGCAGAATTCCTGGAAGTTGTTATTTGCGGAAATTTCGATTGTTATGCCGAAACAGGGAAAAATATTTTATTCTTGATTGTGGTTAATAAAATTTCTTCTTTTTTTATAAGCTGATTATAATGAAAACCGGCATGAAAAAATTACAAATGATGTAAACTTATTATTTAAATAATAGTTATTTAAATAACTGTGATATGTTACGCACAAAAAAAGAATTAGTTCTTTCTTCCTAACTCTCGTATTCTGTGTTCTGGGAAAGGCCTACGACTTTCAAAACTGGTCCCTTGTCGATACGCTTCATAAAAGTTCTTTTCGAACGCGCAGAGACAACTAATGTTCATCTGTCCTCATCCTGCTACCCCTCACTTATTACTATACACTTTTTCCCAACATGAGTCCATTGCGCCGCCAGCTGAGTTGAGTTCAGTTGAGTTACACAACCTCCCCCGAACTGGTAAAATATATAAGTAAATATGAAAAAGTTGCATCGCGAAAGGGTTAGCAGAAATACGAAGACCAAAGGTGAAAAATTGAGCTTGGATTATTCAATTCAAGGTAAAAACTTCTGCCAAAAGAGATGGAATTTCTAGATGTTGTTATTTGCAGAAATTTCGATTATTATACCGAAACAGGAAAAAATATTTTATTCTTGATTGTAGTTAATAAAATAGCTTAAATATTTTTATGATATTTTATTGTACCATTTTATATTTTTAAACAATATTTTCGTGTTGCATTTGAAATCATAAAAATTGCCGGTATTAGACAGTACTAAATTTAACTAATACTGACAATCATAATGTATTTTTAAGCAATGTTTCCGTGTTGCATTTGAAATTGAAGGAATTGCTAGTATTAGACAGTACTAACATTAGCCAACACTGACTGTCATTATATATTTTTAAGCAATATTTCGTGTTGCATTTGAAATCGAAGAAATTGCCAGCATTAGAAAATACTAAAATTAACCATCACTGACCGTCATTATATATTTTTAAGCAATATTTTTATGTTGCATTTTTAACTGAAGAAATTGCCGGTATTAAATAGCACTGTTGACTAACACTGAACATCATTATATAGATTAAGTAAAATAATGCTATAAAGTGATAAAATATCATTTATTAAGATTGACGATCGTTTCGTCGCACCAACGGTGACATTTTCAAAATCATACACGATAGAAAATATTTTCATATAATTTAAAAATAATAAATATAGTAAATAATGTCACGAAACATGATGAATAATGAAATATTGCAAACATAAAATAAATTAAAATTAAATTAGTTGTTTGTGAACGTGGATTAGTTTTCATATAATTTAACAAAACAATAACATGATAAATAATGTCACGAGACAATATGCATAATGAAAAATATTGCAAAACATAAAACAAAATATAAAAATATCTTGGCTATTTGCGAGCGTGGATTAATTTTTACTATTGGTACTAAAATTATATAGCATCTCTTTCCAAATTTTAGGTAAATCTAGGGACACTGAATCATTGCAAATATTCTTGTTGCGTAAAAATATCTCAATTGATTATCGGATTATGGATGGTAAATAAAATCTTGATGTGTAAATTAACTTGCTATTTTTAAAATCGATCCGTAACGGTTCTTCGTAGCTAATTTTAATTTTAATTTATTTTATGTTTGCAATATTTCATTATTCATCATGTCTCGTGACATTATTTACTATGTTTATTATTTTTAAATTATGTGAAAATATTTTCTATCGTGTATGATTTTGAAAATGTCGCCGTTGGTGCGACGAAACGATCGTCAATCTTAATAAATGATATTTTATCACTTTATAGCATTATTTTACTTAATCTGTTTATAAGTGATCATTATAAATGTTTTTATTTACATCATTATATATTTTAAGCAATATTTTCACTTTGCATTTCAATTTGAAGAAGTTGCTGGTATTAGTACTAACATTAACCAACGCTGAACTTAGTTGCAATAGAAAATGAGTAAGAAACACGCTGCATCCCTTCAATCAGTGTGGCAAAATAGGTGAAGAGAAAAAAAAAGTAAAACCTGCCTCTACATTTTTCTAAAAAAAATAACAAGGGCAAAATATCAAAAACCCGTATCATCCGTATTCCAAGTTCTTTCAAAATAGGCTCCTTGATGTTTTCTTATAAAAATAATTTTTTTCTAAAACATGTTGTTTCAAAGAACCATCATAATTTAGAAATCGCTGATAAGCTTCCTTTTGGAGAAAAATTATTTTTTGTTATTTTATTTTATCGCTTCTAATGTTTATTAAACAATATTTTCATATTACATTTGTGATTGAAGAAATCGCCATCTTTTGCCAAGCCTAACAATAACCTCCAGAGGTTTTCTAATAAAACTTAATTTTTATGTTTTGCTGGGATATATCACAACAAAACGAAGTTTCATGCTGTTACCCTCAGCCCGTGGCAAAAGAAGTTAAGAAAAAACACCTGCCCCCAGCCAAACCTGCGTAATCTTTTTAAAAAGAATTACAACGAAAATAATTACAAGGAAGGAAAAAATCCTTCTTAAACCCCTATCATCTGTTAACTCTTTCACAATAAGTTCCTTTATGATATGCCTTTATGGGAAAAAAAAAAAAAAAAAAAAAAAAAAAAAAAAAAAAAACTTTTTTTTAAAACATGTTACCTTGCCTAATGTACATTTTTTGACTTCACAACACGTATGGCTTGACATGTTTAGTTGTTCTCCTGCTGAGATGTGGTCTGATGTAATAATAAAGAAAATTCTAGATTCGAAAGAACTCTCTATTGCGACTAGAGTTTCTTCACGTGAAAGATAACAATTTTTTCAAAAGATTTTAAACATTTTTTTTTTAATTATTATTCCTTTAACCCCTTAAAAGTTCCATTAATGATATTTAGCCATTTTAACAACTAAAAACCAATTTCTTTATTAGAAATTTTAACTCAGTTATCTTTCTGAACTTGGACAGTATATAACAAAATTTTGTATAGTTTAAAAGATATCTTTTTTTTTTTTTACTAAAAGTTTGCGTATGCGTAGGAAGCCAATTCTGTTAAATAAGAAAAAAAAAAAAAAAAGAAAGAAAGAAAAGAAAAGAAAACTCATTTGATTTTCTGATGATGTGGAGTATTAAGGCTATTCTCAAAAAGATATTCTGACACATTTACTAGCTCGTTTTCTTTTTTTTTTTTTTTTTAATAAAAGTATGATAGTTGCCTGTATGATTATTGAAGTGATTTGTTTGTTTGTTTTTCGATAAATTAATAACATCTTAGTTATAAGCTATTGTTTTTCAGAACGTAGTTTTTTTTCCCACTTTAATGTGCTGTCGTGTAGAGAAATTAGGTTCAAAACACCGCCCCTGAATACTGGCTTGCCCGATGACCCAGAAAGGACGACTGCACTGTAAAAAAAAATCTGTGATTTTTCCTGCACTTTATGTTGTAATTTTCAAGCACCGATGCTGTCAAAGCGAATTCAAGCAACAAGTGAACTAAAAATCGAATTCTTTCTGTCCCTGCACCACGCAGCCAATACACTGTAAAAAAACGGACTAAAAATGGAAATTGTACTGGCAATCGAGACGCCAGTACTATTTCCGTATTTCAACAGAAATCTTCCCCTTTTTCTGTTTTTTCGGAATTTAAAAAGGAAAATTCCCGTTAGAATACGGAAATAGTACTGGCGTCTCGCTTGCCAGTACAATTTCCGTATTTTAGCCTTTTACAGTGTAGCAACGCGATTTTACCCAGACTTGAGAAATTTTGCAGCACTCATAAAGACAGCAGCTAGTAAATTTTACAACAACTGTGCTGGCAGTCGAGTGTCAGCACCTTTCTTGTAAAATACAGTGTTTTTTACTGCACTTTATCTTGTAATTTTTCAAGCACCGTTGCTATGAAAGCTAATTTAAGCAACAAGCGAAGTAAAAATCAAATTATTTCTGTCCCTGCACCCCGCAGCCAATAGCAACTCGACTTTACCCAAACTTGAGAAATTGTACAGCACTCTTAAATAAAGCAGCTTGTAAATTTTACAGCCACTGTGTTGGCAGTCGGGCTGCCAGCAGCTTTTGTTGTAAAATACAGAATTTTTTTACAGTGTGTCGTAGGCGGATTTTTTTAAGCGTTTGTACGGCCCCTTGAATTTTAATACTAATAATTTCTAAAAGTCTTTTGCGCATTATTTCTCTGCTAATAAATGAGTAAAAAAAAAAAAACTCTTATAAAATACTGGTGTCTAAATTCAGGACACCGTGCAAACGCTTAAAAAATCAACCTGAGACAACCGCCATTTTCTTTTCAGCCCGTAGGCCGTGTATTCAGGGAGCAATGTTCAAAACGTTAACTTTAACAGCATTTAAAAAAAATATATCTTCTACCTTTACCGAAAAACGAAAGAAAACGGTTCAATTACACAGTTTCAAAATAACAGAACCAAAATAATATTGTAAATTAAAAAAAGCGCCAGAAAGTGGCCAGTTTGGTTATAAATCCAAATAATTTTAAGTAAATCTGATCTGATGAATTCAAATATGCATTTTAATCATGCAACCAGTTAAACCTCAAAATCTTTCTTAAAAGAATTACATAGGAAAACATACCTCATAAATCCGTATCATCTATATTCCATGTTAACTCTTTGACTATAGATTCCTCAATGATATGCCCTTATAATTTTTTCCCCTAAAACATGCCCTTATAATTTTTTCCCCTAAAACATGCAGACTAAAATTCCAGAATTAGCTAAAATTCGATTCCCATATTAAAACGCAATCGGTCTGCCAAGTCATATCTTGGTGGAAAACACCTAAAAAGCCGATTTTAGCGATCGACTCGTAGGTTTACCATTGCGTTTTCCCGCATCAAGGAATGAAAACATGGCGGACTGGGAGCCGGAAAACACAATGGTAAACCTACGAGTCAACCGGTAAAATCGGGTTTTTAGGTGTTTTCTACCAAGATACCACTTGGCAGACCGATTGCGTGTTAATATGGGAATCGAGTTTTAGCTAATTCTGGAATTTCAGCCTCCAAGTCGATGAGGTGGTTGCCTGTGCTGCCGGCTCCCGTCAAAAGGGTTCATATAATAATAAAGAAAATTCTAGATTTGAAAAGACTTTCTTTTGAACATTGAACCTACATTCACATGCAACATAATTTGAAACGAAATAATTTTTTAAATGTAACACTTACCTTACATGTCTCAGATAGTTAATAATCAACTGATTGATTGAGCTGAGTAAAACTGCAGTTAATCCAAAATTAGGAATATCTGTAATAAAATTATAAATGTTAAATTATCTGTCATGCATGTAACAGAAACAAAATTTATTATAAGAGTAATTTATGAACACTTTTTCTGTTATTATTTTATTTTAGCACAGCCAAACTGATTGGTAAATAAGTCATAGGGGTTGGTGAGGGAAAATATATCCCGGCCCGGCTCAGACACAATTTTTATTCAATTGGGAAAATTTCCATTCGAATAATTTGCAAGCAATGCAAATATAATACGATTTCAGTAACAAGCCGGTATAGGCTCACTATTAACAATTAATAAATGCGATTTTGGGTTGATTATATTTTCCATATATAGCTACATAGCGAATATTTCCCTATAATACAGTGTCATAGAAAAATAATGCCTAGATTTTAAATAACTGTCACAAAAAAACTATGAAAGGTAAAAAATTAAACCTTAGTATGTTTCAATGTGAGAACCGTTCGGTGTGCACCAGAAGCAAATGTGTGCAATGTGAGCACCAGGAGCAGTTTGACCTGGATATGTTCTCCGAAAAAAGCCGCTGTACACTGACTATTGACTTTGACTTCACATACCAAATCACGCACTGTGCTTTTGTTGCACGATCAACATCGTACTGTGCTTTTTGTTGCACGGTCAACATCGTACTGCGCTTTTTGTTGCACGGTCAAAATCGTACTGAGCAGCTGCAGTCTAGCGCGCCGGCTGACTTCGACGACTGCGCAACTAATCCGCGCATAACACAGACACGCAAACGAATTCTGGTGAACTAAAACCAAACTTGCGTTCACCAGTTATCGTGTAGTGAAAGAATTACTCATTTAACATAAAAAGTTTCGATGTTATGATTTTTTTAAATCTAGGCATTATTTTTCGATGACCATGTATTTATCTGATATTGTTTATACTCCTAATTGGAAACATAAATACAATATTGAATAAATGTTTGGATTAAATTGAAAACATTTCCTATGAAATTTCAACAATGAACAAATATTTTTAGGCAATATAGTACAACCTGATATATGCTCAATGTTATGATTCATTAACCTATTTATGCCTAACGTCCCATTTTTAGGACGTTTTGAATTTTAATATTTTTTTGTAATTTTCTTCTTCTGTACAACATGAAAATTGTATGAGGTAATTGTCTATAAATGTCTTTATCTATTACCGAGAGATGACAGCATAAGATGGATATTTATTTGCGTAAATGATGGCCTTTTTTCGGTGCTTATAGGTTTTTTATTTTTTTAAGATAGCGAAATGTAAAAAGTAAATTTATTTGTATTTTTTGTATCAAGGATCCAAATAAATAACTCATAATCTTAGCTTCTAGACTTCTTTGAAGTCCGTATTTTTTTTTTTTTTTTTTTTTTTTTTTGCGAAATTATATGTTCAAGCCTATTTTTTATTCATGTTTGTAACGTACTAGACGCAAATGTGTACATATTTCTATTAGCCATTTAAGGGACAGTTATTGATGTAAAGTCCTTTTCAAGATGATTTTGAAATAAATTGTTTTTTATCCCCAAATACGATTATTCTTGATTTATTATTAATTATACTTATAATGTTATTAGTCTCTGTAAAGAAATAAATAGATTTTGTAATAGTTCATAAAAATACTAATTATAGTACATAATATGCAATTTAAAAGCTTAATTTATATAAATTTAGACAAACATATAATTATGCATTTTTCCACATATGGATATTCCCATATTTAGTACGTTTACATTTTATCAAATAAATACAAAAATATTTTAGCGAAATTTTTTTTAGTATTTTTCCAGTTCATTTTGCAACATTTGAAAGTGGTTTTACCAACAAATTTGAGAAAACAAAAATTCAGGCATAAATGGGTTAATTCTAAATATTTCCAATTCAAAAGCAAAAATATGACATTGGAACAGGTTATCAAGGTAACAGATAAATGACATTTATGTCGGTATTTCTTTTGCTAGCAGATATAGCAAATCATTAATTATGTATAATATGTAAAGAATGCTGCTTTTTGTTCTCATTTTATTTCAAAATCGTCTGTTATAAAATAGTTGGTTTCAATTTTGTTTGTGAAACACATTGATCTTTCTCTCGCTTAGTTTTCGAACCTTGGATTTCCAAGCGTTAATACGGGTTAGGTTCCCTTAGAAAGACCCCCCACGAAGGGCACTCCCCTCCTGGGCCTATATCCCTCGTGGAGATAATTGGCCGTCATAAATACAACCAACCAAACCTCTCGCTTAGTTTAAAAATCTTCTAATATAAAAGATTTGGTTTTAATATTCAATTTTTTGAGCGAAACACACTTATTTTCTCTTAATTTAATTTTTAAAAAAGCGTCTGCCTTAAAAGATTTGTCTTCAACATTTACGATTTTTTGGGTGAAGCACAATTTCAATTATTTTCTATAAAAGAGCTATATTCAATATTTTCCTTTTTCTGGGTTAAACACATTGATTTTGTTTTGCAGGGATGAAAGCGCTGTACCATAAATAACTGATTTCCACCACTAAATTTTAATAGTATTATTTGCTTTATTAAATCTCGGAAATTCTGCCATTAAATAAGGCGATAAATACTATTAAAATTTAGTTGTAGCAATCGGTCATTTGTGGCACATCGCTTTCATCCCTGGTCTTCTTTAATTTAAAAATCGTCTAATATAAAAGATCTGGTTTCAAAATTTATGATTTTGTCGGTGAAATACAATATTTTTCTATCCCTAATTTCAAATCGTCTTGTATTAAAACTGTTAATCCTCTGCTATAAAAGAGTTGGATCCAATACTTACGATTTTGTGAGTGAAACACACTTGATTTTCTCTTATTTAATTTCAAAATCGTGTACTTTAAAAGATTTTACAACATTTACGATTTTGTAGGTAAAGCACAATGCTTTTCTATCACTTAATTCCAAAATCGTCTACTGTTAAAAATTTAAATCCTCTGCTATAAAAGAGCTGGCTTCGATATTTTCAATTTTGTGTGGGAAACATGTGAATTTTCTTTTATTTAATTTAAAAAATCTTCCACTTAAAAAGATTTAGCTTCAACATTTTTCATTTTTTATACGTGAATCACATTTATTTTTTCTGATTTCTTAATTTTGAGAAGGCGAGTAGAAAATATTTTGCTTCCAGATTTTCCTTTTTTTATTTGAAAAAAATTGTTTTTTTCTCACTTAATTTTAAAATTGTTTGTTTTAGAATTACTGTTTCAACATTTCGAATTTTGTGGATAAAATACTTTCCCAATTTCATTTCAAAATGTACCTTATATTCCACGAAAATACCGAGATAATTCCAAGAAAATAGCTTAATGCCGGTAAGGGTAGCCTATCATTTACATCTGTCCTTCCAGTTCCTACGTAACCCACCAGCAAGTTAAATAAAAAAAAATTTCACCCTTGCGGGGGTTCACGAAAACAATCATCCCCGCCCTTTGTTTCACCATCTAACAATGCCCAATTATAGTTTGGTAGACAAGGGGTGAGGGCAGTAAGTGACCACGTGTAGTTGTGTGACCAACATACAAGATTAGGTAAGGAAGGACGTATTGCTGATGTGAAAAACAATACGGAGAAGCAGACTGTTACAATGAGTTGCGAGAAAAAAGCCTTTGTTATGTGTTTTTTACACGATCCCTATCATTTTAGGAATGGTTTGGTTCAATGTTACTTAGGATTTATTAAATGATTAATTGTGCCTCGCGCGTTTTTAGATTTTATCAGTAACTTTAGCAGTTCAGATTTGGATTACAAAATGTACATTTTTCCCCTTTGGAGTGATTAAATAATTTGAGAGCAATTCAAAATTCTAAAATACAAGAAGCAAACCATAAGTACTGAAGATAAAAACATAAAATAAAATAGATATAAGTAGGCCCATTGGCACTCTCGATGCTTGCTTTTCCCGTTTACACTCGACCACTCTAGTCTGTTAGCTATGAAATGATTAACTAAAATATTTAGATAATCATTGCACCACTTGGTGTTATATTTAACTCCGGCGCTTCCTAACTCGGAAATGAATACGAGGAAACTTCGTTTTTTTCTATGCTCCATCCGAGTTTCCAAATAATATTGTTTTTAGATCAAGTTGTTTTAAAATTTAATGTTACTATGTACTTTCACTTTCGATGGAGATTTAACAGGAGTTGCGACTCACTGTAAGTACTCCTTAAGCACCGGCGTTGAATTGATTTGAGATATAGGTACAGAGAAAATACCCTTTCCTTTTCAAAATAGTTTTTCTTAGGTAGCATGCAATAGTCTCATTGGTCTGTCCCTTTTTCACAGCAAATGACGAAGCAATTTGTAGAAGCTATATGTCACTGAACCCTACACATCTGATAAAACGTCAATGTCTGTATTGAATATTGATTACCACTCAGCTTCTCCCGTGTGGTTTCCCTCTAAACTTAGTCAATTCGCCATTTGAATTTATATTTCGTTAAAATAACAGTTTTTATAGCTGTTTTGCTCAAACAATAATTCTGTAAGAAAAAATATATACAGATCACACTGTATGTCATTTTGAGTTCAATGAAGAAGCTTACACAAAACGTCTCGCCACTTGCTTCGAAAAATGAATTGAGTGATGGGATTATTCCTTATAATCATATTATTTTTACAAAAGAGGAGGGGGGGGGGTTGCAATAAATTCAAAATTTTAAATTACTAAGAGTATTCCATAAAAACTGAGAGTAAAAAAACATAAACTAAAATAGATATAGGTACGAAGAAAATTCCCTTTTCCTTTTCAAAATATTTTTCCTTAGTTAACATGCAGCAGTCTCATCGCTCTGTCTACTTTTCACAGCAAATAAAGAAGCATTTTATCGAAGCTATATGTCACTGAACTATACACATCTGATAAAACGTCAATGTCTGCATTGAATATTGATAACCACTCAGCTTCTCCCATATTCCTCAGGTTTCCATCTAAACTTAATCGATTCGCCATTTGTATTTATATTTCGTTAAAATAACAGTTTTTATCTGTTTTGCTCAAACATAATTCTGTGCGAAAAAATATATTACATATTACACTGTATGTCGTTTTGAACTCAATGAAGAAGCTTACACAAAATATATCGCCACTTGCTTCGAAAAGTTCATTGAGTCATTGAATGAAGGGGCTATTCCTTATAATCTAAAGGAAGATACTTTTATAGAGGAGGAGGGGGGAGGGATTTTGAAACAAATTCAATATTCTAAAATACTAAAATACTAAGAGTATGTCATAAAAACTGAGACTAAAAAACATAGAAGAAAGTACGTGTAGGTAAAAAGAAAATTCCCCTTTCCTTTTGAAAATATTTTCCCTAAGTTAACATGCAATAGTCTCATCACTCTGTCTTCTTTTCACAGCAAAGTATGAAGCATTTTGTTGAAGCTATATGTCACTGAACTCTACACATCTGATAAAACGTCAATGTCTGTATTGAATATTGATGACCACTGAGATTCTCCCACATGGTTTCTATCTAAACATCGTCGATTCGCCATTTGTATTTGTATTTCGTTAACCCATTTATGCCTAGCGTCCCATTTTTGGGACGATTCAAATTTTAATAAATTTGTATAATTTTCTTCTTTTTTATAACATGAAAATTATATGAAATAATTATCTATAAATATCTTTATCTGTTACCGAGAGATGGCTGCTGTAAATGGATATTTATTTGCTTAAAATGAAGGCTTTTTTCGGAGTTTATAGATTTTCCATTTTTCAAGGTGGCGTGATGTAAAAAGTAAGTTTATTTGTGTTTTTTCTACCAAGGAATCAAATCAATAAGTCTTAATCTTAGCTCGTAGACTTCTTTGAAACACGTATTTTTTACAAATGAGAAATTATGTGTTCAAGCCTGTTTTTTGTGCATTTTTGTAACGTATAAAATATAGGGCGCTAGGCACAAATGGGTACATATTTTTATTAACCATTTAGGGGACAGTTATTTATGTAAAGTACTTTTCAAGATGATTATGAAACATGTTGTTTTTAACCCTCAAACACAATTATTCTTAGTTTATTATTAATAATATTTATAATGTTATTAGTTTCTATAAAAAAAAATCAATATATTTGTTTAGTAATTTATAAACGTACTAATTATAGTATACAAAATGCAATTTAAAAGCTCATTTTAGACAAAACATTTAATTATGCATATTATATTATTACAAACATTATGCATATTCCCATTTTTAGTACGTTTACATTTTATCAATTAAATACAAAAATATTTTAGCGTAATTTTCTTTAGTAATTTTGAAGTTCATTTTGCGACATTTTAATTTTAAAGGGATTTTAGCAACACATTTGAGAAAACAAAAATTCAGGCACAAATGTGTTAAAATAACAATTTTTATAGCTGTTTTGTTCAAACAATAGTTCAGTGGTGAAAAATATATTACAGATTACTCCGTTTGTAGTTTTGAGTTCAATAAAGAAGCTTACACTAAATGTCTTGCCATTTGCTTCAAAAAGTAGATTGAGTGATGGGATTATTCCTATTAATCTGAAGGAAGATATATTCTTTTGTAGAGGGGAGATGGAGGAATTTTACTATATATATATATATTTTAACACTGAATTCAGTTTGTCTGTCTGTGGGGCAGTGATCTAACTACTCCGGTTGCCATGTTTTTGTTACATGTTATTGATGTTATTGTCTTTGTGGGGAAAACTTCGCCCCCCCCCCCAACCTTCCCAAATGGCTTTCTTGTTTGAAAAGAGTCATACATATGTATTCGCATAAAAGGAGGTAAATCTAAATTATATTAAAATTAATAATATTGATTAAATTCATTATTTTTAAATTACATAGTTTCTTAATCTTTTTATATGTTTATAACAACTTAATTAAATATTCATTATTGAATTTGTTCTCCATTTTTTAACTACATTATTAATTAATTATTGATAAATACCTATGTTTATTGGTTGTCAGAAAGCAATAAAATTCAAAAGTTGTATTATTATTTATGTTTTGTTTTTATTTGAAACTTATACACACACATACGTATACGTAGGTATGTATGCTTGTTAGAACTGTGTTTCTTTATACGTATAATTAATTAATAATTATATATATTTATGTATGTATGTATTAATAACTTTGAGTTTTTATTGGACAGTTTCGTTTTCGTTTTCTGCCAAAACTAGAAAGATTACCGGAATTCGGTTTCGGTCGAACACCAGTGTTCAGTACTACTGCTTTCATTTATAAAATAATAGTAAATAATCAACGCAAAAAAAAAAAAAAAAAAAAAAAAAAAAGTGCTACACCACAGCGGTCTTAAATAATTGTATCCAATTGCCTTATTCAATGATATGAAATGGTTGAAAAAATGTTATTTTTCAGTATTAATAAAAGAGAAAAAAAAGTTTTCTGCATGCCTTCTCTTTTTCGTTGTTTTATAAAACAGTAAAATATACACAGGGGAAAAAATATATAAACTGCGCATTTGAGGACATAATCGTAATTAAAAAGGGGACGGGGGGAAAAAAAGGGAAAATTATAAAATTCCTTCGAATTTCAAAGGAAACCGTAAACAAAAAACGCATATCAGTAAACTTTAAATATAAACCAAATCCTTCAAATTATTGAATACATAACGACACATTAGATAAGATAGTTTTTAATTTTGAGTTGTAATAACTATGCAAATAAGTAAATAATCCCCAGACTATAGAGAGTTCAAATCAATATAGGTAAAGAAGAAAAAACTTGCAACAGAATATAGGGAAACAAATAATACTTGTTTACGCAATTCAATATTAATTTTAAAAATATTATTTTCGTATACAAGAAAAGCAAAAACAATATCAAATGTCTCAAATGTTCTCCTTTCTTTATAATTTTACATATAATTTTTTTTTAATCAAAGAGGAGGGATAATAATATGAAATAATTTAAATAACATAAAAAAAATTTAATTCATTTCAGTCAAAAAATTTAAAGTGTTATAAAAGAACAAATATAATAGATTTATTTAATGTTTTCTAACTTGCCTTTTCTCTCTATTGCCTTAAATAAAAAGTGGATAATAAAGACTAAAACAGATGCCATAATTTTGATATGGTATAACCCTTTTGATGGCGTAATACTATAAACAAATAATAAAAAACTGTCTAAGCCTTCAAAGGAGACAGCAGAGGAAAAATACGTAACAGCAAACAATAAGTAAAAACTCCTCGTAGTCATTGAGTACATAATGGTATTATTGAGTAAGGTAAAGTTTTCATAATTGTAATAAATGAGCAAATAAATAAGTTATCCCTATGCAATGGGTATGTCGAATCCATTTAGATAAAAGAAAAGAAAAAAGAAAAACGTGTAGCAATTTATATATATTATATATATATACAAATATTCTTTATTTTCACATTTTAATATTCACTTGAAAATATATATTAAACTAGGGGGCTCTGCCCCCTGCAAACTACGCTCGCCAACCCCCGTTCAGATACCGCAGAATCTAAAAACCCGCTAATCTGATCGGTTTTAAAAATATTATAGAAGATTGAATTATACTGAAAAAAAAAACTGCGCAGATCTCCCTGTAAACGGGTTTCCATTCAATTTTCTTTGTATCAAAAATTTATGGCCGAATCAGTTGCTGTTAAGACATCCAATGGTTGTTTTCGTGTTTGATTAAAGAGGATCAGTTAAACATTTGAAAAGAAGCTAAAAAAATGAATTAAGTGTACAGGTCTCCCGGTATTTTAAAACAATTTCTATAACAATAGCCTAAGTCATGTGACTATCATCAAGAGTTTCGGGCGAACCACTTCGCTTTTTATATTCCTGGTGCCATTTTGGTACTTTAATGTTAGCCAGGTACAGGTGATAAGTCGCCAAACATTATTCTATCGCTATCATTTCATCTATATTATAATAGTCCAAGTCATGTGGCTGCCACAAATAAATACGCTCTGATCCCTTCGCTTTACATATGAAAGTTTGACTCAGATATCATATACGGCCCCATATTGGCGCGATTTTTTTCCGACGCTAATTTGGGGAAAATATCAACAGCATAAACAACAACATCCGGCTTACCAAATCAAGCAAAATAACGATACTATGGCGCCAGTTAAGTACCCGTTGCGTATATGACATTGGCGTCAGAAAAAAAAATCGCGCCAATATGGGTCCATATATGACATCTGTGCCGAAAGTTTTCCCTTTTGATTAAAAAATCAAATTTCTTTTTCGAATCAAACTATATAAAAGTTTCCATGGTCGCAAAGAATTATTGGTACTGTTACGCTAGCCGGGTGCAAATCTCGCAATAGCTATTTTTCAACTCGCCAGTTAGCATTTTTTTTTTTTTCCGAGTGGTAAATTAAAACATTGCTTTGAAGTTGAAATTAAATGTCATCGTTTGTTACATTATTTAATATTCGGCCAGATGTCATATACGCACCGGGTTTGGCGGGATTTTTTTTTTACGAAAATTTGGCGAAAACCTCGTTTTCGAATACCAGTTACATATGTATTTTTGGTACTACTTAGTTATCCCGTCGACCAAAAATCTATCACCAAACTATAAGATTAAATGCCAATAATGGTTGATCGTAAATGTCATATTCACTCGACTTTAAGCAAGTTACATGTCTTTACGCCATCAAGTGATTTTTATTTCGACGTTTTATTTGTATATTTATTAATGTTATACTATTTTCTTTGTTCTTTCGTTATTTAAAATAAAAATGGTGGCAATTTGTATAATTTGGCGATTGGTTTGGCGATTGGTTTGGCGATTTATATAATTTGGCGAAATGGGTCGACGGAATAACTAAGTAGTACCGTATTTTTTAATTATTTTCTATTATTTTTAAAGGAAAATATCCAAAAAAATAATTAACTATAGAACAAAACAATTTATGTAATTTAAAAAAAGAAAATAAAGTAAATAAATATTTATTATTAAATAAACAACAATAGCCGGGTTACCATGTCAACCAAAATAATGCCATTTTGGCGCCAATTAGGTACCCCGGTGCGTATATGACATCTGTGCCTAATATTTTTCTTTTCATTTCGTTTAAAAAAAAAAAAATAAAGAAGTGAAAGCCATTTATTTTAAATGTTTTAGTTTGTATTAAATAAAATGATAATGAAATACAAATTGAATTATGAATAAAAGTAACATGATACATTTCTTAGCATACATTTAAGGGAGGCCAAACTTCTCGCCAAATTAGTTTAAAATAGTAAACTTTTCTAAAATCTGAAAAAAAAAAAAAATCTGTTATGATTAAAATTTGAGTTGCCATCATTAGAGAAAAGTATATAAAATTAGAAAAAAATTAATATTTCAAAAACTAATTCGAATTTAAACATTCTAATACCAATTTTGAGATCTGCAGATCAATGCGGATTTTTGGTGTTAATTTCATCGCAAAGTATTCCGCATTTTAGGAGAAATCGCCGTGAAACATAGCCAATTTTTTAATCAGTCGTTTCATAGAATCGTTATATAAATTCGTTTATATAATATCCGTTTCATTAGGATTTTATATATACGAGTTGGAACCCGTCAAAATTTGACGAACTAAAATGTTAGAAAGGAATTTCAGATCGAATTTATAATAAACCTACAAAAATAATTGCAATAAAAAATTCATCTAACATTGGTTGTCTCACTCTTAAAACAAATAATATTTTTAACCTAAAATTACCAAACTATTATTTCCACAAACTTCAACTGATTAAATTATTGAAAAATTAAACTCAATTAGAACACGTAATCAAGATAAGTAATTATGATGAATTTATCGATTGAGGCTCTTATGTTTGTTTTTACGGTGAGGAAAAATCAGTAAAAAGGATTTCGCTTTGTCACATCATAAAATTTCCCCCCATAAAGTCTAAACTGTACGTTATTTTCACATTCTCATAATTTACATTACGCACCACTCAAATTCACAATTTGAAAGTATTTTAAAGCACAATACGTTATTAAGAAATGTATTTCCAAACTTAAAGTCACTTTTGTCTGATACAACTTTGCATTTGAACATTCGCACAAACTTTAAGTTCTAATCTCAATACCCGCGGAAAAAAAAAAAAAAAAAAAAAAATAGAAATTTGCCTTTAGTTGTCATAGTATTGGCCCAAAATAAATGATCATATTGTTTTAAATATGACATAACTTTTACTCACTGAATCATTTTGCCTAGCGTCTCAAACTCAGTATGAGCGTAATGAAAAAATATTGAAATGTAACTGATTTATGCAGAAGAATGCATGTTCTTTTTTAATGTTTGACATCATTTTCTGTTCAAAAATTATAAAAAAGTTACTTTTATTTGTAATGTGAAAATGGCATCAATAAGGATATAATCAATAAAAATAATAAACCATGGCTATTTTCCCTTTACTTTCAATATAAATGGAGTATTTCAGTTGCCACGATTACAAAATTTTTATTAAAAACTACAAAAAAATTAATATCTCAAAAATAAATTGAGATACAGCTTTCAAACAAATTGCGTTAAAAAGAGTTTTTTTTTTCCTTATACGACGGTATTAAAATTTAAACTGTGCGATGTTTAGATGTTTAAAAATTTGCCGTAGATATAATTTCAAAACCGAAATTTTATTTCAAATTTCAAAGTGTTGCCATTCGCAAAATGACGTATGCGTTACGCACAGATATGTTTGTCCTTTATAATATAGATAGGGTAGATATAACTAAACGGGAAAACAACATCAAATTAATATATATATATATATATATATATTTTCTAAACTACCTCTATGTTTAATTGTTTTATATAAAAATTTTAAAATACTCAGATGGAATTAAAATATATATATATATATATATATATATGCAACAGTTTTGATGGCATAACTATAAAATTAACGATAAATAAAAACAAAGGATAAACTCTCACAAGTTTCAAAAGGAAACGATAAATATAAACATAATTCTTGGAATCATTGAGTACAGGACGTTCTTGGACATGGTAGACTTTTCATGTTTAATTGTAATAAATAAGAAAATAAATAAATAAGTCTTAGACGGTAGTGATCTCTAATCAATGTAGGTAAAGGAGCAAAAGACGCGGGAAAACTTACGGCAGAATAATTAATTAAAAAGAAAATACAGTAAACTCTGTCTAATGATCGGGACGAGAAAATCTTCCGTAGTAGACAATATTCCGCCTTAGAAAAATTTAACTTTATGTCTATGGATTCGCAGGGACTTGAAAATCTTTCCAAGTTAGACAGATTTTCGTTTTACACAGAGTCAGAGAGTACAGAGAGTTTACTGTAATATATATTATTTTAAATGTTTTCTAAGCTGTTTTTTCTTCATTTTTTATATAACTTTAAAAATATATATGCAGTAATTTTCATGACACAACGTCTTCTTATTCATTATAGCAAATATTATTTAATTATTGATTAAAAAGGAATTAATTAAACAGTAAATTAATTAACAGTAATTAATTAAACAGTAAATAATTAAACAGTTATTAATTAAGCAGTAAATAATTAAACAGTAAATTGATTAACAGTAATTAATTAAACAGTAAATTAATTAAACAGTAATTAATTAAACAGTAAATCTAAACCTAATCCTGGTAATCATTGAAAACAGGGCGTTATTCGACAAGGTAGGCTTTTATTTCCAATTGTAATAAATTAAAAAATAAATAAATAAGTTCTAGACGGTAACAATCTCAAACCAACTTAGATAAAGGAGCAAAAGATGCGGAAAAACTTGCAGCAGAGTAATTAATTAAAAAAGGAAATAACATAATTTTTTTGTGTGTGTTTTCTAGGCCATTTCTTTTTCCTTCATTGTTTTATATAAAACTTAAAAAATATATATGCAATAATTTTCGCGACACAACAATGTATTTTTATTCATTACTAGCAAATCCCGCGGCTTTGCTCACGTAATAGTTGAAATATACCAAGTGATATTTGCATGACTATTTTTTATTAGAAGACCACTTTTTGAAATAATCCAAAAATTACAAATTAAGCCACAGTTTGACTAAACTTCATTATAAAAGTGCAATCGACAGAAATGAGATTTTAATTAATAAGAAGAACTAAAACTAATTCCAATTAAATGGTAATTTAGAAAGCATTCTGAGACTTTTATGCTTATTTCATACGCTCATTTCAGTATTCATTTGAAGTTTTGAATTTTTTAGAAACCATCTTGACACATTTACATCTGAAAATTAACCATCATGTGAAATTCCAAGCTTCTTGTCTAACAATCTACCACCTCTCTGGTGTTGGTGGCACCAACATAAAATGCCGAAAAAGAGTTCAAATAGAATATCTCGAAAAATGTTGAAACAGAGACTGTCACCGTTAATTTGCCAACATTAACCTTAAAATCGGTTGGTATTTCCTAATATTCTATAGAAATCGGAATTTAAATGTTTTTAAAGGCTTTCTTGTTGTTCCGGCCAACCAGGTGGAAGTGACACCGGCATAAAATATAGCCCGTATAGGATCAGGGACTATCACTCTTGATTCGCAACCAATAACTTCTGTAAACGGTTTATTATTTCCTGAGATTCCATAGAAATCGTAATTTAGGACTCTTTTAGAATGCTTTTCGCTCCTTCCCTTCGTTTCACTCTTTTTTAATTTCGAATTTATATTCGACTAATCTTAGAGGACATTTATATTTTATAAGTAACTACCGTGCTATATTTAAAGTTTCTAGCCTCTTCAATACTGCAGAAATAGCAATTTAGAAAGTTTTTTGCTCCTGCAACCCTCGACATAAAATATAGCTTATGTTTGAGCAGGTTCTATCACCATCAATTTGCAACCATTATGTTTGAAATTGATTTCGCATTTCATACGATTGCATAAAAATCGTAATTTAGAACGCTTATAGAACGTTTTTTTTTTTTTTTTTTTCTCAATTCATCCTTTTAAATTTGGAATTTTCTTTCGACAATTCTTAGAAAGCATTTGCATCTTTAAAGTAATCATCATTCCAAATGTTAGAACCCCTCACTAACACAAAAACGCAATTTAGAACATTTTTTGCTCCTGTGGTGGCCACTACCCCAGGTGGTAGTGACAACAACGTAAAATGTAGGATATGTTGCAGCGGGGACTATCACCATCAATTTGAAACCATTACTTCTGAAATCGGTTTATATTTCCTGAGATTGCGTAGAAATCGCTATTTAGAAATTTTTTGTTCCTTTTCACCCCTTTTAAATTTCAAATTTTTAAGAAACTCTTCTCAGAGTGTATTTACATCTCATAAGTAATTACCATGACAAATTTCAAGTTGCTAGCCCCTTCAGTACCACAAATATCACAATTCAGAACGCTTTTTAAAATGCAGCCGCAAGGTGGTAGTGACGCCGACATGAAATACATCCTATATTGGAGCAAGAGCTGTCATCATCAATTTCCAACCATTACTTTTGAAATCGTTTGGGTACTTTCTGAGATAGAGTAGAAATAGCAATTTAGAACGTTTTTCGTCCATTTTCACCCCTTTTAAATTTCGAATTATTTAGGAAATTTTCTTAGAGATCATTTATATCTTATAAGTAACAACCATGCGTAGTTTCAAGTTGCTACCCCCTGAGTATTACAAAACCCTGAATTCAGATCGTTTTTTGCTCCTTCACCCCCTTTGGGGTAGTGGCACCGACATGAAATACAGCCTATGCTGGAGCGAGGGCAGTCACCATCGTTTTTACACCATTATTTTTTTAAATCGGCTCGGTACTTCCTGAGATTGCGTAGAAATCGCAATTTAGAAAGTTTTTTAGACTTTTCGCTTATTTTCACCCCTTTTAAATTTCGATTTTTTAGGAAATGTTCTTAGAGATCATTTGTATCTTATAAATAACTGCCCTACCTAATTTCAGGATTCTAGGCCCTTCAATAACACAAAAATCGCAATTCAGAAAGTTTTTTGCTTCTCCAACCCTTAGGTGGTAGTGACACTGACATGAAATAGAGCCTATGTTGGAGCAAGGGCTGTCATCATCAATTTCCAACCATTACTTTTGAAATAGGTTGGGTACTTTCTGAGATTGCGTAGAAATAGCTATTTAACGTTTTTTAGAAACCTTTTCGCGCATTTTCACCCCTTTTATATTTCGAATTTTTTTAGAAATATTCTTAGAGATGATTTATATGTTATAAGTAACTACGATTCCAAATTCCATGTATCTGGGCCCTTCAGTAACAAAAAAATTGCAATTTCAAACGTCTTTTTTCTCCTGCACCCCCTTTAGAGGTTGTAGCACCTACATAAAATGTAGCCTATATTGGAGAAAAGGTTGTTACCAACATTTTGACACCATTATTTTTTACTTCTTGAGATTGCGTAAAAATCGCCATTTAGAACGTTTTTTAGAACGCTGCGCATTTTCACACCTTTTCAATTTCGAGTGGTTTCAAAAATGTTCTTAGAGATAATTTATATCTTATAAATAACTACCATTCCAAATTCCATGTAACTGGACCCTTCTGTAACACAAAAATCGCAATTTCGAACGTTTTTTAGCTTCTGCACCGTTTTTTAGCTTCTGAACGTTTTTTAGCAAAGGGGTAGTGGCACCGACATAAAATGTAGCCTATGTTGGAGCAAGGGTTGTCTATATCATTTTGACACCATTATTTTTGAAATCGGTTTGGTACTTCCTGAAATTGCGTATAAATCGCCATTTAGAATGCTTTTTAGAACGCTTTTCGCGCATTTTCACCCCTTTTTAATTTCGATTTTTTAAAGAAATGTCCTTAGAGATCATTAGTATCGTATAAGTAACTACCATTCCAAATTTCATGTTTCTAGGCTCTTCAGTAACAGATAAAACGCATTTTTAGAACGTATTTTGCTCCTGCACACCCTTTTGGCCAGTGGCACGGACAGAATGATGTTCTAAGTTGGACTAACACCATCATTTTGATACCATTACTTTTGGAATCGGTTCGGTAGTTCCAGAGCTTACCTCCTACAAATAAACAATTTTTACCTCTTTATAATATTAGTATAGATAACAAATATTATTTCATTATTAATAAAGGGGAAAATAAAATATGCTTTTTTTATGTTCTCTAACTTGCCATTTCGTTTTATTGCTTTAATTTAAAAAAGGGAGTAAATAGAATAAATAAATAAATATATGCAACAATTCAGATGACATAACCCTAATAAAAATAGAATTACTTAAAAAAAGGGGACAAACTCTCACAAGCTCTTCCCCCCCCCCCCCCCCAAAAAAAAAAAAAAAAAAAACAGCAAACAAAAAATGCGTAACAGCAAAGAGTAAATATACACAAAATCCTCGCAGTCATTGAGTGTATAATGGAATTATTGGATAAGGTAGGGATTTCATTTCTAATTGTAATAAATAATCAAATATATAAATTATCTTTGACTATAGGGATCTCAAATCAGTTTAGATAAAATGGAAGTGAAAGAGAAAAGCATATATCAAGATACAACGACTGTTTATTTTTCATCTTTAATATTCATTAAAAATATATTAAGTATAATTAAAAAAGAAAATAACTTCAAATTTAAAAAAAAAATGTTTTTGGACTACTTCTTTGTTTAATTGCTTTATATAAAAAACTTAAAAACACGCAAATGGAATAAAAAAGTAATATACATATAACCATAATATAATTACAAATCATCATCTATTCCAATTACGATAATTAAATCAATAAAATAATAAATTTAACATCTAATCATAACTGTAATATTACACAAAATACAGATGGAACCCTATACAAGTAATACAAATTAAGCAAAATCCATTAATTGACAAGCACACTGCATACGATTAATCCATATAAACATATGAAAAACCACCAAATATTGAAAAAATAATCTTTTAAAGACATAAGAAACAAAAACCAGCAAAATAATGTTGAACCATTAAAAGACATACTGTCAACAAATAATAGATCAAATGGAAGGATGTAGCCGGAAGCTTATATAGCATTTCACTTTTTCAAGGGTACATGAAATACTAATATAAGCAAAAGCATAGTCAATTTCTTAATAGAATCCAGCATTAAGCTATAAATTAGATTCCATGTGTACCCAATCGACCACACACCAAAAAAGCCTAAATTTATATTCAAAAATTTTGATGACATAATAGTAAAAATAAAGATAAAAAAAAATAAAAGATGAACTCTCAGAAGCTTCAAAAGGAAGCAGCAAATGAAAAACGCTAACAGCAAATGTAAACATAATTAATCCTCGGAATCATTGAGTGCATGACATTATTGGACAATGTAATGTTTTCATTTATAATTTTAATAAATAAGAAAATAAATAAATAAATCCTAGATTGTAGAGATCTGTAACTAATGTAGATAAAAGAGCAGAAAACGTGAAAAAAACTTGCAACCGAATAATTAATTAAAAAAAGAAATGACACTTTAAAATATGTTTTCTAAACTGCCTTTATTTTCTTCATTGATTTTTATAAAAATTATAATAAAAAAAAAAGATATGCAATAATTTTCATGACGCAACAATTTCTTTTTATTCATTATAACAAATATTATTTAATTATTAATAAAGGAGAAAATAAGTATACTTTATTTAACATTCTCTAACTTGCCATTCCTTTTCTATTTTTTTTATTGCTTTACTTAAAAAAAAAAAGTGGATATAAAAAAAGTAAATATATGCAACAATTTTGATGAAGAGAGAGAGATAAACTCTTACAAGCTTCAAAAGGAAACAGCAAACAAAAAATCCCTGCCGGCCCGGCCTACAGGCAGAGGTAGATTTCGAAGTTAAGTATACTAATTTCACCAACAAAAACTAAATCATTATTAGATATAAATCCACTGTAACAGTTTTATCCGCCTGCTTTTGACGAGTTTTTATTTCCTTTTTATAAAATAGATGGTTTTATCAGAATCATGTTAAGGCGATATTAAAAAAATATTTTTCCATACTCAACAACTCGAAATTTTCTGGCACATTTTCAGATTAATTTTTAATAAAAAAAAAATATATATATATGAAACATGCTGACGTGATTTTTGAAAAGATTTATAAGCGACCTGTGTATTTATTTTTCTTTCAATTAATTAAAACTTGATTAATAAACAATTATTTTCTCAGTAGGGCAATATTTTTCGTTTCTAACACAATCGGTTCGGGAAATTCTGTTCAAAATGCCCACTTTGACATCATTTTTTGAAATATATTCTACCTCTATCAAAAAATCGATCATTACTGTACATTATATAGTTTCTGAATAAGAGAATCTAACAATTGGATGCGTTTGAGAGCAAAAATGGATTTAAAAATGATTAAGAAAATAGACAGTTTGGATTTGAATACACCCTTACTTAGATGATTTCTTTTTTCAACCGCTATGTATTTTTAATTTATTTTTTCTGTAAGAATTGGTCCTATCCAAAACTTGTCTATCTAGATGTTGTAGACAATATTAAGAAGATATATGGTAAATTTATGTTGATTTATATCTTTTGAATTGACGGAGTTATGAATTTTTTACTTCTTCAATCCCTCTTTTTGTTTTCGTTTTAATTTTTTTTTTTTTGCGGTACGAATTGGTCCTATCAAAAACTTGTGAATATAAAAGTTGTAGATAATATTAAGGAGATTTATAATAAAATTAATTGGAATTGATATCTTGAGAATTGACGAAGTAAGGCATTTCTTTCTCCCAGAAACCCTATTTTTTGCGCCCCTTCAGCCTATTTTTAATTTTATCAAAATTCTGTGATGCATGAATTTTTGGCGCTATTTTTAGAAGTAATAAAAACTTTAAACTGGTTTGATATGTACAAAAATTAAGAAGTTATGGGGTTTTTCGGTTTTCACAAAACCCCTCCCTATTTCCATCCCCTTTGTCCGATTTTGCCCATTAACGAACTTGACCGAGATTTTATGTCCCTTGATTTTATGTATCAGTTTGGAAGAGATTTGTGCAGAATTGCGGAAGTTATCGTGTCCAGAAGAAAGTGATAACACAATTGCTTCGGGAAATTCCGTTCAAAATGCCCACTTTGACATAATGTTTTGAAATATATTCTGCCTCTATCAAAAAATCTATCATTGCGGTACATTATATAGTTTCTGAATAAACGAATCTACCAATTAAATGCGTTTGAGAGCAAAAATGAATTTAAAAATGAGTCAGAAAATAAGCAGTTTGGATTTGAGTGCATCCTTAATGCAATGATTTTTCCAACACAATCCGCTTCGGGAAATTCGGTTCAAAATGCCCACTTTAACAGCATGTTTTAAAATATATTCTGCCTCTATCAAAACATCGACCCTTACGGTACATTATATAGTTTCTGAGTAAGAAAACGTACCAATTGGAAGCCTTTGAGAGCAAAAATGAATTGTAAAATGAGTCAGAAAATACGCACTTTGGATTTGACTACACCCTTACTTAGAAGATTTTTTTCTTCAACCGCTATGTATTTTTAATTTGTTTTTGCTGTAAGAATTGGTCCTATCCATAACTTGTCTATATAGATGTTGTAGACAATATTAAGAAGATATATGATAAATTCATGGGGATTTTATATCTTTTGAATTGACGGAGTTATGGATTTTTTACTTCTTCAAACCCCCTTTTTGTTTTCGTTTTTAATTTTTTTTTGCGGTACGAATTGGTCCTATCAAAAACTTGTGAATATAAAAGTTGTAGATAATATTATGGAGATTTATAATAAAATTAATTGGAATTGATATCTTGAGAATTGACGAAGGTATGAATTTTTTTCTCCCAAAAACCCTATTTTTTGCGCCCCTTGAGCCCATTTTTAACTTTATCAAAAATCTGTGATACATAAAATTTTGGCCCTATTTTTAGAAGTAATAAAAACTTTAAACTGATTTGATATGTACAAAAATTAAGAAGTTATGGGGGGGGGTTTCTGTTTTCACAAAACCCCTCCCTATTTCCATCCCCTTGGTCCGATTTTGCCCATTAACGAACTTGACCGAGATTTTATGCCCTTTGATTTTATGTATCAGTTTGGAAGAGATTGGTGCAGAATTACGAAAGTTATCGTGTCCAGAAGAAAGTGATATATATAGATAGATAGATATATAGATATATATATATATAAAGTTTTTTACTGAGGGTGGTTTTGGGTTCTAGGAGTCATGATCGGTGTAGATCTGCAAAATTTTTTCAGAAATTCCAACATAGGAACGATCCCAATAGGTAGTATTTCATACGAAATCTACCTAAAAACGCATAACATTAAACAGTAAATGTAAGCTAAATCCTCGCAATCATTGAGTGCATAATGGCATTATTGGATAAGATAGGAATTTCATTTATAATTGTAATAAATGAGCAAATAAATCCATTATCCTTGGGCTATTGCAATCTCAAATCAATTAAAATTATAAATGAAAGAGAAAAATATGCAGAAATATATACTAGAAACAAATACTGTTTATTTTCACATATAGTATTCATTAAAAAATATATTAAGTACGGTGAAACCTCCCTTTGCGACCACCTCCCTGAACGATCATTTTTTCATGGAAAGAAATTTAATCCCATGGGCTAAATACTTTACCTCCATTAAGAGACCATCCCAGAAGAACTCCCTCCATGAGCGACCAATTTCTTTGAAGAAAATTCCGTCCTTTCCTGGTCGCTTGAAGAAGGTTTTATTAGAAAAATGATTCCGAAGAGCGCATTATTCATCAAACTTCTAAACTAAGTTTAGATTTTTTTCTTTTTTTTAATCCCGGTAGCTTTAAAGGGTTTGTGCCTTTTTGGGTAATTAATTTAACCATGATGACAAATTAAGAATGACGGTCAATAAACTCACCTGCCCTATTCTGTCGGGAAAATCTCAAAGAAATAGATACATTAATGAAATCGTCATTATTTGTTCCCGTCCAAAAAAAAATTGCATTTATTTACTGAACTTCGAAAGGACTGGGAAAGTTTTAAAAGATAGAACCGTAAAATCAAATCAAACGTCAATGTATTCATTTTTTAAACTCTGCAGTAATTAACTTATGTAATTAACTTTTGTTTTGATACTTAAATTTTTATATTTTTTCCTAATGTGAAAAATAAATTTTAGTAACATTAATTGTTACCTTTTTTTTCAACAATTAAAATCTAGATTTAAACATAACCTCCATTAAGAGACCACCTCTCGGAGCGATCAATTTTTATTGGAACGAAACGTGATCACTTTAGGGAGGTTTTACTGTATAACAAAAAGTGAAACAACATATTTAAAAAATGTTTTTTAGACTACTTTCTTTAATTGCTTTATATAAAAAATTAAAAAACACGCAAATGGAATAAAAACAAAAAATATACAACAATTTTTATAATATAACAATAAAAATGAGGATAAATAATAATAAAAGATAAACTCACACGAGCTTCAAAAGGAAACAGCAAATATAAATCCAATCCTCTGAATCATTGAGTACAGGACGTTATCGGACAAGGTAGGCTTTTCATTTATAATTGTAATAAATAAATAAGTCCAAGACGGTTGCAATCCGTAATCAATGTAGATATAGGAGCAGAAAACGTGAAAAAACTTGCAGCAGAATAATTAATCAAAAAACGGAAAGAAAATATGGAAAAAAAAAAAATAAAAAAATTTCTTCATTGTTTTATGTAAAATTTAAAAATAGATGCGCAATAATTTTCGTGACACAACAATTTCTTTTTATTCACTATAACAAACATTATTAAATTCTTAATAAAAGGGAAAATAAAATAAACTTTCTTTAATGTTCTCTAACTTTCCCTGCCATCTGTTTTTATAGCTTTACTTAAAACAAAAAGGTGGATATAAAAAAAAGGTAAATATATGTAACAATTTTGATGACATAATTTTAACAAAAATGATTCTACTTAAATAAAAAAATAATAATAAATTCTTCATTGTTTTATAAATTGAAAAATGGATATACAATAATTTTCGTGATACAGAAATTTTTTTTTATTCATTATAAAATATATTATGTAATTATTAATAAAAGAGAAAATAAAATACACTTTCTTTAATGTTCTCTAACCTGCCTTACCATCTCTTTTTATAGCTTTACTTAAAACAAAAAGGTGGATATAAAAAAAAGTAAATATATGCAACAATTTTGATGACATAATCCTAACAAAAATAATTCTACTTAAAAAAAAAAAAAAAGGATAAACTCTCACAAGCTCCAAAGGAAACAGCAAACGAAAAACGCGTAACAGCAAACAGTAAATATAAACCAAATCCTCGGAGTCATTGAGTACATAATGACATTATTGGATAAGGCATTGCTGAACGCGCTCCACTGGCTTCAACCACGGAAACCTGCACAGAACCAGAAACACCTTCAGATTGGAGAGAAACAAATAATAAAAAAAGAAAACAAAAGAAAAAATGAGAAGAAAGAAAAAAAAAGCAGTCTCGAAAGGGTGAAAAAATAAAAAGAAATAAAGGCGAGGGTCATGAAGCACATGTATCAGAGTAAGAGTTTTCGTTCACTTTTTGTATTGGAATCACGTACTTGTTCAACCGTTTACCACGCGCGGCCATTGAAGTGGTTATGCAAAAAAGATCTAACAAGGGATTGTGGAAAAATGTATTAATAGCTGTTTTATTAGGGTTTTTTTTTTTTTTTTTCCTCTCTCTTCCTTGAATGAGATTTAATTTCAGTCAATTGTCTAGGTTAAGTTTTTAATATGGCAATTTCATTTGCAGTTTATTTATTTATTTGAAACCAGTTGTCAATCGGTAGCTCTTTTCAGTTTACTGTCCAGTTGTACCGGACATTGTGTAGCAATTTCATTTGCTTATTCAGTTGTAATAAATACTTCCTGTTTATTGTATTGGATATCACCGGTTGATTTTTTTATGTAGTGTTATGGATTTAAGTAAACCATTTTTATAAATTGAATTCCTTTAAAATAATTGTATAGAGTTCAATTTTAATAGCCTCATTTTACTGAAATACATAAAAATAGTTGGGTCCATTAATTATCTTGATTAACTTTGTTTTCAATGTTGCCTTGTTTTAAGTGTATTCAAATTTATTTTGTTATTTACCTTTTATTTAATTTTTGGTGGGAACTGTTCTACTTTTGTTTTATTTCTTAAGAAGAATACTTAAATTTCTAGCGTTGGTATCCTGCAACATACAATTTATTTATTATGTTTAAATAAATTGTCAAAAGTCATTCCAGTTTTGATGTCCAGTTTATTCAACATCAGTAAAGTTTTTAGGCAACAATTTTAGTTATTTATTTACTTCAAATCAGTTAATTTAGTTAATTTAAATCATAGTAAATATTTCCTTTTTACTGTTGAGTTATATTGGACACCATCAGCTATCTCTTTTTCTTTTCTTTTAATTTTTTATGACAATTTTAATTTTTCATTTATTTTAAATCAGCTGTTTAATTTCGACCCGTGTATTTTTTCAGTTGTACTGGGAAGAAAGAATAAATATTTAAAAAAGCAATGCTTTGGCAAATGCATGTTTATCTTTTTTCAAATGGATAGAACTCAGTTCACTTCTAAGATATTTAGACGAATATTTTAAATACAAGAATGCTAATTCATTAAATTACACCGAATCTTATTAATTAAAAAAATGCTTTACAATAATTTCTTATTCATTAACTTAAACTAAATTTAAAACTCAATTTCGAAGAACCTAGGGTGTTAAATTTTTAATAGCAAATTAATACCAAAGCAAATCCCCTAATGAGTAATATAATAAATTATCGGTAAATTGGTCCATTTATTAATCATTAATTCTCAAAATGAAATTTTAATCCATTACACTTAGCTTGTGTTGCATTTTTTTGCTAACAAAAGCTTTAAGTAAAATTCGAAATTGTAAATTATTAAATGAGCTATTTAAGTAAATGAATTAAACTGAAACGCATTTTTCAAAAATATTCCATGATTATTTAATGAAACTGGATTGTAAAACAACGTAATTACTATGTACTCCGGATTTGGAAAGAACATCCAGATATATTTAATTGCAGGTAAATTTTAAAAACCAACCCTGCCTTCATTTCTTTCATTTTTTATTTCCTTTAAAATGCCCATTTCAGAGTGTTAATTAAAATTTGACTTCATTGAAACACATTTGTGAAAATTGTAGTTTACACATATTTATTTTGCAAGCAGATTAATTTTAACCCATGTATAATTTATTCACTCGAAGTTTTATTATCGTGTTATTTTTGGAAGTTCTATTGTCTGTTTTTATTGTGATCTTTTAAATAAGGATTTTGCGAACTGTATTATGAATTTAGACAAATACATAAAGTTTTCACTTCCAGTTACCATATCATAAATCATACTTTTGTAGATAATTTATCACCTTTTGGAGTTCTATATAAATTTTATTAATGTATTCTTGTTACATAATCCTGATAAGTTGGTCAGTTTTATTTGCATTTTTCCAATTCTCTCTTTTCATGTCCTTCTTCCTCCCTTTCTTTTTAGCTCACAGGCAATCAAAGCCTGAGAGCTTTTGTGCCCGCCGGGTCTGTATGTATGTACGTACGTATGTAACGCGATAACTCTTGATAGAAATATCCGATTTGCTTCAAATTTTTTTTCTAGGTTCATTCTGATAAGGCGCTTCCCTGATTAGTTTTGGGAGTTCAATGGTTAAGTATAAAGGGGGGACAGGGGGCTAATCCCCCCTTAACTTAGATAAATGGGTTTTTCATGCAGCATTATCAGATTTTCTTCTAATTTGGTATACCGGTTAATTCGGATAAAGCGTTTCCCTGATTAGATTTGAAGGTTCATTGTTTAAGTCTAAAGGAGGAACGGGGTGCTAATACCCCCCTTAATTTAGATAAATGGGTTTTCTATCAGATTTTCTTCAAATTTTGTACACCAGTTTATTCTGATACGGCGCTTCCCTGATTAGATTTGAAAGTTCATTGGCTAAATATAAAGAGGGAAACGGGAAGCTAAAACCCCTTTATTTAGATAAATAGGTTTTTCTATCCTATTTGCTTCAAATTTAGTATACCGGTTTATTTCGATAAGGCGCTTCCCTGATGACATTTGGAGGCTCATTGGTTAAGTGTACAGAGGGGAAACGGGCGGTGTTAATTCCCCCCCCCCCTTAATTTATTTTTCGAGTGGCATTATTATTTGAAATAAGAGTATAATATACAATTAGTTAGAATAGCCTGTGAGCTCAGTGCCATCAGTTTAACTGGGCACTTTCCTTTTTATTTCCTCCTTTAATTGCTGATCAGTCTAAGTCTATTTGTTTATTATCTATCTACTTATACTTACCTACCTACTTTCATTCTAACCGTCAATCTGTTCCTAATTTTGCTTTATCTAATTTAACCCTTTATGTCCCGAATTATGAAATAAAATAATGCTCCACCTGAATAATTATCTACGCTAATGCATGAAGATATTCAAAAAACAGCTTATATAACTAGTAAATCTGCAGATCAAGAGCCTCAACGTCATCTCTGCAACTCATTGTTTTTATCAAACTTTGCGTAATATTAATCTTTCTACAAAAACAAAATTTAAACTATTTAAATTACACAAACATTTATAAAAGGAAAAAAATATTTCGATGGTTTCAGACATTAAAAGCGTTAAATTAAACACGTTGTTATGTAAGCATATTCTGAAATTCTCACGAGCTACTTATTCTAGTAATTTTTATATAATAAAGCAAATTTCTTCAGGGGGGCTCTGCCCCCCTGAACCCCCCGTTGTGTAATTTATTTTGCATTTGTAATTTTCTACTGATTGAGTTAACGATTACCCTATATCTTAGATTTCTTTTTACACTGCGATTTATAAGGATAAGCAATAATTCGGTCAAGCATTTTACGTTATCCTAATATCCATACAGCAGTATTTACTTGCCTGCTAACCACAAATACCTGTATCTAATGGATAAAGAACTTTTGGAAATGTAAACTGAAACATCTAATTTAGAAATCTAATACCTTTATAAATTTTGTTTATAAAAAAATAATTTTTATTACCATTCTGCAATATTTATATCTAAGATCTAATCTAAAAATCAAAAAATGTACTCGATAGCATTAACTTACTAAAATCCCCCTAAAGTAGGGGGGCTTCTAAACCTAACAGTTAATAATTCATCATCGTTAAATAGATAAACATGATGTGGCGCCTTTAAGTATTTTTTGTGATTTTCTTTTAATAGTATCTACATTTAATTTAAAATCGTGATGTTACAAATACCGTTGAAATTTGACGCAAACCTATGTTCAGGTCAAATTACGAAAGGTTAACTAACATTTCATTTCCCTTAGCCGGACTTTCTGTTTCATTTTTCGTAATAAGGATTATTTTAATAATTTAATTTATTTTACACTCTACAAGCTGTTACACGGACGTTGTTCACGTAGTATTAAAATAGAGATAAATGCATTAAGTAAAACATTTCACTCCCCACCAGACATGCCAAGTCTCAAGCTTTTTGCACATCACTATTATCTTAGAGAAAATGTTCTTTTAAATCGCGCAAATGTTTCAATTAAATAAAGTAACATTTTCTGTATTAAAATACTGGTATCCAGAACGCCGGAGGCTTGGCAGCTCTGCTCCTCTTAATAAAAACATATATGATTAACCAACACTTTATCACATTTTATAGGAGACAATACGGAATTTCTTATTTGTATGGCCTTACATATATCTCAGTCATAAAAATGTAAAATTTTGTGCCAATTAATGCACGTAATTGCGAAAATGAAATCGCAAAGAATGAGAAAAGGAAGGCCAAGTAAAATCGTGTAAATCGAGGAATCTTTCTTCGTAGTGCTGGGAAAATACTGATACAAAAACTATTTTAGGTGGTATTTGGTGTGAAATGTTTATATGTATTCATTCCTGTCCTATATATCCTTTTTTTTATTTTTTATTTGCTTATTCCATTTTCTTTTGCACGTGAAAATCTTACAAATTAAAATTAACTCTTTGGGAGAAATTGTTATTCATTTTTTTTTTTTTTGGCAACAATAAAGTTTATAAAATTTAACAGAATAATATCAGTTTATTCTGTATGAAAATAACGAACTTTTTCATTTATAATCAAATAGTTGAATAAATAAATGAAAATATTATTCTATATAGTATATAAATACTATTTTCATTTCTGCGTTTAAATAAATCTATATGCAAATATCTATACAAAGGCATTCATTAATTCATTCCTTTTGCTTTGATTTGACTTCAAAAAACCATACATACTTTCACATTTATGATATTTTTAGATGAGATGCTATTGCTACGCAACGGTTAAAAGAAAAAATGAAATATAAGTAAACTCATAAAATAAAATGTTTTATATTATTCGAACACATGTATAAAATTCTATCATAAGTTATACACCTAATTTAAAAGCTCTGACAAATGTTTTGACAAAATTGCAAACTAATAAGAATAATTTAATACTCTTATTTAAAAATTTCAGCATCCAAAATTTACCATTTAAATCTATTATTCATATGAGCGATTTCTTTCAACAAATGAAAATTTGAAAATCGTCTGACTTCCCATAGAAAAGCATTATATCACAAAATAAAATGTTCTGTATATTCCGAACGAATGAACCAAATTTAACCCAAAACTATACAGCTAAATCCGGGTAGCTCATCAACATGCCCAGGGAATTTCAAGCCGATCGGATGCTTTTTGCGGCAGTTATCGCGGAACAGACAGACAGACTAACAGACAGACAGACTAACGGAAACCAAAACTTTTCGTGTCTCCACAGTAAGCCTTCACTGACGTTTCGGCAATAATAATTTGATTTTTAAATATCTTTTTTAATTGAAACTGATTTGATAAAATAGTAGTTAGAGCTCTTTTTGTAAAATATTTACAAGAATAATTAGATTAATTAGCAAAAAATACTGTTGTGGAAGCCTCACAATCCTTACAAGAACATTGTAAGTAAATGTATTGTGATCCTATCTATAACTGAGAAGTACTTTGTAGTGGCAAATTTTTCGTATAAAATTTTTTTAATAGGAGAAAAGCCTATGCAAATGTTTAAGAAAATAACCACAATGTAAAATATTTATCTTCCCCTGTTTTGCCGTACTTTTTAAATGTGTTCGAGTAAAGTATTTTGTATGAAAAGTGAAATCTACTTTTATTAGTAGACGAATTAAATAAATTCTATATTGTATTTTCTTTAATAGTACTTAAAAGTACCATTAGAGTATAAAAGATTAATGTGGTCAGGTCACCAGTTTAATTAATGTTTTCTCTCTACCTTTATTTTTTTCGCTCTCGTTCTTCAATCTTCACTCCTCACAATCTACCTATCGATTTATGCCTGCCACCCTTAACATATCGTAAACTATAGTTTCATACATAATTTTTCCTGTTAGAGTGTTTTATATATGTTTGATTAATGTATTCTTGTTACATAATCGTGATTGCTTTGTCAGTTTTATTTGCATTTTTCTATTCTCTTCTCTCTTTCAATCGCGCTTTTTCTCTCCCCCTTTCTCATCCCTTTCATTGCTCTTCTATCTATGTATCTATATATATATTTGTTTATCTGTCTACTTATCTATCTACTTTTATCCTAACCATCTATCTGTTTCCAATTCTTGTTTATCTAATTAAAAGTAGTCAGCTGGTCAGTTGAATTGATATTTTCTCTCATTCTTTTCTTGTTTTCCATTCTCCTTCTTCAGTCTTTATTCCTATCATTCTTGAATATCTACCAATCGATTTATGCCTATCACTCTTAACATATCGTAAACTATAGTTTCAAACAGAATTTTTCTCTGTTTAGCTCTCTACATATATTTGATTTATGTATTCCTGTTATATAATAGTAATCAGTTATATACCTGTTATATAACATTTGCATTTTTTCTATTCCTTTCTCTTTTTTGATTTCGCTCTTTCTCTCCCCCTTTACCCCCTTTTATTGCCCTCTATCTATGTATCCATCGATCTATATCTGTTTAGTTGTCTACTTACACTAACCTTTCTACTTTTATTCTAACCGTTTATCTGCTTCAAATTTTCATTTATATAATTAAAAGCGGTCACCTGGTCAGTTTAATTGATATTTTCTCTCTCCCTTTTATTTTGCCACTTTCGTTCATCCCTCTTAAATCTTCTCATTCTTGACAATATACATATAGATTTATGCTTCTAACCTTCACGTATCATAAACTACAGTCTCATGCATAATTTTTTTGCCTCTTGGCGTTCTATATATATATTTGAATAATGTATTCTTGTTGCATAATTGTGGTCAGATCGCCAGTCTTATTTGCCCTTTTTCCATTCTCTTCTCCCTTTTAGTGTGGATCTTCCCCTGCTCCCCCCACCCTTTCCATTTTCATTGCTCCTCTACCTATGTCTCTATCAACCTATATCTGTTCGTTTATCTGTGTACTTCTACTTACCTACTTACTTTTATTCTAACTGTGTATCTGTTTATACTTTTCATTAGCTAATTAAATGTGGTCAGCTATAGTCAGTTTAATTGATATCTTGTTTATTCCTTAATTTTTTCCCATTCTCGTTCTTCCATCTTCACTCTTCTCATTCCTGACATTCTACCTACCGATTTCTATCTGTCACCCTATCTGTCTCTCTGTTTATTGCTCTGTCTGTCTACTTTTACATCTGCATCTACACCATTCATATTTTTCCCTCACTAATATTGCATAATTGTAACAGGGTTTGATCAATATTCTTTAAAGTATTTTGTTAAATTATCAAATGAAAACAAATTAAATTACAATCTTTACAATCCTTAAATATAATAAGGTAACTGGTGATCTACTCTCGTTCTTCCTTTTTTCATTCCTGTCATTCTTGATAATCTATCTATCGTTTTATGCCTGCCTCGCCCTATCTATCTATTTATTGCCCTGTCTACGTTTACATCTGAACTTAAACCATTCATATTTTTTCCCTTACTAATATTGCATAATTATAACAGGGTTTGATGAATATCTTTAAAATATTTTGTTAAATTATCAAAGGAAAACAAATTATATTGCAATCTTTATAATCCTTAAATACAAAAGGTAACTGATCATTTAGGAAGAAAGCTGTTTCATCATAATTTGCAAAATTAAGTTTTAATCAGTAAATGTAGGTTTACTTTATTTTGCTAAATCGTGCTTTAAGTTTAAATTATTAACTAAATTATCAAAATAAGCGGAATCATATTTTTCAAAATTACTCTCTATTAATGAAATGATATTTGAATGCAAAACAAAATAGCCACGCTGTGCTTCAAAATTTTCTAGATTCAATTTATGAGTGTTACCAACCGTTTTTCTCTTTTTCTTTATAGTACACATTTCAGAATGCTATTTGAAACATTTGAATTTATGAAATGTCAGTTTATACATTAATTTTAATGCATATACGAGTACAATGTTTAATTTGAAAACATATCCACTCTGTCTTTCCCAGCAATTCTATGTACTATTTTTTAAACGTTCTTTTGAATAAAAATTCCATCAATTGTAATCCAATTTACATTTTGGTAATATTGATAGACTGTGATTAACATATTACGGTTAATTTATCGCTGTCAGTAAGTTTAATTCATATTTTGTATTTTCCCGTCTCACCTTAGGTGTCGCCATTTCCCTATTTCTCCCTTTACTTCCGATCTATCTATCTATCTGTATTTATACCACTATACTTGGATGTCTATCTTTCTGTCTATGTTTATCTCCCTATATTTATAAATCCATTTCGATTTTTCTTTTATCTCTGTCCATACAATGAGGTGAGGTTTATCAATATCCGGCCTATCTATCTATCTGTATTTATACCATTATACTTGTATGTTAATCTTTCTGACTATTTGTCTGTTTATCTTCCTATATTTATAAATCCATTTTGAATTTTCCTTTATCTCTGTCCGTACAATAAGATTTACCAATATTCGGCATATCTATCTATCTATCTGTATTTATACCATTGTACTTGTATGTCAACATTTCTGTCTATTTGGCTGTTTATCTTCCTATATTTATAAATCTATTTCGACTACTTCTTTATCCCTGTTTTTACTATGAGGTTTATCAATATATATGTATGTTGCATATTTATAACCCTATTTCACAGATATTATTAAAGCAGTTTTTCAGTTATCAAAAGAGCGAATTAGCTCTTAATGTTAAAAATTTATTTTACCATAACTTTTCAAAATGAAATTTTAATCAAATAAATATAGATTTTATAATAATTGTATTTTGTAATAATTTTATTTTAGTTTAGAAGGAGAACTAGAACTTTTACTTGAGTACAATAAATTAATTAATTATCTTTAAAATAAAATATTTTATCATAACTCTTAAAACATTTTTCTTTCTTTACTACTGAATTCTAAGTTTTAAATTATTAAATAAATTATCTGAAATAAGTTGAGTATTATTTTTCAAAAAATATTCGAAGTTCATGGTAGGATATTAGATCGTGAAACAAAATAACCACCCTGTACACAGAATTTAAAACGAATTTTGAGGTATCTGTAATACTAGTTACCTTTTGATTAACTAACTCTTTATTTCTTTCAATCCCGAGTACACATTTCAGTATACTAACTGAAACGTTTGGATTCATGAAATGCAGTTTATAAATGTTTATTTGGTAATATGTTTATATTTGATATTTTAATAAAAATGATGTATTATTATTGATAATCCTATGTTTATCAATACTCTTATATTAAAACTTTTTATAAAGGAAAAATTTTGAATAACATCACAAAGATAAAATGCGCAAGGCGTTTCGACAAAACTTTGTCTTTCTTCGTCAGGCGTAATGAAGACAAATGTAAATAAGTGCGAGTAGTAAGTCAAAACTACGTCCATTTCTAATCATATCATAACATTAAAATATTTACTTGCTTAAAAGACGTTATAAAAACACATTAAAAGTAAATTAAAAACTCTTTATTTACATGTTTCAACTCATTTTCTGAGTCGTTGTCAGAATGTATAATAGAAAATTACAAATACATAATGAAAAATGAAAAAAATCATCGAAAATAAACAAGTAATCATGTAACACGCCCTATATTTATGCGATTGCTCGTGTTCCCTCTATGTCGCGATGCCGTAATTTATCCAACCATTCAACCCGTAAATTCGGGATACGAAAAGATAACGTATCGTTACAAACTCCTGAACCTCTTAAATAAATTTCAATGGACTCTCTTATGAATATAGGACGCGTTACATGATTACTTGTTTATTTTTGATGATTTTTTCCATTTTTCATTATGCATTTGTAATTTTCTATTATACATTCTGACGACGACTCAGAAAATGAGTTGAAACATGTAAATAAAGAGTTTTTAATTTACTTTTAATGTGTTTTTATAACGTCTTTTAAGCAAGTAAATATTTTAATATTATGATGTAATGAAGACATGCTATCACTTAAGCGGTGCTTTCTCCATCTGCCTTCAAAGTAGTAGAGCGTCTTTTTTTCGCCTGATGAAGTTCTTTTCAAAGGTCTTGAGCATTTCTTATTTTTATGGTGTTAATTTTTGCCATTATTTGTGCATCACACCAGTTTTTCAATATTTTATTTTAAAACACTTTGTTGTGTTTTTCAAAGGTTAAATTAGAACTTTCTCTTGAGCACAATAAATTAATTAATGATCTTTAAAATAAAATATTTTATCATAATTCCCAAAATTACATTTTAATCTGTTAAATGTAGCTTTATACAACATTTTTGCTTTCCTTAATACTAAATTCTAAGCTTTAAATTATTAAATAAATCCATCTCAAATAAGTTGGGTATTATTTTTCAAAAATTATTCTGCGTTCAGGGAATGATATTAGATTGTGAAACAAAATAACCGCTGTGTACACGGAACTTAAAAATAATTCTCAAATACAGTCATTCAGGGTAACTTTGAACCACGGAGTGTAACTTTGCACCACCTCCTATTTTTCAATATTTTTGACTCCAAAAGACTAAATAAACTCCAGAATTGAGCTCTGTTGGCAAGGTTCTAAACTGGGATTTCTACTCTTTATTTTAGAAAATAAATTAGCATCATTATACGCTATTAATTGCATCATCTAACCATTTTTGGGAAGTACCGTTTTCAAGCTAATTTTGAATGCTGTTTTGAAGTTGTTGTAATCCAATTAAATTTTCATAGTAAGTAACAATATACTCATTTATCAGACATATTATTGTCTAAATGTTGTAAATGTCATAATATTTTGTGATTATTCGTTTATTAATAGTTAAAATGTAAAATAAGAAGGCACTAACAGTTTATCACATTTTCAGGGTAACTTTGAGCCGGCTCAAAGTTGTACTGATGTTTATAATTTACTGATTATAGGTGCTACTGTCAAAAATTTCCCATATTTGCACGTATATTTTATATAAATGCCGAAAGTGAACATTAGATATAACATATAAATATTTCCCCAAATATGTGTAAAATACAGTACCGGACCTCAAATCCGGAATCCTAAAATCCGGAATGGAAAAAAGAAAACTGAAATTCCGCGATGATCTCGAATATATATTTCATAAAAACGTCCATAGATGGCGCTACTTGCGCACGTAACACAGTGCCGAGCCAAACTAGACTCGGCAATTTTATTTTATTGCAATGTTTTTCATTCATCAGTTTTAATCCAAATTTTCTAACAGAATTATCGTAGTTAGTTTGTGCACACATTTTAAATTTATTTTAAAAAGAAACCCTTTTCTTCATTTATATAGAAAATGTAAAAAGAATAAATAAATAACCACAAGAAAGAATTATTTTTTAAAAAGGTTCGTAGAATATATTTATAAAATTTATATGTAAAAATATTTTACAACGCCCTCCCCCCACTTTTAATATGTTCAACAAATTTCATTTTTCGAAAAAATTCTGTTTGTAAGCACCGTACCAAAAAATTCTTTTCTTTAACTCAAAGAGAAAAAAAAATCTATGCAAAGTTCCTTTCTCCATAACAAAACAAGCTGTTCATCGAAAGCTAATGATCACATTCTGATAACGTTGACTTTCCACTTCACGCAGTTAAATAAACATGTTGAATAAGCAAAACAAACAACGGATAGATATGTCGTTTTTCTTTACTTTCTTTTCATCTAGTGGCTTTTTTTAGAGGTACCTTAGCTTTCAAATAACTTATCATAATTTAATAAAAAATTGTTACACAAGCTAATTCACTATTATTGTAACTTGCTGAAAATTTGAAAGAAATTCGTCAATTAGCCTAATTCGGTCCTCGCAAACAACGATGCATTTTCATTTTCTAAAAAATGTTTTTATGTTCCTAATAATGTGCAGACTTGTATAAAACCAAAAACTTTCTGCGCACATAAATATTGGTCAAAAATTTTCTGCAAATTAATTTAATGTTTAATAAAATAACGTGTTATGCTACTTTGACGGTATGAATTTTAAACAGTAGTTTCAAAATAATTACGAAAATATTATAATTAAATATAATAAATAATTTAATTAAATTTAAAATGCATTAATATTAATTACAGAAGAATTATGTTGGCTAAAAAATTATAAAGCTAAAAATCCATGATAAGAAAGGGTGAATTCTCATCAGTTATTTTGTCAATGCATTTACAAACAGCCCAATCCTTAATATTTTGACCTCTTCTCACAAAATGCAATAATGGACATTGCTTCTGAAACAATTGAATCACATTTTGTAAGGAGAGGTCCATTCATAGGTATCATCATTAAAGAGACAGATGATTTTTTATTGCGGTACTTTAACGAAATTCTCATTTTTTCCACGATCATTTAGCGAAATTTCCGATTTTCCGCGGGTTTTTTCATAATTCTTTGACGAAATTTGCGCTTTTTTTCTCTTATCCTTTGACGAAATTTGGATTTTTCGCGATCTTTTGATGAAATTCACGCTTTTTGCGATCTTTTGACGAAATTCACGTTTTTTTCGTGATCTTTTGACGAAATTCGCGTTTTTTCGCGATCCCTTAACGAAATTAATTTTTTTCCGCAGTTCTTTGACGAAATTTGCATTTTTTCGCGATCTTTTGACAAAATTCGAGCTTTTTCCGCTATGCTTTTGCGAAATTTGTTTTTTTTTACGTATTTTTGGATGAAATTTGTTTTTTTCGCGATCCTTTGACGATATTCGCGTTTTTTCTGTGGCCTTTTGAGGAAATTCATGTTTCTTTCGCGATTCTTTGACGAAACGCGCGCTGTTTCCGCGACCCTTTTACGAAATCTGTGTTTCTTTCGCGATCCTTTAACGAAATTAGTTTTTTTCCGCGATTCTTTAACGAAATTTGCGTTTTTTTTTCACGAACCTTTGAGTAAATTCGCGCTTTTTCCGCTAAGCTTTTACGAAATTCGTTTTTTATCCTGCGCTTCCTTGACGTAATTTGTATTTTTTCTGCGATTCTTTGATAAAAGAATAATTTTTTTCCCACGATTCTTTAAAGAAATTCGCGTTTTTTCCGCGGTTCTTTAATGAAATTCGTGTTTATTTGCTATGTTTTGACAAAAGTGGGTATTTTTTCTGCGAACGATTGACGGAATTGGTTTATTTTCGGCGACCATTTGTTGAAATCCGCAATATATTTCAGTGATATTTTTTATATCTGAATTTTTGGACTGACGGCCGATTTGTTTTAATTTTCGGGACCGAATGCCTTAAATTTTCGGAAAATTCGGAACAGAATCACCCCTGTCAAACAATAAATAAATCGTACATAAAATTGGGGGACATTTTTAATTTTTCGCTATTAAAGAACAAAATTTACTTTTTTTTTTTTTCCTAAGAAATTTTCCGCAAAGTTCCGAATTTTGCAGAAAATTTTCCGCGAACGGTGTGCGTCTATATTATACAACTCTGATAATGTGATGTGCAGGATTAAAAAAATTCTTATCCTTATTTTAAATTATTTTTTTTTAAATTTAGGTTTGTTTACTTATACCTCATATGGTAATCCGCGATATAGATTCCTAGGCCTAACTCGCGAGCAACAACGCATTTCAATTTTCTAAAAAATGCTTTAATATTTCTAAGAATATGCAGTAATAGTATTTTTTTTAAACTTATTTTTATTTTGAATTACTTTTTGTAATTTGTATTTTTGGCTTTATTTACACTAAGCTTAACATGGCAATTCACGGTATAGATTACTTGGCATGTAAAATTTTGCCAAGGATATGTACTGTATCTGTTTATCTATTGTTTTGGTTGAAGACCTAAAATCCGGAAAATTCCGAAATCCGGAACGACCGCGGTCCCGACCAGTCCGGATTTGAGGTCCGGTACTGTACATACAATTCATTTGAAGGCGTTTTTCGGGGCGGAGCTACTCAAATTTGACATTTCATACATTCGACATTTTTTATTCTTGTTTGAATAATACTAGTACTAGTATGTATTACTGTAACTATGGATATATTATTGAGATAAAACATTGAAAATTGTTTTCCACTGTATTTTTATGTTTTATATGAACAATAAACAGATATTTTTTTTTCTAAATGTTCATGGTTCTCTTCTTCCACTTTTCTTATGCCTGATATTTGTTGTAATATCATAAATTATACAAATCTTGTGATGTTTTGAAATGTAAATTCGGAGTCTTTACATATCTGAAAACATTTTTTAGGGGGGCTTAAAGTTATCCTAACTATAATATTTTTTTATAATGAATTATTTTAGATAATATTTATCATGTGGTGCAAAGTTACCCTAAATGACTGTGTAACTTTGAACCAGGCTAAAAATTCATTTTTTATTGCTTTTATCCTTATTATCCCTTAATTTTTGATAGTCAAACAATAATTTAGGATCATTTCTTCTCTTTTATGCCCCTACTTGCAACAATATTCTTAAAATAAGAGTGTGGCATATGAAAATAGAGAAAATGCGGATCAAAGTTACCCTGAATGACTGTATGTTCTGTAATACCAGTTGCCTTTTGATTAACTAACTCTTTATTTCTTTTAACTCAAAGTACACATTTCACCATGCATTAATTGAAACGTTTGCATTCCTGAAATGGCAGTTTATACGAGTAAATATTTATTTTGCAATACGTTTATATCTGATATTTTAATAAGCATGATGTATTATTATTGATAAACCTACGTTTAATCAACACTTTTATCTTAAAGCTTTTTATAAAGGGTTAATAACATCATAAAAATAAGAAATACGGAAGGCCTTTTAGTCCAGGGGAAATGCACATTTTACCTTGCAAAAGGTCGGGTAAAAGATTTTTTTTCTAAATTGTTTATAATGATGCCAACATGGAAAAACCAAGTTTTCTAACAAAATTTCTTAAGGCTAAATTTTCTGTGGCCGAAAAACAAGAACATTTTGGGACATTTTTTGATTTTTTAGAAATATCTCGAGACTCGTTGCCGTAGCATATTATTTGTCAATTACAATATTAAAGAGGATAAATTATCTACAATTTTCATATTTACAACTTTTTTATACACTCAATAGCAAGCGCAGTACGCTATTTCAAAAATGGGACAATTTTTTCAATTTTATTAAAAACCGTGAAAAACTTAGTTTTGCCGCGATTATTCAAATGTTCCCCGCAGATTTAATTGTGTATGTCGACTTCTAAAAATTGGTAGCAGTAAATTATCTATTATTTGCACACTCACGTCTTTATTTTCATCTCAACAGACATTTTATATGCAATAACTTTGTATAATTTTAAAAGTAGGGCAGAGTGTAGATGAATGAGACAATTTTCATATTTACAGTGGTGGAAAATTGGCGCAGAGGTGGAGCCTATTGACACCACTAAATTATAGTAATATTTTGCCTCTTATCTAATGATCAAATTTCTGAGTTTTTATTAAACTGAATAATGCCATAAAAATTTAGTGGTGTCAATAGGCTCCACCTCTGCGCCAATTTTCCACCACTGTATTTAGACAGCAATTTTAAGTGTATACAATGTTAACTTCAAAGCATTGTTTAAAAGAATTTTTCAATCTATAGTAAATTATTGGCACGATAGTTTCAATTAAAAAAGATTTCTTGCTTAATTTTTATAATTTTTATAGTTTTTATAATGCATACATATTTTTCAAGGTATCAATGGAATAGGTGGGTCATTTTCAAAATCTGCCCATGTTTTGGAATAACAAAATCAAATTTTTATAAATAATCAGAAAGTTTTAATTGGTTGTAAATAATTACCTTACCTCATAAACATTAATATACAAGCATCAGCAGAGACCAAATTACTAATTTAAGATTTTAAAACTAATTTTTAAATTTTAATGCACTTGGTATAATGACATAAGTGAGCACGGTAATGAAAAATTAGGCAAAATATTTTTATTTTTCCCCCAGGCATAAATGGCAGCCATTATATCTTCTGGCCCATACACTGATTTTCTATTTCTCATATAATGAAAGCAGATTAAGAAATAAAAGTTCATTTAATTATCAATTTGAATTGGGTACGGTAATGACTTACAACACAATGCTCACCAAAACATTTAAAGTCTTTGCTTGTTTTACTGAAACTATAAAACTATTTACTCTATTCACCTAAACCTGATAACAAGTTGACTTTTAAGGAGTACTTTTGCCTTGATAAAAAGGCATATGCTGTCCTCTAAAAAATTCCGGAGGTACTTTTTTGCCAGTAGCATGGCAATGACACTCTTTCTTGGGACACGGTTTTAAAAAAATTATTAAGAATTATAGATAAGTTTAATTAAGGAAAATAAATATATTTTTTTAATTATTAGCATCTTAATAAATAAAAATGTATAAAGAAATGATAACCATCTGTTTTAAATAGAACTTTGCCAAATCTTTGCCTAATAAATTGCTTATTGGACAACCTGTGGCCTTGACACTTTGACTACAAAAGAATATATTTCTTATTTTTAAATTGTTTATAAATAATAATATATCTGTAAATTATCATTAAAAAACATAATAGTTAAAATGCAATAATTAAAATTATGATATTTATCTATTTTTCTGTGCAAATGTGAAAGGACAGTAAAACATGAGACTTTTTTTGAAAATCACCCAGGTATGAAAATTTGCGAAAAACATATTTTATTCCCCACTACAATGGTATATTTTATTTACCAATTATTGATAACATATGTTTTAATGTTTTACTGTTTTAAAGATAGCAAACATTGAATTGTAGTTCCATATAAAAGGAGGGGGCTCAAAAGATAAATATCTTTTATGAAAGAAATACTTATACCTTATAAAATAGCTACAATAAAAATGACACCAGATTATTTCCCTAACTAATGTTATGCATTTATATCTTGTAAAATTTATAAATTCTGTTAATAAAATATTTGAGATCACTTGTTTTATAAAAAATATTTAAAATATTAGTTTTAAAATAGATTGTAATTTTTTCCCCCTTATATCAATAAATATAACAAGAGATTATATCATTTTAGCATGCAAAAATATGTAAAACTTTAAGATTATCTATTAAAATTATCTAGCTTTAAAGCTCAAACAAGATACTTTAAATTTCAGAACGAGTTCCAAACAGTTTTTCAAAAATGAAAATGTTCGAATATATTAAAAAAAAAAAAAGCAACCAAACCCGAAAAAGTACAAAAGCACAACATTAGATATTGATCTCAGGTATCCCATGAAAAAAAAAAATTATTTAAAAGTAACAAAATGCGAGCGAGATATTTGTCAAGAACGCTCCCATAGGTTTAATGTTACTTTGCGAATGTCTTCGTGTGACTAATTTAGTCCTATAATTCATATAACTGTGACTTTAAACGCCTCAATACGACAAAATGAAATCTGTATATACGGAATTCGGTCTTTAAAGAAAAGTATATATTTTTTCAAGAGAAAGAATATGAACAATTATACCTGCTAAGATGGAAACCTGTTTAAAGCGGAATATATTTAGGTTCCTTTCGATACGGTTTTCAAGGTTTTAATGAATCAATATTAGGCAAAGCTGATTACGTAGTTCAGCATTACGTATTTAATGCTTACCAGACCTGCCAACTTTTGAAAATGAGAAATCGTAGCACACAAAATTTAAATTAATCTGGAGGTTGGTTGGCGGGTTTTTCGTGTTTCGCAGCCATCTTTTAACATTCATAAAAGGAATATGGTTTCAGTCTTTCAATATAGTAAATTTTTTCCTCTGAAAATTTGTAAACGATTTTTAGTTTCTTCTAGTTTAGAATATTTTTTTGACATTTGTAAAAGGAGCCTGGTTCCAATTTTTTAGCACAGTACAATAAATTTTGACGAAATTCGCGATTTTTTTTTTCCCACAATCCTAATTCACATTTTTCTATCACGATTCTTTGTTGAAATCTGCACTTTTTACCACGAACTTTTGACGAAATTCGCATTTTTTACCGCAATCCTTTGACGAATTTTGCTTTTTTTACCACGATCCTTTGACGAAATTAGTGTTTTCCTTCCGCGAACTTTCGGTGAAATTTGCATTTTCCTACTGATCTTTGGGTGAAATTTGCGTTTTCTTACTGATCTTTCGATGAAATTTGCATTTTCTTACTGATCTTTTCACTAAATTCACGTTTAATATCATAGGCAACCCTGTTTTTAAGGAAGGGAATTCCTGTATAAATATTTACAGAAAACCGATTCACTCGAGTTTTATGTTAAGAAGTTTGCTTTGCAGTCCAGATTTTTTTTTTCCATGAAAATTTTTTTAATGTCCGAATTTTCTGACTTACAACCAATTTTTTAAAACTTTCGGAAATGAATACTTTGAAATTTTGGAACAGAATCACTACTGAAAAATATGCTGCGCGGGATAAAAATCGCAAAATCGATTTTTCAAAAAATCGTAGTTTAAGACCGATTTTCGTAGCATCGTAGTTCATAGGTCCAAATCGTAGCAACTACGATTTTTTCGTAGCAGTTGGCAGGTCTGGCTTACACACTAAAAATTTTCAAACTCCGGCTATTAGAGATATACTAAAATTCCCGTGGTAAATTTTCTTTTTAAAAGAGGTGGGGGGGGGTAGAGGGGGAGCCAAAATCCATGTTTGCCACGGTCGCAAAAAAGGCTAGTTTTAGCCCTGAAACACATATTTTACTGCTACTAATATATAGAAGTTGACATACACGATTAAATCCGTGGGAAACCTTTGAATAATCGGGGCAGAACTGCGTTTTTCACGGTTTTTAAGAAAATTGAAAAAATTGTCCTAGGTTTGAAATCGCGCACTGCGCTTGCTATTGAGTGTATAAAAAAATTGTAAATATGAAAGTTGTAGAACATTTTATCCTCTTTAATATTGTAATTGACAAATAACATGCTGCCGCAACAGATCTCGAAATATTTGAAAAAAAAAAAGGTCCCAAAATTTTCTTGTTTTTTGGCCACAGAAAATTTAGCCTTAAGAAATTTTGTTAGAAAACTTGGTTTTTCCATGTTGGCATCATTATAAACAATTCAGAAAAAAAAATCTTTTACCCGACCTTTTGCAAAGTAACCCCCTTTTTTTGGTACATTTCCCCTGGACTATTTCAACAATACTTTGCCTTTCTTCATCAGACATAGAAGACATGCTACCACTTTTGAAGGCAAGGCTCTTCGGTGCTTCCTTTTCTTACTGTGAATGTGGTAGCATTTGTGGTAGCATGGTGTGGTAGCATGGTGAACATTTTATCCTCTTTAATATTGTAATTGACAAATAACATGCTGCGGCAACAGATCTCGAGATATTTAAAAAAAAAAAAAGGTCCCAAAATTTTCTTGTTTTTTGGCCACAGAATATTTAGCCTTAAGAAATTTTGTTAGAAAACTTTGCACGTCTTTTTTGCGCCTGATAAAATTTTTTCAAAGGTCTTTACGCATTTTTTTTTTTTATTTTTAGGGTGTTAATAAGACGTTTTCTGACTTTATTTGTGTATCATGCCAGTTTTCGACATTTTATCTCAAAGTGCTTTGTTATGTTTTGAGAAGGTTAAATTAGAACTTTTTCTTAAGTACAATAAATTAATTAACGACCTTTAGAATAACATATTTTATCATAAACTCCCAAAATTACATTTTAATCTGTTAAATGTATCTTTTAAAACATTTTTGCTTTCTTTAATATTAAATTCTAAGGTTTAAATTATTAAATAAATTATCTCAAATAACTTGGGGATTATTTTTCAGAAATTATTCTGCGTTTATGGAATGATATTAGATTGTGAAACAAAATAACCACTCTGTAGACAAAATTTAAAAAGAAGTATCTGTAATGCCAGTTACCTTTTGATTAACTAACTCTTTATTTCTTTCAACCCAAAGTACACATTTCAGCATGCTAATTGAAACGTTTGCATTCATGAAATGGCACTTTATAAATATTTATTCTGTAAACGGATTAATTTTAACGCATGTATAATGTATTTGTTTGAAAACTTATCCGCTCTGTCATTCACAGAAGTTCTATGCTCTGTTTTTATTCTCTTCTTTTGAATAAAGATTCCGCTAACTGTAATTCCATTTCTGCGAATTTTATGTTAATATAAAAAAATTTCTATTGATTTAAAATTCCGCGAACTAGGTTGATGGAGAAATTTTAGTTCTAAGAATGCTTCTATTAAAGCATTACTAGATATTAGCTAATTATGGATGTTTTCCCGCAAATTTTAATCATGAAGTGAACGAACATTTTTGACTTGCAATAAAAATTTAATTGATAATGGTTATTTGTTAGCTCAGGATAACGTTGGGAGATTTAAGGTTCTAAAAATTATTTTATAACTACCTTTCCTCAAATTTTGTTCATTTTTTTAATTTATTGTCGTATGAGTAAATGGAATTTAATTGTAGATAAAGATATCGTTGATAATTGTTGCAGGCTAACTTTTGATCACGTTCCAAGGGGATAGGAGATTGTTGTAGTATTGAATATTATTTTAAATTTAAAATTTAGCAGTGTGTTTTAAAAGATGAAGTATTTATATAAGAAAATTAAAAAACTTTTATTTTTAATTAAAATACCTAGAATCTTACACGTATAACATAATTAAATTAAATTAAATTCATCATTGTAGATAAACGTAACGTGTTAGTTAATGACGTAAATATGCCATTAAACATCGTTCTTTATTTTTGAAGAATATTTTTAAATTTTATCTCACTTAATTACTAATTCATGTGACTATTTCGAATTATTTTTATGAGTAGTAGCTTCTCACGTTCAATCGGTGAATAAAGTGGTGTTATTATGATAAAAGCACACCGATCATGAAAAAAAAAATTTGTCGTAGAGATTATTGCTATGAATTATGGATCATGATTATGGAAGATCCTTCATTGGTCACTATTACTATCATTTGTGGATAACAAAGTGTCGTATCTTTTGTATGTATTGAAAGTTGTATGTGAGTACGCATGTGTATTATAAGTTATAAGTAATAATATAAGATGGCTGAAAACATTTAAGATTTTTATAGGTAAGCATGTTAGTAAGCAGAGGATATGTTAAGTATGGAGTATGCAACATGAAGATAGTTTAGAATATATATATAATGATGTATAAACACTTATAAAATTCTATGAAGCAGATCCTTATAGCAAGAGAAACATGGAATTGAAAATACATTGGAAAAATGGAAATACTTGTGGAACCAAGGCAAGGCCCTAATTACCTTTATTATCAAAATTAACAAATTAATTTTTTAATATTATGCAATGAATTGTAATCAATATTCGTTTTCTTCAGAAATGGATGTTAGATAATTTCTGATCGTTTCAATGCAATGCAAGCGTCGCCTCACCAGAACAAAAAGACCGCGAGTAGACTGATATGTCTATCTGGAGCTTAAGTGGGGAGTTTATTTATTCAGATAAAGGATTGAAGTAAAATTTCTCATTTATCTCAATGGACAATTTAGACTCTTTTGTGAAAAGTTTACCTAAGACATTTCTTACTGCTTAATTGCCGTGCTTATAAGATGGATTATGAAAAATGGACAATTTTCCTAAACCGTCGGAATATCCGGAGTTGAAAATTATTCCACAACGTAAAATGCGGAGTTTATTTGCATTAAAATCATTTACAGAAAATCGGGATTTTGAAAAACTGACATGATAAGCGAAGTGACATGAAAACGAGGCCCGACTGTATATGTAAAGCTTTAAAATTCCTGCGCGTACATTAGATTTGTTAACACGGTCTTTTTTTTTTTTTTCTTGTATATAAGAAAGTATATAAGATGGGTGTAAGCATGTAAGTTTTTATTTCTAAGCATGTTTAGAAAACAAAGGATACATTAATTTAGTATTTAATTCTCGAATTCCCTGCTCAACAATGCGAAATTTTGAAATACGTTTTCTAACTCATTTTCAAACGTAAAGGCATAAAATCGGCTGACCTGACCATGTCAGCGATTTAGAATAGAATAGCATTTCCCATATTTTGATAAACAAATTAGTTATCGCGTTATAAGCGATTCTTGTCAGGTAACAACAAGTTTTTACCCTTGATCCCGTTGCCGCGTCGAGAATTTGATTCAAAACGCCCACTTGACAGTATTTTTTGAAAGATCTTCTACCTTTACGAAAAAATAGAAAACGCCATTCTATTACATAGTTTCTGAATAAGAACAGCTGCTAATTTCATGCGTTTCCGAACAAAAATGAATTCAGAAATGTGTCAGAAAATAGATCCGTTCGATTTGAAAACAGCCTAATATATGAAACATTCAGTATGAAAATATTTTCGAAAAAAATTCGTCAAAATACGTAAAAAGTACAGCAAGCTGCGTAGACACTTCTGTCATTGGAAGAGATTTTTCTGCTTTTTGAAGAAATTCATTTATTTTGACTTCAAAATTTCCGAAATTTTTTAGCTTAGGTTTGCGAATTATTCGTGCTTTTAGGAGAAAGGTGACATACGTAAAAATTTCGTTTCTAATACGAAAAAGTACTAAGCAGCACAATTGCCTGAAAACCCATGTGATTTGACGAATGGAGCTTTAGATTGGAAGATGGCAGGTAATTTTTATGTTAGATTAAGGAACTTTTTTTTTTGGGGGGGGGGGAGGGGGGATTAGCAGAACAAAAAGCATGCATTTTTTTTTTTTAACTAAGTTGGAGAAAAATATAAGCGATGCGCCAAAATATATAACATAGATTGAATAAAAATGATAGCTATGGGACAGAAATGCTGTCACAAGAATGATGTTAATTTAATTATCATCCACAGGAATCAAATACATTTTATTATTGATAATAACATCAAATAATCATTAACGGTAAATAATAATAATAATAAAAATAAATAAGAACGCTTTCACAATTTTTTATAATTGAGATCGAATTATTAGTACTTCCTACGGGTACGGAGAACTCATAAAATACACAATGTACAGCAAGGAAAGTAAGTAGTGCTGTCTAATTAGAGAAGGCATTAGGCAAGTTTGATATGTTGAAATGACTAATTTAAATGAACATCATATACCCTGTTTTATGTATGACAATTACCATTTATGATTTATTGCCTTTTTCCCCCCTAAATAGTTGATACAGTTAACTCTTTCTAATCCGCAACCCTAAAATCCGCACATCATCACAAATGTAAACAATGAAACTTTCAGTTCAAATTCAAGGACAAAATTACAGAATTTTTTTTTAATTTTATATCCTTCTATATGTATTTTAATATGTAATTCTCGATAATATGACTGAATTCATGGTTTTTTATGAAGGAAGTATAAATGTATTTCCGAACAAAATACGTAAAGATATTGCTGATATCACTGGTAATCAGAAACAATCTTTTTACCAAATATATTTATGTATTAACCAAGCTTTTTTAGTTAAGGCTGGCTATACCTGAAATAAAACTTCCTTACTTTATGATTCTAATGCGAATTAATAGGTTATCTGTAAGAGGAAAGTTTCATTGAATAATTCAAGAAAAATGTATCTCACCTTTATTATGCATATTTAATTGTACAATATTATTTACTTGATCTTCACTTTTTAATAATTTAATCACTTTTTAAATTATCTTACTTTTTATTATATTAGCTTATTACTTTACTTAATTATTTTAATATTTTACTATTGCAAGCATTCGTTATACTTCCGATTGCGTGATTATATTTAAATTACTGTTTTAAAAATTAAACACAGTAATAACCAGAAATCCGCACAAGCTCTGGTCCCAAGCTGTGCGGATTTGAGGGAATCTACTGTATATATTATATTTACCGTTATTAAAAGGGCTATTTACTAGTTAGTATTGCCGCAATCCTAGATACTATGCAATTTTTAGAATGAAAGAACTGCTGTTTTATGACAAATGCAACGCTACGATGCAACTGATATGATTTATAAATACTAGGAGACACGAATATCTGAGTATTTATGTACGCATGCGCAGTGACAGCCCTCGTAGGTAGGCATTGCAGTTTTGACAGGGGCGCCATTTGGGGGAGGCTAGGGGGAGCAATTTCCCCCCCCCCCACCCCTCAAGGAATTTCATATTTCAAAATGTATCAGTCATCGCGTATTGCTAATTTTTTTTTTCTGAAATTGCACAAAAGCCGAAATAACGTCAGATTTTACGAAAATAAAAAGTTCTTAAAAAAAGTACTTTAAGCACAGAAATTGGCAATTATCAATAATATTTTCTGAAACCAGTTAATTATGTAATATTATGTTAATTATGTAGCCAGTAAAATAATGTTATTGGAAGATTCTCAAAGTGAGATGCACTTATTATTAATGAGCACTTTGGCTAATTTTTAAATGATGTGTGACAATCAAACGGTATGAATAATGCTTCACTTCAATAATGCAGTGTATAGTGCTCCTCAGATATACTCAACAAAATCCAAAGAAATGTTTGCCCCCCTCAAGAAATTTCTGAAATGGCGCCCCTGAGTTTTGATCCATCAGTTTTCATTTCCATTCCATAGTCATAAATCAGCTGCTTGAACACGTCAGCAACTGATTTTTTACAATAATCGCATCTAACCCGGGCTTTTTCCTCCCGTCAAAATATGTAAAAAGAAAAGCACGTTGCTAGGACACTCCTGTGATTGGAAGAGATTTTTCTGCTATTTGAAGAAATTTATTTATTTTACCTAGAAAATTTCCAGAAATTTTCAGTTTGGGTCTGCGAATTACTCATGCTTTGGGGAGAAAAGGACATACGTAAACATTATTTTTTCTAATACGAAAAACTACTAAGCTTCACAGTTGCCAGAAAACCCATGTGATTTGGCAGAATGCAGCTTTAGATTGGAAGAAGGGAGATAATTTTTACGTTAGATTGAGGAATTTTCTGTATTTTGGGGGGAAATTAGAAAAAAAAAAAAAGCTACTTTAAATATGGAACATTTACTATGAAAATATTCTCGCAAAAATTTCGTCAAAAACGCAAAAAGTACAGCAAGTTGCCCGGACACTTCAGTGATTGGAAGAGATTTTTCTGCTATTTGAAGAAATTTATTTATTTTGACTTGAAAATTTCTAAACATTTTTATCTTAAGTTTGTAAATTATTCGGGTTTTGAGGGAGGGGGGAGGGAGGACATCCGTAAAATCTTCACTTCTAATACGAAAAAGTACCAAGCAGAGCAGTTGCCTGCAAACTCAAGCGATTTGGTGAATTGCAGCTTTAAATTGGAAGATGGCAGATAATTTTTACGTTAGATTGGTAAATTTTCTGCATATTTGGGGACAATGAGAAAAAAAAACAAGCGCACATTTGTGTGTTTTAAAAAAATATAATCAACGGAAAAAATCATTCAAATTACGGATCTTTTTGAGAGTGTAATTTAGAAATCAAAACAAATATTTATTAATCTAATCATTCTGGCACGTAAATAAAATTTATTAATAAGGTCTTTTCTTATATATTTTTTAATCACCTTTAGGATGTGATATGTCATGTTTTGAATCAGTGAATCTTCAATCGTTAGTAGACGAGAGAGAAAAAAATAACTGTCATTTCGTTATCTGTATTTCTGCCTACAGGCTTTACTTTTACGTTGTATGTTACAAATGTATATTAGCATTACAAAAGAATCCAACTGCTAATATAATTAAAAATGTTGCAATATAAAGAAAAAAAAGAAACACAAGGGAGAAAGATATTAATTTAATAACTGTTAATTGTCATCCACAATAATTAAGTACATTTTATTACTGACAGTAACATCAAATAATCATTAAAATGGTAAATAATAATAATTAAAAAAATACATAAGAACGCTTTCACAATTCGTTCTAATTGAGATTGAATTATTAGTACTTCCTACGGGTGCGGAGAACTCATAAAATACACAAGGTATAGCAGGGAAAGTAAAAAATGTTGTCTAATTAGAATAGACCTCAGGCGAGTTTAGATGTTTAAATGACTGCTTTAAATGAACATCATATTTCCTGTTTTATGTATGACAATTTCCATTTATTATTTATTGTATATTTTTTTTCTTTCTAAATAGTTAATATAGATTATATTGATTATTATTATAAGAGTTATTTACTAGTTAATATTGTAATGATGAAAATGTCCCAATCCTCAACACTGAGCTTCGGCGCAAATTAAACGCTTTTTACTATAAAAGATGTGAATATTTTAATGCTGTTCTTAAATGCAAAGGTCCCAATTTATGACATAATCGCATGAAACTGGCAGGTGTTGTTATTCAGAAACTATGTAATCGAAAGACTTATTTTTTTATATAAACGCAATAGATCTTTCAGAAAATACTGTCAAAGTTGGTATTTTGAACCAAATTTCCTGACAAAAGAAAAAAAAAAAAAAAAGAAGAGAAGGGTGGTGTTATTTAAGACGGCCGATTATCTACTCGAGGGATATAGGCCCTAGGGGGAGTGCCCACCGTGGAGATCTTTCTAAGGGAACCTAACACGTATTCACGCAAGGTTTCCCAAGGTTCAAAGAAAAGCACGAAAACTCCGAATGGTTAGACCGACGAGCGCGATTGAGTTCGAACACAGCACCTCCCGCCTACCACCTTCGGGAGCAGAACCTCTCAACCACTGGTAGGGCCGAGACAGAGAAGGGAGAAAAACGTCGAGTCATGTGATCAAAATCGCTTATAACCCAATAGATAATTTATTTAACAAAAAATAGAAAACTCATTTCAATTCCAAATCGTTTCCATAATCGGGCCTGCAGATTTTATACCTTTACGCTTAAAAATGAGCCCGTCATTGTATCAGAAGGTTTCGCGCTAGTTGAGCAGTGAACTCAAGAAAGTCTTTCTAGTCATTCTTGCAAAATCTTCTGCGCAAACTCAATGAAACCTTTGCCCGAATTTGTTGTTCGAAAACCGAATTGTTCGACAAGTGGGTCTTTCGAAAATTGATGTTCTATATCAGGGACGACGAACCTATGGCACGCGTGCCACTGTTGGCACGCGAAAGAATAATTTTAGCACGGCACTGCTTGTGTCCTCTAAATCAGCATAAAGTGAGATTACACAACATCGCGACTGATCTTTTTCCAAATTTGATTAAATGGAAATTGAAAAATTTTAATTGCGGAATACTATATTCCAATCTTATTAATTATGGTCTCAAAATTTTTTCAAACAAAGACGATATTTGAAAACTATCGACAAAAATCCGTTATTAGACATTACTGAATTTCTATGGTAAAATTCTGGCTATTCAAAGAAACTGCCGTTTGCTATTTTAACAGTTTTTCGGTTCATTTTGCATTAAAATTAACCTGATATTAAGATGCAACAAAATAAATCAAATTACATCGCATTAATTTGTTTTTATTAATTTCATAATTTATTTGTTTCCCTAATTATTATAGTGTTAATCTACATCCATGTTCCTATTTTTTTTTAAATCTTCATAGAAAAGATTAAATAATTTTAATCCATTATTTATCCATCTACTAAATTTGTTTTTTAGTTGGTACGTCATAGTCGCGTAAAATATTTTTTGATCAAATTTGGCACGCGACAACAAAAAGGTTCGCCAACTCTGTTCTATTGTATGCCAAATCGATGGAGGCGATTCTCACACTTTTATACAAAAACTATTTTTGTACTTAAATGATATATAGCCTAAAACTTAAATTAAGGATTTTTACACATATTCAACATTTATCTATCATCAGATACTATCATCGATTTTCTAAAGCATTAGCTTCATGTCTAAAAGAGGAAAAATTTTCAGGTGTGTAACATGGATGTAAAGCCACACCCACAATAGAAAATATTTTCTTTAAGTATGAAAAATATTATTTAGAAATTCGATGCTGCTATATTACGCTAGATAAAAGTTGGATAAACATAAAATTAAGTTAAAAGTTTGGACTTTAATCCCTTGGAGAGGGGGGTGGATATGTCCCACTTAATTTTAATTCCGAAATGCCACTATGACATCAGCATTTCGAAATAAATTTTTGCATTTATACAGTAAGAGAAGAAAAGCTTTTACTTATTTTCGAATACATTTGTTCCTAGACCCCGGTGTGGATCAGTCATTTCAACATTTTAATAACATAAGTACTTTGCCCTGAAAGGGTTAAACAATTTAAAGACAAAGCTGATTTATGTGTAAAAGTATCAGATACGCCCACATTGTGCCTGTATATAGTTATAGCAAAAGTTCTTTTGAGCAGACTTAGCAGACTTTTTGTGGTAACACAGAAGTTTGAATATGGTTTTGTTAAAAAATATTACAACTTATTCAAGTTTCATTATTAGTGAATTTAAAAAATAAAATGTTCATAAATATTATATTAACCTTTAGATTGTGGGCTAGAATTGGTGACCAATTTTATATTCATTCGTACCATAATTTACAAAAAAAATTTCTTTGTGGTAGATATCTCTTGAAAATATCCTGGTATAAGTGTATAACAGGGATTAGGCTTCAAAAAGTGGGACAAATAGAATTTAAAAAAAAATAGTCGCTGAGACGTGTGGTGTGCCAAATCCCTAATCAAAAGGTTACTTTTAGATTGCGGGACAAGACCGGCAACTGTATATTCAGTCGTACTACAATTTACAAAAAGATTTTTTTGTGGCAAATATTACTTGAAATTATCCTAGTATAAGTGTATAACAGAGATTAGGTTTCAAAATTGGGACGAATAGAATAAAAAAAAAATAGTCGCTGGGACGTGTGGTGTCCCAAACCCCTAATCAAAAGGTCACACGATCCTTTTGGTATTAAGGTACACGTTTGAAACGTCATTTTCGATCATAATATCAATTTTTCACTTTTGCAGTAATATTAAAATCGAACCTTTCAACTGTCGAATTATGCTTAAATTATGTCTATATAGTAATTAGAACCTGAGTTATAGCTGTTTAAAGTTACAGTTATTATAGCTTTTGAATTCTTTTTAAAAGTTATTCTTAGCTTTTTCTCAAAATGAAGCTTTTCATTCTCTTACCAAACGTAACAGCAAAAAGTTACGCATCAAATGCCTTGAAATGTTGTGTACTTCTTTTACAAATTTTTATAGAGGAAATAAACTACACTCATGATAATATACTATTTAGTTTTATATTATAGTAGTATAAGTGACAAAATAGCAACGAATTTTACAAATTTTTCATTGCATCAGTGTTTTAACTGCCACAGCACCTGAGATGGAGATGCTATTATAATGCGAATAGTCTATGTCCTAGGAAAAGTTATTCTCTTTATTATGCAATTTACAAAATGCCAATACAATGGGTGATCGGTTAACGAACTGTTCGGTTTATGAACACTTTCGCGAGAGATTTTTATGTTCGGATAACGAACATATGTTCGGTTAACGAACACCTCACGAAACAAAGCCAAGAAGAAGCTATTCTGTGTTTCAGATTTGCCGAGCTGTATTTAAGTCTGTTCTCAAATCCAAAGGGTCAACTTTCTGACATAAGTTTTAATTCATTTTTGTTCGGAAACGCATGAAACTAGAAGGTGTTGTTATTCAGAAACTATGTCATCGAACTGTTTTTTCCGTTTTTTTGTAAACGCAATAGATCTTTCAGAAAATACTGTCAAAGTTGGCATTTTGAACCGAACTTCCGAACGAAAGAAGAAAATCCAGTCAGTAAGAGGAGAAAAATGCCGTGTCACGTGATCAAAATCGCTTATAACTCAATAGGTAATTGATTGATCAAAAAATGAAAAACACAGTTCGATTCCAGATCGTTTCCATGGTCAGTCTTTCCAATTTTATATCTTTCCATTAAAAAATGAATTTGTAAATGTGTTAAACGGTTTTGCGCTTGTTGAGCAGAGAAGTTGAGAACAGCCTTAATTGCGCATATTGTCAACTTAGAGTAACATTTTAACAGTTGTATATGTATAGCCTAATTAATTCATAGGATACCAGGGGCCCGGGCCCTACATTTTAGGGCCTTCAAATTAGAAATGAATAGATTAGAAACATTAATTTTTATATTTTGTATCGCTTAAAAGACATATTTTTAATTGCAAATTAATTATTTTAATTAAAATTTATCTCACAAATTATTAAAATGCTCTAGGCTCCACTTGAGCTTTAATGGGACCTGCAGTAAACATGACCTTTTAGAGAACTAAGGAGTTTTTGAAAGACCAAAGTCTCAAATTTATATGATTTAATGCCGTATTCAATGAATGGTATCCTGAAAGTTTTTACAAAAGGCATGTAATTTATTTTTTTAAATAGGCCGTGAGACCGACAAAGCCATCAAGATACGATCAGACCATATTAAATAAAGACGTATACTAATCCTATTACAAAGAGAAGACATATTATTTTTTATACATTATTTAGCTTTTAAGAACGAATTAATTGAATTTCCATACAAATCAATACAAAAATTATGATCGGTTAACGAACAATTCGGTTAGCGAATACTGTTTCGGAACGGATTAAGTTCGTTAACCGATCACCCACTGTACATTGGTTTGTTTTTTAATTATCATGTTTTCCGGAAATGTGAATTTTTCACATAATTTTGATTATTTTTCACTTAAAAAAATTATTTCTGTGTAATTGCTAAATCGTTTACATATTTTCCAAAGTTTTCACTTTACGTGTAATATGTAATCATAAAAACATTGGTATAAAGACGAGAAAAAAAACAAACAGGGTTTATACTCTATTTGAATAACAAATTTCCCTGGCTTTACCAGGTTTTACAGACCATATTTCCTACAATTCCCTGACCACAATTCACGACATTTTTAGAAATACGAATTGCAATTCTAGATCATAATGATTAAACTTATACAGTAAAAGAGAATACATTGATTCATTAATAAGAATAAAATGTTAACTTTCTCTGAAAATGAAAATAACCTATAAAACTGAAATTAAAAAACTATGTCATTTGATATTTAAAATATAAAAAATGATAACAAATTTAAGAAAATAATAAGCAAGTCATTTATTCGTGTTGTTTCAGAAGTAGTCTGTGGTGTAAGTTTAAATTTTTTTGTCTTTATACATTTTAATTTCAGCTACAGCTTTTCTTTTTTCCGTTTCTTTTTTGCTTGCTTTATAATTTTCTTTCTTCTTATTATTTAAATATTTATGCAATCTCATCCTAGCCACATTAACATGGCTCAACATTTCTTTCGCAGAGGTATCGCCTATTTGGTGACAAATTTGTACAGCTAAAACATCTTTATGTTAAAAACGTTAATTTACGGAAAATTCTATTTGAAACTGAAAAATCCGAACTTTTTTTACGGACGGACCTCGGAACTCGGGAGAATCTTGGAACATGATAGCACATAAAAAAAAATTCCTCACTTTTCCAGGTTTTAGAAATTTAGACTTTTGGAGCATGACTTTTCGAGCACTTGTAATTTTCCCTGACAATTCCCTGTTTTCCAGGTTTTCCAGTCATGTAAGAGCCCTGAAAAATCATATCCGAAGATGTGTGGATACATTAAATACAAAACAAATGGAAATATATTTGGAAGTTCCAACGAATGTGAATAAGCTAGAAAGCAAACCACAATACGAAATTCCGGAACAGTTTTTTGCGCAAACATATAATACTGTATTCTACTATTGCATCTCTTTAATCAGATCTTTTATGTAATACATTGCGAAACATGCATGCTCATTTTTCCAAATGCAACATCATATTCTTTTATTACTTCCTTCCGCTTACAATAACAAATGAAGCTTCAGATTGCTAATGAAATGTTCGTGAATATACCGCAAAAATCAAAACCAGTTCTTGTGATTGACTACTGTGCATGTTTAAAAAAAGTACAGAATAATAACTAAAAAAGAAGATAATTCGTTGATCTTGAAAACCCCTAAGGTAGAAACTGAGATACATTTATATGTTATATTTTTTTGCTTTTAAAACGTTTTATATGTATTAAAGTTCTATTATCTGACATCATTATTCACACCGAGTCATAATTATGGGATGTTATATTATAAAAGCACGTGAGAACTATTTGACTTCTGCTTTTTCTTTTTCTTTTTTTTCTTTTTGATAAGTAAAATCCTATTCTTGATAACAAGGAATACTTTGTATTCTTGAAGATGATTGCTTGGGAATCTATAATTTAGCTAAGATATTTAATTATGTAAATCACAGCTGTAAACAGTTTTCGTGAATGGAGAATGAAGAAAGATATCGATCTTCAATGAGAAAACTACTTTGGAAGTCACATTCGTTTTGTTTTGGAGTTTTTTCCAGAATTAAATTAAAAACAAAAATGTTGCATTACATACCTTTTCGATACACTTTCTAAACTTTATGCAATTGTAAAATAAATTAATTAGATTTAATCATTTTTTCGTGAAAATTATCGAACTTCAGTGTAAAAAATCCTTCGACAGCCACACACGATTTGTTTTGACTATTTGACTTCTACTTTTTTCTTATCTTTTTATTTTGATAAGTGAAATCCTACTCTTGATAACAAGGAATGCTTTGTATTCTTGAAGATGGTTGCTTGTGAATCTATAATTTAGCTAAGATATTTAATTATGTAAATCACAGCTGTAAACAGTTTTCGTGAATGGAGAAATTAGAAAGCTATCGATCTTCAATGCGAAAACTACTTTGGAAGTCACACTCGTTTCGTTTCGGAGTTTTTTCCAGATTAAAATTTTTAATAAAACTAGGGGGCTCTGCCCCCTACGAGCTACGCTCGTCAACCCCCGTTCAGACATCGCAGACTCTAACAGCACGCTAATTTGATCGCCTTTAAAAAGATTTCGGAAGATTGAATTATAATTTGAATCTGACAATTATAATCTGACGTAATTTTCACCAAACTTTTCTTTCTCTTTTAATATTCACGTCAAAATACTTTTGTTAGAAATGAAATATTATGATCATCTTAAAATGTCAAGTAAATGTCTCGCGCAATTTTTAAATTAAAACTGTTTTGCAATATTATTTTTTGTTCATTTTACGTAATAAGTGTAATTAGTGTTACGTAATAAGCTGTAAACAGTTTTCGTGAATGAAGAAAGGCATCGATCTTCAATGAGAAAACTACTCTGGAAGTCACACTCGTTTCGTTTCAAACTTTTTCCAGATTAAGAAAGAAACAAAAATGTTGTGCTACATACCTATTTTGATACACTTTCTAAACATTATGTAAATTTCATATTAATTTAATTTAATTTAATCATTTTTCGCGAAATAAAGAACGAAAAAAAAATTATCGATCTTTTCAGAGTAAAGAATTCTGTGGCAATCACATGCGATTTGTTTTGAAGCCCCCCCCCCCCCCCCCCCAAGCATAAAATTTTTCATGATACAAGAAAGAATGACATTGCATTATACACCCATTCTTAATTTTTGTTTTGATAGATAAAATATTATTCTCGATAACAAGAAAATACTTTGCATTCTTGAAGATGATTGCTTAGGAATCTATAATTTATCTAAAGTACTTAACTATGTAAATAACAGCTGTAAATAGTCTTCGTTAATCAAGAATGAAGAAAGCTATCGATAATGAGAAAACTTTTTGGCTATCATACTCGTTTCGTTTCGGAATTTTTTCCGAATTAAAATTTTTAATAAAACGAAAACAAAAATGTTTACATGCGTACTTTGATATACTTTCCAAACTTTATACAAATATCATACTAAATTAATTTCATTTAATCATTTTTTGTGAAATAAAGAATGAAAAAAATTATCGATCTTCAGAGTAAAGAATTCTGCGGCAGTCACATGCGATTTGTTTTGATGTTTTTTCCCCCGAGAATATTTTTTTTTTTTTTATAAACCAAGAAAGGTGTGTTTGGTGTTGTTTATATGACGGTCGATTATCTACTCGCGGGGTGCCCTCAGTGAGGGTCTTTCTAAGGCAGCCTAACCCGTATTTACGCAAGTATATGAAGCAAGAAATAATGACATTGCATTATTACACCCATTTTTTTTTTTTTTTTTTTTTTTTTTTTTTTTTTTTTTTTGATAGATAAAATCTTATTTTCGATAAAAAGAAAATACTTAGGACTTTGGAAGATGATTGCTTGAGAATCTATAATTTAGCTAAAGAATTTAAATATGTAAATAACAGCTGTAAACAGTATTCGTAGATGAAGAACGAAAAAAGCTATCGATCTTCAATGAGAAAACGTTTTTGTCTGTCACACTTGTTTTGTTTTGAAATTTTTCCCGGATTAAAATTTTTAATAAAACAAAAGTAAAAACATTGCTTTATGTACCTATTTCGATGTGCTTCCGAAATTTTATGCAAATGTAATATTAAATTAATTGGATTTAATCATGTTTTGTCAAAAATATATATATATACTGTTTCAAAACCTAGATTTCATATTGAACTATCGGTCAACAAAGTGTTAAAAGAGCCTTTTAATAACGCATAATCAAGAAAATTTGTTTCATGTATCACAAAAACAGTAAAACTATGGAACACTACTATAAAAATTGCGCTATATGATTACTAATCACAATTGATATACCCAATGATTTATATTATGTTTCAAAGAAAAACCCATTATAACACGATACAAACTGTCATAAAATGTACTTTTAATCACATATAATCAAGTACTAAAAATTGTTTGGCCATCAAAAAAGTTTTAAAACTAAGAAACAAGCTACATAAAGTGCACTAGTCATTACTGAACGCAAATTATATACCCAAAGATTTATATTTCAAAAATTAGCCCTTTATATTGTAAACTGATCGAAACTGTCATGAAATGGACTTTTTATCCATATAATCAAGTACTAAATTTTTTTTCCGTCGCCAAAAATATTGCAAAACTAAGGAACATGCTACATAACTAGCACTAGTCATATTGATCACAATTGATATATCCAAAGATTATATTTATATTTTCAAGAATAGCCTTTTATAACCTATTAGAAACTGTCATAAAAGGTTCTTTTAATCACATATAATGAAGTACTAAATATTTTCAGCCACCAAAAATGTTGTAAAACTAGAAAACGTGATACATAAATGGCACTAGTCATTACTGACCACAATTGATATACCCAAATATTTTTATTTTAAAAATTAACCCTTTATATTATAAACTGTACATTTTATCACACTTAATCAAATATTACAATTTTTTTTTTCAGTCAGAATAAAAGTTGCAAGACTAAGGGAACATTCTACATATGGCACTAGCCATTACTGATCACAACTGATACACCCAGATATTTAATTTTATATTTAAAAAATTAATTCCTTATATTATAAACTGATAGAAACTGTGATAAAGTGGACTTTTTATTAGTGATGGGCGATTCTGGAAAATTCAGGAATCGATTAAAATCGACATCGTATAAAACTGAATCGATCACAATAAGAATCGATTCCCAAATTCTAGAATCGATACTTGAATCGATATTTCGATAGTCACAGATTCGCACAGATAAGCTCAAAAATATTAATTTCAAAACTTAGCGAATCAGCAGAGCCGTAGCGACCACCTACCATACCTCACATTTAGAGGGTAGACAAAGTCAGGGGGCCAGTCGTAAGCTATTACAGACCTTTGAGTCAAATAATAAAGTTTTTAACTTTTAAATTATTAGTTTTAAGATGTAATTTTACTAATATTGTAATTTAGATTTTATTTAAATTTATTTTTTAAGAAAGATCTCGGTTAAATACAAGTTGGAAATTGTGCGTCAAACGTGGCATATGTGGTGCGCTCGTACTATAACAGTGCACTTCATAAGTGCATATCAATTTCATTCTGTTCGAAAGTCTGTAACATCCTTAAAATGCACTTGAAATAATTTTTTCCATTGGCTGTAATGTAACGGAAAACTTTTGACTGTCCTTGTAATTAAATCACTGTCATTTTCTTCCAGCCTGAATTTAAATTTAAATTTTCAGGGACATAATTCACGTTGCCATAAGAACCGATTTAGTATTCTTACAATTTGAGTTTAATAATGTAACTAGCAAAGTTTATTAAAGTTCTTTTATTAAAAAAAAAAAAAAAAAAAATCGTCGCTGCAAACGTGAAAATTTAGTTTTCTCAGAAGAAATAAAAATCAATTAATTTTACTGTCTTAGAAGGATAGTGGACGCACATGTATATTGCTTGGAAATCTTTAACATTATAGCTAGTAACTAGCGGGTTCCCCCTAATATGAAATCTCGAAGCGAACGAACCGCGAACCGGGTTCCCGCTGCCTACAGCACCGTATAAGTGTACCCCCCCCCCCCAATTTTTGACATTCATCATTTAAAATTTTTTTATTATGTGTTATAAACTATCTTAAAATTTCAAACAAATCGCCCTGTTATATTTTCTAATTTTGTCCTGCCCCTCCCTTCTATCCCCCCCCCCGAAATGTGACGCGCCATTCTTTTTTTATAATTTTTTATCATGTGTTATAAACAATCTTAAAGTTTAAAACAGATCGCATTGTTAGATTTCCTAATTTTAACAAAATCGCGTTATGTTAGTTCCAGATTCCACCACCAGGGTGCGCACTATTCCTAATAAAACTGTGAACGAAACTCCGTTAAACAACCTATCAGTAGATATATTATAGATATATTACTCAAGAGTGTGGCAATCTTGATCAAAAATTTAAGCTATTTGCCGAAATTACTATTCGGAAATAGTGGTAACTAAACTTTTGACTTTTTATATTTAATAAGTAGCATTTATCTCAGAACTCCGTCAAAAAACCCCACCTAAAACGGTAAGGAACGCTAAGGTTTAAAAAAAATTCTAGCGGCCTCCCCCCCCCCGCCTACTCCCGAAATTTTCTCACCATTGTTTTTTAAACTTTTTCTTATGTGTTATAAACTATCTTAAAGTTTCGAACAGATCGCCTTGTTAGATTTTCTACTTTAAATGAAATCGCGGTCTGTTAGTTCTATATTCCACCACCAGGGAGCGCAGTCTATTCAAGACAAAAGTGTATCTAAACGAAACTCCTTTATACAACCTATCCGAAGATACATTAGTCTAGGCAAGAATTCAAGATATTTGTGAAATTACTATTCGAAAATAGTGGTATGAACACTTATAAAATTTTTGATATTGAAAAGGTAGTAATTATCTCAGCCCGCCGTCAAAGAACCGCACGCTAAACGGTAGAAAACGTTAATGCTGCTATAAAAAAATCACGTGACTGCCTTTAAAAAAAAGCATTTAATAGAAATAAACCAATTAGTGAAATAATAATTAATATCTCAGCTTGTAATTAAGATAATATTTTTTCGAATTTCTTAAAGGAGAATTTTTTTTTTTTTTTTTTTTTTTTTTTTGCATCGCCTTGTCCAAGTTTCGAATTTTTACGCCCCTTACATTCTAAGATGTGGTCCTTTTTTAAAACAGTACAAAATTCTCGGGAATCACTTTGTTTAAATTGTTAAATATATTATTTGAAAAAAAAAAAAAAAAAAAAGGTTTTAAAGCATTTTAGCACGTATTTTCATACCTACACCCTTGAAAAAAATTAATAACATTCAGGGGATCCTTTAGTTTCGGAAAGCTCCGAAATTTCATAAAATTCAAAGTATCATAAATTAGTAAGTTTGGTTGTAAACGACTGGAATTTTTATAATACAACTTACACAAACACTTTGACAAACTTGTGAAATACCGCTTAACTAACGAGAACCTTGAGTCACGTGGCTTTAAACCAAGAATGATAAGTTTAAAATGGAAAAGAGACGAAATTTGTTATTACCATTCATAAATAGTGCTCACCAAGAGCTGCAGATATAATATCAGTGTTTAGTTGGTAAACAAATGACTCGGGAAGAATGTCAAAAAAAGTCCCATTGAAATTGGACCATAATTAAGAAAATTGGGTTGGGGGGGGGGGGGAATGTATTGGTGACGAACTGGAAAAGTACAGCTTAATAAACTAGTAACCCAAATAACTTGGCACCTAAACTAAAAATATAACAATTTAACCTAGAAAGAAAAAGGCTCTTATGCGAAATTTGACAGCAGTTCTGCCTTTAAAACAGTAAATCCGAAAGAATAAATATATATTCCTTTGAAATTACTGTCAAAAATATCAATGCAAAAGTTGCAGCACGATTGACCCTTACCAAAAAGAAGGAAGGCTAGAGACAGAAAATAAAAGATCACATTAAAAGCTTTCCAACGATATGTTATACGATATGGTTTGGAAGAAACAAAAAATACCCCCCCCCCCCCCGAGGGAGCAGGTAAGCCCCAAACGGTCGGAAGGGCGACCTCAAAAGTATCTTTGGTCAAGGTTTCAAAATGTGGCTTTATAATAAAATAGAACAAGAATTGGACATTTTAAAAATTGCATGCAAATTTTGAACGGCCCTGTAAATTAAGATTAGCGAGGAAAAGGGGAGAGGGGGGGTAATATATAAATATAATATAATAAACTAGTAACCTGAATAACTAGGCTTCTAAACAAAAGTATAACGATTTAACCTAGTGTTGAATTCAGGGGGTAGCCCGGGAGGACATCCCTCCCGGGACATTGAAATGTCCCTCCCATAAGTTTTGAGATTTTATGCTTTTTAATGGACAAATGTGCACCCCCCCCCATTACGGAACTCTGAAATACCCCCCCCCCCCCAATCCCGACCGGAGTCGCATAAATCCCTCCCTAAGAAAAATACCTGCATTCAACACTGATTTAACCTAGAAAGTAAAAAAAAGGCTCTTATACAAAATTTTACAGCAATTCTGGCACTAAAACAGCAAAATTGGAAGAATTGATTCAAGCCGAATCGTGGATCGACCGCGATGCGATTTGAATTGAAGTAAATCAAAACATAACGATTCGACATTGCATCTAAAGAATTGAAGTAAATCAAAATATATAACGATTCGACATTGCATCTAAAGAATTGAAGTAAATCAAAAAAATAACGATTCTGAAGATCGCATCTGAAGATCGACATCGGCATCGAATCTGAACTGAATCGATTCACCGTTTCTGATCCAAGGGCAGAATCGATGCGTTCATCTTTTCTTGCTTTCTTTCGTCTTTAGAAAAATAAAGTGTTGTTTTCGTGAAATTTTTCGACTTCCGGTTTCTAAGGATTTATAGTTTTAGAACTTCTTGTCTGAAATACGATTTGACTAGTTTTATAATTTTTTTGTCTGTCAGTCTGTCTATTTGTTTGTCTCTGACAAAAAAATTGTGCGCGGTCTATTTCAAGAACTAATGCATGGAATCTGTTGAAACTTTAGATTCAGTTAAACCTTCATATAAATTGCTGCTGATTACTTTTTGGTGAAAATCGCTCAACAGGTGGCGGTGCTATGCTGCATTTTTCATGATTTCCGCAAGATTGCTATCTCAAGAACTAATGCACGAATATTCACCAAACTTCAGATTCAGTTTGACGTTGACATAAGTTGTTGAGTATTAGGTTTTGATGTAAATCTACCGGCAGGAGACGCTGCTATGCTGCATTTTTCCCGATTTTCGCAATAGCTCTATCTCAAGAACTAATACACGGATTTTCATAAAACCACATTCAGTTAGACGTTGGCATAAATTGCTGCTTATTAGGTTTCGGTGTAAATCGCCCAACAGGGGGCGTTGCTATGCTGATTTTATCAGCAGAGTTGAATTCAGACATTTTTCTCCGGGAGGGACAGTTCAGAGGGGGAGGGGGTTGGACTTTTGTACATTTTAATGTACAAAAAGCATAAAATCTCAAACTTTCTGGGGGGCATTTGAATGTTGCGGGGGGGGGGGGAGGAATGTTACCCTCCCGGGACATCCCCTGAATTCAACACGTTTTTCAGGATTTAAATAATTTTAGGGATAATATCTCAAGAACTAATGAACGAAATTTCATCAATTTTTAATGTACAAAAACGTATTGAATTCAGGGGGTGGCCCGGGGGGGCTGACCTTCTCCTCCCCCCGAAACACTCAAATTCCCCGCAGAAAGTTTGAGATTTTATGCTTTGTTGCGGGGGGAGGAATGTCAACCCCCCCCTCCCCTGAATTCAACACGTTTTTCAGGATTTAAACAATTTTAGGAATAATATCTCAAGAACTAATGAACGAAATTTCATCAAACTTAATATTCTGTTAGACAATGCCATAAGTTATCCATGATTAGGTTTTTGTGTAAATGATATAACAAATTGTGCTGCCATGCTGCTTTTATCAACAGTGTTGAATTCAGACATTTTTCTCTGGGGGGGGGGGATTTCTATGGTTCTGGCGAGGAACATTCTAGAGTTACGAGGGGGGGGGGATTGGACTTTCGTCCATTAAGCATAAAATCTCAACTCTCCCTAGGGGACATTTCAATGTTCCGGGGAGGGGGGGGGGGGTCCAACCGTACCAGCCCCTGAATTCAACACTGTTTTTCAGGGTTTACGCAATGTTTGCGATAACATATCAAGAAGTAATGAACGGAATTTCATCAAACTTAATATTCTGTTAGTGATTGACGTAAGTTGTTTCTGAGTCTTTCGTGTTAATCATGTAATAGGCTGCATTGCTATACTGCTTTTTTCATGATATTCATGATAGCCATATATCAAAACTAATGCACGGAATTTAATCAAACTTCATATTCTGTTACACTGTCGTATAAATAGATCCTTATTAGGCTTGGGTGTATACTACCCAGCAGGTGTCGCTTTTATGCCCTTTGAACTGGGATTTTCCGTTGCGGACATCTACGAGGGTGTGGGCCGAAATTCAATGATTTGTTAGGAAAATGGGATTCTTATATATATTTTTTAAATACACATATTTCAACGAACCTATACTTTTGGATCCTTATGATGGGTATAGGTTATTTAAATTTGACACTGTGATAGCGAATTTTGAAGTTTTAACATTTATGAGACAGAAGAAAGTTTTGGGATTGGACATCCAACTACTTGACCTTAAATTTTTGAAGGAAAATGAAAATGATATGACCTTTAGAGACATCGATTAAAAAATTTATAGTATCGATTAAATCGAGTTGGCCATAGTATCGATTAAATCGATTTAAAAAATCGAAATCGCCCATCACTACTTTTTATCACATATAATCAAGTACTACTTTTTTTTGTGTGACCAAAAAAGTTGCAAAACTAAGGAACATGCTACATAAATAGCACTAGTCATTGCTGATCACAATTGGTATACCCGAAGATTATATTTATATTTCAAAGAATAACCCTTTATAATCTGTTAGAAATTACCATAAAATGGACTTTTTATTGCACATAATCAAATACTACGATTTTTTTCACCCACCAAAAAAGACTAAACATTCTACAAAAATGGCACTATTCATTATTATGATTACAAATGATATAATCCAAAGATTTATATTTATATTTCAACGAATAACCCTTTACAGCCTGATAGATACAGTCATAAAATTAACTTTTTATGACAGATAATCAGGTACTATTTTTTTTCAGTCACCTAAAAAGCTACAAAGAAACATGTTATATAAATGTCACTAGTTATTACTGACAAAAATTACCAAAGGCTGATATTTGTATTTCAGAGAAGAAAAAAAAATAAGAACATTTATTCACCTAAACAAGTGCATCAGAAAATGATATACTACCAGGAAACAAAATAACACAGCTTGGGGTGATTTAATAACGGGGCGATTTGCTAAACTCGTCGGTAATATACAACGAGTCCGGAGGACATGCTGATTCTGACAGTAACCTTTAATTATGAACTTGGACATTAAAAGTGCCGACATTATTTTATGACGAGCCAATTACCTATTAACATCGGTGAACTCTAGCTATATTTTAATTTAATCAATTAATCCTACACAAAATAACGTCGTGCAAACAATAATGCAACAAAGTTTCATATTATGGGATAGTTGATTATGTTGCAATAAAATATCCTTAATGTCCTTAAGCTGACCACGCTACTGATCTTCATGCAAGAGAAAATTCCGAGTTTTAAGAAAATGGTCATTGATAATAGAGAAATTTTTATAAGTGTGAAAACGATAATAATAATTATATCTGAACAACCTGATTGAACGTGCATTATCACGCCCCTAGATTTCGTATCCGAAAACTTATATCTACGTCAAAGACATTTAACAAGAATTTATACTTTGCATAAAGTAGAGATATTATTCAATAGATGTGTAACGTCCTATGAATAAGTCCTTAAGACTACTACGCTACTGGTTTTCATGCAAGAGGATATTTAGAGTTTTAAGAAAAAGTCATAGATAATAGCGAAAATTTTACAAGTGTGAAAACGATAATAATAAATATTTCTGAACAACGCAATTAAACGTGCATGATCACTCCCCTAGATTTCATATCCGAAAATTTATATCTATGACACGTTTCAGTAAAACGTCCAAGATATTTAACAAGAATTTATGCTTTGCAGAAAGTAGAGAGAGATTATTCAATAGATGTGTTATAACGTCCTACGAATAAGTCCTTAAACTGACTACGCTACTGGTTTTCATGCAAGAGGATATTTCGAGTTTTAAGAAAAAGATAATTGATAATAGAGAAAATTTTACAAGTGTGAAAACGATAATAATAAATATATCTGAACAACGCAATTGAATGTGCATCACGCACGCCCCTAGATTTCATATCCGAAAACTTATATCTATGACACGTTTCAAGAAAACATCAAAGACATTTAATGTGAATTTATACTTTTCAAAAAGACAGAGAGCTTGTTCAATAGAAACATATCTACAAACAGATTTTTTTTAAGAACTTTCTTTTCCAAAAATGTAAAGTTAAATCTTCGCATCAGAGAACTTAGAGTGGATTTTCAGTACATTAGTTTTCTGCAAAATGAAGTGGAACAGTTAATCACGTCACCGAGTTTTCACATTAGAAATTGCATGATGATTTAAATACTGCAAAATTATCAAATTAATATTAGAAAAATTATATATTTTCATATTATTTTTCCATATTATATAATAGAGAGATATCCATAATCGTGAAAATAATGAAAACAAATATATCTGAGCATCTGTAATTCAAGGAGCATCACCTCGTCACTAAGATTTCATATCCAAAAACTTATATCTATAATACGTTTCAATAAAAAGTCAAAGACATTTAACAAGAATTTATACTTTGAAGGAAGCAGAGAGATTATTCAATAGATATTACAAACACATTTTTTTAAGAACTTTGTTTTCTAAAAATATAAAGTTAAAACTTCACATCAGCGAACTTAGACTGAATTTTTAATAAATTAGTTTTCTGCAAACTGAAGTCGCACAGCTGATCACGTTACATGGTTTTCACATTAGAAGTCAGATGATGATTTAAATAATTGCTAAATTAATAAATTATTATCAGAAAAATTATAGCTTTTTGTATTATTTTATTGGTTGAAAATATATTTAATTATTATCAGCGAGAGTGTCAGCTCCTGACATGACACCCCCCTCACCAGTGCCAGTCACCGCCGGTAAAGAGTGAAAAGTTCTTTTAAGAACTATGTATGCCAGTAACTCATGCCAGTAACTCATGCCGGTAGGTGAAATGTTTAAGCCATGCTATGGAGACGCAGCAAGATCGACCCGACTCTGCTCTGTCAACATCCTCTGCATTCTCAGGAATCTCTGCTTGGAGTGGAGATGGTGAGCATATGCCTTTTTATTTTGTCGATCAGAATCCCCCTACTTTAAATGATAATCATTTGGTTAGATATTGTAAGAGAACGAATCGTAAATTTGCTGATCTAAGTAAAGATAAACTTAAGATGTTCACCAGCCTTGGTAAATGGCGCCACAAGAATGATTTCGAACAGCTATACAAACCGCTTACTAAAACGGATGTTATCCCTGAGAGCGATTTAAGTTTTCTATTAGATCTTAAATATGCAATTTTCGAGGATCTCCCTGAAGAGGTAATGCAATTCTATAACCACAAGCATAACTTAACTGCCAAAGGGCTTAATATTGATATGGTAAATTTCATTGACGACCTTATGTCGCAAAAAGCTCAAAATTATCCGAGGAACACCCAGCCTCTTTCAGAGGCTGCAAAAGTTATCCGCTCAAAAATGCGAAAAAATCGTACGCAAATGCGCTACAAACTAAAAGTAAACCGGAAACTTTAAAAACTCCAAAAATCCAAAATTGTAACTCAAACTCAAACCCCACCCACCAGGTGGCGCCTGTATACCGTGACTTCGAGATGGGAAATGACATTCCCAAGTTCTTTGTAATCTTAGAAAAAATTAAAAAAGAATTAAAAATAGATTATTTTGATGACCTAACTGTTTATCTTGAAAAACTTTATGAACAAATCACAGCTGAAGCTGATGATACTAAGAAAGCACTTAAATTTATGGACGGAATGTCCAGATTTTCTAAAAGAGCTAGAAAAGAATAATTTTCTTTGTAAATACTGTAAATTTTCTTATGTCATTCTGTAAATACCTTTTCCTCTTTTAATATTAAGTATTCTTTCTTATTGTGTAGGCAAAATTGTTTATAATTATGTAAAAATGTATGGTCCCTGAGAAGGGTCTTTTTTTTTTGTTCGGTGGAGTTAACGGCTTTCCCTCCCTTCGTTCTGATCGTCCTGGCATGTTCGGATAGGCGGGGCTTGCCCCAACCATTCCGAATTCACCATCCCATACGTCACTACTGACTGTTTTTCCTGTTAGTTCTCCAGTTGTTATGGCACGGGGATGTGGGGCAGGTTGTCCCAGGCACCTCGTTAAACCGTCAGAAATAGTTAATTATCATTATGAGTGCTGAAGTCATACCAAATTAGTCACTATCGAATTGTATTGTATTCGTTGAATATTTTAAAACAGCATTTTAAGTAATGCATTTGGTTATGGTGAATTTAAGAAACATCGTTGAAAATTTCAAATTAATTTTTGCAAAATTTTATTCTTTAATAGATTTTTTAGAATTACAACACAACAAACGGTAGGCAGATTTTAAAATGACTTTATATTATACCCAATGTAAATGCATTTTATTTTATTTAAATACTTGTTGACGTTCAAATACATATTAAAAAGAACTAAATAATCTATAATTTCTAAATTAAATGCCCTGGAACGTATTTAATACACTCATTACTAAGCAAAAAGACAATTCGTTGGCACTGCAAAGTTAATTTGCACACACATAATAGCATAAGTTATTCGGGGTTCAGCTGAGGCAAACCACTAATCACGAATATTTTCACTAAAAGTTTCGATATATTTCAGAACTAGATATCCATAACAAAGTTGAAATGGAAAATACTCGGACTTTTTCTTAAAACTGTAATGATACCAACTATTAAAAACCTTCAACACAGAATCATGATTAGGGAAAAGGAACTGTGAAGATCTTATGAAGAAATGTTTCCTTTTCTTTTCTATTCTTTTCTTTTCTTTCTTTCTTTTTTTTTACTGCTTTTACATTACTTTTTTATCAGCTTAATCGTTCCAGAAAGCTACATTTTGAAATCAATATTAAGTTTCAGTTCATCATTATTTTGAAATGTATGCCAATAAGGCATATTTTACAAGGAATTAACTTTACAAGTAGGTATTCACAAAATTTATTTTTTAAAATATACGTTTTCATAGAATATAAACTATACTATCTCTAATAAATGTTATTTCTATTCGTGTAATGTTTGGAATTTAATTTTAAAACAAATTTCAAGAAAGTTCGTATTATAATAAACATTTTATAATAAGTTCCAAGAACAGCCTTTTGAACCTTGTTTATAAAAGATGATTTAAAAATTCAGACACTCTCGCTGTTATTTTATTTCAAACAGAATAAAATAATTAAAAAATTAGGTATTTCTTCCTTTTTATGTAGAATGATTTTATGAAAGAATATGATAAATATTCGATGTTCCCATTATTTATAAACTACAAAATACTCATTTGATGTATTTCAGGTAACGAAATTACTGAATATATCCAAAATATTAAACAAATATGGATTACAGAGATTTTTACAAAATCAGTTGTCTTTAGCTACAAATATGTTTGTTTTGTTGTAAATCATATTAATTAACTCACACTTTAATTTATTGTAGAATAAAATTATTCACGTTGATTGTATTTTCAAAAAAGCTTCTTTCAGTATTTGGTTTTAAAACAACTCTAAAATTAAATATAAATGTTAAGTATTATTATATTTAATTTATTTTCTTAAACTAATGTAATTTTATGTAGACGTAATCGCACATTTCCATTATTTACACTTAAAATTACGCACGCTTTTCTGTAATTCTTTTATTCTTTATTTGTATTATGTAAGGGTGTAGGCCAGTCATGTACTCTGTGCGAAGTATACAATGCATTAAAAATCTCTTCCACCCTAAAACCCAACAGCGTCAAATTTAAAGTTCCTAATCCTAATGGTTTTAGAGAAATTATGAATTTAAAATATTTTATTATTTTACCCTTTCAACCCTAAAATGCCTTTTCGTTCTACCTTTGAACTAAAAATGGGGGGGATAATTGACCCTGTGCTTTTTCAAGAAAAAGCCATTTAAATAATCGGAAATAAAAAATCATACTCGAGTTTCAATTTTGTACTTTAAGATAACATTATAACATATTATATATTTAAATATTTTTTAAAAAAAATTAAGAATAAATAAACAAGCTCTCCAAAAAATCCGACGGTTGAAACTTTAGACTGGAACAGATTTACCCTAACTTTTCAGGAATCGGGTTAAAATTCGAATTAAAATAAAATAATTTGAAGACCTATAGCAAGCTTTTGCTTAACATAAATATAGCACATATCAAATTTTCAAGAAGAGCATATCCAGAGAAGTAATCATGGAGCGTGAGTTTTTTTAAACCTTTTCAACATTTCTACCTTTTTCTTTTAATTTTTTTTTCTTTTAAAACTCCAGATATTGAAATTAATGTACCAGAATAATATTAATATACCAGCGTTTTGTGCATATTTGGAACACATCGATAACAGAGTCAATAAATCTTGTATCTAGTAGAATAAATAAATGAAATAAAACAAATGTTTTCGAGAAGTTAACAGGTGGGAGACAAGAGGTTAAACCACTCTTCAAGATAATTTTTCCCACACTTACAGAAACTGGAATATTTAATTTTTTCTGAATATGGAAATGCATTGCAGAACCTCTAAGGAAAGATACTTGTTGCTATATACACTAATCCTTGTAAATAACAAAGTATTAAATATACAAATAGATCATGAATTGCTAAACTTAGTACTTTGGTAATGATTGTTTTAAATTTTTAATTAAATTTTTAAAATATATCTGTGAAAAGGTTACCAAATTTATGAATTAATTTACGATTTTATATTAATAATAGAATTTATGTTAATCTTAATGTAGCACGATACGTTTTGAAACTGTTCTATTTTTTTATTTAAAAATATTAACCCTTTGACTACGGGTCAGGACATATACGTCCCAGAGGACTATTTTTTTAGTCGGTTCGTAAAAGTTTTTCAAAAATAATCTCTGTCATACACTTATATTAGAATATTTTAAAGAAAAATCTATCACAAAGAAAAAATTTCGCAAATTGTGGTACGATTGAATAAAAATACTAATAATATTAATAATAGACAGTCCTGGTCCGTAATCAAAGATTAATAAGAAAAGTGCTACATTTAAGTAATATCTTTTAATTTATAGTTCATAAAAAGTGAGTTTTTAAGTAATCAATATGCATAGATATTAAAGATACTCCAAGAAATTGCTTTGGTATACAAAAAACGTGATTAATAGTAGAATATAAAGCATATAAACATTTCACCAACTGATAAACTTTGATACCCATAGTTAAAATTGCTTTGAAAAAATTTTTTTACTTTAAAAATACGTATGCATAACAAAATGCCACATTCACAAAATAATCAAATATTCTTGTTTATCTATTTACTTTATACCTTTATTATTATGTATTATGCATTATAATTTTCATATTTAAATACACCTTTTTTCACAAATGCACCAATTAAAGTACAAGAAATTAACTCGCGACTCATATTTTCTCAGGAATAAGTATAATTATTACACAAATTTTGTAATTTAAACGTCAGTCTAGAAATACATCACTCAACTATCGTTTTTTCAAGCATCCGGATCTCATGTACTAGATAGTTTTTACAAGAGAAATCTCAGCTTAAGCTGCAAAAATATTAGTTGCAGACTCATAAAGAAGCGCTAATCTTGATTACCGTTGATTACAAAAGTGTGTATTCTTAATACTTAATCTACATGTAATCTACGAATTTACTTTATCTTATCAAACAGAATCAAATCTTTATCTCGTCATCTAAAGAATCGGCAATCGTAACACCTGCAATCTACTTTTTCTTAATTTTTGACTCATCATTATTATTAATTAGTTTTGCAATTAAAAAATATCACTGATCAGCGCGTCTCCTTTGTTGATAATTTTGCTACATAAGCACCTTTTTTTTCATATTGTATAAAAAACATGCATATAAACGATCAGATTAGAGGAAGTTCATTTTATGAATTCTAATACGGATGAATCCTAATTATACAATCGACATCAAAAGCATCGAAAGGAATTTTTATCCGCCAAAAATCAAAAGTTTGTTTTATCTGATAATCTGTAATTTTATCCTAATCTGAGAAACTTGAAAATTTTTTTCTCAAAAATGATAAAATCGTCTTTCGTTATCTGATCAGTTTTTAAAGATAAAAATATCGACTTTCTCTTTTGTCTTCACGCAGATGTATTTTTAACAGTTAAAAACAAACTGATGAATTGTGTGTAGGAATTAAAAAACCCTACTTTACTGATAGAGATGACGATAAAGATAAAAAGTACTTCACTTTAAATAATTTAATTGCAATTGTCTAATAATTTTATTGTGTTTTATTATCTTTTCAAAAACAAAATAAAATATATTGTTACTTTTCGAGGTATGGAGTGATTGTAGGGCTAGGCGGTTGGTACTTTTTTTATTACAGTAGACTCCCTCAAATCCACACAGCTTAGGACAAGAGGTTGTGCGGATTTTAGAATTTTGTAGATTTCTGGTCTATTTTGTTTACATTTTTTAAATCGTAATTTAAATGTAATAATGCAATCAAAATTATAATGAATGCTTGTAATACTGTAACATATTAAAATAATTATAGTAATAAATTTAAATGATAAAAAGTAAAATAATTAAAAAATGATAAAATTATTAAAAGCAAAGGTCAAGTAAATAATTAATGTATAATTAAATATGCATAATAAATATGAGATACATTTTCCTTTAATTATTCAATGAAACTTTCCTCATAAAAGTACCCTATTATAATTCACATCAAAATGAGGACGTAAGGTTGTTTTATTTCATGTTTAGCCAGTCTTAATAACCAAAAATGTTTGATTAATACATAAATATATTTCGTAAAAAGATTGTGATAACCAGTGCTATCAGCAATATCTTGATTTTTTTTTTCAGAAATAAATTTATACTTCCTTCATGAAAAACCATGAATTCATTCATATCATAAAGAATTACATATTAAAATACATACGGAATGACATAAAACTAAAAAAATTCTGTAATTTTGCTCCAACCTCTGAACTGAAAGCTTCATTGTTTACATCTGTGATGGTGTACGAATTTTAGGCGTTTGCATATTTTAGGGTTGCGGATTTGAGGGAGTCTACTGTATTATTATTCCTTTGGACGTTTGGTTTACCGATTAAACAAATGTTTGCGGTATTATATATATATAAACTCGGTTTACGGCGTCAGATGCCGCCATCCGAAAAATCTACAAGAGTCCATTCCATTTATTCCGGTCAAGGGTCCATTCCTCTATCCAGACTTCTTATCCCTCATAGCTTTTTTAATATCATCCATCCAGTTATTTCTTGAACTTCCTCGTTTCCTTTTTTGATTTGTTTTATAATTAAATGTTATCTTGAGTAGTATTTCACTACTCATTCTTTTAACATAACCATACCAGATTAACTGTTTTTTCTTTTTTAGATCATCTAATATATTCACCCCTTTATTTTCATCATTTCTTTGATTCTTTGATTTCTTATTCTTTCCATTTTTGATATCCTGCATGATCTTCTTAGGGCTACCATTTCCATTGCCGCTAATTTCTTTCTCTCTGTTTCCATAATTATCCATCTTTTTGCTCCATATAACAGTATACTCTTTACAATAGAGTTGTATATATTATACTTTCTTTTCCTAGAGACCTCCTCACTGCACCAAACAGAATTTAATAGTTTTACAGTTTTTCTTCCCTGACAAATTCTGTATTTAATTTGCTGTGGTCTCTGCCTTCTCTATTAATGTCTACATTAAGGTATCTATAATGTTCACAGCTTTCTATTTTTATGTTATTATTTATATTCAGGTCTGTCTCATTTCCTTCTATACATAGGTATTTGGTCGTGCTAACTATCATGTAAAGTCCCCATTTCTCATATTCTTCCTTAATTTTTATCGACATTTTCTCTAAATCAGTTTTACTTTTTGCAATTATAACTTGGTCATCTGTGCATTGCAGAGTAAAAATTACGTTCCATTCACATTAAGTCCCATTCCTTTGCAGTTCTCCTTCCAAATTTTCAATGCATCTTCAACATAAGTTACAAAAAGTTTTGGGGAGACACAACATACTTCTCGGCAACATCCTGTTTGTATATTTAAAGAATTTATATTTTTATAAATGATCAAAACTATTTTCGTACAAAAAAAGGAAAGAAAATTAAAATGTATATAAAGAAAAAATTGAGAGCATTGCTTTAATTTTAAACCATAGGCAGGCTGGCAAACCAGTAGGTGAAAAATAAATTCATACCGTTGTTAAACTACCCTACGTATTTCATAAAGAATTAAAACTCACTTCCTGAATCAATCTTTCTTATAAACAAAATTAATATAATTATATATTGCACCATTTACCTCAATTGTTTTTTCATTTATTTTTTTTAACTGTACAAGTAGTACAAACAACACAAGTAGTTTAGATTATAAAGATTCATAATTTTTCAGATTATTTCTTCTCTTTCATCAAAGACAATCTACTTTTGAATTCATAAAGATTTCACATACACACCTACATGAAATATACTGCTAATAACCAGTGGTCATAAAATAGCTCAAGACCATAAAAATAAATAAAAGCCACTTAGATCCTCTAGAAAACATGTCCAAGCTTCCTTACATACAAGTATCACCTAAGATAAAGGGGAAAAAACTGTCCACATATTTTCTACCCGCTTTGCTTATATATAACCCAGCTAATGAACATAACTAAACTAGAAAATATGTCAAAACTTTGCAAAGTGGACCCAGTTTTACTCAAAATTTTAATTCAATGCTCGATTAAAAAATCTAATTCAAATAAAATTTAATAAATATGCATTTAAATCGAGGAATCTTCCAATATTGGAGTGTAATTTTTTAACAATTTCTAAACTATCGAATAAAGCAGATAAAAGGTTTGAACTATTAAAAATGAAAATGATATGGCCCCATGATTTTTGTGGGGTGGGGGAGGAGGAGGAGAGAACGTATCAGGCTGGCAATTTAATAGAACAAAGAACGCACGTCATTAAAGTGATATCCTGCATATTGTAAACATATTAAACTAAATTTCTTGACGTAACTTTTACTTTAAAACAGAAGTAATTTCATTGTAGACGTGTAGAATTTCGTTGTAGAAATAGTTTAATTATAGATACATATTTTTTTTTTGTTTTCTCTTTGCTTCTTGAAACATTACAACATGTATTTTCCATGATACGGATGAATAACTATCCTATTTCCACACTTTTTTTTTCCTTTGAAGCCCAGACAATCAACGTTTTACTTCATAAAGATTTCACATATAATCACACACACACCTACATAAAATACACCAATAACCCGTGGTCATAAAGTAACTCAAGACCATAAAAATAAATGAAAGTCATTTAGAACCCCTGCAAACCATGTCCCAACTTCCTTACACATTAACTATCACGATGACTGTCATCATCTTGGTAGAAGAAAAAAAAATGTCAACTTATATTCTACCTCGGGCTTTGCCTACACACACCCCAGCAAGAGGCCAAAGACCTAAACTAGAAAATATGTCGACCCTTTACAAAGTGAAGTCTCATGACCATTATCTCTACAGATCTACGCTCCAAAACGACAGGAGATAATAAACCTCGGACCTCCTCAACTCAACTCTTCCTTCAGAGAAAGGGAGTTGAGAAAGAGAAAAAACAAAAAGAAAAAACTACAGGGAGAGAAGCGGAAACACAAGTTTTTTCTGGACGAGTTTTTGGGTGTTATACAACTTTGCCAAAGGGTTGGATGTTCCATTTGAGGAAGAGATTTCAGGGAGGATTGACTCGAGACGGTTATAAAAGGGGTCGTTGTCTAAGAAATCGTTCGATCAAAAATATGGATTACAATAGGCTGAAAGTGAACTCCGCGAAAATATTTAATTTGGTATTTAATGACGATTAAGATGTATTTTTACGTGTTGATATTCAAGGGCGGATCTAACCTTTAATTTAGAGGGGGGGGGGGGGGGGTCATGGCTCTTTTTTTTTGGGGGGGGGGGGATGAGTGTCACATCTCTTACTAAAATTTTTTTATATTGTAGGTTGTTCCCATATCCAAAATTCCCACTTCTCTGATATTTTCCGAAGACATTTTCATTCGTAAATACAAATTAAAAAAAAAAAAAAAAAAAAAAAAAAAATGCATTAATATTTTTATAAAAAGTAACAGACAAACAAACAGACAAAAGTTTACAGATTTTATTCAGATACCAAGAAATTGAAGAATTTCTCTTTTTTTTTTTTTTTTTTTTTTTAATAAAGGCACAGAATCATTCAGAAAATGAGCATTTTAAACTAATTTTTAGGACTTCACAACTACAGGAATGCATAAGGGAGCAGTTGGCTGTCGCGTCCTGAAATCCAATGTAAAACAGCGCATTTTACGTAATTTTCCGAAAGATTCTTTGCCTTCATCGAAAAAGGAAAACGCTATTCAATCACATAGTTTTTCAATATGGGCACTTGCATCTGAGATTAGAAATGACTTCATGGATGTGCTAGAAATTACTTACTTTGGATTTGAGTAGAGCTTTAAAATGTCAGAAGGGCGATTCTCAAAAGGTGGGCACTGGACACAAGTCATAACTTTAAGCCTTTCAAACATAACTTTAATTATCATTGACTTTATTTATTTATTTATTTATTTATTTATTTTTTTTGCACTGAGTTTTTAATTCTATTCAGAGATAGAAAATGACATAATTTATTGTAAAAGCTTTGTATAAATATCTTAAAATTTTATTATTTTATGCTAAAGAGGCCAATTTCGGACATTCATAACGTTAACTGCTCCAATGTACCACCAAGAAAAAGAGTTATAACTTTTTTCCAGGTGGTTCTAATAGTAAACAACGAATGCATAAAGGAAACGAATGATTTTTTGATAATTTCGTTAAGAGATGGCAGGCTGATTTACTGCTTTTTTGAAGATAGAAGGACTTTTCTATAAAGCATTTTTCTGTATTTTGTTATGTCCGAAAGTACCGTACTTAACAAAGCATTTTATTTTATTATTATTATTACTGGATAAAAAAAAGTTAATTATATATATATATATATATATATGTATACAGACACATTTACTACATTTTTAGTCTTAAGAATTTTTTAAATACTAAGAGCAACGTCCAAAATCTTTAAGTCCAAAATCTGCAAATGTCCAAAATTTATAACGTACACAACTGCTAATTAAATACTTTAATCATTAATTTTCCAGAATAGTTGCTGTCTTTTAATGTTTGTGTATAATTTTGTAGACATGCTATTAAAATATTTATATATTATATTTATAGACAAAATACGATACTATTAAAAAAAATTGGCCTTAAATTTGAAAATTTTAAAAATTTATATAGTTAACGTTTAATGCTCCCACCTTTTGAGAATCTCCCAGAAATATTCGCATTGTTTTACAAGGAGAAATTTTGAAAGATTTTAATAAATATTGCATTTTTTAAATATTCTTTAGAAATTTTCTTCGGTCAGAGGGAGGTCATGACCCCCCGTGATCGCCTCCTTGGATCCGCCATTGTTGATATTGTACTTGGCTTGTTACAAACCAAGGCGCAAATTCGCCTCTCTTATGGTAAACCTATGGACTTGGAATGAATCCGTATTTTTTAAATTTCTCCCCGGAAAATTAAATTTTTTACCTTTTGTTTTCTTTATGCTCTTCTTGAAGGATGTTTCTTTTTTCTTTATTTGCCAAAATGTTTCTAAAATAAATATTTAATTTTATATTTTAAGTGTTAAAATTTAAATGAAGCAAGCGAGATGTAAGTAAGATTGTAACACTTTAAATAAAGCTAACAATGTATTTTAAAAATATTTTATCCAATAAAAAAGAAAAAACATTCTTCAAGAAGAGCATATAGAAAACAGGAGGTGAAAAATTTAATTTTCTCAGGAGAAATTTGGAAAATACGGATGCATTCCAAGTCCATAGGTTTAGCATTAGAAAGGAGAATTTCCAGCCTGGCTGATGAGGAGCCTTAATAATTTCACATATCCTAAAATATTTCGTTAAAAGTATATTTTGAGAAGTGGAGTTCATCGGAGTTGTAGCCCCAAGATCTAAGTTTTTAAGAGCAAATTGTGTCTGAAAGAGTTTAAAAATCTCGCTTTTATGAGATTTTTTTTTTTTTATTTATATATATATACAGTCGAACCTAGTTATCCCGACACTCTAATAACCAGAAAAAGTGTCGTCATAAGCGGAATGTCGCGGTAACCGGATTTGGAGAAAAATATGTTGATAAAAAGCTGTATTTTTAATTAATTTAAGTCAATTTTAAATTCATAACTGTTTTTGCAGTTTTAAACAATAAAATATTACTATTAAAAAAATAAACACAAAAACAAAATTGAAAAGAATAAAAATCGGGTTTATTATGACTTGTTTTTTTTTTTATTATTGCTACATGAAATATTGATGAATTAAGGTTTGCTTATCCCTAGATGTGCTTCCTACAATTCTTTTTTCAATTTTGTACAATGAATTGTAATCAATATTCGTTGTTTCAGAAATGTATGTTAGATAATTTCTGATCGTTTCAATGCAATGCACTTCGGTTTTCGTCGGATGAAAAACGACACGTAACCTCAAGAAAGCGAAGCCTGACCAGAGCAAAAAGACCGCAAGTAGACTGATACGTCTTTCTGGTGCTTAAGTCGGTCATTCATAATGTGTGGGTTTATTTATTCAGATAAAGGATTCAAGTAAAATTTATCATTTATCTCAATATGTATTTTAGAGACTTTTGTGAAAAGTTTGGCTAAGACATTTCTTACCGCTTACATTCCGTGCTTAGAAGATGGATTTTGAAAAACAGACAATTTTCCTAAACCGTCGGGATATCCGGAGTTGAAAATTATTCAGCGACGTAAAATCCGGAGTTTATTTACATTAAAATCATATACCGAAAATCGGGACTTTGAAAAACTGACGTGATAAGCGGAGTGACGTGAAAACCGGATGTCGGGATAACGAAGTCCGACTGTATTTAAGATGTGAGTGGCTTTCTCTCACTAGGATTGTGATTATAATCATGGAGGAGGTTATTGACTAAGAAATCCATTCGACCAAAACTATGATCACATTAGGTTAAGAGCCTCAAAAATATTCAATATGGCATTCAATGAGATTGAAATTTATTTTTACCTGATGGTATTGTATTTAATGATTTCTGCAAACTTTCATTAAAAGTAGGGCTGCGGAGTCGGTGGGGAAAATTGACGAATCAGACTCCGACTCCGGAAATTTTAACAGATCCGACTCCGACTCTTTTGCTCGAAAATGAGCCTGACTCCGACTCCGCAGCCCTACTTGTAAAATAGACGATTCCGACTCTTTTGCTCGAAAATGGGCCTGACTCCGACTCCGCAGCCCTACTTGTAAAATGGACGACTCCGACTCCGACTCTTTCGCTCAAAAATGGGCCTGACTCCGATTCCAACTCCGCAGCCCTGGTTAAAAGCCCATTTTGAGAGGTAGGGCTAATCAGGGTTGTAGCCCTGAGTTTTTTAAGAGCAACATTTAACTGAAAGATTTGAGAAATCTCGCTTTTATGAGTTTTATTTATTTATTTATTTAGGGGGTGGGAGTCTTTCCCTCAAAGTTGTGATTATAATCTAAGGAAGGAAGGAAGGAGGTCATTGACTAAGAAATCGTTCCATCAAAACTATGGATCACATTAGGCAAAGAGTGAAGGCCTAAAAAATATCCAATATAGTATTCAATGACGATTGAAATTTATTTTTACCTGATATTATTGCACTTAATAATTTCACATATTATGAAAACTTTCGTTAAAAGGCCATTTTCAGAAGGAGAGTTAATCAGGATTGTAGCCATGGTCTGAATTTTGTGAAAAACAACTTGGATCTGTAAAAAGGGAAGACCTTCGCTTGTATGAATTTTATTTATTTATTTATTTAGGGAATGGGAGGCTTGTCCTCACATCTGTATATAACTCCTTAGAAGGGTTGTGATTTTAATCTAAGGAAGGAGGTCATTGACTAAGAAATCGTTCCATCAAAACTATGGATTACATAAGGCTAAGAGCGAAGGTCTAAAAAAAATTCAATATAGAATCCAATGACGGTTGAAATTTATTTTTACCTGATGGTATTGTACTTAATAATTTCACATATTCTGAAAATTTTTGTTAAAAGGCCATTTTGAGAAAAAGAGTTAATCAGAATTGTATCCCATGATCTGAGTTTTGTGAAGTACAACTTGGATTTGAAAGATGTGGTTGGTTGGTTGGTTGTGCTTATGACGGCCAATTATCAGCACGAGGGATATAGGCCCTAAGGGGGGGGGAAGAGTGCCCTCCATGGGGGTCTTTCTAAGGGAAGCTAACCCGTATTTACGCTTGGAAAACCAAGGTTCGAAGAAAACCACGAAAACTCCGAACGATTAGGCCGACGGGCGCGATTGGGATCGAACCCAGCAACTCCTGTCTACCAGCTTCGAGAGCGGAACCTCTCTTGAAAGAGGTGAAAGCCTTCGCTTGTATGAATTTTATTTATTTATTTATTTAGAGAATGGGAGGCTTGTCCTCTCTACATCTGTATACAACTCCTTAGAAAGGTTGTGATTTTAATCTAAGGAAGGAGATCATTGACTAAGAAAATCGTTCGATCAAAACTATGGATCATATTAGGCTAAGAGTGAAGACCTCAAAGCTATTCAATATGGTAATCAATGACGATTGATATTTATTTTTATCTGATATTATTGTACTTAATAATTTCACATATTCTGAAAACTTTCGTTAAAATCCCATGTTGAGAAGGAGAGTTAATCAGGATTGTAGCCCCGTGATCTGGGTTTTGTGTAGAGCAACTTGGCTCTGAAAGAGGTGAAAATCTTCACTTGTATGAATGTTATTTATTTATTTATTTAGGGAATGGGAGGCTTGTCCTCCCTACATCTGTATACAACTTCTTAGAAGGGTTGTGATTTTAATCTAAAGAAGGAGATCATTGACTAAGAAATCGTTCGATCAAAACTATGGATCATATTAGGCTAAGAGTGAAGACCTCAAAGCTATTCAATATGGTAATCAATGACGATTGATATTTATTTTTATCTGATATTATTGTACTTAATAATTTCACATATTCTGAAAACTTTCGTTAAAATCCCATGTTGAGAAGGAGAGTTAATCAGGATTGTAGCCCCGTGATCTGGGTTTTGTGTAGAGCAACTTGGCTCTGAAAGAGGTGAAAATCTTCACTTGTATGAATGTTATTTATTTATTTATTTATTTAGGGAATGGGAGGCTTGTCCTCCCTACATCTGTATACAACTTCTTAGAAGGGTTGTGATTTTAATTCTAAAGAAGGAGATCATTGACTAAGAAATCGTTCGATTAAAACTATGGATCATATTAGGCTAAGAGTGAAGACCTCAAAGCTATTCAATATGGTAATCAATGACGATTGATATTTATTTTTATCTGATATTATTGTACTTAATAATTTCACATATTCTGAAAACTTTCGTTAAAATCCCCTTTTGAGAAGGAGAGTTAATCAGGATTGTAGCCCCGTGGTCTGAGTTTTGTGTAAGAGCAACTTGGCTCTGAAAGAGGTGAAAATCTTCGCATGTATGAATTTTATTTATTTATTTATTAAGGATTGGGAGGCTTGTCTTCCCTACATCTGTATACCACTCCTTAAAAGGGTTGTGATTTTAATCTAACGAAGGAAGTCATTGTCTAAGAAAAGTTCGATCAAAACTATGGATCACATTATGCTAAGAGTGACAGTGAAGGCCCTGAAAATAAGTATTGTGGTATTTAATAACAATTAAACTTTACTCTTTTTATGGTATTGTACTTAATTTCATATATTCTGAAATATTTTATTAGAAGTCGATTTTGAGAAGAACAGTTAATTGGGGTTGTAAGCCCTATGGTCTAAGTTTTTTATGAGCAATTTGGTTCTGCCCAGGGATGTGAGTGTTTTGAGGAGGGAATGGGGTTCGAAAGAAGTGAAAAATCTCGCTTTTCAGAGTTTTATTTGCTTATTTATCAATTTTTGAAACGAGTGGGTGGGAGGCTAGTATTTATTTTTCCGTGTATAACTTTGTAGATCTTTTACATGGTCGATCTAAGGAATAAATATGTAAAAGGACTATAAAACTCGTTGTCTCACTGTTCAATCAAAAACAGCGAAAGAAGCGAAAAAATATTTTTTTTCCTTTTTTTTTTTCTGGACAAGTTTTTGGGTGCTATATAACTCCACGAAAGTCTTGTATTTGGATGTTCCATTTGAGAAAGGGATTTCAGGGAGGATTGACCCGAGAAGTTTATAAAAAAAAGTCGTTGGCTAAGAAATCGTTCGATCAAAAATGTGAATCACATTAATCTAGGAGTGAAGGCCGTGAAAATACTTAAATTCACATTTAACGACGATTGATATTTATTGTTATATATTCCAAATGAGTCCATTAGAAGCCACGTGCAAAATAAAACTAATGGCTTTTATATCCTCATTATCCGAGGTATTTTAGAGATGACTGGAATCAGACAGAATAGAGAAATATTGCTTATCAGTGTTTTATTAATTAATTTATTTGTTTTCGAGGTTTGTGGGAGACTAACCTTTTTTATTTGTATATAACTGTGTCGAAAGATTGTTTGCTGAGGATGAGATGGTTAAGAGTAGAGATCGACCGAAAATTCGGCTTCGTTTTTGGCCCAAAATCTGAGTTGCAAATCCCAAAATGCTACCGAAAATTCAACCGGACCGAAACTACCTGTATTCCAAAAATCTAGTTTCATCCTTCGAAAATTTTAAACATTACTCACTGATTTGAGCGGTATCGGCTCAAACGAGACAATCTTTATTTAATGCTATGAACTTCACAGTTTACAATTACAAGTCATGATTGACTCAAGACGGGAGTGCAAATTATAAATCAAGGAATGTATATACTACTGAACTTTGAAGAAGCTTTTCACATGCTCATTAAAAGCTGCACTTTTAACAGTAATAGAAAATTTTTAGTTTGAAACCGCAGAAGTGTTTCGTATACTCTTTGAGAGAGTTCTAGTTATAACAGATGATCATTTACAAAAATCATTATAAAAGATAAATCGAGGTATGCGTACCTAAAACATTTTTTAATTAGATAAAATTCGTATAATTACAAAATCATTCTGTGTCGTTCCTGAATTAATTACATTTTATTTTATATGAAAATAAAAAATTTTGGTCAGAGGCGCAGAGAGTCAACTTCGACCATGCGTATAATTACACGTATAATTAATAAATAATTCTGTATATTTACGTATGTATTAATTACTTAATTTTGGGGGGGGGGGGGATATTTTCGTTTTCGTTTTCGGCCTTTGTCTAAGAAATCGCTCGATCAAAAATATGGATCACCATAGACTGAGAATGAAGGTCGTAAAAATATTTATTAACGATTAAAATTTATTTTTTGCTCATGATATTAGGACTAAGGATAGACCGAAACAGGTTTTTAAGGCCGAAAACGAAACGGAAACAGAATTTCTGGAATCTTCTTATTTTCGGCCGAAAACGAAAACGAAAAGGTAAAATAATAATAATAATAATAATAAGTAATTTATAGATACACAAATATACATAATTATTAATTAATTATACGTGTGGCCCAAATTCATTTATTTCAGTATTAAAAAAATGTAATTAATTCATCAACGACACAAAATGATTTTCTAATTATTCGTATTTCACCTAATTAAAGAATGTTTTGGGTATACGTACCTCGATTTATCTGCTGTAATGATTTTTGTAAATATGTAATCATCTGTTTTACTAGAACTTTCTCGAAGAGTATTCGAAACACTTCTACATTTTCAAATTAAACATTTCCTATTACTGTTAAATAATTAATTTCCGTATAAAATAAAATGTAATTAATTCATCAAAGGCACAAAATGATTTTCTAATTATACGAATTTCACCTGATTAAAGAATGTTTTAGGTATACATACCTCGATTTATCCTCTGTAATGATTTTTGTAAATAATCACCTGTTATACTGGAACTTTTTCAAAGAGTATTCGAAACACTTCTGCTTTTTTAAATTAAACATTTTCTATTACTGTTAAGTCTGCAGCTTTTAATGAGCACGTGAAAAGCGTCTTCAAAGTTTAGTGATATATGCATTTCTTGCTTTATAATTTGAACCCACGTCTTGAGTCAGTCATGCCTGATAATTATAAACAGTGAAGCTCAAAGCCATAAATAAAGAGTGTTTCATTTGAGCCGATACAGCTCAAATGAATGTGTAATGTTGAAAATTCCCGTAGGAAGAAAATATATTTTTGAAATATAGATAGTTTCGGTCGAATTTTGGTTCGGCCGAATTTTACGTTTCATTTACGAATTTTCGAACGATTTTTCGGCGAAATTCTGATTTTGGTCCGAAAATGAACACGAAACCAAATTTTCGATCGACCTCAAATTAGAACTAATAATTTTATATTTTCTGAAAGGGGTATCTGTAAAAGAGAGTTAAGGATGTTCTCAAATCCAAAAGGGCAACTTTTTGACATAAGTTTTAGTTTATTTTTGTTCGAAAAGGCATGAAACTAGCTGGTGTTGTTGCTCAGAAACTATGTAATTGAGCTGTTTTTTCCTTTTTTTGCAAACGCAATAGATCTTTAAGAAAAGTATGTCAATATTGAACCGAATTTCCGCGCGAAGGGAGAAAGAGCACTCAAGAGCAGGCGAAAAAAGTGTTTGTCACGTGATCGAATTCGCTTATAACTCAATAGGTAATTGATGGATCAAAAAATGGAAAAAACAGTTGAATTCCAAATCGCTTCCATGGCCAGGCTTTCCAATTTTATATCTTTCTGTTAAAAAAATGAATTTGTAAATATGTCAAAACGTTTTGCACTTGTTGAGCAGAGCAGTTAAGAAGAGCCTTAACAGGGGCTGTAGCCACATGATCTAAGTTTTGTGAAAGGAAGCTGGGATCCGAAAGAGGTGAAAAATCTTACTTCTCAGTTTTTATTTATTTGTTATGGAGGACGTAGGATTCGCAAATATCATATTTTCGAAAATATAAAAAAATATTCGGCATTTTGATACAGATCTGATATTTTCAAAATAGTCAACTTATTAGTGATTATAAATATCTGCAGACTTAATATAAATTGGAAATTAAAACATATAGAACTTAGCATAAAATTTAAAACAACAATCTAAATGTCTTTCTTTCCACTTTCGTAACAAATTTTCAAATCAATCAATTGAAAAGATGAAATTTGCTGTTTATACTCAGAAAAAAAAATATGGCTTCAAGAATCAAGAAAACATTATGTTTTAGATAGCAAAATTTTAAATACAAAATAATTTGTTTTTATTAAATGTATGCTTGTCTACTTTTTCAGTCTTTAAACCGTTGTGCAGTTTAAATTGAAATAAACAAAAAACCCGAAAGATTCTTATTTAATGAAGATGTAAATAACTTATTTAAATTAAAAAAGCTTATCTTTCAATGGCTGTTCTATGTAAATATTGTCTTATCTAAATATTGGTTCTACATTTAAAAATTCAACTTCAAACGTAATGTTTGGAAAAGAATTTTTTGAGCAAAAAAAGTCACTTCCAGATCACAAGATCTTTATTTATAGAATGATGCAGTCAATCAATAACGGTTGAAAAATTCATTTACACTTCTTTTGTCTGAAATTATCAAAAATATCATACTCAGTGATAGTTTGAAAATAAATATCAAATACATAAAAATATCGAAAATATCAAAACGTCATAATATTGTGAAAATAGATATTGTATGTATGGGCCATTCTCATAATCTTTTGACTTTTGGGGGAAAAAATCTGACAAAATTAAACTTGCTAAAATAACATTTTAATCTGATAGACGAATGCCTTAATGATTCAAAATAACGAAAAAATGGTCAGCAGCGAAAAATATTTTTATTTAACTGAGGTTTAAGTTAAACTTGCGAGTTTAATTTTCCTTACCATTTTACCCCTATAACTTTTTATTTTCTTCTAAATTTTTACTTGTAATGAATTTGCATAATACCCACAGGACATTCAAATAAGAAATAATAACAATGTAGTACTTTTAATACAGAATTTTTGTATAACAATGTCTTAAAGGGGTGTTAAAGAAGGGAAGGTAAAGTAAAAAAAGGGGATGGTATTGGAAAAAAGGGATGAAATGGTAAAAAAAATGGGACGGTAAGGATGGAACGGTAAGGAAAATTACCACCTATTTTTAGGAAAATCATGTTAAGACTAAGTGATAGCCACAATCTTAATTGATTTTTAGAAACAGTTGTTAACATTGGATTAAATTAAATTTTTTTTTAAATATACCTCGAAAAGTGCAAGAATAAACCTTGGGGACGGTGAGACTACTAATAAAGCCACGATGCTTGAAATTGATATTTAAATGCTGATTTAAATTCTACAGTAGATTTCCTGCCAAAGAATTTTAGACATTATTTCTCCAACATACTTCTGCATGAGAAAAAACTTGAAAAAAATTCTGTGGCTGCAACTGAAATGATTTTCTGTATAATTTTAGAAGAGGGATGGTAAGGAATCTAAAACCCAGGGACAGAGTTTAAAAAATAATAACAACCCTAAAAATGAGTGCAGGTTAATTTTTAGGTACATATTTATATAAAACAATAGTTCCCGTTTCAGAAAAAAATACATCGAATTATGTTTCTTGAAACAATTTTATCCAGACAGCTCCAAACTTAAAAATCAGCATCAGGGACACGGGATGGTATAGGAGTTTTCCAGGTGTTTGGACCTCCAACATCGTCCAAAACTTATTTATCTCGTTAACATTGTTGTGCAATCATGCAATGGGATGTTCCCCAGTATATGAAATTAAAAAAACACAAAAAAGTGTATTAAAATAAAAATTATTATTCAGGGACATGAAAGTTAAAAGATTGTGAGAATGCCCCATATACTATGATATTTATCAAGCTGTATATCCATTATGTATCACCGAACACCGAACACCGATTTTACGATATACAAATCTGTCGATGAATTGCATGTTGGATGAATTGCATCAGAGATGTTTAGGAGGTTTATGAAACATTCGTTGTCTAAGGAATTGTTCATCCAATAATATGATACAACAGATGATAAGATTTTTATGGACCAGTTTTGTGTGCTATATAACTAGGAGGTGCCAAAGAGTTTAGATGTTCCGTTTGATTAAAAGTTTGGAGAAGAATTGGCCCGGAGGGTACACGCGGGAAAATTTTTCTGGACAAGTTTTGTGTTCAATACAACTAGGGGTGCCAAAAAGTTTAGATGTTCCATTTGAGGAAAAGTTTTTGAGAAGAATTGACCGAAGAAGGTTATGAAAAGTTTCATTGTCTAAAACAACATTTCTCAAAGTTTGTTTTCTCCCACAGCCCGGTTCACTGTAATACCCCAATCTTCGTGGCCCACTAAAATGTTTCACCCCACATTTTTATGAGCAGTAATATCTATAGGTAAAATAAGACAGCATTAAAAGGCCAATATTTAAATAAAAAAAAACATTTACTCTTAAATATAAAAAGAATGACAATAACCAATTAATTTCCAAAATGATGCTGTTTCTTGTTTGAAAAAGTTATTAATTTAATTCTTATGTCCGGCTCGACTTCTAAAAGGTTTCTATATTTTTTTTTCGGACTACTAGTGTTAAAAGCCTTTCTTCATAATTTAAAATTATGACGAAAAGCAACAAAAATTGCATTGATTTTTTTATATATATATAAAGCTTGGTACTGCTATCGACAAGATAGACAAAATATCTATCAGACGTATTCTGTCGAAAATCTCCTTAAGGGGGATGGTCACTCAGCTTCAAAATTCTCCTCCATAATGTTAACTCTATGGACTTTTGATGCATTCGTATACTTAAAATATCTTCTCGGGAAATTCATATCTTTAGCATGTTTTTTTTGTGTACTCTTCTTAAAAGATGTCTCTTTTTTTCTTAGTTTTCAAAATATTTCTAAAATCTATGCTGAATTTAATATTTTATGTGTTAAAAGCAGGCGAACTGTGAGTAAGATTTTAACAATTCATATAAAATTAAGTGTATACTTTAGAAATATTTTGAAAACTACGAAAAAAATAGACATCTTTTAGGAAGTGTATACACAAAAAATAGAAGTTAAAAATATTAATTTTCCGAGGAGATATTTTAAGTATGCGAATGCATCAAATGCCCATACATTAGTGAAGGGAAATCCAAAGCTGAGTGACCAGCCCCCTTAAATGCCGAATCCGACGATAGTTCAATTACAGACTCGATTTCTGAATCCAGCAATTCTGTCTCGAATTCGAACCCATTTTCAATCAAATTCTGCAACTGTTCCTTTCCTTTTTATAAAGTTTCATTCAGAAAAACACAGAGAGAGGCAGAAGGTAAGCAGGCTATAAATCAACCTCCACAATCCCTAGAAATATATTTTGAGTTCTTAATTTTCATGAGATAACAAGAAACTAATTACAAAAAATCATTCAGACTTAGACCTTTTTTCACGCATCCCAGTATTTTGTTTTCGCGAACCAGGGCTGGGTCACCGACTGGCATACGGGAAAAACTCGTCTAATAAATCCTTTGGTCAAAAATATTTATTACATTAGGATAGTAATAAAGATCTTAAAAATTTTTAATATGATACTTAATGATGATTAAAATTTATTTCTACCTGATGCCTGCATTAAACTTAACAATTTTATACACTCTGAAGTACAGACACATGAAAATTATTAGAATAATTATGAAATTTACATTAAAATCTTGTTATAATAAAGAAATAATACATTTAAAAAATATTGATACATTTAATATTTAGTGTACATCCCCTTGTTTTTTATTATAGATTCGAAACGTCTTGGCATACTTTGTATGAGTTTTTGGCAATTAATTTGTATTTCGTTGTCATGATGCCAAATTTGGATGAGTATTACTATCAGAACATTCTTGTTTGTGATGTTGCATTTCTTTAATTTAATTAAAGAAAACACTTAATGGCCTGGAAACAGTCCAGATATGAACCCCATAGAGAACCTTTGGGCCATTGTAAAGAAAAAAATTAAAGAAATGCAACATCACAAACAACACTGGTCTGATAGAAAGACTCATCCAAATTTGGCATCATGACAACGAAATACAAATTAATTGCCAAAAACTCATACAAAGTATGCCAAGACAAATATGCCATCATTTCTTTAATAAAAACAAAGGGATGCACACTACATATTAAATGTATCAATATTTTTTAACTATTTCTTTAATATAACAAGTTTTTAATGTAAATTTCACAATTATTCTAATAATTTTCCCACGTCTGTAAGAACTATTGAACCCGAACCCGACACGCTTTAACATAAACTCAAGATGAAAGGAAATTTATGCTATATTTTAATTTAATTTTAAGAAAACAGCTCATAATCATATCTGTAATACAATATTTTATGAAGAAAAATTAATAGATATAAAACAACATCACGGTTTAACGAATTCCTCTACTGACAAATATTTCAGCTAACGAAAAAATAATTCCTCTAATTTTTATTATGCAGCTAAGGACTGTTTTATTGGATGAGTGCGGAAACATAACGCTGCCACGCTGCATTTTAATTTGATTAAGGGGTCTCAGGACTCTTAAAATTGGAAAAAATAAAAAAAAAAGACCATTTTCAACATTTAATATCTTAAAAATGTATTTGATTTTAAGACACAATTTTAATTGGAATAAAACATATAAGTATGTTCTTTCATTTCATCTACTTAAAAATTATAAGATGAAGAATTAGCATTTACAGGGGACTCCAAACTGTTAGACATTTTTCGAGCAAAAATTCGGCATAACAGCCTACGCGCACGATTACAAAATAAGTGTTGCAACTAGAATGAAAATTTTGGTATCTACTTATACTTCAGATTGTAATAATTACCATGAACCTAAATAAATTTGTATTTACGGCTTTTTTATATTTTTAATACAAAGTTGTATTTAGCTAATGCAAAATTAAGAAAATTTCAACAATATAATCACCTAAAAAAATATTGTTTTGAACAATAAAAAGGAAATTTTAGGTTCAGGTTATACAGACTAACATGAAACATACGTTTTGAAAATTTCATGAAAAAAATATTCATAACTTTTTGAGATATCGTGCGCGTTATGTTCAAAAACGTCATTTGGAGAAAAATGGCTTCAAAGTTTCCGAAACAACGCTTCAGCTATTGAACGTGTATAAATGTAAAAGCCATAACTTCAGTTCTAATAGGAATTTCAAGGAAACAATTATATCAAAATGTTCAGAAAAAATAGGAGTTTAACATCTAAAAAAATTAAAATTTCGAAAATTTTAAAGCTTTAAGAGTCCTGAGACCCCTAACGAAGGTGATTCCGGAACGAATTATTTTCGTTTAGCAGAGGTATCGCTGTTCTCCTTTATAAATTAACGTCCTTTATAAATTAAGTATGTTGTAGTCATGACGAAACTTTTTTTCTATTTAAATCAAATCGCCTGCAACTAAAAACTAAACGAGAATCTATTCGTTCTTGAGGTGTAGCTATCTCGGAAACCGTAAAAAAACAGATCATAGCAGCAACACCTGTTGGGTGGTATACATCCAAACATTAAAAGTATCTATTTATGTCAAGGTAATGAAGTTTGAGTATACTTCGTGCATTAGTTCTTGAGATATAGGCTAAAAAGGAAATCCGGACCAATTGGGCGATTTACACTAAAACCTATTCAGCGTCCATTTATATCACGGTCTAACAGAATATGACGTTTGATGAAATTCCGTGCATTAGTTCTTGAGATATAGCTATTGCAGAAATCGTGAAAAATCCAGCATAAGAGAGCGACTTATAGTGCTATTTTCACAACAACCTAACCTGCTCCAAATTGTGTCAAGGCCTAACTAAATCTGCAGTTTGATTAAATTCCGTCCATTAGCTCTTCAGATAGAGCGAACACAAACTTTGTATCATATACATACAGACAGACACACAGACTCACGGAAAGACATTTGCTAAAAACCGCCAAATAAAGTTCAGGACATTCTAAAACGCATAAATCCGGCGAAAACCGGAAGTCGAAATTTTTCAAGAACCAGTATTCTCTTTTTGTAAAGACAGAAGAAAATAAAAATTAGTGTTTTCATTTGGGACAATATTCTGATCTTTTTTCTAGAAAAATGGGTATAACTGGGGAATTTGCAAGAACCACGATTCGATCTTAAACAACAACAAAAAGACCGAGTCATTCTGATCTCAACAAAAAAAATCTAGAGTCAACGGTACCCGAACCCACCCTCAGGGGTTTGAGATCAAAATGTTTAAAGCCAATCCAAGTCTATGGGACCATGAAGGGGAAGGAAAGAACTACAATCTTAAATTTTAGATTTTTCATAATAGAAAAGTTAGAAGTTACTCCTATACATAAAGATTTCAACACCGTTTTAAAAATTTTAACATATTAGTAGAAAAGATTTCAATGTGTATCTTTCCATCTAATAATTTCTTACAAATTAATTAAATTCATTTTTTTTAAGCGTTCTTATCTAACACATATAATATTAAATAAAAATAAATATATTTTAATAAAATTAATATGTTTTAACTTCCACACCAAAGCTTTTTAAATAAATTTTTAAAGAAAAATTAATTCCATTTTCGTATAATTAAATGGGGTTAAACTTTTTTTTTTTTTCCTTTTACGTATCGTAAATTTATTTTACGTTCAATTAAGAAATACCGAATAAATTAATAAACGAGGAAAAATTCATAACTCCGTCGTGACAATTTGCAATAAATATTAAATTATAATACATGAACCATAAAGTAGCAATTATTTTATTTTTTACTTTATTTTCTATTTCGTTTTATATGTTTTGTAATCAATTATACAGAAATTAACAGTGACTTATAACTATTTAAATGCGTTCAACAAACATACCGTTTCATTTTTACGTTATTAATTAATTAATTCTCTCTGTTTTTATTATTCCTTTAGCGTTCAATGTTTTAATTAAGAAGAATGTGGCTGAATAAAATAACAATTAATTTAACAAAATTGATTAATCTTTTCGAGTAAAATTTTGAAAACAATAATGTAAAATATTTTGAAAGTTATTCGGTTAACAAGAGTAAACAGTAAATTCCTCTACGAATAGTAAAATTACTTTAAATTCAATAAAAATAGATAAACAAATAAATAAAATATATAAAATATAATATGAATAAGGAAAGATTAAGCAATAATTACTCGATGCTTTTTTCTGCTCAATTTAGTGTTTTTTTTTTTTTTTGTTTTTTTTTTACAATATAAAAATTGGTAGCATTTACTTATAACTTTCTAAAGTTTTCAAAAAATGGGCTGTTTTCAACAAAGAAAATAACATAAAGTGTCAAAAGAGGGTGTTAGTATTTGAAAAATGAAAGTAAATACAATTTTTAATATGTAGACAACCCCCAACGAGTAATTCATATGCAATAGACTCACGATTATCCGACCTAATGTGGCGAATGGACAAGAAACCAAAAAAAAAGCCTAATTCGCCGGAGTTCCATAAATATCCACATAACTGCCACCCCCATGCTATTAAAACACACTTTTTAGTCCAAAATCCTCTTTCCTTCCCATTTTCTGGACTTTTAGTACAGGCTGGCACTTTATAAATGTTCATTACGTACAGTACTGTACGCTTTAAAAAAAAGTAAACGTAGACGTAAAAGTAAACGTTACAAAAACGTAGTCCAAGAATAAAATACATTTTAAATCAAATTTTATAACGCCTAAGTTAATTGAAGGATTCATAAAATCAAACACCCCGTAAAGAAAATGCAGTTTTAAAATAAACAAAACCTTAAAGTAAAACGTAAGCCTAATATAGAAAAATAAAAGGGTTTAAATTTATTTTACTGTTCATTCATAAATGAATCAGAGGTCTGCACGGGCCGACATTTCCAGGGCCGGGCCCGGGCCGACTCACAGAAAAGAATTCGGCCCTGCCCGTAGAAAAAAAATTATTGACCCAGCCCGGCCCGGTATAACAGCTAAAAGTTCGGCCCGTGTCCGGCCGGGCCCGAAAAAAAGTTAAAATCTCGGCCTGGCCCGAGTGAATTTCTACGAAACATTGATTTTTACGCCGATGTGGTTAAAAATTTGCCTCGTACGAGTTCAGGCCAAAAATACTTATCTTAACTTTTCTTTTAATGTTTATATAATCTTCATTTTTACAGAAGTGCCGCAGGGTGAGATATTTATTTTTTTAATGAATCTCTATTTCTTGTATGTAAATGTTTCAGTTATCATTAATATCATTAATATTTTGTTAATTAATGTTTTGTTAAAACGGAATTGCATAAAAAAGAAAAAAAAATGCGTTATAGACAAGTTCCCTTCTTAGCAAGTGTCAATGTATTATATATTATTTTCTTACGTAGTAGTATATTAATTTTGCATGGATCAACACGTTTTTCAGTTTAAAACAAGATTCCGTCATAGGCAGGTTCTTTTTCACTCATTTTACTATATTTTAATTTAACTATATTTTAATAAGCGTAGAAATCTACTATTCTTTCAAAAGAATGAATTTGAATGTTTAATTGTAGAATAATGGCGATTTAAAAATGTATGCATTTTTTGAAAAAAAAATTGTGCCAAGCCTAATTTTACTGACCTTTGAACGGACCAGGCCACGCCCAGACAATGATTTTCATACGGGCTGGGTCAAAACTAGGAATGAAAATTTTGGGCCGTATAGATTAGGAATGAAACCAGTACCGGCTCTGTGCAGAAAAAATAAGTTAGGCCCGGCCTGGCCTGGCCTGGCCCGAACCTTCAGAAAAAAGTAAGGCCCGAGCCCGGCCCGAGCCTTCAGAAAAAAGTATGGCCCGGGCCTGGGACCGCCCGAGTGCCGTGAATGAAAATAGGCCCGAGCCCGGCCCGCGGGCCGGGCCGGGTTCTCTATAATGAATACATAAATGTGAAATTTAGGCCTGAGACAAAACATTCAAAACTTGCAGTTTTTAGTTTTTGAAAAAATAAAACTCTTTGATGGATGAGTGCATCACTCTTTTAGTTCTTTTCAGCGACAACACATGGCATGTAGGAGGATCGTAGATCTTAGCAGACACCCACGTATAACACCGATTATTCCTAATTTTGTTATATAGTTTTTTGTTTTATTTTGTTTAACGGATAATACGGCGACCTGATAGTCGCGAGTTGGATAGTTTTGAGTCCACCAGGTCAATTGATACCTTATCTTTTTTATATGGTCATTTACTATAGAATTGGAGGGATATGTTTATTTATTTATTTATTTTCGGGATTGTACATGAAAAAAAAAACCCGTAGTCCAAGAATAAAGACACATTTTTAATTAAACTCCATAGCTCCTAACTTAACATCAGATCCGCCGGCTATTTTATTCAAGTTTTATAAAAATTGTTCTTGCATCAGAATTTTTATTTCAAATTATTTGACTTATTTAATTAGTCTACTTTTGTGCTGTGTAGATTTAACATATCTTATGAAAAACATTCTGGTTCGAATCAACTATTATCAATTTGACAGGGGTCAAAATGACCCCAAATGGCGGTTCTAGTGTTAATTGAAGGAATCATAAAATCATACACCCTGTACAATACTAATACAGAGCACACAGTTTTAAAATAAACAAAACCTTAAAGTAAAACGTAATCCTAATTTACAAAAATAAAACGAATTAAAATTATTTTACTGTTCATTGATGAACGATTACAGAAATGTGAAATTTAGGCCGGGGATAAAAGTGTCAAAACTTGTAGTTTGTAATTTTCGAAGAAGACTTCTTATACAGTTTTGTATTTTTTAACGGATAGTACGGTGACCTGCTATTCGTCAGTCAGTTAGTTTTGAGTATGCAGTGTAGCATTAATTAGTAAACAGCCCCGGTCGATTCATACATTATCCTTTTTATATGGTTATTTACCATAGAATTAGAGAGAGCTGGTTTTTTTTTTTTTTTTTTTTTTTTTTTTTTTTTTTCGGCATTATACATGGGAAAAAAAAGAAAGTCCAAGAATAAAAATACTTTTTAAGTTAAATTTTATAATGCCTAACTTAATTGGAGGAATCATGTACAGTACCAATTTAGAGCATGCAGTTTTAAAATAACAAAAATTAAAGTAAAACGTAAGCCTAATTTACAAAAATAAAATGGATTAAAGTTATTTTACTGTTCATTGACGAATGATTACAGAAATATGTAATCTAGGTCGGATATAAAAGAGACAAAACTTGTAGTTTGTAATTTTCGAAGAAGTCTTTGATAGATGATTCCATCTCTCTTTTAGTTATCCTTAGGGACGACACATGGGCATGTAGGAGGATCGTAGATCTTAGCAGACACCCACGTACAACACATTGTGAAAATAATTCCTAATTTTATTATACAGTTTTGTATTTTTTAACGGATAGTACGGTGGCCTGATAGTCGCGAGTCGGATAGATTTGAATCCACAGTACATTATTAATTAGTAAACATTTTCCCCGGTCGATTAAAAACTTATCTTTTTTATATGATTATTTACTATAGAATTAGAGGGAGCTGTTTATTTATTTATTTATTTCTGTATTGTATATGAAATAAAAAAGGAAATCCAAGAATAAAAATACTTTTTAAGTTAAATTTTAAAGTCCAAATTAATTGAAGGAATCATAAAATCATACACCCTGTGCAATATCAATTCAGAGCATGCAGTTTTAAAATAAACAAAACTTAAAGTAAAACGTAAGCCTAATTTACAAAAGTAAAATGTATTAAATTTATTTTATTGTTCATTGATGAATGATTACACAAATGTGAAATTTGGGCCTTAGATAAAAGAGTCGAAACTTGCAATTTTTAGCTTTTGAAGGAATCTTTAATACTTGAACTGCATCTCTCTTTTAATTGTCTTTGGGGGCGACACATGGCATTAAGAAGGATCGTAGATCTTAGTAGACCTTGGCAAAATAATTTTTAATTTTATTAAAAGATTTTTTTTCATTATTATTACTAGGCCGGATAGTACAACGGCTGGACAGTCGCGAGTCGGATATTCTTCAGTCCAACAGTACAAAGCATTATATTTTCACCAGTCTATTGACACCTTATCTTTTCTATGTGATTATTAAACATAGAAAGGACTCAACAAATTCAGTCTCCAAGTCGCCATTAGCGAGTAAAATATTTTAATAGGCGACTGGGAGAATTAGCATTAATTTATCTAATGGTGATTCACCTATACGGATTGGTTAATGATTACAAATCAGAAAAAACTACAGACAGGTGGAACTTTGGATTAAAAAAATACAGACGTGCAGACGGACATATGCCAGAAGTTAAGAAACAAAAATTTTTAAAAAGCAGATTTTGAAGAACTGTGACAAAAAAGTGTTTGTAAAACGCTTATATCAGGAAAAACGTCCTGAAGCTGACATTTTAAGAATATTCATTAGTGGTTTAACTACCAAAATAATTTTCTTATTTAAAAAATATAATGTTTTTTTTTATTATTATTTATTTTTTTATATTGCATAATTTATTCGGTCAAACTTTATAATGTAACTACATTTCATTTTTTTAATTATAATTTTTATAGTTACTTCAAAAAATTTAATTCATATTAATTTCCTAAATTAATTTATTAATTGAGTTGAAGAGTTAAGACAATCCAAGACATATTATTACTGTAATCATATTTATACATTTTCAAACCATTTATAAATTTTAGTGGTTTCTGGAAAAATCTACGATTAAATAAACAAGTACGACACACGATATTCTACATCAAGTCTCTTGTACAGCACCCCAGTGATTTATATCAATTTCAATATGTATGAAATAGTGTAACATCATTAAAATACATCGTTTTTGAGTGCCCCTGTAAATAAACTATAAATGCTACACACTTCATTTTCAATACCGAACATGCCATAGAAAACCTCAATAACATATATGATTTCATGGCAACCCGAGCATATCCATACGAATTAGAACATAGACAGACAGACAGACGGCAAATAGACACACAAACCGAATTCATAAACACTTTTCAACTGGCGATCAGACTTTTTGCTGGCTACCAGATCATTTTTCCATTTTGTAAAACACTGGGGCATAAATTAGTTGGATGGTATAATAATTTTTTTTTACAGGGTTGTACATTGCACGTGCAAAAAAAAGTACCAGATGTTTCAAAAGTTTGGTGCGAAAGTAAAACGCGATTAAAAAAAAAAAGATCTATGGATGGGAGAGACATGTGGTTTGCAGATAAATATTCAGCGTGGTACGGGATTTTGTATGACACCAACAAAAAAATTATTTCAAAATCTCGACAATAGAGGGCGCTAATGCGGATAATTCCATATTGCTCACACAACCCAAGATTTGGATACTAAAAGTGTTCATGCAGCATTCTCTAATGACTTTGTATCCAAACCTTGCGTTGTGTGAGCAATATGGAATTAATCCATGGAATTATTTGCAGTAGCGCCCTCTTTTGTCGAGATTTTGAACTAATTTTTTGTTGGTGTCATACAAAATCCCGTACGACGCTCAATATTTTTTCTGCAAACTGCATGTCTCTCCGACCCATAGATATTTTTTTTAATCACATTTTACTTTCGCACGGAACTTTTGAAATACCCGGTATATTTCAATTGTGTCGGGCCAATTCAACGTAAAACATTCGGTATAAATATGGCGATATTTTAAAGGGGTAGTAAAATATTAGTAAATGAAAAGAAAATGTAGCAGATAATACTCAATTTGTCTCAAATTTAATTAACTTAAACACATACCTCATATAAACTGAAAACAATAAAAGAATTCCACATTCAATTTCAGAAATAAAATATCCTACCTAAAAAGAAAGAAAAATAATTTTAATAATACAATAAAGTTCAATCATAAATACTGTAAAAGCATTTATTTTCGCGATTTTCGCGAGCCCGTCGTAATCGCGAAAATTTAAGCCTCGCGAAATATATATATATTTTTCACCTAAAATGATAATAAAAAATCAGAAATTTTTCACTTATCCAAAATTTAATGATTACAGTTACTTAAATAAGAAATAAGTACAAAAATTTCTTTAATACTTACAACTATTTCTTGAATAATATACAACTATTTCTTGAATAAAAACAATAATACAACTAATAGAATGCAGCTCATTCACTTACAATATTTATATCAGCTTCTTTGAAGCCATTCATTTTTAAAGCGATGGTTAAAGGGAGGGGAGGGGGTGAAGAACTTTTTGGACAAAAGGAAGTTTCTTAAATTGCCTTATGCAGTAGGGGTTCTATTTAGGTAGTTTCGGAATTTTTCAGCTTTCGGTTCAGTTCATATAAAATTCGTGAAATTTTCAGCTCGCGAAATCACCGATATCTTCATTTTCGCGAAAATAAGTGCTTTTACAGTACATTTTAAATAATGTTACTGGAATTTACAAAAATGAAAAATGCTAAAATAATCTTACTTGGAAAGCAAACGACGCGTTTACTAAACCAGAAATCATTAAAAATGCATAAAATTCAATATATAATAACTGGGTGCGTTTTGGTCGCAAGAGAATGATATTTTTAATGACCTGCTTAGACGTAGAGCAACAGTTTTTTTTTAAATAAAATTTATAAGAAAAGGAATCTGTATAAAAAGTTAAATTTTGTATGTTAATGCATATGTATATACGACCCCTTGTAAAAAAATGCCATATCCAAAACTTTAGTTCATTTGTATACTTCTTGTAAATGAAAGTATGTTTTATCATCAGCGGTTTAAGAGATAATCGCCACTATAGTCTATTCAAATTTAAGAAAGAAAACAAATAAATAAATGCATGTGTAAATTGGAAGCTTTTCTACGGTTTTGGCTATAGTCCAATGCCACCAAAATATTGATTGAAAGTAACAATCGTTGCTTTCCACAAAAAAAGAATATTGTTAGTCTAAATAAATGTTTAATTTGTGTAACTAATGTATAAATTAAATGCAATTGTTATTTTGCTTAGTAAAATATTAATTAAACGTTAATTATTTGTCAACAAATTTATCTATTTTATGTATTTTTAACCCTTTATATCCTGACGGTACTTTTAAGTACCATTAAAGAAAATTGAACATAAAATTTACTTAATTCGTCTACTAATAAAAGTATATTGATCTTTTCATGAAAAATAATTTGCTCGACCACATTCAGTAAGCACAGTGAAACAGTCGAAGCTAAATATTTTGTAATGTGGTTATTTTCTCAACCATTTAGCTAGGTTAGCTTTTATTCTATTAAAAAATTTTATACGAAAAATCTGCAACTACAAAACACATCTCTGTTACAAATAGGATCACAATACCTTTGTTTACTGTGATATTTCCATAACAGTATTTTTTGGTAATTAGTCTAATTATTCTTGTAAATATTTTGCAGAAATAGCTCTAAATCAGTTTTAATTAAAAATAATATCTAAAATTCAAATTATTATTATATACCGTTGTTCTGGATATCTTAGACATTAAAGTAAATAATTATTTAGGTGAAGAAATTTCTTTCATTCAAAATTTAGGATATAAAGGGTTATTAATTAATTTTTATAAATTGTTTAAATAAGCGAAAAAAAGTGAACAACTGGAACTCACTGACGAAAATTAACAATGCTTATGTTTATTTAAATTCTTTCTTAGTTTTGAATAAACTACACATCCATTTTGAAGCACAGGGTATAGTAAAGAATCATTAAATAACAATTATTTTAAGATTAATAAAAACCAGAAAAATAATAGGGTAAGTTACAATAAAAAATATATAAATATCACTTTAGTAGTCGTTGTATTTATGCCGTTGACTTGAAGTAGGAATAAAAGAAAACTATCATAATTTTACAAGAAGTGGAAGCGTGAGTTTTGTTGAACTTGGAAAGTCTGGAAATTTTGCCAAAGGCTTTAACATTCTGAGGGGCGGGGGGAGGGGGGGTATTTTTTCAACTTCTAGTTATTCTGAAGAATTTCAATTAGTCCATGTATTTGGAAATAACTACACTTTCGGTGACAGTAAGTGAACTGGCCTGTTATCATGCCGAGGCACGTTTGCTTCACGTAAAATATATGAAATATTGATACCTGATACAAAAAGGAAGTTGTTTTTCCTGATATATTTTTTGGTGCAATTTTTCAGAAATGTTTTATTATTAGAATGTTATAACGAACCTATTATGTAGTGGTGCTTAAAATAAAATTTTAAGACAAATTAAATTCAAGCTCTTGTCCAAATGAAATTATCACCAAGAAATATGTTGCCTTTTCATCCTTTTCTAATTTCCATGAAATCATTGTATTTCTTTTTATCTATATGAAAGTTACAAAATTCACTTGGAAAAGTGTTAAAATAATTACATAATTTACTAGAAATATTACAAAGCATATTTTAATTATTTTTTTAGCAGAAAAAGTGTATAACTGTGTCATTTTATCAATTATTGGGCTTTTATTTACAGTAAACTCTGTTTAACCCTTTATGTACTGAATTGTGAATTCATGAAAATTTTATCTTCTAAAGCATTTTTCGTGAATTTTTTAAACTACATTAGAAGATTTACATAATGATTTAATAAATTTTAGAATGATTTTAGAAGGATTGAAGGATTTAGAAGGATTAATTAAATTTGAATTTATAGGGATTTTTTGCAATATTTATAACCCTACTCAAATCTTTTATTTTAACTATTTTTCTTAGCATTTTGTAGAATTAGGAAATGTACTAATATAATATCCTTACAATAGAAATATAGAAATATTTCCGAATTGAAAAATCCACCCCCCTACCCCTACGCCAAGAAACCTGAAAAGATGCAAAGACAAAAGAAATCATTCTTTTAAAAATATTTTTGTTTTGTATAACCAATAATGTTTTTGGAACAAGATAAGGTAATGTATCTATAACTCATTCTAAACTGCATTACAACTAATCGATGTATTAAATGAATTTTATAACAAGTTATTTTAACGGTACTTATAAGTACCGTCAGTAGATAAAGGGCTAAGGCGAAATCCATCTGAAACCGAAAAAAAGTTTTTCTCCTCAGACAGAGTTCATTGTATTGAAGAGTTTAAATTTTCCGCGTTAGACAAATTTCCGTCTTACACAGAATCCGCCTTAGACAGAATTTATTGTATTGAAACTCGTTCTGTGGTACTTTAAAATATCTCCGTCTCCGCGTCAGACAGATTTCCGTTTTATAGACAGTTTATTGCATCGAATATCGTTCTATGTGGCTGTAAATTTTTTTCGCGTTAGCTAGATTTCCGTCTTACACAGAGTCGTCCTTAGACAGAGATAATTGTATTGAAGATCGTTCTGTGTGACTTTGAAATCTTTACGCGTTAGGTAGATTTCCATCTTACACAGAGTCGCCTTACACAGAGTTTTTTTGTGTTGAAGATCGTTCTGTGTGACTTTGAAATCTTCACGCGTTAGATTTCCATTTTACACAGAGTCCGCTTTACACGGAGTTTATTGTATTTAACATCGTTCTATGTGATTTTAAAATCTTTCCGTTTTAGACAGATTTCTATCCTACGTAGAGTCCTCCATAGACAGAGTTTATTGTATTGAAGATCATTCTGTGAGACTTCGAAATCTTTACGCGTTAGACAAATTTCCATCGTACGTTTAGACATCCGCCTTAGACAGAGTTTATTGTATTTAGAATCGTTATGTTAAACTTTAAATTCTTTCTGCGTTAGACAGATTTCCGTATTACACAGAATCCGCCTTAGATACAGTTTATTGTATTGAAAATCGTTCTATGGGTCTTTAAAATTTTTACGCGTTAGGAAGATTTCCATCTTAGACGTGACATTGAAATCTTTACGCGTTAGAAATTTTCCCATCTTAGACAGAGTTTATTGTATTGAAGATCGTTAAGTAGCACTTTAAAATCTTTCCGCATTAGACAGATTTTCGTGTTATACAGAGTCCACTTTTGACAAAGTTTACAGCATTTATTTTTTTTACTTGATACACTCACCTAATTTCAAAAAAACATATCAGTACTTTCAAATTAAAAAAAAAAATAATATCCAGTGTCCTTTTTTTCTTATATTTTTTTCAAATGAACTTTGTTTTGTTACTTATAATTCCATTCTTACTCATAGATGAAACAAATAATTAAGGAATTTCAGATAGTCCCCCACCCCCCCCAAAAAAAATAAATAAATCATTTAGTCATAAATATAAACATGATATGATTTATATAAGCAGCGTTAGAGCTTGTGAGGGCACAGCATATCCATGTGCAGAATTCTTATGAATTTTTAATATTTTATATACTTTGATCGGCCCTCCAATATTTTTTTTTTTTTTTTGGTCCGTCAATTCATTTTTAACCTTAAACAGACTCTCGCAATAAATTTCTCACAGAAAACACTACAAACAAACTTCGAGTCCAAAAAGCGTGATGAAATTACCAAACCTTGAGACTTTAAAAAACTAAAATCATTGAGAATCAGTTCTTTTTCAATCAACCGTAGACAAGAAAGAAAAAAAGTAAAATCACTCAGGGTTCTTCATTCTCTCATTCATTCATTAAAGGTTCAACATAAAGGTTCACCATAGGCTTTTTAATTCTCCCATGATTTTTCTTTTACTTTGATATAGAGATATGTGTACGTTGTTGAATGATTAATTAAAAAAAAAAAAAGAAAGAAAAAGATTGTCCTATGTAAAGAGTACTTGAATATTATTGGTTGAGATTCGTGACTGGACTGCCCATTAATGCCTTTTACGATCGTGATTTTTCTTACAATTAATTAATATGAAGTTGTTACGTTTCAATTATAAAATATTTCGAAAAATGCCCATATAAGTATTTTGGGCAAATATTTAATGTACAGTAGAGCCCCGATTATCCGCGGTGCGGATTATCCGCGAAGCGATTTTTCTTTTTCTTTCTTAAAAAAAAAAAAAAAAAAAAAAAAAAAAAAAAAAAATCCAAGCCAACAACAAGGAAAATACAATAAGCCCTACTAATAAATATAAACACAATAATTCGTGTATCCGAAAGTAATAGAAGAATATTTCTAGTTTCGGTTGCCACGTTTAAAATACAGTAGAACCCCGCTAATCGGAACTAATTGGGACCGGTGCGTGTTCGGATTACAAAAAATTCGAACCCCGCAGAAAAACTCATGTTAAGGAAAGTACAATTTAGAATAAAGAAAAGGTGTTTCCAAAGCAAGAAGCAAAAACAAGTGACTGATTTTTTTAAAAAGGTTTAACACAACACTTTTTGTACAGTATGTATGGTATTGTTTCTTGTTTACTGTTTTTATTTTAATGCTTTAGACGTAAAGCAAATGTTTCTGCTCTACTGTGCATATATATGTGATTTAAACGTTTATCATGTTTTTTGTACACTAAAACATAATTTTTATGTTGAAATATTTTTTTGTGTGTGTGTGTTTGCACCTCATTTTCAGCTTTTTTCGGATTATCCGCGATTTTTGTTATCCGCGGTGCCCTTGCCACTCAATTCCGCGGATAATCGGGGCTCTACTGTATGTTATTTGCTCAGATACATTTTTAATCAATCAAGCTAACATGCAATTCGTGTGGTTTGCTGTATTGACCTCTCTGTTCATAGGTTACTTGATATTGAAATAATGGCACAGGGGACAGAACTTGCAGAACTTAAATTATTATTTTTTCTTTACGAAAGTAAATCGGCACTGGACTGACAAAATAAATGATCCTATAAACTACTAGTTTATGTAAGTAACGACTATTGTAATTTTTACTACTGCACAAGTAAATTTGCAGTTTACACTTTTTTTTTTTTTTTACCAAAGTAAATTGTTAATGGACTGACAAAATAAATGATTCTATGAACTAGTGCTTCATGCAAGTTACTGTAATTTTTTTTACTTCACAAGTAATTGACATTTTACACAAAATTTAAAATTTTTAAAAAGAAAATTAGCACTGGACTGAAAAATGTATATGTATAGCCTGCAAATAAGGATTCATGTAAGTGACGGCTACTCTATTTTTTAGTTTGCAGAAGTAAATTGGCACTGAATTGACAAAATAAATGCTCCAATAAACTAGTGATTCATGCAAGTGGCGGCTACATATTAAATAACTACACATCAATATATCCAAGGTTCTGAACTTTTAACAGTTTTTATTTATTAATCCCTTCGCGGCGAATGTCCTTTTTAATATTTTATTTCCGGTAATTTTGAATAGAATTTTTTTGTCTAATTTAATCATCGAAGAAATTCTGTGATTAAATAAGGCAAAATTTTCTACTCAAAATTACTGGTAGGAATAATCAAGGGTTCTGAGAACCCTATACGTCATGTATAGGCGAAGATCATCATCAAGGGGTCAATCGGACATCTAATATTTTTTTTCTCAGGAAATCATATTTTTTTCTTCCTAAGCCAATTTTCTAAATAAATTTCTCATTAAAAAGAGCTCTTCATATGAACTTGAGACAAAAAAAAGCGTGATGATATTACTAAACTCTGAGACCTTTTAAAAACATTATGAATCAATCCTTTTTCAGTCAACCATTGACCCCCCCCCCCCCCCCTCTTCACTCTCCTCCTGGTTTTTCATTCTCACACACAACTGTGTTCATTAAAAGTTCATCACAGGCTTTTTACTGCCCCCGGGATTCTTCTTTTCTTTGATAAGGAGATAAGTATACATTGTTGAATGATTAATAAAATAAAGAAAAATGAAAACTCTGTGTAAAAAATGCTCTACGATTATTGGTTTCGACTCGTGACTGGACTACCGATAATGACTTTACTGTCGTGATTTTTTTCTTCATTTAATTAATATAAAATTAGTGACTGTTTAAGACGATCTACGAAACGTTAAATGTTGGGTGTTTCAGTATAAATGTCACGTGCTTAGGACTTAATAAGTTGCGTTTCAGTTATGTAATATTTTGTAAAATGGCCATACGAATTGATTGAGAAAATGTTTAATGTATGTTATTTTTTATGGTATGTAATAACCCTTTACCCAGCCAGTCAAAGGAAGAGGAAGTTTGTGAGATTTTCTTTAGTGACCTTCCCATCCACCTATTACTAGGTATTGAAATAATGACATATTAGTGATTAGAACCTAGATATTTGTTTTATTCTTTATGAAGGTATAATAAATTAACGCTGGAAAATATATTTAATAAGATATGTAGTTCGAGCTGCAAGACTAAAGTTATAGACCACTGATTTAAATTATTCTTAGTGCAATATCTTCCAAACTATTAGGTACTAAAAAGTTGGTAAAATATACTAAAAGGATATCTGGAATAACTGCACTAATATATGTATATAAATATATAGTCAAACTTTTTGTAATTACAAACCATTTTAACAAATGAAAAATAGACCAGAAAAATGGAATCATTTATGATACAATAAAACTGATTTCCCAAAATGCTGTATATTAAAGTGGAATAATTAAAAATGTAATAGTAAAAATTACAAAAGGAATGTACTAAACATAAATAAAAATTGAAAATTATATTGTGAAATTTTCATCAGGGGCAATATTTATCAATTTATACCTGTAAGTAAAACAAACTTGATTTTTGATTGACAATGGCTAGCCAAGCTTTGAAGGCCAATTCTCAAAATGCCCTATCAACTGTATACAGAAGGTAAAAATATAAACTAAACATATGAAACGGAAAGCAAATAAACCATGTAAAGCAATAACTGAAAAATCCTTTTAAAACAGAAAAAATTAGGTTAATATTACTAACTAAAATTTATAAGATTTTGAGTTCCATAACAATCCTCGGTAAATCTTTAACAATGAGTGTTATGTTCACGTGGAAAACATAATACAGTTGCTGTTATCAGTTTAAATTGACAATAACAAATATATATATATATATATCATTGTAATAAAAATAAATAAAATTTATAAAATAATATAAAATAGATTATCATCTAAAATTAAAACTATGTATAAGATATACGAGTACATAAATTTCGGATATAATAAAATCGGTTAGATTCGAACGCTGTACCTTCCGTTTTGAAACTGCAGACTTTATCTAGCTGCACTACAAATGCTTCATTAAAACGTCGCAATATTTATCATTTATACTTTGAACACATTTTTTGGGGGGATTCCTTCGAAAGAATCGGTTGCAATATGGTCGGAAAATTATTTAAAAATGAATAAATACCTAATCCGTCAGCAAATTTGTACGAAAATCCATACAGCTCTTGCGACAGTAGTTTATACCATATTCGCCAAATGGGAATTAGTATTGTTTGGTAGTACACACACACACAAATCATGATTATAATACTTTCCTATCGCCTATGTCTTCTTTACACTATAACTTTCCCTAAAGTAAAAATAGATATTAAAACTTATAGGTACTAAAGCTGCATGATTTAGAGAACTTTGATAAGAAATTCGGATACCTCAAGTAGAAAACTAACAAGTCGAAAATTGTACGTCAAACGTGGCAAATGAGGTGCGTTCGTACTATAACTAGTTTTATAAATATTCATATCTTGGTGCAATAACTGTTGCACTCTTACGCAAAATTGCATGAATACAAAATTTATTACGATTATCTACACTGTTAAGAATTTTGCAGCATTCTGGCAGGTCATTCAACCGTTTTTTGAAAAAACGATTTCATAACCATAATTTAACTATATTCTGACCATAAAATGGCCAATAATATGGTCAGAATAGTGTTAAATTCACGGTTGTGTAACCGTTTTCGGAAAAAACGGTCAAATGACCTGCCAGAATGCTGCAAATTTTTAACAGTGTATATTAAATTTAGTATTACGAAAATAATAGCATTCCATCTAAATAGGACGTAAACACAACGGCAACTCAGAATCATTACCTATCGTGGGATATCATTGAATTAATTACGTATGATAGTATTTAATAGATTGAAGAAAACATTTTTAAGTTTTGATTCGATTTTCATAAAATTTGAAATGATTCGACAAAATTATGCAACGATTATATATATTAAATTTCAAACTATTCGGTTGTCTAGTTTTTGAGCTGTTAGATGCGGACAGACGGACGGACCAGACGAAGACTATAGGTGCTACGTATTTATATAATTAAGAACGCGCCTGAAAATTGGCCCAATATTTATTAAATCAGGTTTTAATATAAAGAAAATATTAATTTTGCATCGTTATGAGAGGTTTACACTAATAAAACTGTAATTAACATTAGTATCTAATTTTTATTCTCAAGTTGTTACGTATTAAAGTAACTTAAATCTAAAGATTTAAAAAAAAAAAAAAAAAAACATGCCAATATTATTGGAATATTATATTTAAAATGAATTTCTTTTAATGTAAATATATTCACGATAATGATATTATATTGTAGATATTTACAATCTAAAATAGATTTAATATTGGGCTGATGCATATGATTGCTTCAGATGATAGTAATGTTTGTCTCGAGTTGTAGCTTAAATGAAAAAGACAGTGGCGTGCAGTCAGTTTTATTAAAAGAATCTATTTTTTATAAATTCTTAACCTTAATATGTTCCATAATCTATTCTTTATTAAAATAATATTGCTAACAAAAATCTGTTACATTTTATGTGTATTATATTTTTTATATAATCGAATACTGGATATATAATCAATGAGTGAATTGTTTATATTTATTATTATTGTTTATATTTCAATCACAATAATGTTATATTTCAGATTTATTTATATTTTAAAGTCAAATGAAGTTAAAACTTCGAATAAATCCAAATGCAAGGTGATCTGAATAACTAACAATTACAAAAAAAATTTTTTTAGAATAATATATTTTTATTTTTTTTTTCGTTAAATTTTCGTAAATTAATTATTTAAATTTTGAAAAATCAACATTTTTTGGCTTACATAAATATTTTCAATTTTGACTTTCTCAAGTTCTATCAGACGTAGTGACTTGCATGATCCTTCATTTTAAAGAGAATTTCATAAAGGTTTGATCTGATATGCAAGTTGACTATGACTTGTTGAAAATAATAATTTTTAGACTTAAAAAAAAAAAAAAAAAAAGATAATGTAAACTTACACTATGTGCAAAACTACTTAAAAGATGACAGAATACTAAAAAGATGTTAAATTATTTCAACTATAAAAAACATAGTCTTCGTCTGAGGAATATAAGAAATACAATTGTTGTTGGCGTCTAATTTTCAAAATTCACGTAGATGGTGACGAAAGGAGTGAAAGTTGAAGTTAATTTTTAGATCCGGAAAACATTAATAAATAAAACATGGATATAGGGAAGTGGAATATTACTCGTTTTATGATTATTTAAGTAAACTGAGCCAAATTCTGGGTATGTTGTAGGATAAAAAGTCATTGCAAACAGTATTTTCTTTAGTAATAATTTCTAATGATTCGAGGATGATTAAATCATGATAATTCTTTGAGGGATATATAATTTTTGAGTCTTCGAAATTAACTTGTATATTCTGCTTCTGGTTAAGTCTTGACAGGGCTGTTGTAGGTCAGTTATGCTTTAAATCTCTCAAATGTTCTTTAATACGGGCTTTATAGGGATTTAAGATTTAAAGTATAACCGATATTTCAAAATTTAAATAATTAATTGAATGAAAATTTAATGAGATAAAAAAGTTATAAAAATATATTCTCTTTTTTTAGTTAAAGTTTATCGACAGAAGTCACTGTCTTTTTTAATGCCTGTACTATACTTATATTCATCTTATACCAATATTTCAGGCATTATTATTGTAGTAGCCATTAGAGTATAGACATTTTTCTTATCTGTTATTACATTAATATATAAAAAAATATAAGAAAAATCATGAGACCTTTTTTTCATTTAAAAATTTCTTTACTTGTTTTTATACATATTAAAATCAATTTCCATAAAATACATTTATTTTACTTTTTCATAAAAACTTTAAGACATCTTTCCTTATTTTATTTAAAAACATATATCACGGCAGGCTTTAAAAATATGTTATATAACAATTAATGCGTTACATAACATATGACTAATGATTATATAACGCATTATAATTAATGAAAACGTTTTTGAGAAAGAAGCCAAAAGGTATTAGACGATGCATTAATTGTTATATAACATATTTTTAAAACCTGCTGTGATATATGTTTTTAAATAAAATAAGGAAAGATGTTTTCATGAAAAAGTAAAAGAAATGTATTTTATGGAAATTGATTTTAATATGTATAGAAACAAGTAAAGAAATTTTTAAATGAAAAAATCTCATGATTTTCTTATATTTTTTTTATATATTAATGTAATAACAGATAAGTAAAATGTCTATACTCTAATGGCTACTGCAATAATAATGCCTGAAATATTGGTATAAGATGAATATAAGTATATTCTCATTTATATCATCAGGGAGAATGATTCCTGATATTTTCATTAAAACCTGAAATGATCAGGTTGAGTCACTGGTTGATTTGGCGTGGAATGACCCAAGTAACTATTTCATATTTAGCTGTCTTTGTTGATAGTCTTGAAGAAAAATGAAACATTTGTTGTCGAAAAACTATCGATCAAATATCTTTTTTAAAAGTTTTTGAATTTTTTTATTACATTTTCCAAGGCTATTTTTATACCTGTAACGGAATTCAGTCAATGACTAAGCATAAATCAATAGTTCTATTAAATTTTAATTTGATTGTTACTTGTAGTAACGCTTCAAAATGCACAATTCAATGAAACACTAAATCACTTTTGTATTATTAAACATTGAGTCACAACAACAACAGAAAGAAAAAACTGAAGGAAACAATTGTAATTTTTTTCGAGTTAAACAGTGTTTTTATTTAATTTTTATTTTATTCATTAAAAATTTGACCTTAAAGGTTCATTTACAAATGATTTACTAAAAACTGCAGCTAGAAATTGCAGCAGAAAAGTAAAATAAAAAAAATAACTGAAAGTCTAAAAAAAATTTTTTTTTCAAAAAAGTAACATCGTCTCTTATGTTTAATTTCTTTTACAATTTATTACCTTGAATTCATTTTTACCAGCTAAATATTAAATTGCAGGTGCAATTTAATGTGAATTATCCAGATTTCAATGAAGTGTGAAATTAACTTTGAATTCGAAATTTAGATCACCTACCAAGGTTTTTGATTTCTAACTATCAATGCTCCACTGAGCACAAAAATATTTAAATTAATTCAAATGAAATGTTGAAACAAAAAAGTAAACCAACCACTACTATTCTGGACATCAATTATAAAGTAAGATTTCAAAGTAAATATTAAACTATTATTTTAAGTCCAAATATAAGATATACTACTTGACATTACATGTTAATTTCAGCTTCTAAAAATCATCTCTGTGAAATGTAAAGTAATTGTCCCTGCAATCATTGTAAATCAAGATTTCAAAGTAAATGTTAAACTACTACTTTAAAGTCCAAATATAAGATACTACTTGACATTATTATGACATTATGTGACATTATAACATGTTAATTTCAGCTTCTGAAAATCATCCCGGTGAAATGTAAAGTAATTGTCTCTACTACGACGGAAATCATTATAAATCAAGATTTCAAAGTAAATGTTAAACTATTATTTAAAAGTCCAAATATAAGGTAATACTTGACATTACATTTTAATTTCAGCTTCTGAAATTCATCTCTGTGAAATGACTACTACGTCGGAAATCCCTATAAATTAAGATTTCAAAATAAATAAGTCCAAATGTACGGTACTACTTGACATTACATATTAGTTTCAGCTGATGAAAATCTTCACTGTGAAATGTAAATTTAATGCCTCTACAACGACGCAAATCATTATAAATTAAGATTTCAAAATAAATATTAAACTATTTTTTAAATCCCAAATATAAGATTCTACTTGATCTTATAATTATGTAATTATAAGATCTTAATGATTACATGATTAATTAGAGCATTAGAAGTAATAATCTTACATGTATTTTTTTTTTACTTTTTTTAATCTTTGCTGCACATAATACTGGAAAATGCTGTTGTGTGTTTTTTTTTTCTTTCCATTGGAATTTTCACAGGCTGGCAGGTATGGTTTTTTGTAGTGTTCATTACACATTACACATATTACATTACGCATTAATTAAACCTCTGACAGTCATCTCTGTGAAATATGCTTTACTACGACGGGAATCCTTACGAATCATCAAGATTTCAAAGTAAATATTAAACTATTATTTTAAAGCCCAAATATAAGATTCTAACTTGACATTACACATTAATTTAAGCTTCTGAAAATCACCTCTGTGAAATGACTACTATGACGGAAATCACTACAAATTAAGATTTCAAAATAAATATTAAACAACTATTTTAAAGTCCAAATGTACGATATTACTTGACATTACATATTAGTTTCAGCTTTTGAAAATCTTCACCGTGAAATGCAAAATTAATGCCTCTACTACGGCGAAAAGCATTATAAATTAAGATTTCAAAATAAGTATTAAACCCTTTTTTTTAAGTCCAAATATAAGATACTACTTGACATTACACATTAATTTCACTTTCGGAAAATCATCTCTTTGAAATGTACTCTACTACGACGGAAATCATTATGAATCATTAAGATTTTAAAGCCTAAATATATGATATTACTTGACATTACATAACAGTTTCAGCTTTTGAAATTTTCTCTGTGAAATGTAAAGTTGTTGCCTCTACTACGAAGAAAATAGTTATATAAATTAAGATTATATTTATCAAATACATCTTGGAAAAAATGTCCCTTAATCAGTCATCAATCGTAAAACTCAATATCGGATACTAATTTTTACTTTTACTACCCGAGAGAGACTGCTCAGACTAGGAAGTGAGTCTGTAGAGCATAGATTGTCCCTCCCGGTCCCCTTTATTGAGGTCTTAAAAAAAAAAAATTGGATACCAATACTTTGGATATAATCAGTGGCGCCAACTTATATGGCCCCATGGGGCGCGAGCCCATCCAATAATTTGATGTATTCGCCTACCCATTTTCAATTGATTTATTACATTATTTATTTATTTTATCATTGAAATGAAATTTAGTTTTATTGACGTTCTCAAAATAATTTTGTTTGAAAATCAGTAAGGACATCAGTTAGACTAACAAAAGCACTGAAAGTTCCATCAGCGGATGTATAGCTAAATTTCTCTGAAAAACAAATTTCCTTGATATTTTGCCATCTATTTTAATGTCGAATTGATAAAGCACTTTAGTGACTAAAATGTATGTTTTTCTTGATATTTAGCTTTTTGCAACTTCAATAGTTCGTAATTTTTATGTTATTTATAATAAATATTAATGTACTTGTATAATGTATTTATAAGGAAGAACTTATAAGAATATGATTTAATAAAATTTATTAAATTATAATAATTTTATATTTTGCTTAGAACAACATAATGTAAGTTCAAATTATCATCTTTAATCATTCCCCCCCCCCCCAACCTTTCTCTCCAAAGGATAAAAATTGTAATATTTTACTCAAAAGTTTTGAGCCCATCCAATATTTTTCAAAAGTTGGCGCTACTGGATATAATGGATACTTTGGATTTATACAGGGTGTCCGGGATATAAGTATCCAAAAGTTATGGCTTATTATTACGGAATTACCCATTCGAATGTAATAGACTTCACCTCCGTGGATTGGAAACCCCTCCGAGATTTTAAAACATTGAACAAAACAAAAAACGGAAACTGTGGATGAATGGAAAAAGAGTATCATAGAAGCAATTTGTCTAATAACACCTGATATGCTACGAAACATTTGGAGAGAACTGAATTACCGTTTTAGACGTTTGTCGTGATACCAAATGTGCACACATTGAAGTCTATTGATATTAAAACTTTGTGAGATGCTATTTTTATTTAAGGCTCCTGCTCCTGTCCCTGCCGAAGAAGACACTCGCGAGCTAATGCTAATCCTATGGGGAGGGATTTTTCTAATATCGCGTTTGCATTTCGACATTTTTAAGTAATTTTTTTTTTTTTTTTTTTTTTTGTATTGGATAGCCGAGGTCCGTCTCTACATCGCACCTTTTTTTTACTTTTTCGATTTTGGTCGCAGATATTTTTTATAAAGATACTTTCACTTTCAAAACCGGTTCTGAAACTGAAAGTGTCATTCTAAAAAATATCGGCAACCAAAATCGAAAAAGGAAAAAAGGTGCGAAGTAGAGACGGATCTTGGCTGTCCAGTGCAAAAAAAAAATTATTTAAAAATGTCGAAATACAAACGAGATATTAGAAAAATCCCTCCCCATAGGATTAGCATTAGCTCGTGACTCGTGGGTACCTTCGCTGGCAGGAACAGGAACCTTAAGAGCCTACACTAGTCACTCGAAAAGACCCGGATGATAATGTTAATCCTATGGGGAAGTTATTTTCAAATATATTGCGTGAATTTTAATATTTTCGAATGATTGTTTTTGCATAAGATAGCTGAGGACGATCTACAACCGGGCTAGTTTTTACTTTTTTGATTTTGGTTTCATATTTTTTTTTTTTTTAAACTTACGTTTACTTTCGGAACCGGTTTGAACCGGTTCTTAAATTGAAACAATCCTAATATAAAAAAAACTATAACAAAAATCGGAAAAGTAAAAACTAGCCCGGTTGTAGATCGTCCTCAGTTATCCTATGCCAAAAAAAAAATAAAATAAAATAAAATAAAATCATTTTAAAATATCAAAATTCAAGCGAGATATTTAAAAATAACTTCCCCATAGGATTAACATTATCATCCGGGTCTTTTTGAGTGACTAGTGTGGGCTCTTAAAAGGGGGTCCGAGACACATTTTCAAATAATTTTTATTTATTGCATTAAAATTTCGAAATCTTTTGTGGTGGTTAACTATATTATTTGTAAACAAAATCACATGATAAAACTTCTCATAATGTTTAAAAAATTTTTTTTAATTTAAATTTTATTAAAAAGTTGGGTAGTTTAAAATCGTTATAACTTGACATATTATTTGTAGAATTTCAATTTTTTTGCATTTAAATAAACAGAAATATATAAGTTTTAATTTAGATTCAGCATTTTAAAAAATATTAGTTTAAATAAAAATTAAAAATATTTAAAATAAAAATTTAAAAAAAAATGACGTAACTTTAAAAAAAAATCATATTTTCAAAAGTAAATATTTTTTTCAAATTTGCTAAATCAAAATTAAAGTAAAACAATTGAAAAATACATGTTCCAAATTTGAACCATTTATCTTTAACGGTTCTTGACTTATAACAATTTAAATATGAGAAATGGTGAAAAAACCCATCAAGAAGAAAAACGCATTTTTGCAAAAAGTCTTTTTCATGACAATCATTGCTTGAAAGCTAGACTTTGAAAACAAACAAAAACTTAAAAATGAATATTTCCTGTTCCAAATATGATAGAAACATGATTTAAACTTCATTTTAAGCAGAAAGAAACAGAGAAAATTTTAATGTAATAAAACTTTTTAAGAAAATTTTAAGATTTTTGTGTCCCGGACCCCCTTAAATAGTTTTTTAAAAAATCTAATGGGTAGTTCCATAAAAATAAGCCATAACTTTTGGATACACTGAAAAACATGGGTACTCAAAATCGAGTAAAAAGTACTCAATTTTAAATACGTCCGTCACATACTCAAAATAGCTCCGATCCAAATGTACTTAAAATTGAGAAACACGTGTACTCATTTTTGATTCCATGGTTGTGTTCAAATATGAATAGCTATGTACTGCCCTCCTGAACCTGCAAATTAACGTAAAAATGTACTGACATTTATTTACCGTTAAAAGTTATTAACAAGAAGCTTTTAATTGATTATTTATTAAGAAAAATAGCAATATTATTAACAAGATACCCAAATCGAATATTTTTATGGCAAGAGCATTATTTGCAAGCACTTTTAAATTATTTTAAAATACTGTGCATAATTTAACATTCACATCAACAAACATCTTTTATTCCGCCATAAATGAAATAAACCATTACACGGTACACAATTATCGTTTTGTTTGGGTTTCATAACATGTGATGTTTCAAAATCGAGAAAGCATATGTTCATTTTTTATCCAAACGTACTCAATTCGATATGAGTACATCGATATATTCATTTTTGAGTACTCCTTTTTTTCAGTGTACTTTTAGCCCGGACACCCTGTATATATATTATACTTTCTATCTGGCTATTGGATACTAATACTTTACTTTTTTTTTAATTTGCATTTCAGATTATTTTTAAGGATGCTTTTTGCACGTTAGTTTATTAATTTTTGTTATTACATGTAGTATTAAATTTTGCTGTACCTCGACTAATAAACAGCATAAAACGAGCAAAAAGTAAAAATAAATAAACAAAATAAATAAATAAATCTTGCATCATGAAAAATACATACTTTTGTTGCCCCGTCCTGTGGTTGCGGGGACGAATTTTGGTATAGATTAAAAGCGGGACGTTTCGAACACATCGGGACGCATAGCAACATTGTCTGTGATACATATTCAAGTGTGAGTCTTTCTAATATATCAAAATAAGCAAATAATAAAGCATCCAATTACGTTTATAATAAATATGATATAGATATTTCAATGAAAAGTAAAAAAAAAAAAGCAATTTAACAAATTACAACGACCATTTGGAAAATGATTTTTTCGAAGACTAAAATTTAAGACATAAAAAATCGCACGGTGATGATCATACATTACGTACGCCATGAATTAAACATTAATACTGTTATTACACGTAAAAATTGCAAGCGACAAAAATCGCCTGCGACCCGTCAGATTTCTTAAAACTTACGTATTTTTCACCTGAAACTTACGTATTATCCAAGCATTTCATTGGCTGTTCGGGAAAAAGCTTTTCCATCGTCCAAGAAATCTGAAGACCAATTTTAAATGAAATTTCATTCTTAAACTTCTAAATATCCCACACTATTACTTTTTACACCGTCGTATAGAGAGAAAAAATGTACTTTTAAATGTAATTTGCTTGAAAGCTGTATCTGAATTTGTTTCTGAGTTATTAATTTTTTTTTTTGTTTTTGTAGTTTTTATTACATTTTTGTCATAGTGGCAACATAAGTAATCCATCTCTGTTGAAAGTAAAAGGAAATACAGATTACTGTATAGACCAATCAGAACACGAATAAAATGCGGATTAAACCAATAAAAAGCTTCAGATATGCTTTTGATTTCCTACCCTGACGAGGACAATAACCATTTTTCCAAATGGTTAAAAAAAAAAGACATTTTCATAATATGTATATAATACTTTTTTTTATATATCTGAAATTATTTAACGCGGTACAATATTATATTTTATTTTAACACTGAATATATAATTGAGTGAATTGTTTAAATTTTTTATTGTTGTTTTTATTTCCATCACAATAATGTTATTTCAGATTATTTTTTAAACGTCAAAGGCAAAGTTAAAATTCCCAATAAATCCAAATGCAAGGTTATCAGAATGACTAACAGCTATAAAAAATATTTTTAGAATAACTATTTCGTTTTTAGATGTTTTTATAGTTAGTATTAAAAGGAAAAAATACAACAATTGTTGTCAAAACCTATCGATCAAATATCGCTTTAAAAAGTTTCGACTTTATTATTATTATTATATTTTTCAAGGTTATTCCAATAGCTATAATCTACTTTTGTTAATGACTAAGCATAGTTCAATAGTATACTAAATTTTAATTTGCTTGTTACTTGTAGTAATGCTTCAAAACGCACAATTCAATGAAATGTGAAATTACTTTTATATAAATAAATATTGAGTCACAACAATAACAACAGCAACAAAAAACTGAAAGAAACAGTTGTATTTTTTTTCGGTTAAACAAGCTTTTTATTTTAAATTGATTTTAAAATTGATTAAAAATTTGAACTGAAACGGCCACTTACAAATGACTTACTAAACTGCAGGTAGGAATTGTAGCAGAAAAGTAAAAAGATAACTGAATATTTAAAAAAAAAAAAAAAAAAAAAAAAAAAAAAAAAAATCAAAAGAGTAAAATTGCCTCTATTTATCGCCGCACATCGGAAGCTGAATTCAGGTAGTGGGGGGCGGACACCCCCCCCTCGGAGGATTTGAAATTTTATGTTTTCGTTTGTCAAAAAGTGCAATCACCCTCCCGAAACTTTATAATGTACTCCCCCGGAGTCCAGAAATCCCTCCCGGTGAAAAGTGTCTGAATTCAACACTATAAAGCAACATTATCTACAGTACACATTCAAGTGTAAGTCTATCTACTATCACAAAATAAGTAAATAATAAAGCATCCGATTACGTTTATAATAAATATGACATTGATGTTTTAACTAAATGAAAAAAACAGGAAAAAGCACATTTTCCTGATTTGTATATAACACGTTTTAATTTTTTTCTATCTGAAATTATTTAAGGAGGTCCCCCCCCCCCCCCCCCAAAAAAAAAAAAAAAAAAAAAAAAAAAAAAGTTTGCTCTTTTAACTATCCAAAACTTTCTGACATATTTTCAGACTAGAATCCTGCGTGGCGCAAATTCAATTTTAAGTCAACCCGCAATCCGACCCGACCCCGCAAAAATAATTTCTGCAACCCGTAACCCAACCCGAACTGGAGGTATTTCAACCCGCAATGTAAGGAAAGCAAATCATGTTTTAATACCATTATAAAAAATAATCTACAAATGTATCTTTAATAGAGGTTTGCAACGACCCGGCCCACGGACCGCGCCGGGGCGGCAAAATTTCAAACGGGCCAGGCCGTAGAATTAGGACAGGTCTTTCAACGGGCCGACCCGGCAAAAAAATTGAACCGCCCTGCCAGGCCGAGCCGATAACAATAATTAAGCGGGTCTACAGGCCCGATCCGATATCAATATTTAGACGAAGCTGATAAAATTATAAACGGGCCGTGCCGGGCTAGTCCGAACTTTTAAGTTTTATACGGGACGGAGCGGGACGATCCCGGGCCCAAAACCGGAACTCGCAACAAAAATATCTAGAACCGAGTGCGGGTAACCCGACCCGATGCAGGACTCTAAACGATATAAAACTAAAAATCAAATCTTTAAATATGCCTTAAAATTAGTTGCGATTTCAAAAGTTCCGCATATAACGATACACCTCGTTTTACACAATTGACCATCTGCCTTTATAGTCCAGGCATTAGGTGCTCAAAAAGGACAAATAGGGGAAAGTTTTGGTGTAGTTTTGATATTTGGTGCCTTTATGTTTTGTGGGTCGCTGAACACGAATCTGAAGTTTGCCAACAAAATTTATCCCGGGAAACATGTTTTTTTGGCAAAAAAGAGGAAAAAAACGGGATTTTCTTTGTTTTTTTCCAAATAACTTCAAAATTATACATTTTACGTAAAAGTCCTCAGTACATAAATTAAAGAAGATAAAATTTCCTACATTTTATGTATTAAAAGTTTTTTTCTCTGATCTATGGTTTAGCCGTGACAACGCCACAAAAATGGGAGTGAAAATCAAAAAATTCGGAGAAAACGGAATTACGCCGCTGTACGTAGATTTAACATGAAAACTGACCATTTTACACAAGCATTGACTATAAATTATACTGAAGATTATATGAATGACTACATTTTACAATGAAGTGGCTGATAATAAATAGGACGACTCATTATGAATCATTATTTAATTATAAATAAACATGTACATTAGTAAGTACATTTATTTAAAAAACAAAAAAATATTATTTCCGCTTTCTTTTACTTGAGGGTCCCTGCTTTTCACCGACATCTACAGCATAGAAAATAGACGTATAGAATTAGTGGTTGTTTTTATTACTACCAACAGTACAAAATAAATGTTTTTTTAATAAAAAATATTTGATACCTTCTGGCATGACTTTTTCTTGACATTTTAGTTCAAGTACCATTTTTTTTTTAAATCAAAGACAGCAGAATTTAAGTTAGCCACATAAATAAACTTTTGCACCATTATGCAACGGCAACAAGAATTAATGTGAATTTGGTTCAAAATATTTTGTTTATAGAGAAAAATTACAATGAAGAGCACATGAAGTTTTGCAAGAGCGAAATGTTTAAATTTATGACCAAATTTGGACAAAAATTGCCAGTTGTATGTAGATATATCGGGACAAAATCATTTAAAATATATTACTTGGCTGCAAATTCTGAGTGGTTACAAAATTGATCCAGACAAGTTCTCCAAATTCAGATTTGATACAATGCAAAACATAATGTAGACATTTTCTCATGCTATATTAATCATGATATCTTATGATTCCCTATCTTTACATAAGGTTCCTGTTAGGTTTCCTGTAAGGTTTGTGCAGAAATAAACATGAATATACAACAGAATATGCAACACATCAATTTTCATTAATGCTGTCGAATGTTTGTCTCGTACCTTAAATTTTAGAAAAAGAAATTTCAGAATCTGTTATAATAATACAAAAATAGTTTTATCATTTTAGCTTCCATACCGTTAAGAAAGTATCATTAAAATTATCAAGAAGAACGTAAAATCATGCGCCAATCAGATTATGGAACATTTTTGAAAGCATTCGGGCTACTATAATAAAACTTCATAGTTTAATAACGTGAAAAACGGTGTCTAAGTAATAATTTGTGAAACATATAACACGTTTGAAAACAAAATTTCAACCAAAATCGAAAAAATAGCTGAAAATTTTGTAGATCCCTGTATATGAAATATAGATTTATCATATAATTCACAACATGCTAAAATTTAGAACTGTTAGTGAATGCATAGCACAGTTGAAAATTCCTCGTTAGCAATTTCCGGCAATAAGCGGGTATATAGATGTCTTATGCAGCCCTATATATGATTTATGGAATTTATATACGCTAAATAGTATGCAATTTTTAAAATTTAAAAAGTGTTCCACAACTGAAAATGCACTTCCATCAATTATTGTTCATACAGAGAAAAATATAACTGATTTATTATGTGTGCCCCTGTATATGAAAGATCAATGGCACATCATATTCAATAGTAAGCATCTTATAGAGCACCTTGGAGATATATATCAATTTAAATACTTTTGAAAAGGTGTAACATGAACAAAATACACCACAAACAATTTTTCTCCATAGGCCGTAATGTAACATAATTCTTTTTAGTATGCCTGTAAATGATCGATAAATACTACCCATACCATATTCTATAAGAAATCATCTTGTAGTGCACTTCATAGAAATGTATATAAATTTCAAAGTGTTTGAAATTATGAAACATTATTGAAAAAAAAAAAAAAAAACACAAACGATTTTCCCCCATAGGCCGTAATATAATGAAATACTTTTGAATAACCCTGTAACGAAATTATGTCTGCTACATGCAACATTTTACAATACCTAACATTCAATAGTGAATATCAATAACATTTTTCAATTTCATGGCGGTGCGACTATATTGACGCCAAAAATATTTTTTTTATTTTCACATCCATTTTTGCGGCGTTGTCACAGCTAAACTATTGATCAGAGAAAAAAACTTTTAGTACGTAAACTGTAGGAAATTTTATCGTCTTTAATTTATGTACTGAAAACTTTTCCGTAAAATGCATAATTTTGAAGTTATTTTGAAAAAACAAAGAAAATCCCGTTTTTTTCCAGTTTTTTGCCAAAAAAACATGTTTCCCAGGATAAATTTTGTTGGCAAACTTCAGATTCATATTCAGCGACCCAAAAAACATAAAGGCACCAAATATCAAAACTACACCAAACTTTCCCCTATTTTCTACCAAATGACTGGACTATTAGTTTATCAGCAGTTATTTTGAAAATTTTCCCGTCTAACATAGTGTATCGTCACAATTAAATTATTCATTTGATACATTAGACAGGAAGGACCATTTAGCGTTTTGCTGCGTGTTGTATTTTTAAAATACGATAAAAATATAATGCAGTTTGTTATTTCGAAGACTGGTGACAGGATGAATAAAAACAAAACAGACAGGCACACATTTTGCTTTTGTGAAACTTTGATTTGCGGTTTATAAAGGCTTTTAACTTGAAAAAAATGTTTTCTACATTCTTTTAAAAAATCAGGTCAACCCGAACCCGACCCGCAAGAGTAAAAAAGCCAACCCAAACCCGAAACAATAAAATCCAACCCGACCCGCAACAAAAAAAAAATGCATACATGACTAAAATTTGAAGATGCTTTCCACGTGCTCATTAAAAGATGTGAGTGCAATTTATAAAGCAAGCAATGCATACATGATTAAAATTTGAAGATGCTTTCCACGTGCTCATTAAAAGTAGCAGACTCAACAGTAACAGAAAACTTTATAATTTGAAACCGCAGAAATGTTTCGAATACTGTTTGAGAATGTCCTAGTATAACAGATGATCATTTACAAAAATCATTATAAAAGGTAAATCGAGATATGTATACCTAACACATTTTTTAATTAGATGGAATTAGCATAATTAGAAAATCATTCTGTGTCGTTGATAAATTAATTACATTTTATTTTATATGAAGACAAAAAGTTTTGGTCGGTGGCACAGAGAGCCAACTTAGGTCACATAAATAATTAATTAATAATTATGTATGTTTAATAAACACGCATAATTAATTAATAATTATGTATATTTATGTGTGTGTTAATTACTTAAAAAAATTTTTGGACATTTTCGTTTTCGGCCAAAAATAGAAAGATTACGAAATTCGGTTTTAATTTTGGTCTTAGAAACTTGTTTCGGTTGATATCATAACCCACTTCTCCTAATCTGCTAGTAAACTTTAAAGTATAACAACATATATTGAAGAACTTAATGGAAATAACAAGTTATAAATGAAATCATAATCGACCTGTATCACTATCTTTCACTGATACTCAATTGAGATCAACAGACTGCTCCAGGAAAAACAGTGACATTCTCCTCTATTAGTTGCTATAATTACTAGTTATTAAATACCGATTAACCATCCAACATATATCATAGCTAAGAAAAATTACGTTTAGTGTTTAGTTTATTCTGACAGTTGCGGTGAAATGGTGGTTGCAAATCAGTTTAAGTAAATCGTAAAACCAGAATGAAAAAAAAACTGCCTTAATTTGCTTGCGCGTTAATGCGTTTTTTATAGGATAACATGTAAAAAGTAAAGTAAATTATATGCACAACTACGATGATAATATGAGATTTTAATATAAAAAAATTTAAGGCGAGATAATTCAAATACACTAGCATTTAGCAAATAAACAATGTTTCTGATTTTGTATAACATATTTAAACAGTCATCAAAAGAAAGTCAATCAAAAAGGCAGTAAATACAAATCTTAGTTTAAATTAAAACAATCAGAAAAAAGAAAAATAATATACCCTATATGGGAACACAAAAAAGTTTTTGTACAGTGGGATGAAGAAAATCCTTAATGCACCATTTTTATTTGCTATTTGTTTATCGTACTTCATTTCTAAAAACTGCATAACCCTTTGAGAGGCAAGTGATTGTTTCTGTAATGCTGAATTTACACCGGAATTTTCGAAGAATTTTATTTCAAAATAATCAAAAGCAATTTTACAAAGTTTTTCCATGAAAGTGTTAAAAGTAAAATTTATTGAAAAGTTTCTGGTAAATCCTTGATTAAAATTAGGGGGGGGGGGATAACATATCCCACCGCCTCTCAAAAATCCGTTCCTACCAAGAAGACTTCACGCTCACAGAGAAGTTTTTACGGTGGAGTGGAGAAAATCCTTAAAACGATTGATGTACCTTTTTTTATTTTCTATCTCTATATGGTATTTAATTTTTTAAAAATACTTAACCTGCTCCCATAAAAAAAATAAAGTAAGTAAAAAAAAAACTCTTAAAAACCTTTAATACATCATTTCTTATTAAAAATCTATTCATTATCTTTAGTTTCATTTCCAAAGACTAAAATTAAAAAACAAAAGTTAATTTAAATTTACTCCGCATGAAGTATTTGGTCCGTATCTCCGTATATATATGTAAATAAGTATTTTATTATTATTATTTATTTATTTTTAAGCAATTATACCTGCAATGAATTGCTCAACACATTAAAAATGAAAATCCTATTCCAATAAAAATCTTTCAGCGGAAGCCTGTTAAAGCTAATTCACCTCGACTTTAATTCCCCAACATTATCGTACTTCAGAAGATCTCGTTTTATATCACTTAACGGCGACCTAAAAATAAAGATTCCTTGAACTTCTCCTTCCTTTTATCGCCCACCCCCCATTAAAGAGGATGTAAAAAAGAAATTAAAAAATCCTTAACCCTCTCCCACCAAGAAGTCTTCTCGCACACAAGGAAGTTTTTGTACGGTGGAGTGGAGAAAATCCTTACATGGCCACCGATCTCGCCCGGAATGATTTTTATCTTCTTTTATTCGCTTTTTTTTCCCGAGTATATCCAGGATGTGTGATTCATCTTTCGACACGACTCCCCCCATTTAACTTCTTATACTCCTAGTAACACGTCCCTTGTATTTTGATTAGAGGGTAGAGGTAATACCTCAATGTTAAAGATGTTAAAAGACTTTGAAGTGGAAAACTGCCTTACTCGATGCCGTCTGGGCTGAATTAAGTTATTTGGAGAGATGGAGTTTCTTAGAAATGTGCATAACTTAAGTGTCGTATATCAAAGGCATGTTGAGAGATTAATGCTAAATTTATACTTATAGTCTCTTTCTATCGTAAGGAGTGCCTTGGATAAAGAAAGATATGACCACTAAGAAAAAGAATATCGCCTGAATTTTGAAAAATCAATGAGATTGAATCGTCCTTAAGGCGATTCTCAAATCCACTTTTCAGCGACACGAAACTCTCTGACACATTTTTAAACGTAAAGGCATAAAATTGGCAGGCCTGACTGTTGAAGCGATTTTGAATTGACGTAAGTTTTCCAATTGTTTTTAATTATATATAAATAAATTATTTATCCAGTTATAGTCGCGTGACGACCGGTTTTTCTCCTTTCTCTGGTGTCACATATACAGAAATTCGGTTCTTAATCAAGTGACTTGGAGCTCTTAGAAATGTGCATAACTTAAGTGTTATATATCAAAGGCATGTTGAGAGATTAATGCTAAATTTACACGTTTAGTCTCTTTCTATCGTAAGGAGTACCTTAGATAAAGAAAGATATAACCGGTAAAAAAAAAAAAAAAACGTAAAAAATTAAGGAGATTGAATCGTCCTTGAGTCGATTCTTAAATCCCCTGTTCAACAACGCGAAATTTTCCGATACATTTTCTGATTCATTTTTAAACGTAAAGGCATAAAATTGCAGGCCTGACTGTTGAAACAATTTTGAATCGACATAAGTTTTCCTTTTTTTTTTTTTTTTTTATAAATAAATTATTTATCGAGTTATAAGCAGTAATGGTACAGCGACGACCGGTTTTTCTCCGGTGTCACATACAGAAATTCGGTTCAAAACACCAAATTTGTCAGTATTTTCTGAAAGATCTTCTGCCTCTACAAATAATAATAATAATAATAATAATAATAATAATAATAATAATAATAATAATAAACGTCTTTCTATTACATAGTTTTTGAATAAAAACATCTGCCAATTACATGCGTTTCCGAACAAAAATGAATTAAAAAATGTATCTGAAAGTAACCCGTTTGGATTTGAGAATTGCCTAAAAAATTTTTCTTCTCATATATTCTGGTAGAAATTTGGTGATTTAGAAAAATTTTGTGAATAGTAACAAAGAAATCAAAGGTAAAGAGAATAAATTATCTTTGAATGAACGTTCTCATCACATATCTAGTACATGATTATTTAAATAAAATATCATAAAAACTGGCGCAAAATAATGCGTTAAAGTTTAAAAAACATCAAAAAAGATATAAAAACAGTATAAGCATTTATATGCTTTACCAGACGAAAAGCAGTAACTATTTCAACTGGTCTTTCTTTTACAATACAACAAAAGAAAGAGGAAATTCAAATTACTTGTCAACGGAGTCCACTGGTGACCTCTGATTTCTAGACATCCTAAAAGAGTAATAAAACTTGAAAGGAGCGTCTCACCACATTAAAGGTACCGCCCATCAAAAACCAAGTGTGCTTTAAACTTATAGGTTCAAACAGACTATTTTCTTCACGTCGGAACTTCCATGTGGTAACCCTTTCATGTTTTATAAATTCCGTAGGATATGTCTAAAGGTCAGAGGTCACCAGTGCACGTCGTTGACAAGTTCATATCCGCCTTCTTCTTGTGTTGATAACCACATAACGATAGGAAAAGAAAGGCCAGTTGAAAGTTTTATGACTTTTCTTCGGGTAAAGCAAATAAACGGATTTAAGGCTGCGTTCAGACCACATTTCCACATTGTCTATCTTCCTTTTCCACAGAAAGATTGACTTTGTTTTCCAAAGGTTTTGTGGCCATCAAGAAAAGAAAGAAGAGTTGAAAAAAGAAAGGGAAGGTGATAAATACGCCAAAGAATCTCCTGCGCCAAATGCTACTCTCTTGCAGTGCAACAGAAAACTCACAACAACAAAAAAAAAAAACTGAAAAACGAACTGCTGTAGCACAGAATGCGGTCTGATCGTACCTTAACACGTTCCTTGTATTTTGCTTTATACTTCAGTATTGTAGATGTTAAAGGACTTTGAAGTGGAAAACTGTATTATTCAATGCCAACTGGGCTGTATTAAGTTATTTGGTGAGATGGAGTTTCTTAGAAATGTGCATAACTTAAGAGTCATATAAAAAACATGCTCAGAGATTATTGTTAAACTTACACTTTTAATCTCTTTCTGTAAGAAGAAGTGGCTTAGACTGTGGTGACTTAGATAAAGAAAGATGTGACCAGTAAGAAAAAAAATCGCGTGAAATTTAAAAAATCAATGTGATTGAATCGCCCTTAAAAATTTTTCTTCTCATACATTCTGGTAGCAAACTGGTGATTTAGATAAAGGCATTTCGAAAAGTCGTGAATAGTAATAAAGAAATCAATGGCAAAAATTTTTAAATAAAGAAATTCTTTGAATGAAAATTCTGCTCACATACCTATTACACAATTGTACATACATTGTACATTATAGGTATTTAAATAATGGACACATTTCTATTTGTGCGGGCCTTATATATATAGAAAATATGTTACGCCAGTTGCGATGCGGCTCGGAAACACGTTATAAGTTGTAAAAAGCTGATTTATTATACGTTCTAAAAAGAAAATAATTTTTATTTTCTACGTTATACTTTTTCAGGCAACAGCTATGTTAAAACAACTCAACTCTACTAAGCGATGAAAGTGAAAAAGAAAACACAATATCTTCAATACTCCTAGCTTCAGTATCTACTCACGTGAATCGCTTAACTACAGAGCGTGTCTTTCTGGTAAATAAGACAAGAAATGGGAGGCCACACTCTATCTATTCCTCCCAAGTCTTCATGTTCTAAGAGTTTGTGTTTAAATCAGTTATTAAATTCTTGTAATATAAAATTGAGGCTGTCTATATAATTTATTAATTGTTCTAAAACAAACTACTTTCTTCATCTGTGCTAAATATTTCTAGAAACTGCTTTTCTAAACCAATTCAAGCCTAATAATCAACTAAAGTTTAAAAGAAAAGAGGAAAAAAAAAGGAGAAGATGAAGATGAAGATGCACCCCCAAAGTCTTCAATAATAATTCACATGAACGCCTTAGTTATACAGTGTGCGTTTCAGAATAAAATACAAGGGATGAATGGATAAAATTAAGGTGAAAAAATAAAGCAATAACGATGTTCCAATTACAACTCCCTTGCTATAAATAAAAATCGTATTTAAATACGTTAATAAACACGTAAATAATAGGACTTCCTCACCATGGCAACCTAGAATCATTATATATCATGGGATATCATTGAATTCATTACGAATGATAGGATTTAACAGAATTATGAAAAGATTTATTAATATCTTTTTAAGTTTTGATTCGATTTTCATAAAATTTGAAATGACTCGACAAAATTCTGAAACGATTCTATATATTAAGTTTTAAACCATTCGGTTGGTTAATAATGTCACTTTATCAATGTGTTTATATACTTAAGTAATGGACATTGATATTCATAAAAAATCTTTTACGCCAGAGATGATGCAGTCCACAAACACGTACACAAAACCTGATCTATTAAAACATATTTTTTCCAGTAACAGCTATCCTAAAACAACTCAACTTTACTAATCAGTGAAAGTAAAAAAGAAAATACAATATCTTCAATACTTTTAGCTTCGCTTCAATACCTACTCACGTGAATCGCTTTTAACTGGACAGCGTTGTCTTTCTGGGAAATAAGACAAGAGATGGGAGGCGCGACTCTCTATCTATTCCTCCCAATTCTTCCTGTTTGCCCCGGCATTTGCCGGAACTCCAAGAGATTTCCAGCCCAACTATCCACTTTTGAACATCCTTTTGGCCCGATTACGATTTGAGCCCACTCATTTCCTGTCAACGCATCCATTTTTTTATTACTATTCTTTTTATTTTTCTTTCTCATTTTATTTTTTGATACCCCTCAACTTGACTCGATGTTTCCCCCTCTACATATGATATAGACGCAACATATCTCAACCGTCAAATAGGCATTGTTAGTGTACTTCAAGTTTGAATTAACGTATAAGTAGTTCATCTAATTATGAAATTAATTCGTAGCTTTCTACTTTCGCTGCAAAATATTAATTTATTAATATTAAAGGGTAGTGTTCTAATATAGTGTTTCTAATATTTTTAGTGATATACTGAGCAATAAATTATGCACATATTTAACCCCTTAACGGTCGCATTAAATTACGGTTTAAAAATTCAAATTACTTATTGACACCACTTTTTTAAAAAAGAAATATTCAGCTTATTTAATGACAGGTAAAATGATATTATAATAAAGCCAATTAAACTATTTTATAAAACTGGTGGGAATCAAACGATCTGAATAAAAGACACAGCCCATGAATATCACGGGAGCGATAATTAAGGGGTTAAAAGACACTTAGAAAAATATGTTCCGATTAAAATCTATGTATAGTTAAATCCATTTTTTGTCATTCTTCATTTTTCTTTCGCTCTCTCTTTTTTTTTTTTTTTTTTTTTTTGGATACGCCTACACTTGACTTAATGTTTCCTCCTCTACATATGATATACACACAACATATGTCAGCCGTCAAATAGGAATTGTTAGTGTATTTCAAGTTTGAATTAACGTATAAATAGTTGATCTAATTCTGAAATTAATTCGTAGCTTTCTGCTTTCGCTGCAAAATATTTATTAATTAATATTAACAAGTAGTGTTTTAATTTTAATCTGGTGTGTCTTATAACTTTAGATGCCCATTGAGCAACAAATTATACACTTCTTTAAAGGACACTTGCAAAAATATGTGAGCATCCATTTTTTTTTTTTTTTTTTCTCTTTTTATTTTTCGTTCTCATTTTATTTTTTGATACCCCTCAACTTCACTCGATGTTTCCCCCTCTACATATGATACAGACGCAACATATGTCAACGATCAAATAGGCGTTGTTAGTGTTTTTCAAGTTTGAATTAACGTATAGATAGTTGATCTAATTATGAAACTAATTCGTAGCATTCTACCTTATTCGCCGAAAAATATTTATTAATGAATAGTAAAAAGTAGGGTTTTAAATAGTTTTTCTAATATTTTTAGTGATACATTGAGCATTAAATTATACAATTCTTTAAAAGACGCTTTCAAAAACATGTGCGCAACCATTTTTTGTTTCTTTTTATTTTTTGTTCTCATTTTATTTTTTGATGTTTCCTCCTCTACATATGATATAGACGCAACATACGTCAACCGTTAAATAGGCATTGTTAGTGTTTTTAAGGTTGAACTAACGTATAAATAGTTGTTCTAATTATGAAATTAATTCGTAAGCATTCTACTCAAGCTGCAAAATATTTATTAATAATTATTAAAGGGTAGTTTTTTAATATGGGTGTGTCATATTTTTAGAACCATTGAGCAATAAATTATACATTTCTTTAAAAGACACTTACAATAATATGCTCGCGAACAAAATCCATATATTTATATCCATTTTTTCATTCCTCCTTTTTCTTTCTCATTTTATTTTTTGATACTCCTCAACTTGACTCGATGTTCGCCCCTCTACATATGATATAGACGCAAATGTCAACCGTCAGATAGGCATTTTCAGTGTTTTTCAAGTTTGAATTAAAGCGTAAATAGTTAATCTAATTATGAAATTAATTAGTAGCATCCTTCTTTCGCTGAAAAATATTTATTAATTAATATTAAAGGGTAGTGTTTTAATATAGTGTTTTTAATATTTTTAGTGATACATTGAGCAATAAATTATACAATTCTTTAAAAGACACTTCATAAACAGTTTGGATCCATACACATCACAGTTTGGATCCAGTTGTTTCCATAAACAGTTTGGAATAATTGTTATTTTTCCTGTAGATATATTTGTTTATCTTCTGGAATGTCTTCAAACTCCGATTTTTTGGCAAATTCTTAGTGATTTCATTAAGAGATAAGGTTTTATCTAAAGCGTTGTTTCTTTAATATTATGTTTATTTTGAATTAAAGTGCCGTTGATATACTCGATTACATTGTAAATAATTTGTTAGATTAGCTGAAAACTTAAAAATTGAAAATTATATTGATTTTAAGGGGTGGCCCATTTCTGGATCACAATTGCTTAAATTGTACCAATAGTGGGCATGGTGGCCCACCACTGGAGCACATGCCAAAAATTTTTTTATGTTTAAATTATTCTAATTAAGTTTTTTTTTTTTTTTGAGGTTCTAAGACTTTGTATATAATTTATTTAGTATTTTATTCCTCAGAACCAGTAGTGGGCCAGGGATCCACTACTGGTGCACAAGTGGCCCACTTCTGGAGCAGCGAAAATGCAACTTCACTAAGCTATCAGACGTATGATTATTAAAAGAAATTAATATCTAAAATAATTTATACTTCAAAGGTTCGATACTCAATAAAGGTTCAAATTTTTGAGCCATATTTAAATAAGCATTGCATAGAAAAACCGTGTTACTTATGGATGGACATACTTCTCACATGTCTTTGAATCTAAGAATCTTCTGTTCGGCTCATGGAGTTGAAATGGTAGCTTTGCCCCCAAATTCCACACTAATGCAACCAATGAACATTTATGTTTTCCATACTCTTAAAAGTGCTTGGCAACAGGAAGTAGTGCACTTCAGAATAACTCATGAAGGCAAACAGATGCAGAAACATGAGTTTTCACCCGTCCTAAAATCAGCACTAGATCGTTTAACTCCTGCAACCATTGTGAATGGATTCAAAGCAAGTGGACTAGTTCCATGGGATCTAAAGAAAGTAAATGTTGAATCCACACTAACATCAAAGAATGTGATAATATCCCCAATAAAGGAGAGAGAAATGGCTTCTTTCTTGGAAGTTCTTGAAGATAAAATTGGAGAAGAAAAATAAAATCTTTCTCAGAAAATAATGCCAAATTGAAAGGTGCTGTGGAGCAAACAGATCTTTACTACTTATGGTTGGAGATGAAGGAGACTTTGAACATGGATCCAATTTCTCAGGTAATCTATCGCAAAACAATTTGCGTATAAAACACTTGAGTATACATTTTTTACTATTATTTATTCGATTTTTACATTTAGGGTACACCAGTCATATCTGTTGAGGCGGCGTACTCTGAATAGCCTATTGACACTGTTAATACTGAAACTATTGATCAGGCGCAAAGAGCAATTGTTGAAGATGCTGAGGTGAACCTTTTCATTCAAGAAGGATCAACTGAGACTGGGAGCCATTCAGTGCTTTCAAATGGTGGGTCATCTAGAAATGTACCATCTCCCTTCAAAAGAGTTCTATTTTGGCCAGAAGAGGAGATAACACAAAGAAAAAGAGAAAAAGAGAGAAAATTCCTGCAGTTGTGGTTTCTCCCTAAATGCTTCAATATTATAAGAATAGAGAAGGCCTTAAAAATGCTAAAGATGCAGAAAAAAACTGAAAGAGAAAAAAGAAAATTCAAAAGGAACAGTTAAAAAAATAGACGATGGAAAAAAGGAGAGTCAGGAAATTATCGCCCCAGTCTGATGCCTCTCTTTCATTGTAAGTTTCAACCTAATGTACTCTTTGTAATAAATTGACTATAAACCCCTCTCACATTTTGAGATCTTTTCGTTTTTGGATAAATAATTTTGTTTTGCAGTCATTTCAGCTTTTAATTATTCTGTTTATTATATTTGTCTTATTATTTATCACCACTGCAAAATAACAATTGGGCGGATTTTTTTTTTTTTTTTTTTTTTTTTTTTTTTAAGTTACAAAATACAACAGACTGTTATTTAGAGAAAACAAAAGCTATGAATTTCGATTTAATTAAAAAAGTTGCTAAATTGTCTACTATTATTGTGGATAAAAAAAATTTTCTACCATTTGTATCATTCTGGTACAAAACACAGAAAATGAATTTTAATGTCAGAAATCGCTGAAAATTCATAAAATTCATTGTAGCACAATTCAGAAAGTCTTGATCACAGAATATGGGAATATTTATTGTTTAACAAGTGAAAGCATGTAAGCAGATTTTCTAAATATAACTTATAGATCACAAAAACTGTGCAAAAATTAAATTTCGTAACATTAAGAAAATGCAACTATTTTGATGGAAATTCACATGATGAAAAACCTGTGAAATATTTCCTGTGAATAAAACCTGTGAAATTATACCTCTAAAACTAAGCTTCTTGGGAATTAGCTATATTTAAACGATACGAAAGGACACCCTGCATATAATCTAAAAAAATTACTTTGCAGCTTGTAGGACATTAGCTTTTATATAAAGTGAGATAAAATTAAAATTGATTTACAGAACTGAAGTTGTGGCCCCTCATCTGCAGATTTACTAGTGAGATTATTTTACGTAATCATCTAAACTTCTATGTATGATTTCATTATTGTTAACATCCTATTCTAGAACTGTAAAAATTATAACTTTATTATTTTCACATTAAACTCAAAACTGGAGTGGCCCACTTCTGGGGGGCCCACTACTGGTGCATCAAAAATTTACTATGCCCACTACTGGAGCATCGAGGAAGGTAACTTTTTTTATTTTTCATTTTTTCCAAATAATATATTTTGAAACTCTAAATGTTTATTCCGATACATGAAGGTTAGGACTACGTTAAAAAAATATATATAATTTAGAATTCATAAATACTTTAATAATAATAAGATAAATGTTCTTAAGTGGCCCACTACCGGTGCGTTTACCCTACAAAAATATTTTCACTATTAAAATCTATATTTTTTTCATTTTTCCTTTTCCTTTCTCATTTTCTTTTTTGATATCCCTCCACTTGACTCGATGTTTTCCCCTCTACGTATGATATAGACGCAACATATGTCAACTGTCAAATAGGCATTGCTAGTGTTTTTCAAGATTGAATTAACGTATAAATATGATAGTTTTTCTAATTATGACATTAATTCGTAGCTTTCTACTTTCGCTACAAAATATTTATTAATATTAAGGGCAGTGTTTTAATACAGTGTTTCAATTATTTTTAGCATTACAGTGAGCAATAAATTATGCACGTCTTTTAAAAGACACTTCCGAAAATATGTGCGCAATTAAATTAATTGTATGGAAAATATTATTTAAACTACGTTATTGATTTCTCAACACATAATCGTAAAGTAATTAATATTAAACTATTAATCGATAAAAGCTTTTTTTTAATATCATGCTCTTAATTTTTTATTTATAATTTATGTTCTACTTTTGGCCGTTAATGTTTTTCATTGTTGGCAACCATTTGGCATATTTTGGCGATCGCTTACTGCCGCATCATTAAATTCATTATTTTTTCAATTCCCATACAATTAATTGTACCGTTACAGATAATATTTGGCAATTAATCGTTTATGGCGGGCTAAAGGAAAAAAACTTTAAAATTAATGTATTAATTTATAATTAAGTTCTAAAATATAAAAATGTACATAAATTTTATAAATCTAGCATATCAGGAAATGGGTGAAAAGGAAAAACATATTACAAAATTTCATCTTTACATACACAAAATCCAAGTTAAAGTTAAATAAAAGTGTGTAAAAAAAAGAATTAACGGTCTGTTATGGGAAGAAAAAAACTGGCGATGCACTCACGGCTTTTTTTTTTTTTCTTTTTTTGCCAAGCTGCAACTTTTCTCTTTAGCAGAATAAATTATTAGACGTGGTCGAGGAGGTTAAACGCAAAGCATACAGCATAAATCAATGGAAGAGCTACCATCATTGTTTCGTGTCCTTGTATGCCATCTGTCCCTTTTACGTAAAAAAATACTTTTTTGGCAGTTGTGGTTACGCCTTTACGTCAAATAAAACAAAACCCGAAAGTATGTGGAAAAAAGAGAGGTATGTACGACCCTACAATTTCAAATAATAAAATAAATAAATAAAACATACCTAGATAAAATAATCCATTTCTTGGGAAATAATAGCTAAAATTAACCTTAATAATATAGTAAGTATAATAAATGTAATATTTTTCTAACGTATTGTTTTTTTGACTGTATACCAGCCAACTTTTACGCCTTTTTTTTCCAACATACATTTTTGAACAGAAAAATTTGCCTTTAAAAATTGTGGCAGTGAAAAGCATGACATTTGCAGCTATGTAACCGCCAGTTAAATATTAAGCTGTCGATATTATTAGTCATAACTAATAAAACATCAGGGAAGACCCAGCTATGCTCCGTTAAAAATAGCGTTGTGTTCAACTCGACATAGCCATAAATTCTTGCTGTATTATTGCTATAAAGCATTTTATTTTATAACAGTCTAGAAAATGCCTTCATATTCTGAAACCCAATTCTTTCTCGAAATTTCTCCAAATTTGGCGGCAATCTTTCATTTGGCGCCAAGCATGTCTTGAGAAAGTTGTATGTACCCTGACTGATTAAATAGTACAGTTTTCGAGAACGTTTTATAGAGTCCGATTGGTTGAATCATCTATCTGTGCTTCTATTGGGAATTTTTCGAAAATTCTTTTAGATTTATTTTGAAAGCCAAATTTTTCGCTAAATATCGCCAAATTTGGCGGTATTCTTTCATTTGGCGCCAAGTGTGTGTTTTTGCATTGGTAATTTTGAAAGTCAATTTTCCGCCAAATCACGCCAATATCGCCAATATTTCGCCAAATAGCGTCAAATTTGGCGAATTGCTGCCAACTTTGCGACTTCGTTTACTGCTAACTGTTCAACTATTTAATGACTGTTTTTGAACCTTTATTCTCATTGATATCTATTGACACATAGTGACCCCAAAATGACCCACTAATCGAATTTTCTCGAACATATGACCTAGCCCAGTGGTCTTCTAGTATCCGAAACCAGTAGGATACAAAATTTAGCCGAAATCGAGTCGAATTGAGTCGTTTTTAAGATAAAATTTGCATACACACACAAGATTAGCTCGTATCATAATCTAGGATATAACTTGTTATATGTAATTAATTAACTATGCATCAGCCATAGTGATATTATAGTTTTTTGTAATGTTTAGACAATATTAATCTAATGGTAAATCACGTTATTAACTACCAACAAGCTGTAAAATCCGAGACAAAAGAAAAATACTTAATTTATAGCAGATTATTATTTCGGAATTAGAACAAATTTCTCATCAATAAATATTCACTAAATATTCTTATTATCTAGCTAAGCATTAAATGGGTTTCTGCAGGTTAAAATTGAGCATCCAACTAAAATAAAATGCTTCTAGTATTCAATATAAATTACATCAAATTTTTAAGAAAACATCACATAATTTGTTTAATTTAGCTTTACGCTGTTCTGTATTACTTCGTGCTTAAAAATTGAAAGTCATTATAACCAGAATATTTTCACAGGTTAATAAAGGTAAAAAAAAGTATAGTTTAATAACTGTCTTTTTTTATGATTGGCAATCTACAATTCTTCGCATCTCGCAAAAACAATAAACCACAAGTAAAAAATAACATCTGAAAATTTCATACCCATCAAATTAGCTGTTGCAGCTGTGCAACGGTGTTTATAGCGAGGGCAGGGAGGGAAGAGGGCAAATATCAGTATTTGCATGTAAATAAATTATAAGGAAAATGTGTATCAAAAGTTAATGCATGAAAAATTGTGGGCAGAAAAGCCCGATATGCTATATCCAATGAATTATGTCCCTCCAAGCAAAATCATAAATGACGTTCTTGCAACCGTGATTTTTTTGTGACTAGTGACTGATTTTCTAAACGAGTGCACCGAAGCCTGACACAACTATGATCACCAGCACGTAATTACATAAGTCGCTTCAGCGAATAAATTACATTCGTATGGAAGAGTACTTGATCAAATTCCTGTGTTCAATCTTTCTCAAACTTTCATATGTCCATATCTTGTTTGACATTAATAGACAATAACATCGTAAGTACTGTCCAGCTATGGTTAGCTGGCGTTTAAGCCACGTACTTTTGGAAAAATTAATTCGATAAATAAAGTAGTACTGTGATTTGCATTACGTAATGTGTCTTCTGCCTTCTATTCTATTTGTTTGATTTTCCAAACACGAACGTCAGCTTATTAAGAGTCAAGATATAGGAAATTTTAATGATTCAGTCCAACGGGTATTCATTTTAAACTAGAGCAGAACAGAATATATATATATATATATATATATATATATACATATATATATAAAGCAATTTAACAAATTACAACGACCACTTGGAAAATTATTTTTTCAAAGACTAAAATTTAAGACATAAAAAATCGCACGGAGCTGATCATATATTACGTATGCCATGGATTAAACATTAACATTCCTGGAGCCATCATGAACAAATAATTTTAAAAGAAATTTCAGTTTTACAATTTTCAGTACTGTAAATTTTTAAACTTCTACGGAGCTGGTCATACATTACGTACGCCATGGATTAAACATTAATTTTCCTGGACCAATTTTAAATGAAATTTCATTTTTAAACTTCTAAACATCCCACAATATTACTTTTTATATCGTCGTATAGAGAAAAAAATGCATTTTTAATTCCAATTTGTTTGAAAGCTGTATCTCAATTTGTTTCTGAGTTATTATTATTATTTTTTTGTAGTTTTTATTATTTTTTTCTCATAGTGGCAACAGAAGTATCCATCTCTGTTGAAAGTAAAGGGAAAACTGATAAAGGGAAAACAGATTACTGTATAGACCAATCAGAAAACGAGTAAAATGCGGGATTCAACTAACAAAACGCTTCAGATATGTTTTTGATTTCCTACCCTGACCGAGGACAATAACCATTTTTCCAAATGGTTAATAATTACAGTTTCTGAAGTGATGATAAACGACGAGAAATAAAACTAAAGATTAGAAGTCGTTTTTTGAACAAAAAACACAAAAGCGAACATCAAAATGCTTATTTAGTTGTTTTTAATAAATATTTCATACTTCTATCACATATTTCAGCATCTTTACAGTACTTTATATTATGTACGTTCAATATGCAAGATTTGTCCGGAATAGCTCAGTTGGTAGAGCATTGGTAGCTTCAGCCAAAAAGTCCCTGGATGTGGTTCAAATACTTGCTGGACACTTTTTCACCCAAGTTCAAAAATTACAAGTCGTGTGATTTACTTACCAATTTGAATAATTATGTTAAAATTGATCAAGTGTAATTACGTATCCAGCATTTCTTGGAGTTCCATTACCTGTGATTTATTCCGTTGAGCTGATTTATATATCAGACCAGATGTCATGATCAATAAATAAGGTTTCAGGGTGAATTATGTGTACGCCAGACTTTTCCAAGATAGTTCAGTTGGCAGAGCATTGGCACACGGAAAAAACTGTTTTGTTGAAACAACTAAATTTTCGTTAATATAGCTCCAACCAAATATTTTGGTTGGAATGACCAAATTTTTGTTGACTTGCCAAATGATTTGTTGAATTAACAAAATCATTTGGTTGGTCAAATGCAACTGCGTAATCTTAATTTCTTGGAGTTCCATTAGATGTGATTTATTCTGTTGAGTTGATTCAGATATCCTACCAGATGTCATAATCAATAAGGTTTCTGGGTGAATTGTGAGTGCGCCAGATTTGTCCAGGGTAGCTCAGTTGGCAGAGCATTGGCAGCTTCAAGGTCACTGGTTCGAATCCTGTCCTGCACGTTTTTTCACCCAGTTGGAAAATTACAATACTCTAACAAACTAATAAACCGACAAAATATGACATAAGTGAGTTACTATTAGTTTTTATGATCAGAGTTAGTAGTTATTCATACCTTGCAATAAAAACAGCGAATCATAAAAATCGCTGAATGGACTTCATACTCATTAGGTCAGTTACAGTTAGTGTTTCAGATCTCCTATTTAAATCAGGGCTAAAAAAAACTGAACACCACCAATTTCTTACAGTTTATTTCGCCATCTTCTATCGCAGATAATTCTACCATTAGATAAGGAGAAGAAAAATTCTTTGAAGTACTGGTGTCCAGAGTATTTGAAGCCTCGACATACGTTAGGCACCTGGCAATACTAGTTACAATTCTGATATTTTTGCCACTAATGGCTGATTTCCAAAACTTGGGCATGACAGACTGGCGCTACTATAACCCTTTACGAGCAGAAGACTTTTGGTATAAATGAAAAGTTTTGGTGACTTCCCCTAATTAATAGGATCATGTTTGATTGAAAAAAAATTTTTTTTTAAATACCCGATGGCAGGTTATGCCAAGGGAGGATCTACGCAATTCTGTGGGTACAGGCTCGACGTTAAATCGCACAAAAAGAGCATAATGTTTTTTTCTTTTTCTTTAGATCACCTACACAATTGTGTAGGTCAGGTCTTAACCCCTTGAGGGACGGTGAGATATATTATATCCCACATAATTTTAATTAAGATTTGCACCAGAAACTTTTAATTAAGTTTCCCTTTTATTTCTTTGCTGAAAAATTGCTTTTCCTTATTTTGAAATAAAATTTTAAAATTTTTCCGGTGGGAATTCAACATTACAGGAACACAATTGCTTGCCCCTCAAAGGGTTAAAGGGTGCATGTGGTCGCATAAGTCATTCCAGCGAATAAATTACTTTTGTGCGAAGGGTTAGATATCCATCTACGTGCAAGCTAACTCACACCCTTACAAGTATTGATCTTATTTGAGCCAGATATACAAAAACATCATAAACAAGAAAATTTATTAACTCAGTTTATAGCTTTATAGTTTTAACTAAAGAAAAGAATGCAAAAGTTATAGTTTTCAAGATAGTGGGGAAAAAGAAAAAGAAACTAAAGATACCTGGTTATTCGAAGAATAAATACTAAAGGAAATCTCCCAATGCTATTTAATTGTCTTTTTATAAATTTATCTATTGTATATATCAGTGGCATTGACGCTATTTTGTATTATTTCGCCATTAACAATCGAAATTCAATAATGGAACCATAAATACTTTCACAGGCTAATAAATTAACCAATGAAGGCACAGGTTAATGACTCTTAGTTTTTTATGATTTGCTACTCTTCACACCTTACAAGAATACAGCCACAGCGCATTATAAAAAATGACATTTGGAAATTTCATACCCATCAGGTCAATTACAACCAACCCTGATATTTTTTGTCACTAATGACTGATTTCCCAAACGTGTGCACCACAGCCTGGCACAAACTATAATCACGTGATCACATAAGTCACGCTTTACCGACCTTCTCAGTCCAACTCCTTGTGCCCGTCAAAGCATTTCAGTTCTTGTCCTTGCACACCGTTACATCTCCCATGTATCTCTGCAAGGTCTTTCCGGGAAAACACATACTTACTCGAGGGTGGTTATATTCTCTTTTTTTGTCGCATCAAGGAAAAATTGACAATGGGTGGTGAGATGTCGCAATCGTGAAAAAGGGAGGGAATCTATTTTGCGCAGCGGGAGCCAAATGTAATATTTTCCACATATTTTCGGGCTTTGTTTTCAGTCGGTGTAGGTGTAGCCATCACCACAGTAGAAAAGCTTTTTCTTTTATTTTTTGCATGTGGTTCGGACAGATGGCCCAGATGGATTCGCTAAATAAAAAAACTATTCTTTGGGTGTTAAATTTTTTATATGTATTCATAAAAGTTTTTTTCTTACTTTTTTACAATTCTATTTAATAATCTGCATCATATTTCTATTGAGTACACACTTATTTAACAGTAAAAAAAATAATAACAAAAAATTAAAAACATGATATGGATTGTCGATAGTTGATCCCATTAGCAAACATATAGACTTTGAGATATATGATGTATATAGGCCTTGTGCTAATTAAATAATTATTTTTAAAATGCACAAACTTTTTCTTTTATTTTTTGCTACAATTCTATTTAATAATTTGCATCATATTTCTATTGAGTACACACTTATTTAATAAAGGAAAATAAAAAAAAAATTAAAAACATGATATGAATTATCGATAGTTGATCCCATTAGCAAACATATAGACTTTGAGATACATGATGTATATAGGTCTTGTGCTAATTAAATACTTATTTTTAAAATGTCACATCACGACAAAACGAAAGAACTAAGAACAACTTCAGTCACGGGAAGAAAGGAAAACGCTAATGGTAAGTCTATGGGAGCGTTATTTTCAAATATCTCGCTCAAATTTTAATATTTTTGAATGACTTTTTTTTTTTTTTTTTTTTTTTGCATAGGATAGCTGAGGACGATCTACAATCGGGCTAGTTTTTACTTTTTCGATTTCGGTTTCAGATTGTTTTTAAAAAATTACTTTTACTTTCGGAACCCGTTGGAACAGGCTCTAAAATTGGAACTATCCTAACATAAAAAATATGCAACCAAAATCAAAAAAGTAAAAACTAGCCCGGATGTAGATCGTCCTCAGCTATCCTACGTAAAAAAAAAAAAAAAAAAAAAAAAAAAAAAAAAAAAAAAAAAAATATCATTCAAAAATATTAAAATCCAAACAAGATATTTGAAAATAACTTCCCCGCAGGATTAACATTATCATCTGGGTCTTTTTGAGTGACTAGTGTGGCCTCTGGTCTGAAACACTACGTGTGTTTCGGACCGAAATTTTCACAGTTCCTTCCTCAGCTGAAAGACGCATTACCAGAGTTTGCGAAACGTAACCAACGTGATATAGTAGACATCCCATATCAATGTACTTTTACAGCAAACTGGTAGGAAGGTAACCTCTAGGAATATTAGAATCAGAGGTAGATGGGGGAATTTTATATGGTTTTCTTTTCTGTAACATAAATACAGTCCAGATTGTCATTTTACACCAGAAAAAGGTCCGCATGTAAACAAGTTCTTCAGTAGCGCAGTTAGTCGATCGAGCCTCGTTTTGACATCACAGATGTTCACAAGATCAACCTAAACAGCGCTGGAAACCTTTAAGGTTGCGCCTGCCAGGGGCAATATTAGTGAGATTTAAAAAAAAAAAAAAAAACTAGGGGGCTCTGCCTCCTACGAGCTACGCCACCATTCAGATCCCGCGAAATCTAAAAGCACGCTAATTTGATCGGCTTTAAAAACATTTCGGAAAAATGAATTATAATAAAAAAAAAAAAAAAAAAAAAAAAAAAAAAACAGTGGCGATCTCCCTGTTAATGGGTTGTTTTCGTCATTGATTAAATCAGATCAGTGAAAAATGTGAAAATAAGCTAATATAAAATGAATTAAGCAAACAGAGTCTTTGTCTCCCGGTATTTTTTAGCAACGCTATAAGAAAGTTCTTTTTTTTTTTTTTTTTTTTTTTTTTTTTCCAATAAGATATTTTAAATGTATCGTTTTAAATCTGGCGTGTTTTTCACCAAAGTTTTCTTTCTCTTTTTAATATTCGCGTGAAAACACTTTTGTTGTTAGAAAGGAAATATTATTTGCACTGTCTCAACAATAGTTTAAAAAGATTATCTCACAATATGAAATAAATTTCTCGCGCAAATATATTTTTAAATTTAAACTGTTTGGCAGTGTTGTGGTTTGGCAATTTTAAATATGACGTAATTTTCTCCATTTGCAACGTTTAACGCATGTTAATGGATTCATTATTTTACAATTTTCTTTCTCTTTTAAAATTCACGTGTAAATATAGTTTTTATGACATAATTATCAATATTTTCCTGTTTTTAATGCTTAATCATTTAATTCTCATTTGAAAGTTTTTTTTCTGATTATAATAGTCAAGTGTAAATATTTTTTTAATTGGAAGGAAATATTATTCTTTGCGCTGTTTTTAAATTTTAAATTTGACAACGATTTAACCCCTTAACGCTCGAATTAAATTACGGTTGGAAAATTCAAATCGCTTATCGGCACCACTTTTATGAAAAAGAAATATTCACCTTATTTAATGACAGGATAAACTACACTAAAATATAGCCAGTTTCACTATTTTATAAAACTGGTGGGAATCAAATAATTTGAGTAAAAGACACAGCCCGTGAATATGACGGGAGCGAGAATTAAGGGGTTAAAATAATATCCTTTTCTAAAAGCTGTAAAAAATATCTCTCTAAATGCTGAAAAATTGAATTTAAAATAGAAATAAAATCTCAAAAAATGAGTCACATTAAAATAATAAATGCAATCTGCACACCGGGAACTTCTAATGTGTAAAATGATCTAAAAATGATTAAATTCCCATGCATAGTTTTTGCTCCTATAAAACTTTTTTAATGGAACGATTTTGACCAACGTTAATATTAAATATATCTTAAAACAATTTTTCGATTTGAAAACTCTGCATCAGCATGTTTATCAAATATTTCCCTATAATACCACCGATTTTCATACTTTTGTATGCAATATTTTTCTTAATATTAATGAAGAAAGACCTCCGGTCACAAAAATTCAAAACCGGCGGCGGTGACAGCGTTAGTTACTTCTTTTTATTTATTTATTTATTTATTTATTTATTTTTTTTTTAGAATAGAGCGATATTTAAATATTGGTTAGAATTCACCGGAATTCATCAGACCACCATCAGGAATTCACCGGTCAGAATGCACATTTCAATTACAACCTTATACACATTTAATATATCTGAGGATTGCGCGTTCAAAGATGCATCCGCAATAAAATTATAATAATTTATTTTATTACTAGTACAAATTTTGTGCAAAATTAAATAGGTAGCCAGGGTTCGCAGCGTTCCTAAAATTTTCGCACTTTCCTACCACTATTTTAAAACGATAATCTTTATTGTATAATTCTATTACAGATGTTAAAGGAATCTACGACGAAGAATTCTTATTTAAAATACTGGTAGCAATGTGCGAAAATTTTAGGAACGCTGCGAGCCCCGGGTAGCAGTAAGGGCATAAAGCTCTGTAAATTCTGTTCTAAAAGGCAATTTCTGTCTGTTTTCAATTAGTTGATTTTTATTTATTCATTTTTTAATTTAACCCTCCGCCTACCAGACGGTCCAGCGGAATAAATAGAAAAAACGGAATTGTTTCAAATACAGTAAAATCCAGCTGAATAGGAAATTGGTTGGTAAATTCATATTTTTAGATCTGTTATGTCGTAGCACATCATGATAATTAAAAGTGTAAAATTACCATATTAATCATTTTTGGATTATTTAATTGTTATATTTTAACTTATTTCAATAATGTTTTTACTTAAATTTCGCTTTGTTTGCAGTCGCGGTCGGTTTGTTTACAAAGTAACGATCTTTGCTTTAGGTAAATTAATGTCAGTTAAAAGTAAATAATTAGGGGTTATAATATATTATTGTTACAGTATTGGCACAGAATTTTATGAAACTATTGGGATGAATTCACACTGTCCACAAAGCTCATTTTAAATTAAATATTTTTGTATGTTTGTTTGGCTGTGAAGGCAGATAGGTTGGTGAAAGTCATATTTTTATTGATTAGCAATTGATGAGTTGAAGATTGCGCAACTTCTCTCGTCGGTATTTAGTCTCTAGAATGTGTATTTCCGACTAATTAAATTGTTTATCAACCATCAAATGTGTATTTTGTGATAATAGTAATTTTTTCAATATTTTGGAATCAATGTTTAAAATATCAACCATGGAGCTACTGGAAACGAGGTTATTTTATTTTTGAGCTACTGGTATTTATTTTGATATTTTTGAAAGTTTAAAAGTTATTCAAATTAATGGTTTATATTTTTTTTTACTCTTCTGTTCTATCAATCTTAATTTTCACATTCTTTCATTTTCTAACTGTAACTGCAACACCATGAATGACGCGGCACGAAATACGCTTTCCCGCCTGATGTAACGTCAGAGGAAGGCAACCAGCGTCATCACGTGATCAAATTGCGCGCAGGGATATACAACAAAGTTTAATTTTATAACAGCAAATCTACATAATCAGCATTTTTTCTCAAGAATTTCCATAGCTTTTGTGGCTGGCTTCTTACATTTTTGATGCAAGTAATTAAATGCATTGAATAATTATACAGTTCAAGTGTCATTTTCATTGCACTAATTACCCTGCGCGCATATGTGACAAAAAGGTAGTAAAAGGTGTTTGGCGGGAAGCAGGTGGTTTTTCCGGGAGTTGGAGAGGCAACAGTGATCTGAGGAGCAGTGCCATCGCTAAGACTTTTTATTGGTGGGGGAGACAACCTTAAATTGCCAAGTCGAATTTCAGTATTTGCCAACTCATTTTATAATTTTGCCAACTTACCACAGTTAGAAAATGTAATATAGTTCTTATTTGTTAAAAGTTTAATAATATTCCCAATTAGTTTTGTAATTTTTGCCTAGTCTATCAACAATAGAAAATATATTATAGTTTTTATTAAAATTTTAACAAAATTTGCCGACTAAGTTTGTAAATTTGCCAAGTGTAATAACATTCACGAATGTCTGGGGGGGAGGCTCCCCCCCGCCCCCTCCCCCTTAGTGAGGCCCCTGCTGAGGAGGTACTTTAAGTGGAAGGTGCCTTGAGGTTGTAGAAGATGGCGTGGGGCCCCGGTTAAGTCTTCTTTTCTTTCTAATTATTCTGCTAACTTTATTGCATGTTTAATATACGCGAATTTTCTTTTCTTTTATTTTAATTGGCCAATCTAATCGTGGAATGTAAGTCTTCCACATTTCTTTTTGCTATCATTACTGCCAGTAGTTCCATCAATACTGTTAAAAGATTTCGTTAAGATAAAAAGCAAGGAATTGACTAAATGTGAGAATTCAATATGTTAATTTAATTATTGTAACTGATAATAGTAATTATGCATTCAGCGGAGTTTATCTAGAAAATGTTAGTTTATATGATTAAGTTAATATTGTTGGATGAACTTGAATTTATTCTTGTTTGAATGAAATAATTATTGCAATGAGTAATATTCATATGTAATTTAATTGTTATCTAATAAATACCTGTATCCTTAATTTTTAGTCATCATTTAACTGCAGTGTGCCTTCTTGTTTGACTAGAAATTTTTCAGAAAATGCAATTGAGTTTGCTCACATTCAGGTGGGGACCTTTAGGAATAACTTGGCAGAAATAATTTTATTCTTGAAGTTAGTTAAGGTTGTTTTTGGAGGTTTTAAAATTTAGGTTTGAGTAATGTGATTTTGGATTATTGTTGTTCTTAATTTTTGTAAAGTATTTAGGTAAATCAATAAGTTTTTAGTTTTCATTATTTTCTTGAATTTAATTGTTTCTGCTGAGTTCTTGAATTAATTTGGTGTACTTGTTTTTTGAAGAAGTCATGTGTAGTACATGATTTGGGTATAATTTTATTAGTCTTAAGGAGTTATGCGAAGTGCATGGCTCGGGTAGATTTAAATATAATTACTTAATGGTGATCTCTAGACTAGGACTTGTTATTGCGGGTTTCTCAATTTTAGAGTTGAATGTTCACAACGCCATTCAACAATCAATATTTGTTAATTATTAAATTTAAATTATTTGTTTATTTAATAAAGAAAGTTTTATTTTTAAGATAATTAAGAGAGTGGTAATTATGATTTTAATGAGATTAATGTTGAATGGAATAAGTGTTATATCAGGGATTGTGTTTTAATGGGGTACGTTAATTGTTTAAATGATGTTTTCAGGAGGTTAATGAATTAAAGTATATTTTATGGGAATTAAGTTTCATGTCAGTAAAGAGTAATAATTTAATATTTTATTTTGTGTTGTCTTTAATCACAACATTACTCTTTCTCACAATTTTATTTTTCTCGATTTGAATTGTGGGATTCATTTTGTTGTGGTAAGACACAACAGATCAAAATTCGTAAAAATCAAGAAACATTTTAAAAGAATTAAAAAAAATAATGAATTCTAACTGCGGTTGGATGCATTATTGTAATTTTTATACACTCTTTCTTTCTTTCTTTCTTTTTTAGTCCAAGGATTAGGTGAAAAAAAGAAAATACATTTAGAATTTCGTTTTATTACATTTTCATGCTAAGTGCAATATTTTTTAGTTAAGTTTATAAGTTATGTTGAGTCTGAAAACACTTACAATAATCAATAAGTTGAAAATATCGGATATATATCAAATATAACAGGTATATATCAAAATATCGGATACTTTTTATATTTTCGAAAATATCATGATAATTTACGAACCCTGCCTGCGTAAGACGTTTTCCCTGGCAATATGTACGAATCTTTTGATTATGAAAACATTCATTGAACTTAATTGCCCTACTTTGTATTTTGGTCACGTTGTTGTACGATTTTATAACTCATTAAATCCAAGCGCTGCTTTATATCGCTCTTTCAACAACCTATCAGATATACTGGGTCGTTCGGAAACTCGTGTCCGTTTAGGAAAATTAATTCGTAGACATTGATTCCAATATCTAATGTCTAACAATTGCCGGGCAGAATTTTCCGGTACGAATTGATTTTTCCAAATGGACACGACTTTTCGAACGACCCAATATATCAAAACATCGGATATTTTTTATAGTTTCGAAAATATCATAATATTTACGAACACGGGTAAAACGTTTTTCCTAATATATGTAAGAATCTTTTGATTATGATTGCATTGATTGAAGTTAATTGTCATACTTTGTATTTTGGTCACGTTGTGATACAATTTATAACTCATTAAATCCATGCGTTGCTTTATATCGCTGTTCTAACAACCAATCACTTTCATCCTCTGAAAAGTACAAAAAAGGGGAAAAACTTGAAGTTTTTGTTGAAAACGGGAAACACAATCGAGTGAAACACAAATAATATAGTGAAATTCCATACTTTCGTGGCAGTGAGAAACTGATATCTTTTCAAATTCAAGAGAAATTCTTTTACCTGAACAAAATACTTTTACAGTTTCTTTTTTCTCCTTTTGTAAAGCTTCAACCAGAAACAAAGACTTATAAAAAAACAAACAGGAGTAAAACATTTTTTTTTAGCCTGAAGAATTTCATTTGACATTGAATAAGATTTTAAGGGAATCTGAGTTTTTTTGGTGATCTGTCAACAGATCAGTAAATTATAACTCTGGAAAGAAAGATCTTCAATTTCCATTTCTGCATGGATGGAAAAAGAATAAGCAATTTCGCAATAATTTTCGCTTTGTGCTGGTGTTGCTGATAGGAGTTTCCGGAAATATAAATATTTTAAGAGCCTATGATAATAGCGCCAAGACACTTGTGAGCTATGTTAAGCCAAAGGCAGTATTCTTTCCAAATTTCTCGTTTACATTTTAATATATTTAACCCGCCCCCTAGCAGACGGGTCCAGTGGACCCGACAGGTACATTAGAAATAAATTTTAAAACCAGAAATTTCTTTAAAATAAACTAAATTTCTTCGAATATGCTTTGGTCGAAGCGCCTATGGGATAAGCGACATAAGTAAGCGTCCTATGTTAAATGGGAGAGGTAACTGCAAGATTAAAAGCGAGGTCACATCAATCAAGGTCGCACGGCACGTAACGGACGGGGTTAAACTACAGGAAGATGCCTAACTGTTTTCTTACTTCACACCACTAAAATTGTAAAGTTTTTTTTCACCTTCATTAATAGCTGAAATGTCTCTGAATGGTAGCCTGTCTTTCTCGTTAGCCTCGATCCTGTCATTTATGACGTCACACTAAAAGCCCGCGTATGTGGATTATCACCCCGTCCACAAGATGGCGAAACTGAGTAAATTTACGCCCGATTCCAGTATTAAGTTTGTACGCTTACTTATATCGCTTTACCTGTGGCAACTCCGCACATCCTCGGTTATTGTGACGGGTGATGAGTAATAACTGGAGTGATTCCAACAACCTGACTGGTAGTACACTACGTATATCAGATCAGCCAATCAAATAAGTTACAAAAAATTTAAAAAAAAATCTGGTGTTCAATATTTTTATAAAACTTCAAGTAAAATTTCGGGTGGTTCTAGGGTTAAATGATTTTTTTTTCTTTTTTTTTTTTTTTTTTCATGGGATACTTGAGGCCGATGTCTAACCGGATACTTTCGTGCATTTCTGATTTTGGTTGCAGTTCTATTTATTTTGTATATTTTATTTTCTTCTGAGTACATTTTTAGTTTTGGAACAGGTTTCAAAAGTGAAAGTGTCTCCATAGAAAAAAAAAGAAACCAAAATCGGAAAACTATAAAAGCAGCCTGTTAGAGAATGACCTCAGATTTTTTTTATCTTCCACAAAAGCATTAAGAAATAGTGAAATGCAAGCGAAAAATTTGAAAAGAGAGCAGCCATTCGTTTAACATTAGCTTGCGAGTGCCTTTGGATTATTAGCGTGTGCCCTTACGATAAACTTTAGAAATTCACAGTACTTTATTTCAATCTTTATTATAATTTGTTAATGTATAGTATTTATCTCAATCTTTCTGAAATTGTTGCTGGGTTATACCACATCAACTACTTATTATTATTATTACTATTTTGTATAACACTATGTTCACACAGTAATAATCTACCAGGGGATTAGTCGAAATTTACCATGAAAATTATAACTGGAAGTAGTGGTAGGTAAAATAATAAAATATATTCGCGTGTAGCAACCCTGCTATTGTAACTAAGCTGTAGTAAGTCCAAACGTATATGAAAGTGTTCAAAATTTTATCGGGGATAAATTTTTTTTAATGAAACAATTTTGTTTATGCTAGTAAAATAATAACTTATCGTTGTATGACAAGGAAACTTGCCTTGATTAATATCCATTACAAGTATAACATATATATTTTGTTATGTAAATTATTTGACCAAAATATAAAAAATAACATTTTCCCATGATGAAGGTAGGGAAGGTAAGTAACTATCGTTTACTATCGATCCTATTGATCGTGTACTGAGACTTACATAGATTTAAAAAGAAGAGGGCGTGGTCAGCAGCAATTCTCTTAAAATTTCAAATTCATTTCTAGTTTGATTTTTCAGTAACTACGCATATATGTCGAACTATAATAATTTATAACTATTTAACAATAAAATAAAATATTTAATAATAAAATTTAACAATTTTGAAAGAACTACTATTTCAGTACACTCTAAATATTTCCAGGCAAATATCTAAGGTAGAAAAATTATCTGAGAACGTTTCTAAAAAATTACTGAAAAAAAAAAAAAACAAGAATAGCAAGCAACAAGATAACGCATCCCTCTGATAACTTTTTCCTGATTAAAAGTATAATTATTATCCCTAGAAGGCTACAGACATATTAGGTCTACAGAAATGTTCTGTCCGAAAATATTATTTCACGCCTACTTTTTAAAAATTCAAATTTCTTCATTGGCACCACTTTTTTGAAATGGTAAAATTCCCATTGTTTTCACAGTGTGAACAGTGGTAATTTTATCATTTCAAAAAAGTGGTTCCAATGAAGAAATCCGTATTTTAAAAAAGGTAGGCGTGAAAGAACATTATCGGACTGAACTTTCCGGCAGACATTATATTATTTTGACACCATTCATCTGATTTTACCACATGTAAGACCATAAATATCCCAACTACGTATATGGGTATTCTGTAACCAAACACGGGATGGCCACCTGTCAGGGAGTATTAAATAAGGCGAATTTTTCTATAAGAATATATTGGTATTTTCCCTGAAAAATTCCCTGACCGGTAGCCGTCGTGAAAAAATTAAACAAACAGACAAAAAAATATATTTTTCAATCACTAAACCACAAAGCATAGCCTCACACAAATTGGCAAAAGCAAATTTAAATTAAACCTCTAAATTTAATCATAATGATGTCGGATAACTTCAGGCGATATTAAGAAACAAACCAGGTTGCGTTATCAAAATAATAATAGTAGTAGTAGTAGTAATAATAATAATAATAATAATAATAATAATAATATTTTTCAAAGGGTAAAACAGAAACAGAACAGTATAAAAAGAGTTTGTCATAAAGATCTCAGATCAAATATTATACAAAATGTGGGCGACGTGTATTAATAGTTTTGGAGTATTTTCTCTGCTACCCCTGGCCTTTTTCTATCTGTGAATGTATGCTTATGATAGATTGTTTTTGGGTGATTTTTAAATTGGAGGCATTTTTTATATCATTTTTTAAAAGACTACAATTTATTTTCAAATTAAATAATCTTGAGAAATTTGTTGTTGGTTTTCCAAAAGGAGCGTAGTGTTAAAAGTTATTCTTGCATACTGGATGTTAATCAACTTCGATCCCCCCCCCCCCCCCCCATACACACACACACACACATATTTTTTAATTTTTTTTTATAAAACAAATAAAGTCTACGCGTTATTTAAATGTAAAAAAGCTCTTGATTTTTATGAAAATAAAAAATTATTAAATACTCATCGGCCACCCCCCCCCCCCAATTGGAGCCTAGACCACGCCCATATATATTTGGATTTGGGTGATTTTCGAATTTGAGACTTTTGTGTCCGACAAAAAGACAAAAGACTATTTTTTAGGAGTATTTCCAAATTAAATAATCCTGAGAAATTCGATGTTGGTTTGCCAAAAGGTGCGTAGTGTTAAGAGTTATTCTTTACACTGGACGCTAATCAACTTCGACACCCCCCCCCTTTTTTTTTTCTTTTTTTTTTTTTTACAAAACCGATAACGTCTACACATTATTTAAATGTAAAACGAAAACTCTTGATTTTTGTGGAAATAAAAATAATTAAATACTTTTCGGTCATCCGAAATGAAGATATATAATTGGCTTTAGGTGATTTTCAAATTTGAGACATGTTTTGTAATTTTTAATTTTCAAATTAAATAATCCTGAGGGATTCGATGTTGGCTTTTCCAAAAGGTACAAGAGTTAAGGGTCATTCATGTATGTTACTGTAAGAATATTTCTCACATATTTTTTACATAAAATTTTGTCAAAGAGTAAACCTAGAAAATGGGCTGTCCAAAATGACAAAGTCAAATTTCTTGATCAAATTTAACCTATTTCAAATGGAAAATAACTTTCAAAAACCTATGAACATTTAAAAATACATAATGTAAGTTAATAACTCTATAAATATCTTTAAAATTTATGTTATTTTTTTAGTGTATATTAATTTTTATTTTATTTATTTATTTATTTATTTATTTTATTTAATTTAATTTAATTTGATTTAATTTTTTTAATTTAAATTTTTTTTTTTTCATTTTGTCCAAGAAAATAGTCAGGCCTGTGACTGTCTTAATGTTACCAATAAAAATAGTTTTCAAAATTACTCTGTAAATGACAGACAAGCTTTAAAGATTATTTTCATAATTCAGTACGTAGTAGAAGTCATTTTGATATCACATGCTGAATTTAAAGGATAATATTAAGAGTTTTGTTTTTCATAATGTGAGTATTTTTTTATCATGCCAGGTCTGTTACCAGCTTTGTTCAATTAAAAAAGTGTAGCATTATTATCTTCTACACACTAAAAGTCACTGTAAGAAGTATATGGGGCATTCTTACAATTTTTTTACTTTTATGTCCCTCACAGGCATGAGATTTCCGCGTTTTTCCGTACCAGTATTTTGTTAGAGAAAATGATATTTGATTCGATCGGAATATTTTTGCAATTTAACAGAACAACATTTTCTCTAAGAATATACTGGTATGCAAAAACGCGGAAATCTCATCCCTGGTCCCTCAATAATAATTTTTATTTTAATAACCTATACCGTCCCCTTTTTTTTACCTTACCGTCCCTTCTTTAACACCCCTTTAAGACAATGTTATACAAAAATTCAGTATTAAAAGTACTACATTTTTACTATTTCTTATTTGAATGCCCTGTGGGTATTATGCAAATTCATTATAAGTAAAAATTTGGAAGAAAATAAAAAGTTATAGTGGTAAAATGGTAAGGAAAATTAAACTTGTAAGCTTAACTTAAACCTCAGTTAAATAAAAAAATTTTCGCTGCTGACCATTTTGTCTATCAGATTAAAATGTTATTTTAGCAAGTTTAATTTCACCAGATTTTTATTCCCGAAAGTCAAAAGATTGTGAGACTACCATGTGTAACATTTTTTGGTTTAGGATAATGCTCCATATATACGCTACATTATCCTAAGCCAAAAAATGTTACACATGGTAGTAAAAAAAGTTAATTTGTCAGGTCTGTAACAGACATGACATGTTTAAATAATATTAATACTTACCTTCTTATTGTTAATACAGTCCTCAGCAAAAGTTTAGACACTGGTGATTTTTAACCTTTAAATAAAAAATACAAACACTTGGGTTATACAAATGCCTGTACTTATTTTTAAATATATTTTTAACGTTTTAGGACAGAAATAACGGTTTTAATGTAGGATATTATTTAATTTAACTGAAAAAAGTGAAATTTGCATATTGCAAAAGTTTAGGTACTTTTGTGATTTTTTTTGGCAATTGTTCACGGAAAACGCACATTTCAAACTTATGACGTCACATGCATGAAGTATTTAAGTGCACCTCGCGATAGCATCAGTTAGTGAAGATGTCGCGAGCAAGAAATTTTCAGTCAGATGAAGTAATTAAAGTATGGAAGCTGAAATCGAAAGGGAAGACTGTTGCAGAAATTATCAGCTACTTTGAATCGGCCAAAGAAGTCTGTCTATTAAGTACTGTCTAAGGGTGACTCTTTCAAAGCAAAACATAGATATGGATGGACTCGTGTGGCCAGAAAACGAGATTATAGAAGGATCCATAAACTGGCATCTAGACAAATGATGACTGCTAATCGCATTAAAAGTGAGTCAGAGCTTTCTGTGTCAACGGATAATTTCGTAGATGCATTAAAGAAAGATGTACATTAGTTTATATGAAAATGATAAAACAACCAGCCTTGAAATCTCAAAACAAATTTACCCCTTTTCTGTCGCGGAGTAATTCTTTTTATAAACTGATGAAATAATGGGCTGATACCAGAATTTATAAACGAAGTTATTAGAAAATATGAAATTGCTTATTTTCACGTATATTATAAAACGAAAATTTTAATTAAATATTCTTGTGACTTTTGGAATTAAAATTAGGTGTCCTTTGCCCTCGAAAGGTTTGATGATTTAGGCCTCACTTTGTTTTAATTCTCAATTATCTCTGGAGTTTCTCAATGGTCGCCAAGCTGCGTAAAACTACATACATACATTGAAAAACAATTTACAGCCATTTGGTGAACTTTTACCTCTTCCAAAGTATGTATTTGATTAAGATAATGCGCCTATTCATGTTACATACAAATCAAAAAATTGGTTTAACTCTCAAAATATTACTATTTTCGACAGGCCCGCGTGTAGCCCTGATCGAAACCCAATCGAAAACTTTTGTGGCATCATATCTCATACAGTTTATGCAATTTTTTAACAATACTCCTCTGTAAATGACCTTCGATCTGCTGTTGTACGTGATTGGCACGAAATAGACCCTCAAGTGATGCAGGATTTAGTTTCTTCGACGGAAAGTCACATTTTTGCATTAACAGCAGACAATGTAGGTGCAGTTCGATTTTAATTTATGGATATTTTTCTGTTAACAGACAGATTGTCTATACTTTTGCAACAATGTTAAATTTGTTTTTTTCTCATTATATATTATGTAAAGTGTATAAATTAAAATTTATTGTTTGTGAATGAAGGTTAAGTCCCTAGTAATATATGACAGTTGAGTTACAACAATTCGTTACATGCTTCTCAGTACAGAAGAATAATCGATCATTGTCTAAACTTTTGCTGAGCACTGTAGCCAAAAGTAAGTCTTAATGAACAGACTTTTTATTTCAAGTTCAAATCTTATTTAATACATAAATAAACAATAGAAATAAAAAAATTCAAATTGTCAGGTCTGTTACCCATTAAAAATAACTGACCTGACATTTTTTATAAAAAAAAAAAAATAATAATAATAAATATATTCTATTGCAAAAGTGTATAATAATTTTACAATTTTGGATTAACTATCTGTGTGGAAGCATTATTCATCTATTCAAATAATTGTGATTTCATGTTACAAATTTTTTGCTTTATAGTTCTGTGTTCTGCATAAGTGCCTTACAGGACTAAATTTTAATATGAAGTTGAGGCTGACCATGTAAACATGTACAGTCGTGGAAAAAAAAAGTAAACACCCCCCTACTAACTCATCAACAAATTATCGTAGACGAAAGTTACTGGTACCGAACGATTGGAAATAAAGTCTACTTTTAAATGATGTATATAATATTTGCTTAGGGGACCATCTACATATTAAAACGAATCCAAACTTCATTTTCTTCAATGACAATACCCAATTTTAACGATATATTTCAATAGTACTTCGGTTCAAACTATCCCTAGACACAAAATTTCAAGTCATTTGGATGATAAGTTTTTGAATTATAAACATTCAAAATTTAGTTCTTCTAATGTTAAATTACATTTTCACATTTTCATTAATATATCCTGAAATTATACTCCTAATGTGCTAATTTTTTGTGTAGCAATAATACTAATATGCTCAAACATAAATACGCTGAATTTGCAATTTTTAGAATTTTATGATATGAATTACGAAATTAATATTCGAAAATATTATGAATTGCAAACTACAAATTTTTTGATGGATTTAGATTTATTATGTCCTGCTTTATGGAAATCCAAAATTTCACATTTTTCTTCCAAGTAGTTTTTCAATTATGCTTAAAAAACTGTAAAATGATGATTTAAGGGGCCGTATATTATAGAAGTTCTTCTGTAATCTAACAGGCTTCATTGACTGCTTTAGTGGAGCTTAAGGTGTCTTGATCAAGAAGGTGGCTCTCTCGGTTAACAATCGAGTATGGAATTTCAATTTGGATACAGTCCTTAAAATACGCTCGTTTTAAAATAATTAATTTCTCGGAAACTTATGGTACGAATTGCATAAAAATTTGTCTTTGCGCTAATCTAAGAGTGTAGAGTTTATTTATGCTGTCAAAATTGGGTATTGACATTGAAAAAAATGAAGTTTGGGTTCGTTTTAATATGTAGATGGTCCCCTAACCAAATTTTACATACATCATTTAAAAGTAGACTTTATTTCGAATCGTTCGGTACCAGTAACTTTCGTCTACGATAATTTGTTGATGAGTTAGTAGGGTGTGTTTACTTTTTATTTTCCACGACTGTACAAGACATATGCAAAAACTAATGTTAATGGTAAACAATGATTATTATTATTTTTTTTTTTTTTTTTTTTTTTTTTTTTTTTTATCTAGCTCAAAAATGCCTCAAATTTGAAAATTGCCCAAATCTCAACACGTTTATTGTGAAGTGTCCATCATGCACTGGAGCGGCCATTCATTTAGCAAGGCGTGGCCGGCAGTGAACGTGTTAAAAATTTTCATGATGTCGGGTAAAGATGAACATGCAAGGGCGTGGCAAAAATTTTATTCAATGGCAAGGCATTTTTTTAATTAAACGTTTTTGTTTACGGATAAATAAGTAGTTCTTGATTATTTCGAAGAGCAATTGCAGTTGATTAAAGTTTTTTTTTTTAAACAAGGGTACATACAGGGTGTCCAGCGAATAAGACCCTGATTTCAAAATTAAATATCTCAAAAACAAAGATCAATAGAATTATGCGGTAAACGGTTTGTTTATTAGCTAAGCTGTAAACACGTTATACAGAAGTTGCAAAAATTAGTTGCAAAAACCGCTAACAGATGGCGGGTACCAGTATCTCTGTGGTATGTCTTTTCTCTCCTAATTGGTAGATCGCGGAATCGAATCCAAGTAGAGGAGGATTTGAAAAAAAAAATGGAAATCTTTACTTTTTAATATTTATTTAAACTGTGAAAAAAGTCTGAATAAAAAAATCCTAAAGTTTCTGTTTTTAAAATTTAATTAAGCTAAAAGAAACCCCTTTTTTAAAAATCATTGAGCATTTATAATAATGATTCATAAATCATTTTTTTTTTTTAATTGTAGAGAATAGTTTGAATGAAAAAATACAAAGTTTCTATATTTAAAAACTTAAGTTAAAAAAATAATTTTAATTTTAAAAACTCGTTTTCATTTTTTTATCATTGAGCACAGAAATATGGTGCAACTTCTAGCGATAGGATCCGAAGTGTTGGAAAGGAATGCAGCATCCAAAATACTTTTGCTTTGACGTTGATGATATGACTTATCATGAATTCCTTTAAAAAAAAAAAAAAAAAAAAAAAAAAAAAAAAAAAAAAAATTAATGCATAATTTCTGACTCTAAAACTTTGTTTACAAAGAAAAGAAATATATGTGTTGTGTTAAAACCAAAATATTATGCCTTGATTTAAAAATAAATTAAAAGTGAAAAATTACTTTTTTTATTTATAATAATTCAGGTATAAACAATAATACCAAAATATTATTCCGTGATTTAAAAACATAAAAAATAAATAAATAGTACAAAATTAGTTTTCTAAATATATGCATTTTGATTTAAATAATTATATGGCATTAAAGATTGAATTTAATAAAATATTTAATAAGTTCTTATAATGATTTCTAAACTTTTTATTGAAAATTCTACTAATTGAAATTTTCTAAAATTAAAGCTGATGCAATAATTCTGTGACCATATGTTTCCACTTCTGCACATTACCCCCAATGAAAAAACGGACTTTTTCCAATATTCGTTTTTCCGTAGGGAGCCATCTAGGAATGAGATACTAGTACTCTGGACTTCGAAGCAGTTTACAAGTATTGTGATTACATCGCCATCTATTAACGGTTTTTGAAACTAAATTTTAAAACTTCTGTATAACATTTTTACAGCTTAGCTAATTTGCAAACCGTTTACCGCATAATTCTATTGATCTTTGTTTTTGAGATATTTAATTTTGAAATCAGGGTCTTATTCGCTAGACACCCTGTATTTTCAATGTAATTTTTTTAACAAGAAAAAAGTATAAAAATTTTCTTCCTTATCATGAAAGGGGCAGAGTTCACCTGTTTCAGTCTACCTACGTTCAGGAGAATATGAAAATTAACTATATATACAGGGTGTCCCGAAAGCATTGATCTCTGCTTTAATTCCTCAAATATTGATCATAGATATATATTATAAATTACAAAGCTACTTAGAAAAAGGTACAAAATTTTATGAAATCGACTAATATTTTCAGGGGTTTAATTTTGAAGAAATAAAAATATAAATTTTTATACGGCCACCGTACAAAAAATTTCCTAATGAGTAAAATGTGCCTCATAACACTAATAAGGTCATGCACAAAATTTCAGCATTTTATCATAAAAAGTCGCAGAGATATGAAAATACATAAATGTTGACTTAAACTACTTTTCGATGCCTGGATATGAGTTCGCAAAGGGCAAAAATCATGTCGGATGATCGCGTTTCAGGGGTCGTACACAAATTACGAAAGAAAACAATGACTGCATTGCTTTCTTAAGGGTAAATTTATGATTAACCTCTCACCAACTTTGTTTAAACATATCTCTGAGACATTTTATGATAAAATGCTTAATTTTGTACCGTTATATATATTTTTAAGTTCAATTGATTGATTTCTGCCTTTTTTTAAAAAAATGGTTATATTCTCCTTATTTAATCTGTCATTAAATAAGGACAAAATTATTATTTTAAACATCTGGTAGCAATTAAGCAATCTGAAATTTTTTTTTAAGTAGCGGTCTGCAAACACTGCACTAGTTCGCAAAGCTTTTATAAAAAAAATAAGCGAGTAAGGGGCGTGGCCTGAAATGAAAGTGTTAAACGTTTTCATGTATTTATAGTAAAGGGTCGATTTCAAATTTGAGGCATTTTTGAGTTAGAAATTAAATATATATATATATATATATATTAACGATTGTTTGTGATTAACATTAATGTTTACATATGTCTGGTACATGTTTACATCATCTGCATTAACTTTCTATTAAAATTTAGTCCTGTGGGGCATTTATACACAACTATGAAGCAAAAACATTTTAACATGAAATAACAATTATTTGAATGGATAAATATGCGTTCACACAGATCAAAATGGAAAATTATTATACGCTTTTGCAGTAGAATATATTTATTATTATTTTTTAATTAAAAAATGTCAGGTCAGTTATTTTTAATGGATAACAGGCCTGACAATTTGAATTTTTATTTCTATTGTTTATTTATGCATTAAATAAGATTTGAACTTGAAATAAAAAGTCTGTTCGCTCAATAAAACTTACTTTTGGCTATTAACAATAAGAAGGTAAGTAGTAGTAGTAGTATTTAAACATGTCAGGTCTGTTACTTTTAATAGGTAGTAGACCTGACAGATAACATACATGGCAAATTAACATTTTTATTTACTTACTTATTTATTTATAATCAGATAATAATGCTACACCCATTTAATTGAACAAAGCTGGTAACAGACCTGACAAGATAAAAAATTACTCACCTTATGAAAAACCAAAACTGTTAATATTATCTTTTAGGTTCAGCATATGATTTCAAAATGGCTTCTACTATTTACTGAATCATCTGTAATCGACAAAGTAATTTTACCAACTTTTTTTTTTTTTTTTTTTTTTTTTTTTGTAGTAGTAGTAGACAAGACAGTAACAGACCTGACATTTTTCTCGGACAAAACAAAACAAAACAACTAATATACACTAAAAAGATATTTCTAGATTTATTACACTACATTTTGTATTTTTAAATACATAGGTTTCTGAAAGATATTTTTTATTTGAAATAGGTTAAATTTAATCTAAAAATTTGACTTTGTCATTTCGGATAGCCCATTTTCTCGGTTTACTCTTTGATAAAATTTTATTTAAAAAAATATGTAAGGAATATTCTTACAGTAACACAAATGAATAATTCTTAACTCTTGTACCTTTTGGAAGAATCAACATCGAATCCCTCAGGATTATTTAATTCGAAAATAAAAAATAGCCTTTTGTCGAACACAGAAAAAATACCTCAAATTTGAAAATCACCCAAAGCCAAATGTATATGGGCGTGGCCTGGGCTTCATTTTGGGGAATTGAAGAGTATTTAATTATTTTTAGTTTTATAAAAATCAAGAGCTTTATTTTATGATTAAATAACGTGTAGGCGTTACTGGTTTTGTAAAATAACAACAACAACAACAAAAGTAGAGAGGGGTGTGTGGGGGGAAGCGAAGTTGATCAACGTCCAGTATATCATATATAATCTATGTATATTTTTTTAGAGAGAAAATAAGTTACGTTTGAAAAAATATGAAAATAAATGTTACTAATTTCTCAGCATATCTTCTAATACTCCTGATCTTGGTCCAACTTTGAAAACGATGACAGCCATTTTAAAAATATTGGTGCATTTTTAGTAAAGCCAAAGTACAAATATTTTACAGCAGAATTTTTATTTAAACTATTTAACTTATTTCTCCGTTGTACATATTTAATTTATTTTAGAAAAATATTTATGGTTCTAAATCGAAATAATTTTATTTGGTAGCAATTAAAATGACCGCTATAGTTGTTCTAGTGTTAAGCTCCTTATAACATATCAAGAAAAATAAAGAAAAGTGAATATAATAAGATATCCAAAAAATAAATCATGATCCATATATATATATATATTCTAAAATTAAGGAATTACAAACAAAATTATAATAATGACAATGCACTCTTTCTTTTTTTCCTGGAAACGAATGTTAAACTAATCCCTAAAAAGTTTTATTAATACAGATAACAAGAATGCTATTTTGACACCTACATCTGCCGGTACCACATGCAGGATGATAAATATCATAACCTTATGGACATTACATTCCACAAATAGAAAAAGTCCATCTTTCAACCCCCCAAATCCACAAAGCACATCCTCATACAAATGTGCAAAAGCAAAAGAAAAAAAAAAGAAAACCCTAAATTCAAACAAAATCATGGCGGATAACTTCAGGCGGTATTACGAAACAAACCAGGAAGCGTCGTTATCAAAGAAAGAATAAGAATGTAAAAAAAAAAAAAAAAATCAAAAGAAACAGAAGAGGGGGGAGGGGGGGTATAAAAAAGCAAAAAACCAAAGAAGGGATGGTCTTGTGAGAAACTGGCCGCACGCCAAGAGACTTGTCGAGAGTGAATGAAGGCGGTATAGTAGTTTGTGTGTGGTGGCTAGGGTGTCATCAAGCCAGTTGCACTTGAAACCGGTTTAAGAGTTGAGGCTAAAATTTAAGAAGGTAACCTAATGAGGGGTTTCTAATTGGAGTCGTTAGAGAAATTGTTAGACGATAGATATGAATTTAATGAATAGTTAAGCGCATTATATGAAGAAGTGTTAATGGGTTTTAAATATGGGAAATAGTTAAGTTAAAAGAACACACACTTTGATTTGATTAAAAATTGTTGATTTATAGTTTAAGGTATTTATTTCTGTTTATTATGATTTAACTAATGGGATGGGTTTAACGCTATGCGGAAGTCGATCAGCAAATGAATGGTCTAGAGCAGGGGCTGCCAGTCTCTTTACTATCACAGGCACACCCCTCCTCCACTACACATAGCACATATTTGTATACTTATATATGGGGCGCAAATGCATAAAAATATACAATAGACTCCCTCAAATCCGCATAGTGTGGACAAGGGACTTTGCAGATTTCTGGTCGGGGCTGTTTTGTTTACATTTTTTAAACAGTAATTTAAATGTAATAATGCACTTGAAATCATAATGAATGCTTATAAAAAATGAAATATTAAAATAATTATGTAAAGTAATAAAGTAAAATAAGAAAATTTAAAAAATGATTAAAATATTAAAAGTAAAAAAGTTCAAGTAAAAAATAATGCATAACTAAATATGCGTATGCATAATAATGATGAGATAATCTTTTCATCTGCTATTCACTAAAACTATCCTTGATAAAAATTGCACTAATAATTTACATCAAAATAGTAAAATAATGACTATTTATTTCATGTTTAGCCAGTCTTATTAACAAAAAAAGCTTGATTAATACATAAATGTATTTTGTAAAAAGATCACAATTGCCATTGAAATCAGAGCTATCTTGAATTTTGTGGAAGTAAATTTATACTTCTTTCATGAAAAAGCATGAGTTCAATCATATTAACCACACTTACATATTAAAATGTGTACCAAATGATATAAAAAAAATCTGGAATTTCCCCCCTACATCTCAATTGTAAGTCTGTTTACATCTGCAACATTATGCGGATTTTAGGCGCTTGTGGATTTTAGGGAGCCTATTGTATGTCATTAAATTTATATATTATTAAATTATTTTCATCCGAAGTTCTTTTTTTTTATTTTTGACGTCTTATAAAATAAATATTTATAAGTACCAATTAAACATTTTGTTACACATTTTTAGAATGATAAAACAACAACTTCGTGTTAATTTTTCCCCCGAAGGAAAAAAAATAGATTCCTGTAAGAAACGAATGATCAAACGTTCAGTTTAAGAGCAGCTCTTCAGCGACACATCTTATCACAAGATATAGCTAGATATAATTCAAGAATTATCTGTTCAAGTTCATACGCAAATATTGGCATTCTTAGATTTGGATCCATGACCGACTTTATTTTTTGCGTTGTATTTATATAGGAAAAAAAATATTGTTCTCCAATTAAAATTTCTATTAGAACATACCTAAATAAGAAATTTTGAAGAGACTAATAATTTTTTAAAATCCCTTTGTGACTGAAGAACACTGACTTGAAAAATATTTGCTCAGGTAACATACATCATTTTAAGCATGTAAAAAATAATTTTAAAAAATTAGAACACAAAAATGAAAAATTGTGGACTAAAAGGTACTTTTTTCACATCTGCAATAAACAGAAAATTACATTTTATTCATAAATAGTTTCAATTTTCTAATAGTAATTTCTAAAGTATACTAAATTACCTTTGTAAAAAAATCTATTTTTGAACATCTCCGGCCTTTTTAATTTTACAGAATTTACGAAGTATATTTTAGCAATAGCGATGCAAAACTGCTCAAATAATAATAAAAAAACTTTGACATGAAACATTGACTCACTATCGCTGTCTGTTGATGATTTAAGGGTGTCCAGCTAATAAGACCCTGATTTCAACATTAAATATTTCAAAAACAAAGATCAATAGAATTATGCGGTAATCGATTTGTTTGTTTATTAGCTGATCTGTAAAAATGTTATACAGCAGTTTCAAAATTTAGTTGTAAACAGATGTTAACAAATGGCGCTGTGATCGCAATACCTATAAATTGTGCTTTGAAGTTTAGAGCACTGGCGTCTCATTCCTAGATGGTTCCCTATAGAAGAACAGAAGTGGAGACATCTGGCCACAGAATTTTTGCATCAGCTTTAATTTTAGAGAATTTCAGTTAATAGAATTTTCAATAAAAAGTTTAGAAATCATTATATAAGAACTTATTTAAATATTTTATTAATTTCAAATTTTTATTTATTTTTTATATTTTTAAATCACGGCATAATATTTTGATTTTAGCACAGCACATATATTTCTTTTCTTTGTAAACAAAGTTTTAGGGACAGAAATTATGCATTAAATTATTTCATTTTTAATAGGAATTGATGATGTCATATCAGCAACGTCGAAGCAAAATTATTTTGGAGGCTGCATTACTTTCCAATACTTCGGATCATATCGCTAGAAGCTGCACCATACTTCTGTGCTCAATGATAACAAAATGAAAATGAGTTTTTAAAATTAAAATGATTTTTTAACTTAATTAAGTTTTTAAAAATAGAAACTTTGTATTTTTTCCTTCAAACTATTTTCTACCAAAAAAAAAAAAAAAAAAAAATTATGAATCATTATTATAAATGCTAAATGATTTTTTAAAAAAGAGGTTTCTTTTAGATTACTTAAATTTTAAAACCAGAAACTTTGGATTTTTTTTTCATAATTTAAATAAATATTAAAAAGTTAAGATTTCCAATTTTTTTCAAATCCTCCTCTGCTTGGATTCGATTCCACGATATACCAATTAGAAGAGAAAATTCGCACCACAGAGATACTGGTATCCGGACCGAAGTAGCTTATAACAAAGTTTGAAAGAAATCTCAATTCTGTCAACACATGGCTCCGCCTCTGCACATCACCCAAATAAAATATTTTAATAAGTTCTTATATAATGATTGCTAAATTTTTATTGAAAGTTCTATTAATTGAAGCTGAAATTAAAGCTGATGCAATAATTTTGTGACCAGATGTCTCCACCTCTGCACATCACTCCAACGAAAAAGTGGTCTTTCCCAATTTTCGTTCTTCCATAGGGAGCCATCTAGGAATGAGACGGAATGCTCTGGACTTTGAAGCACAATTTATAGGCATTGCGATTACAGCGCCATCTGTTAACGGTTTTTGAAACTAAATTTTGAAACTTCTGTATAACATTTTTACAGCTTAGCTAATAAACAAACCGTTTACCGCATAATTCCATTGATCTTTGTTTTTGAGATATTTAATTTTGAAATCAGGATCTTATTCGCTGGACACCCTGTATGAACAATTTATATTAACTGATGTGTTGGGAGATGACAGCAATAAATAAAATCGTCCTTATATCCACACCACTGTAGTGAAAGATAAAGCTGATGATAGAAAATGACAGACAGACTAACAAAGTCGTAAAAATTGTTTGAATTGCGCTAGGAAATATATTAAAAATGGATGTTTTTATTCAAAGGATAAAAATTGGGAAATCACTAATTATTTTCACAATTTACATGAAGTTAAAAAATAAACAGAAACGACCAAGTAGAAAGATAAATCGCTAAAGAAATTTTCTCCTTATTCTATTAAACAAATTAAAATACAAAGTCACAATATATTTATATACTTTTTATTTAGGGGAAGCATTACAGTAATAATTAATTGTTTATATAATTTCTATCAATGAATGAAACACAGCACTATTTTATTTCAATCTCAACTAAATAATTAAATAAAAATCTAAAGTTTTTCCCTTTTCTTATAAAATAAATTAAACAGAACGTCACAATTGAAGAGCTAAGTGGAAGAACATGTTAAGTAACAAAAATTACATTTTAAGAATTTTGAGGTGAAAGTTTTTACTGTAAATTTTAATGATTTATTTTCTGTTTGATACCATGTGTTTAAAATATTAACAGGTATCTAAACTCTCTCAGAAGAACTTATTCATATTTAATTTTCAAATATTAAAAATTATTAATATTATTGACATTATTATAAATTTAAAATATTAAATATTAATGAATAATCTCTTAAATCTTCAAGACTAAATAGAATCTTTGTATTTTAGCTTCACCATGTGATAGGATACCTCATAACGCTATCATACAAAAAATTAAAAAAAAAAAATTAAAAAATGTAGTATAACAGGTTCATCCACTCAGCTCTTCAATTAACTCATAATTAATAGTACTTCTTCTCTTATATCCTCAGCACGATAGCAAAAGATTCAGCAGACTGTCCAAAAATGTGAAGATAATTAAAAATACATAAAAGACAAATGCTATTATAATATTTGTATTAGGCTTGTAAGTGGTATAAAATGTGATTGTCTTAAGAAACATGTATCACTTCTTATTGTGAGAAATATTATGCAATCATTGATTCATCACATAATTTTTATTAATAAATACTACACAATACTATTTTGTTTCGATTTGGGGGGGAGGGGAAGGTAAAAAAGTTTTAAAAAGAAATCTCTAAAGAAATGTCTCCTATTTTAATAAAGTAAATTAAAACAGAACATTAGAACTATTTCGTTCTTATACCACATCCCTTTATTAAAATTTTTGAATTAGGCTAGAAACTGCTAATGAAAAGTGAAATCTTTGATATGATGTATTAATATATATATATGTGTGTGTGTGTGTGTGTGTAAATATGTATGTATGTAAATATACGTATGTAAAAAATATTACCTTAATCAATTATTCATTACACAATTTGCATATGAATGAACAAAACACAGAAAGAAAGAAATACCAAAAGAATTGTTTTCTTTTTTTTATTAAGTAAATAATTAAAAAAAAATCACAATTAATTCACCAATGTGCTGACGTCTCCATATCTAGAACGTGGTAGAAGACGATACAGTGAAGTTATTTATAGAAAACATTACGTTAAATCACTTATTGATTACTTAATTTGCACAAATTAAGAAAACACTGTACTAATTTAATTTAAATACGTGAAAGAAAGTAAAAAATACCTAAAGAAACTTCCTCTTATTTTATTAAGTAAATTAAAACACGCCACAATTAACTCATCATTATAAAGCGTTGACTTCTCCCATATCTGCAACATGCTAGAAGAAGATACAACTGACGTTATTTATAGAAAACATTACGTTAATCAGTTATTAATTACTCAATTTGTATGAATTAACAAAACATTAAAAACATTTTATTTAAATACGGGAAAGAAATTAAAAAATCCCTAAAGAAACTTCCTCTTATTTTATTAAGTAAATTAAAACACGTCACAATTAACTCATCAATATAAAGCGTTGATTTCTCTCATATCCACAAAATGGTAGAAGAAGATACAGCTGACGTTACTTATAGAAAACATTACGTTAATCAGTTATTGATTACTCAGTTTGTATGAATTAAAAAAAACACTATACTAATGTTATTTAATTACGGAAAAGAAATAAAAAATTCTCTAAAGGAAATTTCTCTTTTTTTCGTTAAGTAAATTAAAACACGCCACAATTAACTCATTATAATAAAAAAAAATCCCTAAAAAACTTTCTCTTATTTTATTAAATAAATTAAAACACGTCACAATTAACTCATCAATATAAAGCACTGACTTCTCCTATATCTACTATATGGTAGAAGAAGATACAGCTGACGTTATTTATAGAAAACATTGCGTTAATCAGTTATTGATTACTCATTTTGTATGAATTAACAAAACACTATACTAATTTTATTTAAATACGGAAAAGAAATAAAAAATTCCCTAAACAAACTTTCTCTTTTTTTCATTAAGTAAATCAAAACACGTCACAATTAACTGATCATTATAAAGCGATAACTTCTCCTAGAAAAAATTACATTAATCAGTATGAATTAACAAAACATTATACTAATTTTATTTAAATACGGAAAGAAAAAAAATTTCCCTAAAGAAACTTTCTCTTTTTTCATTAAGTAAATTAAAACACGTCACAATTAACTCATCATTATAAAGCGCTGACTTCTCCCATATCTACAACATGGTAGAAGAAGATACAGCTGACGGTCCAATCCTTCTTTTCTTTCATGTCTTTTTTTTTTTTTTTCAGCAACTTTAGTTTCACTGACTCCTCGTTGCTATGGATAAGGATTACAGTAAGTCTGAGCATAGCAACGGCCTAGTTCACTAAGGACTCACATAAATTCTAATCTCTTGAGCAAACTCAGTGTCCGTATTGGGGTATCCTACATGGTTGTCAGCAAAAGAGATGGCTCGATCTAAGTAATTGAGTAAAGTATAGTGTCGTGATCTGGAGTAATTTGAACCGTGGACATATACGCAAATAATATATTAAGTTTATACTAAGATAATGGTGTATCTGGACTTATCATTTCGGAGGGGGCTGAGATATAATAAAGTTTCTAAAAGAGAATCCCAAGAACTGGAAAAATTCCACTTTAAACAGGTTTTTATCATAGCAGGTAACGCATCTATTATACAATCAAACCTGCTAAGATAAAATTGCATGGGACTGGGAAAAATTTTGTTTTAGGCAGGTTTTCGTCTTCACAAGTATAACGTTATACCACATTTTTTAGAAGTGAATACTGAAAATTATCTACTAAAAGTTATCTCAATAAATAGTAAATAAAACCAATTGGTTTTATTTAATATGTAACTATTATAGTACAGTTACACAACCATAGAACAATTTTTCGTGTCAATCTTTTGTTAACGCCTTCGAAACGAGCGTCTTTTACAGAATTTATAATTTTTTTTCACCGGTTTTTTAAAACAGAAATCTTTGCCTAATTGAATCGGGAAAATGCTCGGATTAAATAAGGGAAAATTTACAATAAAAATTTACTGGTGAGAATCATCACTGATTCTGAGCACCTTAAGCGGCACCTATCCCGGTCGCTCGTCCCCAAGGGGTTAATGCTATGGATATAAAGTGACACATCACAAATTAAAAAAAAAAAAAAAAAAAAGGTTCAAGGCTTTGCAGTTCATATTGGGAAGATATCTCAATGTATGCATTACCTTAAATCACAGATTTTCAACTAATAAATAGCAAGTATGAGGCTTTTATTAATGCTTTAAAACTAATTAAAATTAATAATGCACTTTTAATCACCACACATCACGTTTTACATAATAAAACGCGTATAAAAAGAGCCTGTGCGTAACAGAAACTTGTTAAATGGCTATTTCAGAGTCTCAGCAAAATAACGCACTTTCTAAGATGAAAACCTGTTTAAAATGGAACATTTTCTTATTCCTTTAGAATTTCCTCTTAGCGGCTTTACTACATTTTCCTAAACTTCCGTAATTAAACTTGACATTTTCCACAAATTTTGGAGGGGGCTGGAGCCTTATCAGTTCACTCCCTGAATACGCCACTGTGTTATAAGAATTTCGTAATGCCTATACGGGCAACCCCCGACTTACGTACGTAATGCGTTTCGTAAAGTTTTACGTAACTTGAATTTTACGTAAGTCGAATTTGCAAGTTGCTTTGGTATAATTTTGTAAGAAACTGCAATATTTATTATGTATACATATATATATTATTTACAACGTATTAAGGTACTTGTTCCCAATATGGACAGTACTCTTAATATGGACACCCCTAATATCTTTGAAACTAACAATTTTAATCGAGAGATGGCGCTACATGTCCGTGAAGAAAAGCAGTTGAAAAGATAATTAAGGCTAGAAAGTGCAAAAAAGAGTGTTGTTTGCCATTTGGAAGGAAACTTGTTGTTTCGTGGTGTGCTGATCGTAATTACAGGTAATTTTAAATTCTTATTAGATATGGTAAAATTACTTTAAATATTGAAAAGTGGAGTGTTTTAGAAAGCTAATAAAACATATTTTGGATTGCTATTGCAAATATTGCTTTAAAATGGTTTCTTTGTTCATTTATTACAAGATTTAGTAAAACTGTGCCCGATTCCCAATATGGACACCTTATATCCACATTGGAAATACAGCAAGTGAATCTTCAGATTCACAAATTTGTAAAATATGTGTGTAATGTCATCTGAACAATCCTCCAAGAAACCTTCTCCAAGAAAAAAATCCTCCAAAAAGCCCTTGCAAAAAAATCAAAAGAAGCCTCCCCTCAGTATGGTATCTGCTGGTGAAATCGCAGGTACCAGCGGTATGACTTCCTCAACAAAGGAGAGCTGGTGCTGCTTCTTATGCAGTACTGATGCTGTTGCAGACATGTGGCTATGCATCACATGCAGTAGATATGTCCATAAGGACTGTGTGGAACTTACTGCCCATGATGAAGAAGTTTTTATTTGTCCATCCTGAGGGCTGAGTAATAACAGATGTAAATTCTGAAGACAGATGCAATAAAGCTAAGCAAAACCAACTATATTATTTCATAATATTTTGTAGTAACTGAGGTGCTTTGCATGGGTCTTCAAAGAGCCACAACCGAAAAGACCCCCCTTCTAAAATGCATGTTCAGAAGATATTTACTGTATCCCCCCTCCCCCGCAATACTTTAAGGTATATTTCTTTTATCCCTTCTCCTCTAAAATCCCTTGAAAGAGTGCCTCTTCCATACACCCTGTGTAGTAGGTCAATAAGGAGCCACCTGTCTCTAATATGTACATGCATGTCCATAATAGGGACAGGTGGTTCCTTATATGGACACTTTTACACATTTCTTGTTTTTATCATTAAAATTAAACCAGAATAATTACAAGGTCGCTAATTTTAATAATGATAGTCTACACTCCAGGGATTGTGGTCATATATTTTTGGAGTCCTATGACGTGTACACGGGGGTGAAAAAAATCAATTTTCCTTAGGGTGCCCATATTGGGTACAGTTACCTTATTTTATAAATAAAGCATCATGCGACAGTATTTACTCGTATATAAACTATAAAAGTATGAAAAAATATCAAAACAAACTTAAAAAACACTTTTCATATATCTTGTGAAATACGGGATTTATAAATCTAACATTGATGAATTGATTTATAACAATTTTGATTCTACATCAAACGACTATAAAAACAAGAAATAATTAAAGGGGACTCATTTAACCTATTTTCCATGAATTTCTGATGGCAAGACGAATGAATAGCATTCACAAATAAAATAATGATTGATAAGTACAAACTATATTTATCATGAATTAGATGACTACTATGAATAACTAACAATAAAGATTAAGTTGTTTTGTTGTAGTTTTGATTGTATGTACCAATAAAAATATAGCTCTATCTATTACATAAACTATATTACGGTTGTGGTTCACATCTATATATTTTATTTATAAAATAAATATAAAAACTAATTTTGCCTAAATTTTGCATAACTGTGTATCAAACACTCTAGTATGTTCATAAATGCAATTTTCGAGATTTATTACGTAACTGCGATTTTACGTAAGTCGGGGGAAGCCTGTAATTTATCTATATATATCGCTGTTTCTGTAAGTTTATTAATGTAAGAAAGATGTGAAACTGTACAGAAAATATATCACAGGATTTCTTACTATGTTAAAAATTGTTTATACTATGTAAAATGTGCAAGAAAATGCAACTTACAGAAAGATTTTTTTTTTTTATTTTATTTAATTAGACACACAGAAAAACAAACTAACGAATGTCATAAACGCATTTCAATTATTTCACGCAGTACCGATAAAAAATTTCCCTTTTTAGGTGCGTTCGTAATTATATAAATACGTAGCCCCTATAGTCGTCGCCTGGTACGTCCGTCTGCCTGTCCGTCTGTCCGCATATAACAGCGCAAAACTACCCAACAAATGGCTTAGAATTTAATATATATAATCGTTGCAGAAATTTCTCGAGTAATTTCAAATTTTATGAAAATCGAATCAAAACTTAAAAGGATATTAATAAAAGTTTTCTTCATTCTATTAAATCCTATCATATGTAATTAATTCAATGAGATCCCATGATAGATACCGATTCTAGGTTGTCACGGTGATTACGTCCTATTTAAGATGGAGTCCTATTATTTTTCGTATTACTAAATTTAATATACATAATCGCAATAAATTTTGTATTCATGCATTTTTGTATAAGTGCACAACAGCTATTGCACCAAGTTCTGAATATTTATAAAACTAGTTATAGTACGAACGTGCCTTATTTGCCACGTTTGACATACAATTTCTGACTTGTTATTTATAAGGTAACAATCATTGCAGTAACCTTTACTGAGGCGTTATCAGATAACTATAATAACTTAAAAACAAAATATTTAAACTGACTACACTCGATTCACAATATTCACAAATATTTTATTAAACACTTGGTATATCAGGAAGGAAATAAGTACAGTAAACTCCCGACTATCCGGCCCTCCGTACTATCCGGCCTAGTAAAAAAAAAAAAAAAAAAAGGAATGTTGCGAGCGTCCGAGACAGGCAGGTTCTTGTCCGTAGGAAAGTGCTAACACACGATAAGAAGGACAAGAAGGTATTACAGAATGCAATACAGAGACAGTCATCTATCAACTACTTTTTCAAAAACTAAAAACTAAGCTTTTACACTTTTATCTTATGCATAACTCTTCATATTCGTGCAATCATTTATTAATAAACAGTAAAATAAAATTTACTGATTTTTTTACGAATTAGGCTTACGTTTTATGTTAAAGTTTTTCTTTATTTTGAAACTGTATGTACTGTATATATAAAAATTATCTTAAAATGTGTGACATATGTTTTTAATATAATGGGAGGGGGGTCCAGGAAGTGAGCAAATATTTATAGAACTTCGGCCTATCCAGCTTTTTTGTTATCCGGCCTACACTTCCGTCACATTAGGCTGGATAGTCGGGAGTATACAGTAATACAATTTCAGACAACAAGCTGAATCAGCCCAAAAAAGCTGTTTGCTAAGTTTTTGTGAAAACATGTTAGAAAGGACTTAAACATAACCAAGTCCCATTCACTAACACTTTTTCTAATTCTGTTCCAATTTTGAAATCATCCTTTTTAAGGTGTCGTGAGCTACTTGAACTCATTTTAATTAATAAAAAATAATATTTAGTTCACAAAGGGCTCAAATAAATTTACCTGTTAGTCCTTTCCATTATGATCAGCTTTTAAAATACACATAATAATGTATTAAATCATAAACTAATGCTGTATATATCCAAAATTTGTGTGTATAGTTTTAAATTTGGAAAAGTTGTCACAGTACATGCTTAGTGCCTGGTTTTCTTTTTTACTGATTATGAATGCGGAGTTTCGTATCTATTGGTATGCATAAATAAATAAGTACAACAAGTTGTTTATTATGATCAGTTTTAAAATCTGCACAATAGCGTATTTTGAATCCGAAGCTTATGGAAGATATATGAAATTTGTGTATAAAGTAATAATTTTCAGGAACTTGACTTTATTTAAGTGTAATACGCGATTTATTAAAAATAATATTACATTTAAAGATTAATCTATTGTATTACTACTTAAACTATTACTGGTATTACTGGTATTACTGGTTAAACTATTGACATATATAAATAAGTACAATAAATTGTCTATTGTAATCAGTTTTCAAACATGCACAATAATATATTTTGAATTTGAAACACATGCAGGATAAAGAAAATTTGTGCGTATAATTATAAATTTGGAAAAATTGTCACAATGTACGTGTAATATGGGATTTTTCTTTATTACATTCAGGGATTCATATCTATCGGTATAAATAAATAAATACAATTCAAATTATAGTATTACTAGTCAAAACTTTACTGGTATTACTGGCCACACAGTACAATAAGTTGTGTACTACTACTATGATAAGTTTTAAAATATGCACAATAATGTATTTTGAATCTAAAACTTATGCAGGATAAAAGAAACTAGTGTATATAATTAAAAATTTGGAAAAATTCTCACAATACATGTGTAATACGTGATTTATTGTATACGATTTTTATTGTTTTCAGAGATTCATATCAATTGGTTAAATAAATACAATAAATTTTCTATTATGATCAGTTTTAAAATCTGCACAATAATGTATTTTGAATATAAAACTTATGTAAGGATGCATGAAATTTGTGTGTAAAGCTACAAATTTCGAAAAGCTGTCACAATTCATGTATAATACGGAATTTTTTTTTTACATTTTATTCAGAGATTGATATCTATTAGTATGCATAGATAAATACAATAGGGTGTCTATTATGATCAGTTTTAAAATCTACACAATAGTGTATTTTGAATCTGAATTGTATGCAGGATATACGAAATTCTAGACTTAAAAGCAGAATAAGAATGTAAAAGAAGAAATGAAAAACCTGAATCTTCAAAGAAATTCCTTAAAAGTATTTTTTATCTTCTTACATAAACTGTTGAATGTTCTTAACTGTCACTTTGTCTTTTAAATTTTCTTTGTTTGGTTATAAATGACTCGGATTACTGCTTACAAAAAGCCCTATTTCACGGAAACTAGACGTAAAGTGTAATCTCTAATGCAAGCAAGGATTTTGTTTTTCCCACATAGTACATTAAGTCACGAATAACTGGAAAACTTATTTTGAGATATATTTAGTGTCATTAGTATCCAGAAGAATGGTAAATATTTCAATCTCCTCCTTAGTAAAAATCTTTCTCTCTTTTTGGAAAATATTTCAATTCCTTTTTTTATAAAATTAAAAAAAAAGTTTAAGACGTAAAGGATAAAAAATAGGAAAAGGGGGTGCAAGTGGTCCTCCAAGTGGTGCATTCTGGACAGTAAGAGTTCTGAAATTTATTTCCACTCTTAGCAGATTAGAACGCATTGATGTATGAATTGAACTCTAAATTTACGAAAGCACAAAAGATAAGACTTTAATTCATTCGAAATAATTTTAAAATCTGAAACATTTTTCTTTCAGCTAAGAAAATTAATTTTCTCCAAAAACTAAATCTTCCACCCCTAAAATTAAATAAAATTCCTTATTGTAATCTAGTCCAATAAAAATTCCTTATCTACCCCTCATCTTATGGAACGAGTTCTCGGCAGGAGGAGGAATCCCTTACTCGCGACAGGAGGAAGTTACTCACTCCAGGAAGGGGAGCAGAAGGACTGTTTATTTGCTCATTACTCCGAGTCTTAGCTCCTCCTGCTGGGGTTGAACCGGCCTTTCCCCACTACAAGAATGTCTAATTATGATCAGTTTTAAAATCTATACAATAGTGTATTTTGAATATGAATCGTATGCCTATACGAAATTTCTTGTTGAAAATATTTGTAATTCGTATATTCTATACGAAATTCTAGAAAGCAGAATAAGAATGTAAAAGAAGAAGTGAAAAACCTGAATCTTCAAAAAATTTCCTTAAAAGTATTTTTTATCTTCTTACATAAGCTGTTGAATGTTCTTAACTGTCACTTTGTCTTTTAAAATTTCTTCGTTTGGTTATAAATGACTTGGATTACTGCTTACAAAAAGCCTTATTTCACGAAAACTAGATGTAAAGGGTGATCTCTAATGGAAACAAGGATTTTGTTTTTCCCACATAGTACATTAAGTCACGAATAACTGGAAAACGTATTTTGAGATATTTAGTTTCATTAGTATCCGGATTATTATAAAATAATCGCAAATATTTCAATCTCCCCCCCCCCCCCTTTAGTGAAAATCTTTCTCTCTTTTTGGAAAATATTTCAATCTCCTCTTTGTTAAAATTTTTAAAAATGCCGGAAAAGCTCTAAGTTAGGAAATGTGTGCGTGTATGGGGGGCGGAGACGGGGTGAAAGTGGTCAGCATCAGAGTGATGCATTCTGGGCAGTGAGAGTTTTGAAACTTATTTTCACTCTTAGCAAATGACCACACATTGAGGTATGACTTGAACTCTAAATTTACAAAACACAAAAGATAGGACTTTAATTCATTCGAAATAATTTTAAAATCTATGAAACACTTTTCTTTCAGCTAAAATGTCCACAAACTTAAAAGGTCGTTTTTAATGAAGTAGTCGAAAAGTGATCTTTATCATTAAGTAAAATAAATCTTCTACAAAAACTAATCTTCCACTTCTAAAATTAAATAAATTTTCTTATCGTACTCTAGATCAATACAAGTTCCACATTCATCATCTAGTGTACAAACTGATAAAAATCCCATCTCAAATGATACGTCGAAGTGCAATGATTATTCGTCGTCACTACCCTCGTCTTGAAACACATGTCTAGTTCATATTCCATTATACCCGAAACACCATCTTGGAAAAAAATAACCTCTTCACTTATCAGCAAGTTAGTATAGAGGAAAACAGATTAACACAGCAATAGGTATAACTATTCAACTTTATACTAAACTTTGTTAACATCACTGACAATGAGATTTTATAATCAATGCGAATTTTATAAAATTGATCTGCAAGAATTGAGAATAAGCTTTTGTTTCACCGCGTCGCTCCAACAACAGGTATCCAAACAGAAGTGAGCACAGTGCCTCCTGGAAGTACTAGGAAGTCGTATGGCAGATTTACCCTTGGCTGCCTCATCATATCCGAATTCTCTCTACATATTTTTATCTACTCCATAACCAGAAACTTTCTGACACATTTACTGAATTGTTTTGCAACATAAAAGCATGATATTTGCACGAATAATAATTGATGGGATTTGTAAACGAATTTTTTTTTTCATTTTCCGATGTATTAATTACAATTATATTAGCGATGATTGTCTGAAGACGTCTCCATACAACATAAATTTCCCCCCGTTTTCATTTTGAATTTTGGAACAACCCATCAAGTATAATTGAATGAATTCGATCTCAGGTTTTTAACAATTTTAACACAGATCATAAGCAAGTTTGATGCTCGAAAGTATTTGGATTTGATTTGTAGAATATATATATTTTAATACAATACCTTTAAAGCAATTTTAAATGAATTTTTCGTTTTTACGAAATAATTTATCGGCAGTTTTCTTTTCTTTTCTTCGCTGTTGTTCCCGGAAACCCGGTTCAGAAAGACAATTTCGACACCAATTGCTGAAGAAACCTCTATTTTTACTGAAAATCGCTAAAAATGGTTCTGTTACATAGTTTCTTAATAAGAGCACCTACCAATTAGATACATTTACGAAGTAAAACGAATTAAACAAGTCAGAAATTGTACGTCAAACGTAGCAAATGAGGCGCGTTCGTGCTGTTAGTTTTATTATTATCAGATCTTGGTGCAATAGCTGTTCCACTCTTATGCGAAAATGAATGAATACAAAATTTATATATTATATAATTTTAATTAATTTTTCAATTAATTTTCATCAGTGAAATTACGCTCAAAATTATTGAATATTTAATAGGTGATTTATCACATTGCTAACTAAGCGTAGAACAAACAGACTGAAAAATTGTGTGCTCGTGAAGACTATTCCATCTTGCGCTGCAGTTTCAGCATTACCAAAATATGTGAGTGAGATATGCTAAGCTGGGTATCGTCCTCCTAGCTTAAATGGTAGAGCACTTGGAGCGCTATTCCAAGGGTCCCGGGTTGGATATTTTCCACTCTGTTGGTTCTACGCTTAGTTAACAATGTGATATATCACGTGTTAAATATACAAAATTTATTTCTATTCTCTATATTAAATTCAGTAATACAGAAATAATACGACTCCATCTTAAATAGGACGTAATCAAAATGGTAACCTTGAATCCTTGCCTATCATTTATCTTTTTAAGTTTTGATTCTATTTCCATAAAATTTTAAATGACTCGACAAAATTTTGTCCCGATTATATTTATTAAATTTCAAACCATTCGGTTGGGTAACATGTATTTGCTCTATTATATACGAGCAGACGGCAACTATAGATGCTACGCATTTAAATAATTGCGAACGCACCTAAAAATGCGTCAGAAACTAGCCGGTTTGCATTTAAGAGCAGCCTTAATAAAATACTCAATTTCCAATAGAATAATTATTTTAATTAGACACTTTAACTATCTGACAGGATGGAAAATATCCATTCAGTACACCAGTTTTCCCCCCAAATTTTCTTCATTCTTTGGTCTTTTATTCAGTAACCATGTTATTTATAAGAGTAAATACGAACAAGAACCTTTCACACAAATACCCTTAGATGTTCTCTCATTCCATGAGTCAATAGTAAACGTGAAGAAAGCAAAAGCCTGCTTTGCCCCCGGAGATTAGAATTTACGAGATCCTTTTTCACGAAATAAGTTGTATCCGAGATCCAGACTGAGCAGTTTTATAAAGAAACAAAGCAAGTTTGAAAATAACAGCCAAGATCATTCAACAGTTATACAAAAGAATGTGAAAGCACTTTTTCGAATTTACTTGAAATGTTATGTCAGATTTCTTTAGCATGTTTTAACTCACTACTTAAAATGCTTTTTCTACAAATGATTTATGAAAATTAACTTGGAAAATTATATATGAATGATATATAAAAACATTATCAACGAAATAAAGAAATTGTTACATAACTTAAATCAAATTAAACACTAACCAGTCCTTATACTATAGGATAGATATTGTATTAACCACCCTCAGACATGGTAGCCTCATGTAAAGTACACAACGGTTCGAGTTATATCTTACTCGAAATCGAAAATTTTATGCAAAGTCAATCCGAAATCAGACCCCCCCGAATAGCATGAAAAAAAAATCCATTCAGCACACCACTTTTTTCTTTTCTTTCTTTCTTTCTTTTTTTTTTCCTTTTATTCAGTAACCATGTTATTTATAAGAGTAAATACGAACAAGAACCTTTCACACAAATACCCTTAGATGTTCTCTCATTCCCTGAGTCAATAGAAAACGTGAAAAAAGCAAAAGCCTGCTTTGCCCCGGAGATTAGAATTTACGAGGTCCTTTTTCATGAAATAAGTTTCTATCCAAGATCCAGAGTGAACAGTTTTATAAAGAAACAAAGCGAGTCTGAAAAACAGCTAAGAACATTCAACAGTTTTACAAAACAATGTGAAAGCACTTTTTCGAATTTACTTGAAATGTTATGTTAGATTTCTTTAGCATGTTTTAACTCACTTTTCAGGTGAAGAAAATGTTTTTTCAGTATTCAAAATGCTTTTTCTACAAATGATATATAAAAATTAAGTTGGGAAATTATGCATGAAATCAACTTCAAAGAATTCAAGAAATTTTTACATGATTTAAATCAAATTAAACACTAACTGTCCTTATAATAGAAGGTATTGTATTGAACACCTTCAGGCATGGTAACAGCATGCAGAGTCCAGCATGGGTCGGATTATACCCGACCCGAACCCGAAAATTCTACTCAGAGTCAATCCGAAATCAGAACTCCAAACACTTCAAAAAAAAAAAAAAAAAAAAAAAAACATATATACGCTTTTTTCATGATTATTTTTCTGAGATGTGCTTTTTTTATAAATATTAATTTACAGATAAAAAAAATTAAAACTTAAAAAAGAAATTTTTTAATTTATTTAACTTTTGATATAATTCAGGAACCACTTACCCGATTAAATTTCTTTTCTACTATTGTGTACAGAAAATGCTTCTTGTTAATTTGTCTTTGGATTTATAAAAATATTTATTACAAAAATTATAATAAATTAAAAAAAATAATAAATAGATGATTTTTGAGAGTGATTTTTACTTGAAGTATTTTCAAATTTTTCGCATAAAATTGAAAATATTAAAGACAATTTATTAAAAACATAACATAAATACTCTGTACAAAATTTCATATACATACCTTAGAAGAAAATTTAGTTTTATCTTTTTCAAAATGGCAAATTATTAAAAAAGTCATTCTGAGATAAATAGATTTAAAGATTTAGTTACGGCAGGGGAAGGATTGTACAACACAAAATAATAAATTTTTCCCGACCCCGGGTCCCTTTAATAATCCATTTTAGACTCAAAACATGTTTTTCATCCTTAAAACAAAACAAAACAAAAACACTCATGCATGAAAGAGTTAACCCACTTATGCCTAGCGTCTCATTTTTGGGATGTTTCGAATTTTAATAAATTTTTATAATTTTCTTGTATACAACATGAAAGTTAAAGTGATTGTCTGTAAATATCTTTATCTATTACCGAGAGATGACAGCATAAGAATGATATTTATTTGCTTAACCCTAGAACTACCGGAAATTTTACTCAAGTTTTATAAAAACATTCTACACCAGAATTTTTACTTAAAACTATTTAATTTGTTTATTTAACTTATTATTGTCTGATTTATACATTTAGTTTGTTTTGAAGAAATTTCTGGTTTGAATAAATATTTTGAATGTACATGTCGGGTCCAATGGACCCGTCTGGTAGACGGAAGGTTAAATGAAGGCCTTTTTTCGGTGTTTACAAATTTTTCATTTTTCAAGATAGCGAAATGTAAAAAGTAAGTTTATTTGTATTTTTGTATCAAGGATACAAATAAATAAGTCATAATCTTAGCTTGTACACTTCTTTGAAATTTTTTAAATTGCGAAATTATATGTTCAAGCCTATTTTTTATGAGTATTTGTAACATACAAAATATAGGGCGCAAGGCGCAAATGGGTACATATTTCTATTAGACATTTAGGGGGCAGTTATTTATGTAAAGTTCTTTTCAAGATGATTTTCAAATAAACTGTTTTTTAGCCTCAAATACGATTATTCTTAATTTATTATTAATAATACTTATAATGTTATTAGTCTCTGTAAAGAAATAAATATATATATATATGTTTTAATAGTTAATAAAAATACTACTTATAGTATATAATATACAATTTAAAAGCTGAATTTATATAAATTTAGACAAAATATATAATTATGCATTTTCCACATATGGATATTCCCACATTTAATACGTTTACATTTTATCAAATAAATAGAAAAATATTTTAGCGTAATTTTTCTTTAGTATTTTTCCAGTTCATTTTGCAACATTTCAAAGTGATTTCACCAACAAATTTGTGAAAACAAAAATTCAGGCATAAATGGGTTAATTTAACATTGTTAAAAGATTTCAGTGTATTAAAAAAACGTTCCAAATGAAATTATGTAATTTAATAACATCAATAAAATCGCATTTGTTTTGTAATTAGCTAATCGTATTTGCGAAACGGAAATTTAAATAAGCAGAGAGGGAAAACGAAGTGTCACTTATTTAAAAAAGTGTTTTAGCATTTACGGGGAGGTTTTACTTCTTTGACCTAAAATTCACGTGATTTTGAGATTTTTTTTCGGTCACAAAGAAAAGAGATTACTCAATATATTTAACGGCATTTCACTTATATATTTAATTTTTTGTGTATGTATTAACCCCTTGCCTGTGGAATATATTAGAGAAAAACGTGCCAAAAATGGAAGAAAACAAAATCGCTTTAATTTTGTTCGTTATTATCATCAAAATGTTACAAATAGATTATTTAAAAAAAATAAATAAACGAAATAGCTACTATTATATATTCAATATTTTCACATATATGAGAAATGTTAATTTATTACAGTAATTTTTGGTCAAATTATAGCAAAATAAATCAAATGACGTAATTTTCAAGGTAAATATAATAAACTAACACAACAATATTATTATTTATATCAGCTGTCACGAATTCCATGCCCCCCAGATTCCTTTGAATTTCACAAATCTTTTACAGCATATAGCCCAGTGGTAGGGGAGCAAAAAAAGGCCGAATTCGGAATTAATTAGGGGAAAGCTGGAAATTGTTTTAATCCCTTCTGTATAGATCTAGAATTAATATGCTATGTTTTCCCCCTCGTACTAGGTGAGCGTTAGGAAATATGTATAGAATTAAAGTCAAAAAACACGTTTTTTTGCATACCATGACAATATCTCAAAACAGCTAACTCTGTCAAAAACGTTGTCAGTACAAATGTTGTAGAACTTAAAATTCTGAGTAAAATGAGTACCTACACTTAATATTTTTGTTCAATATTAAGGCCGCAATTTGAGATATTGTTAAGTTAACTTGGTCTCTCCTGGCTTCAAGCTCTTGATTTGAAAAGTTTTGAAATAGAATTGCGACCTTAATGTTGAACAAAAATATTAATGATGGTACTCATTTTATTCAGAATTTTAAGCTCTACAACATTTGTATTGACAATGTTTTTTTATAGAGTTAGCCGTTTTGAGATATTGTTAAGGAAACTAAAAAAAAGTGTTTTTCGAAAATAAATATGTACATATTTTCTAACATTGACCCAAGTACGAGGAAGAAAACATAGTACGTTCATTTTAGACCTAAACTGAAGGGATTAAAACAATTTCCAGTTTTCTCCTAATTAATTCCGAGGTCATCCCTCTGATGATGGGTCTAAGTACAATTGTGGCCTTAATATTTAACATGAGTATTGAGTGTAGGTACTCATTTCACTCAGAATTTTAAGCTCTACAACATTTGTATTGACAACGTTTTTCACAGAGTTAGCTGTGTTGAGATATTGTTATGGTATGCAAAAAAAAAAAAAAAAAAAAAATCGTGTTTTTTTACTGTAATTCTATACATATTTCCTAACGCTCACCTAGTACGAGGGGGGGAAACATAGCATATTAATTCTAGACCTAAACTGAAGGGATTAAAACAATTTCCAGTTTTCTCCTAATTAATTCTGAGGTCATCCCTCTGATGATGGGTCTAAATCTTTGAAGTAGAATTGTGACCTTAATATTCAACATAAGTATTGAGTGTAGGTACTCATTTCACTCAGAATTTTAAGCTCTACAACATTTGTATTGACAACGTTTTTGACAGAGTTAGCTGTTTTGAGATATTGTTATGGTATGCAAAAAAACGTGTTTTTTGACCATAATTCTATACATATTTCCTAACGCCCACCTAGTACGAGATGAAAAACATAGCATATTCATTCTAGACCTAAACAGAAGGGATTAAAACAATTTCTAGCTTTCCCCAAATTAATTCCGAATTCAACCCCCTAACCACTGGGCTAATAGTAATGTGGTTTGAATGACATCTGGGAAGAACTGCAAAATTACAAAAATCCCACAAATGGCGAACCGCGAAACTGCCGAACATTTCGCGGGAAAGTCTCGCCATTTCTTTGGAGAATGGTAAATTACATATTATGCATTGGACGAACTGAGTTCGGGCTTCACGGAATTGAAACACCGATTTTTCTCTTGCCCAAACTCAGGTCGGGCATTCAAAAATTGGCGCATTTGCGTTTCCCTAATTGAGTTCGGGCGTCAAGTTATGAAACAATATTAAATTATTGAGCTTATACTAATATTTATTTTTTAAAATTGATTTTTGACAAAATATCTGTCCTTTGAATAAAAAAGGTAATTTTTTCGCCTTTTGCAAGCTCAGAGAAGTAATTAATCAATGAAAATTATACTTTTGGAGATACAAGTTCAAGAAAAAAAAACCTTTCTTTTAAATAAAAAATGGAGGAAATCGGTTGAATAGTTCTCTTGAAAAACTGTCACTTTGAAAAAACAAGTTTAAAGTTTTACAATAGCGAAACGAGTTACAAGCGACATTTCATTCAACGCGCAGTATTATGCTCAACAAGTAGCATTACAATAAAACACATTTACTATGATATATATTAAAACACGCATACACAAATAAATAACGCCTGCATTCAATTGTTAAAGGTATGTATAAATATTATACAGACATACGTATGTCTGTATAATATTTATATATACCTTAAAACGCATTGCGTTAAACGAGCAGTATTACGCTCAACAAGCAGCATTACGTTCAAGGAGTAAAAAAGATTGTAAGGAATAATATCACGAAACCGCAATACAATATATATTAAAACACACATACACAAATAAATAACGCCTGCATTCAAATGTTAAAGATATATATAAATATTATACAGACATACATATGTCTGTATAATATTTATGTATACCTTAAAAAGCATTGCGTTCAACGAGCAGTATATTACGCTCAACATGCAGCATTATGTTCAACGAGCAGTATTATACGCTCAACAAGCAGCATTACGTTCAAGGAGCAGTATTACGCTCAACAAGCGGCATTAAGTTAAAGGAGTAAAAAAGATTCTAAGGAATAATATCACGAAACCGCGCTACAATATATATTAAAACACACATACACAAATATATAACGCCTGTATTCAACTGTTAAAGGTATATATCACTATTATACAGACATACATATGTATGTACAGTGGAACCTCGTTAACGCGAACACTCAAGGGGAATCTTTTTTTATTCGTGTTAAAAGTAGTTCGTGTTATCCGATCTTAAATGCATTACATACAACTGGACGGGGCAATCGGAAACAGTTCTTGCTAAAAATAGTTCGCGTTAAGCTTGTTCGTGTTAACGAGGTTTGACTGTATTATATTTACGTATACCTTAAAAAGCATTGCGTTCAACGAGCAGTATTACGCTCAACAAGCAGCATTATGTTCAACGAGCAGTATTACGCTCAACAAGCAATATTACGTTCAAGGAGCAGTATTACACTCAACAAGCGGCATTACGTTCAAGGAGTAAAAAAGGTTGTAAGGAATGATATCACGAAACCGCGCTACAATATATATTTAAACACACATACACAAATAAATAACGCCTGCATTCAACTGTTAAAGGTATACATAAATACTGTACAGGCATACATATGTCTGTATAATATTTATGTATAGCTTAAAAAGCATTGCGTTCAACGAGCAGTATATTACGCTCAACATCAGCATTATGTTCAACGAGCAGTATTACACTCTTAAAACGAAAGAGCCAAAATAACTCAAGTTGAGCCGAAATCCACTCATCTCATGATTTGAAAGTCAGCTTCTCATAAAGAGTTGAAACAACCCGAGTGAATGAGTTGTTTTTAGGCAACTCATGATTGAGTGGTCTCTATTTTACTCATATTTGAGTGAAATCAAATCGATGGAGGTAAAATCTAGTAGCACTTGGGTGATTTGTAACCAACTCATACTTGAGTGAAATTGAGTCATTTAAGACTAAATCCAGAAGCACTTGAGATTTGTAACCAAGTCATACTTGAGTGAAATGAAATAATTTAAGCCTAAATCCAGTACCCCTTGAGTGATTTGTAATCAATTCAAACTTGAGTGAAATGAGGTCATTTCAGATTTAATCCAGTAGTTCTTGAGCGCTTTAGGGCAACAATCTACGCCGTAAAAAAAAAAAAAAAAAAAAAAAAAAAAAAAAAAAAAAAAAAAACGGTAATTTTACAGATGTAATGTTACCGAAATCTACATGCTTACTAAAATTTTATCTGTACACTGTACAAAAAAAGATGTAACTCTAAAAAACTAGTTTTTGTAAAGCTGAATGTAATAAAATGACAGTAATCTTACTAAAATTTTATTTGTAACCCGGGTTGCAGTTACATAAAAAGTTCTAGGCATCCCAGTTTCGTAAAAAATTGTTAGTAACCTTACAGATTTTTTGTAACCTTACATATTTTTTTTTATTTACAGTGCAAACGTGTATCTGTTACATGAATTTTTGTTGTTGCCGTTACATAAAAAGTTCTAGGAATCCTAGTTTCCTAAAAAAATTTTAGTAACATTACATTTTTTTTTTTTTTTTTACTATGTACATACTTGAGGGATGCAAAATAAATAAATAAATAAATAAATAAAATAAAATAAAATAAAATAAAATAAAAAAAATCGAAAAATTTGATCCAAAGAAGTAGGAACTCCCCTTAAGTAAAATGCAAAATTTCAATATTTCAATTCACCTTCCCCTAGATTCTTTTAATCTCTGTTAGCATAAAAATATTCATTAAACGATCTAGCTTTTTAAAAACATTTTAATTCGTTGTCCATTTATTCAGGACCATATTATTTAAAAGAATATATAAGAATAGGGACTTTTCATACAATTACCCTTAGCTACACTCTCATTCCTAGAGTCAATACGAAACGTGAATGAAGCAAATACCTGGTTTGCACTGGAGATTAGAATTTACGATATCCCGCCCCCTGCCCCCTGCGTAAAATAGGTTCTACAAGAGATAAAGCCAGTGCAGTTACCCGATTTGTTTTATAAAGAAACAAATAGAAGTTGGAAAGAATAAAATAACAGGCGGGTGCATTCAACAATTTTATATAAGAATGCGAAAATCACTTTTACAAGTATACTTGAAATGTTAAATTTCTATTGTTTCTTTAACTTACTTCAAAAAGCTTTTAGTAACAATAATTTATAAAATTTAAGTTGGAAAAGTACATATGAATAGTACTGCCATGTGTAAAGTCCTTTCAAGATGATTAAGTATTAGATTACACGGAAGTATTAGATTGAAGAAAGTTTTGGGATTGGCACATCCAACTAGTTTTACAGTGTGCTCCTGGACAACAAAAATCCCGATTTTTCATGATGCACACACTCTTTTAGTAGCACCACCTATTCGTTAGTCTCCATCGAGTGTAACCTAATACAGTAAAACCTATGAAAGAAAATCCTGTCTATAACGGAATGGTTTTATGTTTCAGCCGAAATGATGCAGTACAAATCTACAAATGAAATCCATCTAAGGAAACCTATGTAAGATGGAGCATTTCTCCATTTTGGTATTCTCTCTCTCTCTCTCTCTATATATATATATATATATATTAATAATTTTCACTCTACTTTGTTTAGTAAAACCTGTGTATAACGGAATCCTGTTTTAAAAGTAAAAATTTCATAGTTCCTACGGAAGGAATGGCGTAAAATTATAACTGCTAAATCAGAAACCTCCCAAGAACGGAATTTTTTTTAATTCTATTTATCTTTCACAGGTTTTACTGTGTAAGATAAGAGTAAAACCTTCTAAAGCGCAATCTAAACTTAATGGGAGAAAAATTCCTGCTTACACAGACTTTTGTCTTAAGGGTGTATTCCAATCCAAATTGCTTATTTTAAGATTCAATATAAATTCGTTTTTGTTTTCAAACGCATCAAACTGGGAAATTCCCTTACTTAGAAACTACATAATGTGCCGCGCTTCTCGATTTTTTTTATAAATGCAGAAAATTTTGTAAAAAATGCTGTTAAAGTTGGCGTTTTGAACCGAATTTTCCGAAGCGGGAGATCTGGCAATGGAAAAAATGGTCATACTGAGAAAATAATTGTTTAAAACTCAAATTCTAATTAATTGAGCGAAAAATGAAATCACACGACTCCTTATACATCTCTTCAAAAATCATCTCAACAAGTTTCATGTTTTTTCTTTTAAAAATGAGTCTTAAAATGTCTCAGAAAATTTGGAGATGTTGAGAGTGGGAAAATATTTTTTCGAATACACCCTTAACAGGCATAACTGTAGGCATGCTAGTGATGGGCGATAACGAGATGTTTTTCTCGATTTTCTCGATTGTATGGACATCTCGATACTTTTCGATTGTGTAAATTTTTTCTCGATGACTCCAGTTTGCCAATTGCTTTTATACATCATATATTATATACGTCATACATTTATCAAGAATCGTCTGCGGGTGAACTGGAATGAGTCGGCGTTAATAAAGAGTAGGTGACTTCGCCCGCTAGTGGGCTCCTCCTTTAATCGGGGCCCCTAAGTTATACGTAATCTTGTAATATGAAATCACGAACAGGTTACCCGCTATATACGACACCGTATAGCAGGCGTGGTGTGCGCGCACTACAAACTCTTGTAAAAAAATATAATCTCGAAACGAACGAACCTCGGACCAGATGTCTTGGGGGAGGGGTCAAAGTGAGCGGAGGGGCACAGTAGCTGCATAATATGAATAAGTCGTCACAGGTCTTTAGGCCTTTCGAACCATATGCCACATGAGTGGTCTGGATCTGAATTTATAAAAATGCCCTTCCCGTGGGGGCAAAGAGGGGGGAGGGGTGCGGGAGATGGATAATATGAGTAAGTGGTCATGGGCCTTTCCAACAATGTCACATGAGGGGTCTCGGCTAAATTTAGAAAAGTGTCCCCCGTGGGGGGGAAAAGTGGGGGCGGTCACCGGAAGTGCAGAACATCAATAAGTAGTCACAGACCTTACCAATAATATCTCACATGTGGGGTCTTGGCTAAATTTGAAAAAAGTGTCTCCCGGGGAGGCAAAGTGGGGGGACGGACACCGGAGGAGCATAACATCAATAAGTAGTCACAAACCTTTCCAACGATATCTCACTTGTGGGGTCTTGGCTATATTTTTGGAAAAGTGTCTCCCGGGGGGGGCAAAGTGGGGGGACGGACACCGGAGGAGCATAACATCAATAAGTAGTCACAGACCTTTCCAACAATATCTCACATGAGGGATCTTGGCTAAATTTGAAAAAGTGTCCCCCGTGGTGGGGGCAAAGTTGTGGGGACTGTCACCGGAGGTGCATAACATCAATAAGTAGTCACAGACCTTTCCAACAATATCTCACATGAGAAGTCTTGGCTAAATTTTGAAAAGTGCCCCCCTGGGGGGAAATGGGGGGGGACGAACACCGTAGGTGCATAACATCAATAAGTAATTACAGACCTTTCCAACGATATCTCACATGAGGGGTCTTGGCTAAATTTGAAAAAGTGTACTCCGGGGGGGGGGGGCAAAGTGGGGAGGCTGTCACCGGAGGTGCATAACATCAATAAGTAGTCACGGACCTTTCCAACGATATCTCACATGAGGGGTCTTGGCTAAATTTGGGAAAAGTGCCCCCGGGGGGGGCAAAGTGGGGGGACGGACACCATAGGTGCATAACATCAATGAGTAGTCACAGACCTTTCCAACGATATCTCACATGAAGGGTCTTTGCTAAATTTGGAAAAATGCCCCCCGGGGGGGCAAAGTGGGGGACTGTCACCGGAGGTGCATAACATCAATAAGTAGTCACTGATCTTTCCAACGATATCTCACATGAGGGGTCTTGGCTATATTTGGAAAAGTGTCCCCCGGGGGGGGCAAAGTGGGGGGACGGCCACCGGAAGTGCATAACATCAATAAGTAGTCACAAACCTTTCCAAAGATATGTCACATGAGGGGTCTTGACTAAATTTAGAAAAGTGTCCTGGAATTTCATATATTATAAATAATATTTATCGGAGGGCTCCATAAAAAAATCCGATCTAAAATGATAAAAACGGAAAAAACTACCCCCCGCGGTGGGGGGCCAAATTGGGAAGGGGAGGAAGAAAGTCTCATAATATGAAAGAGTCATTCGAGAGCTTTCCGATAACATATCACATCACGGGTCGAAAAAAAGTTTGAAAATTGATCCCCCTCCCCCTTGGGTCCACTCTTTCGCCCCGGAATTTACGCAGCTCCCACTTTAAAATTTTTATGCTCAATAAATAATATTTACCGGAAGACTGCACAAAAAAACCACATCTAAAATTATATTTAAATTTATTATAGAAATCGGCTACGGTTTTAAAAATTTGTTCGCCCCCTCCCCACCCCCCGAATTTCACCTTCAGGGGAAGAAAGGTTCATAATATGAAAGAGTTGTCAAAGGACTTTTCGATAATATGTCACAGGAAGAGTTCGGTAATTTTTTTTAATTGCTCCCCGCCCACTCTCACGTCCTCTGAATTCACCCGACCCACCTTCCTCTTTGAAATTTTTATATTTAATAAATAATATTTATCGGAGGGTTCCGGGTATGTGACAGCTTGGTAGGGCTAAAATAAGAAAAACATTGAAAATTAAAGCTTCATTTCACAGCTCATTGTCATGCCTGTCAGCTCTGTTCAGCTCGCCCCTCGATATCTCATCTCGGCCCTTCTTGGCCGAGCGTGAAATGACAATCATCGAGAGTAACATTTCGAGGAAGGACGAAAACTGATTTCTCAATCTCGACAATGTCATATGAAATGTTGAACAGAGACCGAGAGCGAGAAACGAGAATGGCAATGGGAAGCAATGAGTTACAATCAATGAGATATCTCGAAGTAAGCGAGAGGCTTGCCCTCGGGTTTGCCATCTCCTCGAGATAAACGAGCAGTTCGCAGCAGCACAAAATATATCTCGAAATGCCAGAGAGAGGACGAGAGAAAGGAAGCTTTCAGAAGAGTCAAACTTACCGCGCTTCTGGTGTAAGTCATGATTTCCCAAAGAAGTACATGTTATTTTCCATTCGCTTTTGTTATTAACCGATATGGGTTAGGAGGCATAGTGGTTTAAGTTATCAGTTCGGGTTTCAGTTGTTGATATAGAAGTTTTCTAGTGAATTTGGCGGCACCAGTTTGTCTTGATTTTCAATGTTTCTCTTATTTTAGCCCTCATAGCTGTCCCGTATCTCTTAATATTAGAATGCTACTGTTAAAACAAAACTGCACTGCAAATTATGTGTTTTCAAGATTTTAAGTGTCGCCTCAGGAAAGAGGATTTTTCAAAATTATTTTCGCCCACTCATGTAATATATTAAAATAAGGGTAATCTCATAACCTTTCTAAATCTACCTTTCTCTTGTCAATCCACCGTTAATTTTAGGCCCCTGGGCTTAAAATACTCTAAAGGAATATACTTAGCGACGGTATTTTTCGTACTCTGGTACGGTATCTTGCACTCATAGGAAAATTATAAGACTAACATCAAATTATGTCTAAAATCGAATAAAAAATATGGACATATGTTTCTTAATTTTAACTCCCTTCTTCGCCTCAAGAGGGCGCTTTAAAGTTTTGTTTCTTCAAAACTTTAGTATACTGTTTGTCCAAAAATTATAAAATTCACAAAATAAAGTCTTTTCACACTCCCCTATCTTCTCGTATGAATTTTATTTTTACTACCACCAGGGGACGCCGCCCAGTGAAACATTTTACTTTTAGCCTCAGGCTATTGGTATTTTTCATCTGTTTTTCATAATGTTTTGTCTCATTGTTTTTCTTCATTGTAGATACTATTCTCCAAGTTCTTGACCCATTCTGACTACTTGGGCACTCATTCTGGACCACCTGTGGCCCATCGGGCCCCTCTTCATTTGTCTGGCTCTAATCACACGCTTCACTTGTTCTTTTACCATTTTTCTTTTTCTTCAATTTTTTTCTTATTCAATGGTTTAGTTTTTTTATCATTCTCAACTTCCCCTAGTCCTCTCTTACATGAAGTTAACTTTCATCCTTGGTCTGCCCTACTGTCAATTTGGGGCCTAATGCCCCTTTTTGGGGGGAAGGGGGGGGCGTTTCTTCTACCTTTTCCAGACCGATCATCTAATACCACGTTGGTAAGGATTGGAAAATTAAAATTATCCAAAATACCAAAAATGAAGTCCATTGAAGTTTTATTTTAGTTATAGAATTCCCTATTAGCGGATATATTTGTCTGTTTACTTTTCTATTTTACGATAACACTCCTTTGTTTTCGATAAATCGACAAATTCAACAGCATTAGACACATTTTAGACATTTAAGGAACTTTAACTTGTATCAAACCTTCTGCCTTTATCGAAAAGAAGAAAATGCTAATCGATTCTAGCTAATGCGCCTAAAATAAAAAATGAGCTAGTAAATGTGTCATAGAAACTAGCTACTTTGGATTTCGATACAGACTTGAAGAATCATGTTGGAATCGCTAGGCACTGGAAAACAATTTCCGTGTTAGGCAGGTTCCCTCTCAGTAGTTATATATGTCTGGTTATCCTTACGTTTTTCGATAAAGATGTCTTGTTTTCGATAAACGGAGAAATTCCACAGCATTTGATACACTTTAGACATTTAGGGAACTTTAATTTATATCAAACCTTTTTCCTTTATCGAAAACAGGGAAATGCTAATCGATTCTAGCTAATGCGCCTAAAATAAAAAATGAGTTTTTAAATGTGTCATAAAGTAGCTACTTTGGATTTCGATACAGACTTAAAGAGTCATGTTGGAATCGCTAGGTACTGGAAAACAGTTTCCGTGTTAGGCAGGTTCTTTCTTGGCAGGTATCTTTATCTTACTATCCTTACGTTTTTCGAAAGAAACTTTTGTTTTCGATCAATGGAGAAATTCCACAGTATTTGACATTTAGGGGAACTTTAAACTGTATCAAACTTTTTGGAGTTATCTAAAAAGTAGAAAGGTTATTTGATTCATCAAATGCGCCATAGTTACGCGATTTGGACATGGCAGTTTCATAAAGAAGAAAAAGGAATTTATTCCAATGAAAAGAAAATCATTTTAAAATACTGAAATTCAAATGAGATATCTTTATAAATTTCTTCCATAAGATTAGCATTAGCGAGCAGGTCTTTTCACTTGACTGAAGTAACCCCTTAAGCCTAAATCAGGAGAAAATAATTGCGATAGCAGAATTATCGAGCAAACCCTATCACTACTATGAAAGTTTCGGCCAGAATAATAGCTAAATTTTCCAACAATTGTTTTTAGCTTCTCTCGTTATAATCGATTGTAAAACATCTCGATTGTACATTCTAGGAATTAATCGATGGCTGTATCGATTGTTATTTTTTACGATGACGATTTTTCTCGATTGTCGAATTTTCGAGAATCGCCCATCACTAAGGCATGCTCCAGTAGAGACCATGAATTTCTTTAGGATTAAGACAGCATTTGGTTATAGTCAGGCTCCGTTGCCATAGGATTTACTATATTATGCCCCTATTCAGAAGTCGTTGTCCCGCTTTTTTGTCTTTCTGTACCTCTTTCTGTGACCGTAGACCGGGCAACAGTACATATGAATGATATGATATATAAAAATAATATATAAAAATGATATATAAAAATAATTTTTGATAAAGGCAGGCGATTTTTCAGAAAATAATGTCAAAGTTGGCGTTTTGGATCAAATTTCCGGACGAGGCAGGGCGGAAAGGCAAAAAGGGGTCGTCACATGACAACAATCGCTTATAACTTGATAAGAAATTTATTTATCAAAAAATGGAAAGTGCCATTCGATCCCAAATCGCTTCAATATTCAAGACTGTCAATGTCACGCCTTTACGTTTCAAAATGAATCGAAAAATGTGTCAGAAAGTTCCGCTTTGTTGAGCAGGGAATTTGAGAACTGCATTAAATAGAAGATCATTTCCAAAGCAAGAGATATATTTTAATAATAACAGATGATTTTCAATCTTTTGAGAATAGCCAGCCATTTTACGAAGCTAAAAGAGAAATTGATAGAAGGGTAAACTGAAATACCATTAATAATTTTTATTTTTCCAATATTAATTTTAATTTCTGATAGCATCAAAATATGCATTCAACGCATTTTTTCAAACATTTTTATTCTTTTTTCTTTTATTCGATACATCAGTACCATACGTTATTTAAAGGAGTAAACTAGAATAGGGGGCCTTTCATACAAATATCCTGTTATCAACTGTGTCAATACAAAACTTGAAGTAAGCAAAAGCCTCGTTTGCCCAAGAGATTAGAATTTACGATCTTTTTACTTTTTTCATAAAATAAGGTTCCATCTGAAATCCAGCCAGAGCAGTTACCCGAGTTGTTTTATAAAGAAACAAAGGGAAGGTGAAAAGAAGAAAATAACAAGCAGGAACATTCAACAGTTTACGCAAGAATGTTGAAAGTAGTTTTCGGAATTTACTTGAAATGTTAGAATAATACTTATCAGTCTAAAGTGTACTTTTTTTAGTAACATAGGTACAAAATTTTTATTAAAAAGTTTTTCTTGGGAAAAATGCAAATTTTTGTTATTTAAAAATGATTTTTATTCAAGATTTAAAAAAAAAAAGATAAACTAAATAATATCTGTTTATAAATTTGACGTCAATTTATTAGGAATTATTCATATTATGTATACAAAAATTTCAAGTTAATACCTTTGGTAGTTTTTGAGAAAAACTGCCTTAATTTAACATGGTAGGTATAATAAGGTCTTCCAACTCCCCTAGACTAGTTTAATTTAGTATGTCACATTGGTAAGAATTTCATCAAAATAAAAGCACACGATACCATTTAGATTTCTCTTGAATCTTTTAATTACTTCCAAGATCGAGCTTTTATACAAACACCCTTAGCTGTTCTCACAACCCCTGAATCATTATAAAATGTGGAGAAAGCAAAAGCCTCGTTTACCCTGGAGATTAGAATTCACGAATTATTTTTTTCATAAAATAAAGTTCGATTTAAAATCCAGCCAGAGTTGTTACCCGAGTTGTTTGATAAAGAAACAAAGAGAACGTGAAAAGGAAAATATAACACTCGGGAACATTCAACAGATTTACGTAAGGATATGAGAAGCACTTTTTCTAATTTACTTGAAATGTTAGATTTATATTTTATCGGTTAAGTTTTATCCAAGGTCTAGGTTGAAAATTTTTTGAACTAATAATTTGTTTAACTTTTTCATGAAATAAAGTTCAATTCGAAATCCAGCCAGAGCTGTTACCCGAGTTGTTTGATAAAGAAACAAAGAGAATGTGAAAAGGAAAATATAACACTCGGGAACATTCAACAGTTTTACGTAAGGATATGAGAAGCACTTTTTCTAATTTACTTGAAATGTTAGATTTATATTTTATCGGTTAAGTTTTATCCAAGGCCTAGGTTGAAAATTTTTTGAACTAATAATTTGTTTAACTTTTTCATGAAATAAAGTTCAATTCGAAATCCAGCCAGAGCTGTTACCCGAGTTGTTTGATAAAGAAACAAAGAGAATGTGAAAAGGAAAATATAACACTCGGGAACATTCAACAGTTTTACGTAAGGATATGAGAAGCACTTTTTCTAATTTACTTGAAATGTTAGATTTATATTTTATCGGTTAAGTTTTATCCAAGGCCTAGGTTGAAAATTTTTTGAACAAATAATTTGTTTAACTTTTTCATGAAATAAAGTTCCATTCGAAATCCAGCCAGAGCTGTTACCCGAGTTGTTTGATAAAGAAACAAAGAGAATGTGAAAAGGAAAATATAACACTCGGGAACATTCAACAGTTTTACGGAAGGATATGAGAAGCACTTTTTCTAATTTACTTGAAATGTTAGATTTATATTTTATCGGTTAAGTTTTAACCAAGGCCTAGGTTGAAAATTTTTTGAACAAATAATTTGTTTATCTTTTTCATGAAATAAAGTTCAATTCGAAATCCAGCCAGAGCTGTTACCCGAGTTGTTTGATAAAGAAACAAAGAGAATGTGAAAAGGAAAATATAACACTCGGGAACATTCAACAGTTTTACGGAAGGATATGAGAAGCACTTTTTCTAATTTACTTGAAATGTTAGATTTATATTTTATCGGTTAAGTTATATCCAAGGACTAGGTTGAAAATTTTTTGAACAAATAATTTTTTTAACTTTTTCATGAAATAAAGTTCAATTCGAAATCCAGCCAGAGCTGTTACCCGAGTTGTTTGATAAAGAAACAAAGAGAATGTGAAAAGGAAAATATAACACTCGGGAACATTCAACAGTTTTACGTAAGGATATGAGAAGCACTTTTTCTAATTTACTTGAAATGTTAGATTTATATTTTATCGGTTAAGTTTTATCCAAGGCCTAGGTTGAAAATTTTTTGAACAAATAATTTGTTTAACTTTTTCATGAAATAAAGTTCAATTCGAAATTCAGCCAGAGCTGTTACCCGAGTTGTTTGATAAAGAAACAAAGAGAATGTGAAAAGGAAAATATAACACTCGGGAACATTCAACAGTTTTACGTAAGGATATGAGAAGCACTTTTTCTAATTTACTTGAAATGTTAGATTTATATTTTATCGGTTAAGTTTTATCCAAGGCCTAGGTTGAAAATTTTTTGAACAAATAATTTGTTTAACTTTTTCATACATGAATTATTTTTTATTGGACGAAAAATATAATTTATACTTAAAATAGATTTTAAATGGAATGTTGTGAATAAATGATACCTGTTGCATTCCTGGTGAATAAAGCCTGATTCTAAAAAAAATAACTTTAACCTTATCTGTACTTGATTTGTCTTGTTTGTTTTACAATGGTTAAATTGTACTGTGAGGCCTTGCGATCGCTTGGCGAAACGTACTCTAAATGTATTTTTAATGTTTTTAGTATTTTTTAAAACTTTTGATAAGTTTTATTTTAAAATGTATTCAAGTTTGTCTTACTTTATGTATTTCATTTGGTCTTTTAAATGATACTGGATTTTTAAGAGTGTTACATTTATCAGTACATCATTATCATACTACTACCTACAAAATATACACATATATTATTTCAGATAATTACCGGGTGTCCCAAAAAGGACTGACTGATTTTAAAATTCAATAACTTCCAAACGGTGACAGATATTAAAAAAATTCTTGCAGGAGGGTTATGCATAAAGTCAAAAGTTTTATTACAGTGATTTTCGATTTTAGTTCGAATTACAAACAATAGGTGGCGCTGTAAGCAATAGTCGCTAAATACAGGCTGGATTTTTGGTCCTTTCTGTTGTTCCATGCAGAAAAAGGAGATGGAAATGTATTATCCGGGCCACGAAGTACCAAAAATCGAGCCTGAATTTAGCCTCTATTGATCTCAGCGCCATCTATTGTTTGTAATTCGAACTAAAATCGAAAATCACTGTAAAAAAACTTTTGACCTTATGCATAACCCTCCTGCAAGAATTTTTTTAATATCTGTCACCGTTTGGAAGTTATTGAATATTAAAATCAGTCAGTCCTTTTTGGGACACCCGGTAGAATCAAACAAACGGGATTCTTATAAGCGGAATTCATTGTATTAGTGAGCATATTAATATTTTGAAACATGTTAACAGTTCTGCACTTTCCTTGCATACTAAAACTGACATGAATTTGGGGCAGTATTTGTTTGGTTTTATATGCTGCTAACACTTTTATGGTGTTAAATACTTTTAATTACATTCGTTATGCTATGAATGACGTTTTATACGTTATTTATACTTTTAATGATGTTTTAGTATTATTAATGATGTTTAATATTTTTAATAACGTTTTGCATGTTAAAAATACTTTTAATGACGCAAAATATATTTAAATACAGCTAATGACATGAATAATAATAATTTTAATAACATCATTTTACGTTTTATTGCGTTACGTGATATTTTATATGCTATCATTACTTTTAATGATATTTTACATGCGATTAAAAGATTTCGAGTATACTTATGGTTGCGTTTTGCACTTTAATTTCACTAACATAAGTATCTTTTAATTAATTTAATATTTAATATGTTATTTACTTAATTAATTATAATATGCTATTTACTTATTTTATTTTTATATTCTGTTTTATATGCTGTTAATTAATTTAATTATATGTTATTAATTAATTAAATATTAATGTGCTATTTATTTAAAATATTTTAATATGCTCTTAGTATTAATTTTGATAAAATAATTGCTTTTAAAATAATGTAATGCAAATTATTCCTCCAATGACTTTTTAATTTAATGTAGCTGATTCATTTATCCTCATAATTGAAAAAAAAGTTGCTATTAAAAAATACAAGCTTTATAAATGTTAGTAAGAAAGATTCAGTATTCATTAAAATTTCCATAAAAAGTTCATTAACAAAGTAAAATTCCTCCCTAAAAACACTCGCTATTAAAAATACATTAATAGTGTCAAAATTCCATTTATACTTAAAAAAATATTTATTTCAGATAATAATACAGAAGCGTGTTAATCTTTTGAAACATGTTAACATTTCTACGCTTTCTCCGCATATTAAAACTGGTGCGAATTTGGGACAAAATACTTTTAATGACGTTTTTACCGCTGGGTGAAAGAAATAAAAGTTATTTAGTACTTTTTTTTTTTTCTAAATTTATTAACACTCAGAAAGTTGATTCAGGTTTTCTCAAGGCGGTCCACGTTAAGGGAAAATAATTTACTTCCAAAGAAAATTTTAACGTGTTCGGTTCTTATTTCGGCTTTTATTTGATTTCGAATAACTGTAGGCTTTTGCAAGAGTTCATTAAAAATGTAATTATAGAGATCAAAATTTTATGTCGGTAAAAGTATTTTATTTTGAAAAGGTTTTTAGTTTTTTGTAGTTTCCCTTTGAGCTGAAGTAAAAGTTTTGAGAGTATTGCGGTGCATAATTTTAATCTTTATTTAATCTTTGATAGAGTGCGTGATATATTCGGAAATTGTATGTTGAAAAAAAAAGAAGAATATAAAGTTTGTCATTATTTCAAAATTCGTCATGAACTAGTGTCAATGAATAAATTCTTAGTTAACGAAAAAATAAAAATATATACAGCGAAAAAAGGCATTAGAAACACAAGAGAAAGACAGCTTTTGGAAAACTTCCATCTTCTTTATAACTTGATTATTATTATTATTATCATTTCACTATTACTAGTTACTGGAAATTACCCATGAACTAGTTTCAATGAATAAATTCTTAGTTAATGATTTAAAAAAAATACACAGCGAAAAAAAGGCATTAGAATCTTTTAGATGACTTCCATCTTCATTATAACTTGATTATAATAATAATAATAATTATTATTATTATTAGTAGTAGTAGTAGTAGTATCACACTATTACTAACTATTCGAAATTAACAATGAACTAATTTCAACGCATAAATTCTTAGTTAATGATTTAAAAAGCAATATACAACGAAAAAAAGGCATCAGAAATACAAGAGAAAGAAAAATTTTGGATAATTTCCATCTTCTTAAATACATTATTATTATTATTGTTATTATCATTGTTATTGTTGTTGCTGTTGTTATTATTATTGTTGTTGTTGTTATCATCAATATCATCATCATCATGATCTCACGATTACTAATTATTTGAAATTAGCCATGAGCTGCTTTCTAAAAATATATTTTAGTTAACTCTTGACTTTTATCATGTGTGAAATAAAGCATTAAAAACTTTATGAAAGAAAGCGATTACATGCCTTTCACATTCATTTCTATATTAATCATTTCGTGTTATTACATTTAAAATATGGAATCATTATGTCAGAGTACATATACATTTAAAAATTTAAATACCCAAGACCAATGTATGCAAGTTGTTGAATTTTATCATGTCGTGAAAAAATGTATTAAAAGTTTTAGGAAAGAAAACTTTTAGGCTCCTTTCACATTAATCATTTTGCATAGTTACATTTAAAAAATGGAATCATATTGTCACAGTACATATAAATTTAAAAATTTGTACACCCAAGACCAATATACACTATATGACCAAAGTGACCGGTCACTTGCGATTTTAGACGTTTTGTTAAATATCTGAAAAATACATGAGGAATTAATCTGAAACTGCAGGTGTGTAAACAGTATAATATAGATAATATATTTCCGCGAAGATTTTTTTCCCGAAACCCCATAGGGAACCGTCAGCAAATTGAAAATTAACGAATATCTTTTGGATAACCCTGTAAAAACTAATGTAGCAAAACCGTGCAAACTCGAGATTATTAATAAGTGGCTTATTGTAATATACTGTGTTCATTTTTATGAGGATAGCATGTATACTCGTAGAGAAATTAAGGTTTTTACAAAAACAACCCCAAATTTCGCCAAGTTTTTTGCTTATAATTTGCAGAGTTCTTAATATTAAAAAAAGTTCTTTTCAGAAAATATGACAAACAACATTGTGCACAATACTCTACAATCAGAATTAAAAAATAATACAAATTGGATGAAAAATGAGCAGGCTTACTAAAAAATGTTTTACTGCGTATGCGCGAAAGCAAACAAAATATAATATGCATAATGTATTAGCTAAGTATATAGAGCAACTTTTGTGAAAGTCTCAAAATCATAGTTGGAAATTTCTGAAAATTATCGTCGATAGAATAAGCTCAAAATCCTTGTTCCCAAAAAGGAGCAAAAAGATGAGGGGATGTATCAAATATAATGCCAAGATAGCGTACACAATATTGCACGTACTACTATATTTGGATACAACCCATCATCTTTTTGCTTCTTTTTGGGAACAACGGATTTCGAGCTTATTCTATCGACGATAATTTTTAGAATTTTCAAGCTATGATTTTGAGACTTTCCCAAAAGTTGATCTATATACTTAGCTAATACATTATGAAAATTATATTTTGATTGCATTCGCGCATGCGCAGTGAAACATTTTTTAGTAAACCTGCTCATTTTTCATCCAATTTTAATTATTTTTTAATTCTGATTGCAGAGTATTGTGTACAATGTTGTTTGCCATATTTTCTGAAAAGAACTTTTTTATATTAAGAACTCTGCAAATTATAAGCAAAAAACTTGGCGAAATTTGGGACTGTTTTTATAAAAACCTTAATTTCTCTACGAGTATACATGCTATCCTCATAAAAATGAACAAAGTGTATTACAATAAGCCACTTATTAATAATCTCGAGTTTGAACGCTTTTGCTACATTAGTTTTTACAGGGTTATCCAAAAGATATTCGTTCTTTTTTAAATTGTTGACGGTCCCCTATGGGGTTTCGGGAAAAAAATCTTCGCTGAAATATACTTTACTGTTTACACACCAGCAGTTTCAGGTTAATTCCTCATGTACTTTTCTAGATGTTTAACAAATCGTCTAAAATCGCAAGTGACCGATCACCTTTGACCATATAGTGTATGCAAGTTGTTGACTTTTATCACATAGTGGAAAAAAAAAAAAACATTAAAAGTTTTAGGAAAGGAAGCTTAAAGCCTTTCGCATTAATCATTTTGCGTAGTTACCTTTAATACACATTTTGATAAATCTCTCTCAAACCATCTTCAAAAATTTCACAACCTGTTGGCCTTTTTTGGCCAGCATTGTTTGGCACATAATTAAATCCATTGCTGGTGTAACTAGTATTCGACTGTAAACATAAAAAAAACATTTGCGATTTATCAGCTGTGGCTGCATAGCGAAAAAAATGTTTTTCAATTAAGTTATTAATTTATAATTAAGTTCTCAAAATACTAAAGTGTTGTATTGCCACCAAAACACACCTTGGTACATAATTTTGAAAATTCTACCATATCACAAAGTGAGTTATAAATCGATTACAAGATTTCATATTTCATCTTTACATACAAAAACCAAGTTGGATTAGATAAAAGAGGGTAAAATAAATCAATTCTCTGAAAAGTGTTTTCAGGCAAGAACTTTGAATGAACTAAAAGATGCAAAAGAAATCTAACATTTCAAGTAAATTCCGAAAACTACTTTCAACATTTTTACATAAACTGTTGAATGTCCCTGCTTGTTATTTTCTTCTTTTCACCTTTTCTTTGTTTCTTTATAAAACAACTCGGGCAACTGCTCTGGCTGGATTTCAGATGGAACCTTATTTTATGAAAAAATAAAAGAAAAAAAAATCGTAAATTCTAATCTCCAGGGCAAACAAGGCTTTTGCTTACTACAAGTTTTGTATTGACACAATTCATAAGAGGATATGTATAAAAGTCCCCCTATTCTTGTTTACTCTTATAAATATTATGTGGTACTGATGTACCGAATAAAAGAACAAAGAATTAAAAAAAAAATTGAAAAAAAATTAATGCGTTGAATGCATATTTTTATGCTTTCAGAAATTAAAATTTATATTGGAAAATACAAATTATTAATGGTATTTCAATTTACCATTCTAGAAATTTCTCTTTTAGCTTCGTAAAAATTTGGCTATTCCCAAAAGATGGAAAATTTTCTGTTATTAAAATTTATCTCGTTGCTTCCAATTCCATCTCAACAAAGCGAAAATTTTTCTGACACATTTTTAAACGTAAAGGCGTGAAATTGACAATCTTGACTATTGAAGCGATTTGTGATCAAATGCGTTTTCCATTTTTCGATAAATAAATTTCTTATCGGGTTATAAGCGATTGTTGTCATATGATGAGTCCTCAGCCCTTTTTTTTCCTCTCTGGTCCTGTCTCGCCCGGAAATTTGATCCAAAACGCTAACTGAGACATTATTTTCGGAAAAAACTTTCGCCTTTACCAAAAAATGGAAAACGCTATTCAACTACATAGTTCCCGAATAAGAACACCTGGCCATTTCATGCGTTTCCGAACAAAAATGAATTAAGAAATGTGTCAGAAAGTAGCTCCTTTGAATTTGAGAAGAATTGAATTTGAGTCTTAAAGAAACTGTACATGTTCTTAGTTTAACAGGTTAAACAACACAAACAGTAACGAAGTGGGAATTTTTTTTGGCAGACGTTTATAAAGTAGTTTTCAGTCTTTATCGAGTCGGTTCACAATTCCCAATTGCGGCAATGTTTGTTAATTTTTATACAAAATGTTAATTTTATACACTTTTAATTCAAAAATATCAAATTTTAGTTATTTTCAAAGTTTCAATGCCAATTTTGAAAATTCTACCATATTACAAAGTGAGTTATAAATCGATTACAAGATTTCATATTTCATCTTTACCTACAAAAACAAAGTTGAATTAAAATAAAAGAGTGTAAATAAATCAATTCTCTGAAAAGTGTTTTCAGGCAAGATCTTGTAACTAACTAAAAGATGCAAAAGAAATCTAACAATTCGAGTAAATTCCGAAAACTACTTTCGACATTCTTACATAAACTGTTGAATGTGCCTGCCTGTTATTTTTCTCTTTTCACCTTCTCTTCGTTTCTTTGTAAAACAACTCTTGAAACAGCTCTGGCTGGATTTCGGATTGAACTTTATTTCATGAAAAAATTCTCGTAAATCCTAATCTCAAGGGTAAACGAGACTTTTGCTTTCTTCCCATTTTATATTGGCTCACGGGTTGTGAGAACAACTATGGGTATTTGTATGAAAGGCCCCTTTTCTTGTTTACTCTTGCAAATAACATGGCTACTGAATAAAAGAAGGAAGAATGAAAAAAGCAGTAGAAAAACTGGTGAATTGAATTGATACTTTTATGGCATCAGAGATTAAAAGGGTTCAAGGAAATGATAGTGGAAAACTATTGGACATAAAATTTTGCATTTTATCTAACCGATAATGCAGGGCATATCACAAAGTCTATTTACAATTTAAAGTTTTTATTACAAATGGAAACTGTTGGAATTTCTGAAATTTTTGGCAGATCTACGCCGATCATGAACCCTAGAACCCAGCAAACCAACCCCAGTTCAAAACTTTAGTTATATTGTATATAGCACTCTAATAGCAAAAAGAAAAAGAAATAAAAGTGTGCGCGCGCATGTGTGGAAGGGGGGGGGGGTTGTAGAAAATCACATTAACATAATTCTGATAAAACCAACTCTTATAGAAAAATGAAATTAAAAACTCGTCAATAGCGGCCAGATAAAATTGTTAAAAGTTTTTGTTGGTGAAATTAGTATTTTACTTCGAAATCTATTTGTGCCTGTAGGCCGAGCCGGCAGGTGTTTTTTTTTCTTTTTTTTAATTCTAGCATATCACGAAGTGAGTTAAAAATCGATTACAAAACTCGACCTTTTCATACAAAAGCAAAGTTGAGTTAAATAAAAGAATGTAAAATAAACCAATTCTCCACAATAGTGTTTTCAGCAAGATCTTGGAAGTAACTAAAAGATGCAAAATAAATCTAACAATTCGAGTAAATTCCGAAAACTACTTTCGAAATTCTTACATAAACTGTTGAATGTGCCTGCCTGTTATTTTCTTCTTTTCACCTTCTCTTTGTTTCTTTATAAAACAACTCTTGAAACAGCTCTGGCTGGATTTCGGATAGAACTTTATTTCATGAAAAAATTCTCGTAAATCCTAATCTCTAGGGTAAACGAGGCTTTTGCTTTCTTCCCATTTTATATTGGCTCAGGGGTTGTGAGAACAGCTATGGGTATTTGTATGAAAGACCCCTTTTCTTGTTTACTCTTACAAATAATATGGTTACTGAATAAAAAGAAGAAAGAATAAAAAAAAGCTGTAGAAAAAACTGACGTATCGAATGGATACTTTCATGGCATCAGAGATTAAAAGAGTTCAAGGAAATGACAGTTGAAAATATTGGACATACAATTTTGCATTTAATCTAACTGATAATACAGGGTCTACTTATGATTTAAAGCTTTTATTACAAACGGAAACTGTTGGAATTTCTGAAAAATTTTTGAAGATCTACGCCGATCATGAATCCTATAACCCAAAACCACACCCCATTTCAAAACTTCATATATCTATCTATCTTATATATCACTCTTATAGTAAAAAGAAAAAAAAATGTGTGTGTGTGTGTGGTGGGGAGGGGGGGGGGGGGGTTGTAGAAAAAAAAATCACATTAACATGATTCTGATAAAACCAACTCTTACAGAAAAATGAAATTAAAAACTCGTCAATACACAAAGTGAGTTAAAAATCGATTACAAAACTCCACCTTTACATACGAAAACAAAGTTGAGTTAAATAAAACGAGTGTAAAATAAATTAATTCTGCAAAGCAGTGTTTTCAGGCGAGATCTTGGAAGTAAGTAAAAGATGCAAAAGAAATCCAACAATTCAAGTAAATTCCGAAAACTATATTCGACATTCTTACATAAACTGTTGAATGTTCCAGTATGTTATTTTCTTCTTTTCACCTTCTCTTTGTTTCTTTATAAAACAACTCTTGAAACAGCTTTGGCTGGATTTCGGATAGAACTTTATTTCATGAAAAAATTCTCGTAAATCCTAATCTCTAGGGTAAACGAGGCTTTTGCTTTCTTCCCATTTTATATTGGCTCAGGGGTTGTGAGAACAACTATGGGTATTTGTATGAAAGACCCCTTTTCTTGTTTACTCTTACAAATAATATGGTTACTGAATAAAAAGAAGAAAGAATAAAAAAAAAGCTGTAGAAAAAACTGATGTATCGAATTGATACTTTCAACTTTCATGGCATCAGAGATTAAAAGAGTTCAAGGAAATGACATTTGAAAAACTATTGGACATACAATTTTGCATTTAATCTAACTGACAATACAGGGTCTATTTATGATTTAAAGCTTTTATTACAAATGGAAACTGTTGGAATTTCTGAAAATTTTTTGAAGATCTACGCCGATCATGAATCCTAGAACCCAAAACCACACCCCATTTCAAAACTTCATATATCTATCTATCTTATATATCACTCTTATAGTAAAAAGAAAAAAAAATGTGTGTGTGTGGGGGGGTGGGGGGGGGGGGTTGTAGAAAAAAAAATCACATTAACATGATTCTGATAAAACCAACTCTTACAGAAAAAGGAAATTAAAAACTCGTCAATACACAAAGTGAGTTAAAAATCGATTACAAAACTCCAATTTTACATACAAAAACAAAGTTGAGTTAAATAAAATGAGTGTAAAATAAATTAATTCTGCAAAGCAGTGTTTTCAGGCGAGATCTTGAAAGTAAGTAAAAGATGCAAAAGAAATCCAACAATTCAAGTAAATTCCGAAAACTACTTTCGACATTCTTACATAAACTGTTGAATGTTCCAGTATGTTATTTTCTTCTTTTCACCTTCTCTTTGTTTCTTTATAAAACAACTCTTGAAACAGCTCTGGCTGGATTTCGGATAGAATTTTATTTGATGAAAAAATTCTCGTAAATCCTAATCTCTAGGGTAAACGAGGCTTTTGCTTTCTTCCCATTTTATATTGGCTCACGGGTTGTGAGAACAGCCATGGGTATTTGAATGGAAGGACCCTTTCCTTGTTTACTCTTACAAATAACATGGTTACTGAATAAAAAGAAGAAAGAATGAAAATAGCTGTAGAAAAAAATCTGTTGTATTGAATTGATACTTTTATGGTATCAGAGATTAAAAAGGTTCAAGGAAATGACAGTTGAAAACTATTGGATACACAATAAAGGAATGCTAAAATTCTAGTACTGAATTCACCTTGAGAAAATAATTAAACTTCGTATAAAGCACAAATAAAATGTATTAAAATTGCTTTTAGATACACAGATATAATATAAAATTATTTAAAATACATTAAAGTACCTAATACATTAAAAATCCAATTAAAATCCCAAGACGTTTTCTCCCGAATTCACACAGCCACCGTCAGCGGTCATTTAAATGTTGTTATTTCTCTTTGCGCTTATTCGTCAAGGAGAGACAGTCATTCATAGAAATGCTGGTGGTGAATTTGTTAGGATCAAAGATTTATTATAAAATGATCCGAAGAAAGACTTATAGAGTGCAGTGACAGATATAAAGAAATGTTTTCTGCTCGTAGCAGTAAAGGAGACGAAACTAAAACTCTCCATAAACGTGTTCAGATTCCAAGCAGAGATCGAAAGAAACGTCCTCAAAAGCGATGCCGTATTTGCACAACTAAACATGTTTAGGAAAGATACTCGGCTAATGTGTTCTGCTAGATTAATTTTAACACAAATATTCTAAATGGTAAATAAATCATAATTGATGTAAATTTCCAACTGGGAGAAAAATGTCCGGACCAGGATTCGAACCAGGGATCTTCTGGCTGAAGCCACCAGTGCTCTACCATCTGAACTATCCCGGAAAAATCTGGTGTAACTTTTTTACCCAGCTAACCTTACCCCAGCTAACCTTGCTATAATCATTAAGGTTCGCTGGGTGAAAAAGTTACACCAGATTCGTCCGGGATAGTTCAGATGGTAGAGCACTGGCGGCTTCAGCCAGGAGATCCCTGGTTCGAATCCTGGTCCGGACATTTTTCTCCCAGTTGGAAATTTACATCAAATAATGTGTTCTGGTTCTGAATATTTTTCAGGACTGCGCAGTAGAAGTCATTTTGATCAATGTCATAAATCTTTAAAATAAATTCATGAGTTTTATGTAAATACTGTATGTATGTATATAATGTGGAAGTTTTATATATTATTTTATGCGTATGATAACGTTGTAAGTCCTTTAACGACCTTAAATTCATTACTATTATATCACGGAAGTTATGAAATGATTTATGACACAGACATTTTACACCGTACAGTCTGGTATATAGCCCTTCACCAGGGAAATTAAGCCTGGGAGTGAAGTGGTTAAGGGTGGTATGAAGATAAGTTGAGAGGAAAAGGTATTCAAATTTTTAATAAATTATTTTTCGTACAAGTAATTACCAGGAAGCTATTATAAGAGAAATCATTGAAATAATTTCCAATAAAGGTATAGTATGTAGCGATGCATTGCCATATGATATCCATGGAATCTGGAAAGAATTGCTACAATGGTAGATGAAAGCTTGTTTGGCCAAAAATTTGAATACAGTTTCCTCCCAACTTAACCCCTCACCCTTAAATTAAAATGGTCTCTCCTTGACGAAAAAGTGCAAAGAGAAATAACAACATTTAAATAACCAATGACGATGGCCGTGTGAATTTGGACGGAAACGTTTTGGAATTTTAATGTTACTTTAATGTATTTTTAAAACAAATTATTATATACATGCACCTAAAAGCAATTTTAGTACATTTCATTTGTGCTTTATACGAATTTTAATTATTGGGCATACAATTTTGCATTTTATCTAATTGATAATACTGGGTGTCCACAAAGTATCTTTACAATTTAAAGCTTTTATTGCAAATTATAAATGAAAAGACGCATGTATGGAAAGTAGTACAATATTAGGGGAATATAATGGAGGTGATTTTTTTTTCATTAATTAATAAACCTCTCTATGTGCTCCATTGGTTACACGAAGAGCGTCAAAGCAATAAGTTTTCCTTCTATATGGTAAGGCCGGGTAATTTGGTGCCTAATCTTTTAAACCTTAACAAAAAAAAAAAAAAAAAAAAATAAATAAATACTACAGGTGCGTGTGAAAATAGGTAGAGTAAAGTGCCCATATTTCTTCCCCTTTCCTAATTTCGCCCCCCTTAATTTATCCGCTTCTGCGAAAGTGGCACGACTTATGATGCGAGGCACAGGAGAAAGGTAAAAGGGGTCAATATTGAAAGTTTCGTTCGCCAAGACGCATACATTAAAGACGCCAAATTTCTTATTTTTAGAAGACTTGATTTCTTATTACGTCGTTTGTAGAACGTTATTTACCGTACTGTAAATATTTATTTCTTAGTCGTTGCATGTATTTTACGTAGGTAAGATGCTGACAGTAGCATGCAGTGAGTTTTAGGACGCTCAGCTCATCTTACGTGAACTGAAGCTCCGTCATATTGGGAAGAACCGTGGACCGAATTTCGCCCCCCTTTCAGTTCTTATTTTCGTCCCGGGGACGAAATTAGGAATGCTTTTTCATGACAATTTTTTCAATTTTTTCCCTCATGTTGGGATGGCTAATGTTTCGTTATGTTACTCTTCCACTGATAATTAGTACATTTGTTTGTGCCTTACTTTAATGTAAATTAAATTACTTATTCATTTAGAAATAAATTTTGATTTAGTTCTAAGTTAAGCCACGGCGTATTGGATTTTTTTTTTGGGGGGGGGAGGGGGGGTGGCGAAATTGGGACCATTTTTTTCATTTGCATTTTTTAGATACTTTTGAAAAAACAATTGTTCGCATTGTTAAAATTCTTTTGTACGATATTTGCCTATATTTCTGTGTGCGTGAATATAGTTAGTCTATATAAAATCCGAATTTATAGGTTTTCACTGAAAATTACAACACTTAGGGTGTAAAAGTGACTGGGGAGACGAAATATGGCCACTTTACCCTATGTGTAAAACGTGTGAAATGTACCAGGCAAAACATACTCTTTTCAATGACAAATTCATAAAAGAAAGAAGGCATTTTGCTCAGTACTTAGTAAGTTAGAGCTATTTAAAAAAACAAAACTAAGAAGCACCAAATTATCTTTCAAGGGATAATTTGTGTTATGTTTGTAACTCTGCCACACCATAATCGTATATTTTGGGGTGATAAGCCGCAGGCCATTTTTTTACCTTTAACAATGTGCTAATCAGAACGCTGATAGGTTTTTAAATCAGGTAACATTTGAGAGCATTGTGGATTTTTCTTTGATAACATATGTTTTTTTAAAGTGACAGATTGAAATAGCAATTACATGAAGAATTTTGGAGGCTCTGCCATGTCTCTGTCTGTCGGTCAATTCATAATGTATAAAAGTCGATTTTTTTTCATTAATTAATAAACCTCCTATGTGCTCCATTGGTTATACGAAGCAAGTCAAAGCAATAATCGTCGACGTTTTCCTCCCATAGGGTGAGGCTGGGTAATTTGGTGCATAATCTTTTAAAACTTTAAAAAAAAAAAAACTTTAGGTCTTTAAAAAGTGTGAAATGGTTGACAGGCAAAACATACCCTTTTCAGATAAGGGACCGTCCATAAATGATGTCACACTTTTTTTCAATATTTTTGACCCCCCCCCCCCCCCCCCTTGTCACATGTCACGCTATATTACATAAACATATACTTGCAGTTCTGAAACAAAGCACTACGTTATAGATTATATTTCAAATTTTATTTTTTGACATTAACTAAGTGTTTTAATGACATTTGTGAGAATAACAATAAAAAGGATTCGTGTACTTATTATGTATGAAATAAGATTAAGGTTTACAACAAAAAACATAATTAATATACAATAGTAATAAAATATTAATATGAAAGAACAATTGAAAACAGTAATATTTTGGAATTTGAAAAGGAATTCAATATCTTTGGCTTTAAATCTTACCTTTACTTGATCAACACAAAATAATTTAATTTCAAAATAACTTCAAAATTTAATCTGTTGATTTTTAATGCTTTTATTTTAACCAAAATGTGTGATGTCACATTTCTTCTTACTTCCTCCCACCCCCTTGTCACAAACTGTCACAATTTCACGAACCCCCCTCCTCCCTTCCTCCAAGCGTGACATCATTTATGGATGGCCCCTAACAGAACTGTAACAGAATCTGTCACAGACAGATTCCGTTTTAATAGAGTTTACTACATTTTTACGTTTCGATTTAGAAGCCGTCGTCCCACTTTTTTTCGTCTCTCTGTCCAACTTTTTGTGACATTGCACCTGATAACACCAGTCGCCACGCACCTACTAGTATAATAAACGTACACTCATAAGATTAATAAATATGACTGACAAATATTTTGTTGTTATTTGCGGAAGACCCGCATCATTGCACGTTCTAGATTAATCTGAGAGTCCATTAAAAGGGGCGTTTTTGTGGTTTCCATGAAAATGGAAAACATCGAGGTGCATCCTTGCTTGTGCCAGAAGCGATAAGGGACCAGGAAATCCGCCGTCTACCGAGAAATCCCACTCAGCAAGAAGTTTGCGGAAATAACGAGAATTTCTGAAAAAAGTGCCTTGTCGGGTAAAAGCTAGGTGCCATATTTGCATAATCCGGATATTAATGTAAGAATTCTAGTTAGCCAATTGGACATATGATACTCAGTATTTAAAGGGGTCGGGGAGTCTATTTTGGCTACCACTGTTTTCTAACAATAATTTCCGTGTTAGATTTGTCTTGTAAATGTTGTATAATTCCAGTTTGTGTTAAGCGTTTTCTTTCAAATGATGTAAAAATCTTCCATGAAAATATTTTTTTGGAAATAGTGGTAACCAAAAAAGAGATCGCACCGATCCCTGTATTTAATAAAAAGGGCGATAATTGGAATCACCATTTTTGGGTTTGATTTTAACGTATTAACAAGAATGTGTGAAATTAAGAGGCTACTTCAGTCAAATGAAAAGACGCATTCGCTAATGCTAATCCTATGGAAGAAATTTATAAAGATATCTCGGTCGCGTTTCAATATTTTTAAATGATTTCTTTTGCATTGAATAGTTGAGATCGATCTGTATGCAGGCCGTTTTTTACTTTTTCGATTTTGATTACAGATATTTTTTATGAAGATGCTTTTACTTTCGAAACCGGTTCCGAAAATGAAAGTGTCCTCATAAGAAATGGCTGTAAACAAAATCGAAAAAGTAAATAACGGCCTGCATACAGATCGATCTCAACTATTAAATGCAAAGAAAATCATTTAAAAATATTGAAACGCAACCGAAATATCTTTATAATTTTCTTCCATAGGATTAGCATTAGCAAACGGGTCTTTTCGTTTGACTGAAGTAGCCTCTTAAGGAAGTAAACTTTATGATGTACAGTTTGGTAGTATCGGACATTTCCATTGAAAAAGATCATAACTATTCAGATCAAGAGCATATAATTAATTCAGGGCTATTCTAACAATTACTTACCTACAAGCAGTTCTTATGTATAAACAGGGATCGATGCAGATTTTTTTTCTCGGGGCCCATTTTGTAAAAAGTGAAAGTTATTTTTGTGAAATGTATTATATTTTCGTAAAAAATAACATTTTGTACCCAAATTCTCATATTCAAAGCAAGCATTTATTCGCAATAACTTCTTTAAGTACTTCTGATAAAGTTTTCCTTTGTAATGAACTTGTTTTTTTTTTTTTTTTTTTTTTTTTTTTTTTTTTTTTTTTTTTGCAAATTACGCATTTTAGAATCTAACAAAACAGAAATAATTAATGAAAAGTATGTTTTTATGAAATAGAATTTTGTGAAGGGGCCTGTTGTATTAAAATTAATTTTGTAAAGAGGCTCTAAATGGTCCCCAAATTTTGCCTGGAACAACCTCAGATAAGATAAAAATATTTAATTACAAATAATTTATATTTACTAATGAGTTCACATTTCTTCTATGCTTGGTTTTATCATTAGATTTAAAAATGATTTTTTCATACCCCTTCATTACTCTAACCTAATTGGATACATTCTTATGTAGGCAAGCTATAAGGCTAACCTAATTGACCCATTCTTAGGTAGACGCACTTAAGTCCAAAACTCGACCGAACCCGAAATATTCAAACTCAAACCCGATTCGGACTCAAGTGAAAGAAGATTAATCCATATGTTCATACAATTATGGAAAAGTAGTGTGCATCTCTAATATAATTGTAGTTCTAAATTACTCTAATCTAGTTGATACATTCTTATGTTGGCAAAGCATAAGGCTAACCGAATTGAACCATTCTTATGCAGACAACTGGATCGAACCCGAAATATTCAAACCCAAACTAGACTGGGACTCGAAGGGAAAGAAAATTAATCCATATGTTCATACAATTATGGAAAAGTAGTGTGCAATTATATCTCTAATATAATTGTAGTTCTAAATTACTCTATTGTTGATACATTCTTATGTTGGCAAGGCATAAGGCTAACCGAATTGAAATATTCTTATGCAGACAACTGGATCGAACCCGAAATATTCAAACCCAAACTAGACTGGGACTCGAAGGGAAAGAAAATTAATCCATATGTTCATACAATTATGGAAAAGTAGTGTGCAATTATAGCTCTAATATAATTGTAGTTCTAAATTACTCTATTGTTGATACATTCTTATGTTGGCAAGGCATAAGGCTAACCGAATTGAACCATTCTTATGCAGACAACTGGATCGAACCCGAAATATTCAAACCCAAACTAGACTGGGACTCGAAGGGAAAGAAAATTAATCCATATGTCCATACAGTTATGGAAAAGTAGTGTACATCTCTAATATAATTGTAGTTCTAAATTACTCTAATCTAGTTGGTACATTCTTATGTTGGCAAGGCATAAGGCTAACCGAATTGAACCATTCTTACGCAGACAACTGGATCGAACGCGAAATATTCAAACCGAAACTAGACTGGGACTCGAAGGGAAAGAAAATTAATCCATATGTTCATGCAATTATGGGAAAGTAGTGTACAATTATATCTCTAATATAATTGTAGCTGTAAATTACTTTAACTTAGTTGGTACATTCTCATGTAGGCAAGGTACGAGGTTAACCTAATTAATCCATCCTTATGCAGACGCACTTCAACCCGAAACCGGATCGAACCCGAAATATCAAACCCCAACCAGACACGGACTCGAAGTAAAAGAAAATTAATCCATATGTTCATACAATTATGGAAAAGCTGTTAACAGTTATATCGCTAATGTAATTTTTTCCTTTTTTTTGTATAAAAATGAACACATATACACTCATTAATCTTTATATTTCATTAAAAAAAATTATCCGGCTTTCTTTCGAAATGTCTGGTCAACCCGAGACCATCCCGAAAGGAAACAAAACTCAACCCGAACCGGAAACATTTAAAATCAACACACCTCGCGCCGGTTAGACGAGGGGTCGATGCAGGATTTTTTTTTTCGAGGGGGGGGAGGGGGCATTTTGTATAAAATAAAAGCTATTTTTGTGAAATTTATTACATTTTTGTAAAAAATAACATTTTGAAACGAAAAATGAAATCCGGTTACTCAAATTCGAAACAAGCCTTCATTAATAGAAACATTTTTTAAGCTCTCCTGCAAAAGTTTTCCTTTGTGATTAAGTTGTTTTGTTTACAAATATTAATGCCTAACAAAATACAGAAGAAATTTTAGGAAGAGGATTATTTTATTAAGAATTTTGTGAATAGGTCTCTTTTATTGAATGGAATTTTGTGAAGTGCCTGTTTTATTAAATGGAATTTTGGGAAGGGGCCCGTTTTATTAAATAGAATTTTGTGAAGTGGCTCTGCCCCACATTTTTCTTGTATCGACCTCTGTAGTCAAACCGCGGTCTGGTCGGCTACAGGAAAAATGCCGATTCAGACTCTAGTTCAAATTTGCTATGAGATAAAATTGGTTGAAAAAACAATGGCTTAAAATAATATGTTATCGTTAAAGACAACTTATTAACCTAGATTAAAATAATGAAAACCGGATGCGAAAGTTTAGAATTCTTAAATAAAGTGACAGAGATGGAAGGCATATTCCCTTTATTCTATTTAGGATTAAGTAATTTAAATAGAGATACACTAAGCAGTCGGTTAGTTGTAAACAAAAACGATGTAACTCGAGGCCGAATCTCCGCTGAAAACAATAGAAAATTTGCCTAAAAATTCCGTGAGGAAAAGTTTGGAGGATACTTGTGACAAGATGATATTGATGTATCATTGACAGTAGGGGTTAGTTTGGAATTCGCGGGATAAATGAACAAGAAATAAAAAAAAAAATCATGCACCAAACATAGAGAATGAAACACTTTTCAACACATTCAGAATACCATAACAAAACTTCATCTTTTAATAAGTTGAAATAGTATGTCTAATGGAACCATTTGGAAACGCATAACATATTTGGAAACTCAATTTCAGCAATTCCCTTCCACAGTCGGAAATTTATCAGACTTCTTTGAGCAGCCCAGCATATGATATATAGATTTGTATCAAACTACATACGCATGCAAAAATTTAGTTCAGTTAGGAAATCCATATTCCCCTTCAGCAATTTTCGTTAAAAAAGGAGAGCGGTACAGGAATTCTTTTGTGCAGCCCTATATACGGGGTATAGAATTAATACACAACGAGTAATATGCAAAAAATTAGTTAAATTTAAAAGCACATACAGAAATTTAAAACGCTCTTGCAGCAATTATTGCTCAAAGATGATACTGTAACCGGGTTTTTTGTGCGTGTCCCTGTAAATCAGGCATGTCAAACACGCGGCCCGCGGGCCACAACTGGCCCGCGAAGCCTTCGGCATTTTACATTTGTTTCATTTAATTGTTAGAACGCACATGCTGAAGATACAATTTGCATGAACACACTTGCACCAACCGTGGTCTTAAAGATGGCGAACAAACGATAGATATGTATTTGTATATATGTGTTAATTAATTTTGAAGATTTTTAATTCTGGTGTTAAATTATTATAGCCTTTGCCTAGTGCCTGTCATTAGTCGGGTTTTCCCACTGACATCTCGAATTGCATTACTACAAAAATCATCGGAGTAGAAATTTAAAAAAAATATATTAAAAAATTATTTCAAGAGAAGATTTTTGAGTTTCAAGAAACATGAAAGGAAGTTCAATCTGTTTCTTTCATCTCTAATAATTGATGTTCATATTATTGTTCAGAATTTATTGCTGCAGCTAATCAAATTTTAGTACGATTCCGTATTAGCGCCTATGTAGATGGATATCGAGTTTCCAAATTTCTGTAATTATTCATCAATCGAAGACATCAATTGAAGTACAGTATGTAACCTTTTGTTATTTTTCAAATCAAAGAATGCATTACAGTGTAATAATGTAGACATAATGTGAACCAGGAAATTAAAAAATGAAATCAAATAAGTAGCGAAAATATATTGCATACTTTATTAAATAGATTTTCTGATTCAAAATTTGTCTGTTTTTACTTTTTACATGGAGAAAACACAGAAGTAGAAGATTGACTGTTATGCCTTTGCTGAACCAGATTAGTGTGTACAAGCAATTTTTAAAATAAACGCAATTTATAAAAGCCAATGATTTTTTTTTTATGTTTTTTTTTTTTTGGGGGGGGAGGGGGGTTGAGGAAAGCAATTTTGCGGATTTTTTTTGAAAAATTAATATAAAATAAACTATGTACTTAATGTTGGAACGGAACTTTGCGTTCAAATTTCTTTAACATTGCTATGTTTCTCACTGACAAATTTTATTCTGTGCAATGGTATTATCTTTTTTTAATATGGCCCGCGGCTTTGTATATAATGCTTAATTTGGCCCGAGGCGTTAAATGAGTTTGACATGCCTGCTGTAAATGAACGATAAATGCTATGCATGTTCTATTCTAAAATCCTCTTGCAGTGAAATTCAGTCATTTATATCAATTTCAATAAATTTGAAATAGTGCCATGTCATTAAAATACACTGCAAATGATTTTTTCCCATTGACCATAATGTAACGTAAATCTTTTGAGTGCCCCTGTAAATCAACCATTAATGCTACACACTTTATATTCAATGCATGGTAAACATCTTTAACATATATCAGTTGCATGGAAATCCTAGTACAGTAAACTCTGTCTAAGGCGGAATCGATCGGGACTGAGAAAATTTTCCGTGGTAGACAATATTCCGGCTTATGCAAAAAAGCTCTCCCCTCAAAAAAAAAAAAAAAAAAAAAAAAAAAACCCTCGAATTTGATGATTTTTTATTGATTTTCATGACTCGAAAATCGGTTGAAAACTGAAATTCGGAAAGATCTTTTGTCTTTATCGATTATATGTAAAACGCTATTCAATTTCTTAGTATTGCTGTAATGCAGCCCCCCCCCCTCCCCCCCTCCAAATAAACTTCGAGAATGAGACAGAACGTTATAACATTGAATTTGAGTACAACCTTAAAGTATAATATATTGCACTTTCGAAAATATATATTTTGATAAAGGCTCATTCTACTAGAAATATTAACTTTTAAATATCATTTTGCATATGAAAAAATGGCACAAGCATAAATTCCTTAAAATTTAAACAGTTTCTGTCCTTTTGAATTAACTTTTTCAAAGTGTTACGGAATTTAACTAACATGCACGACATTGAATATTTGACATCTTTTTTTGACTTTTCTACTTTTTCTACTTTTATTTGATTTTTTTGACGTTTTAAAGTTTATAAACAAAATGCCTTTCATTTTTAAATTATCCTTTTTTTCCGCCTTATGCAAAATTTTGGTTTCGGTGAGAGCTTAAAATGCTTTCCGTTTCCGCGTTAGACAGACTTCGCCTTATGCAGCATGAATTAATGTAATTTTCTATGGGTTCGCCGGAACTTGAAAAATTTTCCGCGATAGACAGATTTCCGGCTTATACAGAGTCCGCCTTAGACAGAATTTACTGTATATTTATGCGAGTTAGAGCATGGACAACAGACATATTGCCAGACAAACCGAATTCATGATAACTTTTCAACTATGTTGGAAAGTGTTAAAAATAAAAACAGAAAAAAATATTTGTTGATATAAGGACAGTACTAGATGTGCGCCCACCATAGAAGAGTTTACTCGAAGAAGATCTTATATCACATTCTTCACAAAAATTGTTTCATAATATACGGATGAAAGGCATTGAAATTCCTTATAAAGTCTGAAAATTTAAATTAATTTTCAATTAAATATTTTCTAACACTTAACCCCTTGAAGACGAGCGTCTTGTACATAATTTTTAATCTTTAATCACCGGTTTTTTAAAACATAAAATTTTGCCTAATTGAATCGAGAAAATGCTTGGATTAAATAAGGCAAAATTTACAATAAAAATTTACTGGTGAGAATAATTCCCGATTTTGAGCACCTTACACGGCACGAATACCGGTCGCTCTTTCCCAAGGGGAAAGTCTAATTCTGAATATGCGCCTTTTATAGTTGTTTTCCTAGCCTAACAGAAATTACTTTCAGGTATTAAATTGTAATCAACTTTTAGATTCGAAACGGAAGCTAAGCGCGGTTTGCGAGGCACTTCCGTAGCTCCTTAAAACTATATATTTAGCAAAATCTATCTTTAAAAATTTTATAAGAAGAAAACTACTCAAAAATACTTAATAACTAATATGTAACTAATGACAAGAATGAGCCGACATTAATACTTTTAGAAGGACTTTTGCACTCAAGTAATTAGTATAAAGCTAAAAATTTCATCATAACGAGATTTCATTATATTAAAATTCCATATCAAATATAAAAATTTAAATTAATTTCCAATTAAATATTTTCGAACTCTTAAAGTCTAGTTCTAAATCTGCACCTTTTAAGTTGTTTTCCTAGCCCAACAAAATTTACTTTCAGATATTAAATTGTAACCAACTTTTAGATTCAAAACGCAAGCTACGTGCGGTTTGCGACGCACTTCCGTAGCTCCTTAAAACGATATATCTAGCAAAATCAATCTTTAGAAATTTTTATAAGAAGAAAACTACTCAAAAATACCTAATAACTAATATGTAACTAATGACAAGAATGAGCCGACGTTATATAATAGTTTTAGAAGGATTTTTGCACTCAAGTAATTAGTATAAAGCTAAAAATTTCATTATATTAAAATTCCATATTAAATCTAAAAATTTAAATTAATTTCCAATTAAATACTTTCTAACTCTTAAAGCCTAGTTCTAAATCTACGCCTTTTAAGATGTTTTCCTAGCTCAACAAAAATTACTTTTAGATATTAAATTGTAACCAACTTTTAGATTTAAACCGCAAGCTAAGCGCGGTTTGTGATGCACTTCCGTAGCACCTTAAAACGATATTTCTAGCAAACCACTCCAAATAGCACTCCAAGTAATCAGGAGTAACACAAGCAAATATAAGAAGAAAAATCTACATAGTATATAATTAGATGGAACAGTCATAAATGAAAAAAAAAAAAAATCGTATTTCTTGAATAGAAAAACGTACAACCCTCAGCAATGATATAATCGATAACATTGCAATATATATTGGGGTAAAATTCAAAATACCAATTTGGGAACCTCAAAATCAAGAGGATGCCAGGGATCTCAGATCAGTCAACCGATGCCTTAACCAAGCACTCAAAATAATCAGGAGTAACACAAGCAAAAATAAGAAAAAAAATACCTATATGATTCGATAGATCAATCATGAATGATAAAAAAAAGTCGCATTTCTTGAATAGAAAAACGTGCATCACTCAGCAAGGATATAGTCGATAACATTGCAACATATATTGGGGAAAAATTCAAAATGGAAATACCAAATTTGGGAACCTCAAAATCAATGAGTGCTAGGGACCACAAAACAGTCAACCGATGCCTTAATCAAGCACTGCAAATAATAAGGAGTAACACAAGCAAAAATAAACAACAAAAAATACCTAGTATAGTATAATTCGATAGGTCAATCATGAACGATAGAAAAGAAAAAAAAAAGGTCGTTTTTCTTGAGTAGAAAAACGTACTTCACTGAGCGATGATATAATCGATTACACTGCAATATATATTGGGGGAAAATTCAAAATAGCAATACCAAATTTGGGAACCTCAAAATCAAGGGGGTCAGGGGACCACGGATCAGCCAACCGATGCCTTAATCAAGCACTGCAAATAATCAGGAGTAACACAAGCAAAAAAAAAAAAAAAATACCTAGTATATAATTCGATAGATCAATCATGAATGATAAAAAAAAAGTCGTATTTCTTGAACACAAACACTCATTTCGCAGATCCTAATAACCTTATTTGCATTGTGTACTCAAGGTGAATACGGGCAGCACTTCGGAACCAATAATCAACGTAATTTGAACGACAATCAAGATTATCATTACGCTTATTTCCGTAAATCTGAGGGGAATTTTACCTCCCGACAATGTGATTCCAACAATGAAGCATGCCGCATTGTCAAATCAATAGCAGGCCACAAAGAAATGAACTTAAAAACGTCCAAGCTCTTTTACCGAAGAAGACAATGGGGCTATTGCTTTTGTGACAGGATGCCCGAAAATGGTCTTTATTGAACGGGTGGATATCACGGGGCTTTAGATTTCAGTACGCGATAGGAAAGAAATATATCTCTATGTAAAATACAAAAAAATGAATATGTATGCAATGTATTTGCCCAAAAGAGATATGTGCAGGGAAAATAAAATTTTGGACAGATGGAGTTAAGTCCTTGCGTGTATTTTGTGCTTTAATGTACTTTTTCTTGCTAGAAATCTGTGAAATTTGGCGTTGTTTTACTAAAAAGGAAAAAAAAAAGATGACAAGAAAGAAAAAAATAACTGCTTTATTGGCCGATTTTATTTACGCGGTAGATTTTGTTGTTTTTGTTCTGTTATACGCCTTGGTCAAATGCTGACCAGCATTGGGTGAAAGTGGTACAACTTCCCTTTGGCGAGGTACCACGTGTGTGACAGTCCGATTTGGGGTTCAAGACTCCTCTCCCCATCGATTTTGCTTGCCGGTCTGTGACATCGGCACGGCGGCGTCAACATTTGTACGGTGTTGTTGTGGTGCATTGTTTTATGATGGTCGATTATCTGTACGAGGGATGTAGGCCCGAGGGGTGGGGGGTGCCCTCCATGGGGGTCTGGGAACACCTTACCCCTATTTACGCAAGGATATCCAAGGTTCGAAGAAAATCACGGAATACTCCGATCGATTAGACCGTCTGACACGATTGGGTTCGAACCCAGCACCTCACGTCTACCACCGTTTGAGAGCAGACCCTCTCGGCTACTGGTGGGGTCAACATTTCCACGACATCCCCAAAAGTGATGCTCCGAAGCACTGACTGCGCCTGATGCTGCTTAACTGTAGTGTTCTGACTGGATATGATGAGTTATGTGCCGTTGACAGACGCAATATTGTGTTTAAAATAAATAGATTTAATTTTTAAACTTTTATTTAATTAAACCAGAATCCTTCAAAGTCCTTCCTTTATGGATTCCTCGTTATTACAGTTGGGCATCTCTTAGCAGTTTTTAAGTCTCTGAGATGGATTTTAAACTTCAGATTCAAGCCTCCCCCCTCCTTTGCTTTGCCCATGATATTATCTAGCACTGAAAATATATAGCTTAAAAAATTAAAAAGTTCTTTTACTTTTTTTTTTTTTTTTTACATTATTTTAATTATTTATTTATCAATGACAACAGAAGAAGACATTATATATAATTTCCGCTAAGTCTGAATAAAACCACATTCTCAACGCAACATTGCACAGTAAAATAAATAATCCATCAGTAAGCCTACATCTTCCCTAGAGGGACACAAACCTCTCTTTTGTTCTAACAGCTGGTGGAAAAGGAGGGGACAGATACTTAGGACTTTCACTCCCATGTAAATGATAGCACACATCCACAGCAGGGCGATTCCATTCCAGTTCAACCCGTTTATGAGGCTACTTACTTAGAAGGCACGCAAGGATTTAGTAGACACGCGCCTCTGAGGGGCCCAGTTTTAGGGGCCCTGCTGGGAAAAAAAGGGTTACTGTGAGCGTTTTTATCTTTGCAAGTGGTCGTTTGTAGCCCTAAGGGGGGTCAGAAAAAAGAAGGTCGCCCGATCGTTCAACCCGGGACGAACAGTTTTTTGTGGATTTTTTTGGCGAAGGGTAACTTGAGAGATAGGGTTGCGTAGTAAGGTATGTGACGGAATGTCTAACACAACCACTTGGAAATCTGGAGTTCAAATTCTAAGGGAGATAATTTTCTTCTTTTTTCTTGAAATTGGAGTAATGTTAATTCCTAGACGTCTAAATGTAAGGTGAAAACTGCTAGAAAAAAAGCACCAGACAGTTACTGTTGAAGATATCACAGATTAACCCTTTCAAAGAAGTAGTAGGAAGCGTCAGCGAATGCAGGCAGGCGTTGTGCATTGAAAATTTTCCGAATTTGCAGAAAATTTAAGAGAAATAAATACAATAATCCTTGTCTCCCTATCAATTACTAATGCGCACTATGAGAATACTGCTGGTAGTGATAAAATTAATATTTTTATAAGTTACAACCCGAAACCAATCGCAATCTCGAAATGAAAGAAAATTAATCCATACTTTAATGAAATATGGATTAGGCTACTTCAGAGAATTTCATTTCATAAATGGATCTAACAAGAAAATTCTGCTCCAAAACATGATCACGTCATATATTGTTTGCACTTGAAATGTATAATTTTGGTAACAAACAATCTCAGAAGAAAAGAAAAGTATACATAAATGATTAGCTTGGGTTCGAGTAACCAGATTTGACTTTTAGATATGGAATTTGTCTCTACACAAAATACTACCCTTAACATTCTTACAAAATGTGGACCCAAGAAATAAAACCTGTATACGCTCATTCATATTCAAATATATAATATATTTTCTTTATGAAACAATATTTTGGGCTTTCTTTGGAAATTTTGCGGATATCTGGACACAACAAGCAAAAACCCAGCACATAAATGATAGAGAATAAATAATTTAAATTGAATATTACTCAAAGGTCGGGCCAGGTAAACACCGACTCTTAGGGTTGCTATCGGTCAGGTTCAAGTAAAAGCGGGATACCCGAATCGAGAAGGACTTTTGTTTTGTAACATTTATTTAACTCATTCTGAATTTTATCTTATTTTATTTTATTTTATTAAAAATTGTGAAATTAAGAAAATAAATGAATTGTAATTCTTAAATAAAACTTCAAAAGAAGATAAAAAAAAATAAATTATTCTAAAATTATTTCCCCGAAAAGAACTAAAAACTAATCAATTATTTTCTTTTGCTTGCAATAAATTTCATCTTCTCTGGATGAAAACCTATAGGGTGAAATAAATCATTACTATTATTATGCATAGACATTCACACACAAAAATTACAAAAACATTTTCATTTCATGGTTTCTAGTTTTTGCAAGTTCAATTAAGCCTTTCATTATTATCGCTCTATTAAAAACCAAAAATTCCCAAAATTTTTGTAATTTCAAAGTTTAGTGATGCAACAATATGAGAAATTCGTAAAAAAAAAAGGGGGGGGGAGTAAACTTAGCATTATAGACGTATCAGCACAAAAATGAATTACCCATACAAAGAGTTTTACAACAAAACGAAGTATTGGTATAGCCCTTTAAGACCAGAAGAGTTTAGGTAGAAATGAAAAATTTTGGTGGTTTCCCATAATTAATAGGATCATATTTGATTGAAAAATATATTTTTAAAAAATACCCGATGTCAGGTTATGCCGAGGGAGGATCTACGCAATTCTGTGGGTGCAAACTCGACTTTATATCGCACAAAAAAAAAAAAAATGTTTTTTTCTTTTTCTTTAGGATCAGCTACACAATTGTGTAGGTCAGGTCTTAAAAGGGTAGGCGGGTTTGTCGATTGATAGATGGAAATTACTGTTACAGAAAAGTATAAGGTATAAAAGATAATTATCATAGACTGATTGCACTTTATTATTAAAAGATAATTTATTACATTTTCAGTAAATTGCAGTGAAATACGTTTAACACAAAACTGAGGGTACTGAAATTTTTTTTTCGCTTTAAAAGATTCGTAAAATGAAGAACAAAACTCACAAATATTTTCGACGTTGTCAAATTTTATTTCGATTTCCTGTTAAACTACTGGTAGGTTGCATCCATTCAGACAAAAAGCAAGTAAAAAATATATTGTTTTTTTTTTTTTTGGGGGGGGGGGGAATCATATACAGTCGAACCCGGTTAAGATGCGTTTCAAGGGAGTGGACAAAAGTCGCGTATTAAGCGGGATCGCGTATTAAACGGGATTTGTATAATGTTGCAGGATCTGGAATTATTTACACATCTAATCATCACTAAATGAACTTTAAAGTTTTCATTTATATGTTTACGGCTGAAAATTGTGTCTTATGCGTAGTATTTAGATGTAAATTTAATGATATTCAACTTTACTCATTGTTTCATTTTATAGGACCGACTGGAATAATAACGGAAAATAAATATGGATTCAAACATGGCGTTATTGTCGATTAATAGGTTGCAAACAAAAATAAAACAACAAAAATAATTTTTCTGCTAGACTAATTTTTTTTTAAAGAAAAAACAAATTAAATCTTTGAAGCACAAACAAGTTCTTAAAATCATATTTAGTACTTGTGATAATGAATACCTTTGTAATCTGTCTTTTTTCTTAATATAAGAAAAATCTATCCTTATTAATTTTTGTGTACAAAATATTGTTAGCATAGCAAAAAGTAACGAAAGAATAGAAAACTTAAAGAATTATACAACCGCAGTCGTATTTGTTCAATATTTGCGAGTTTCAATTTTTTTTCTATAATATGCATTATAAAACATAGCAGTGATATAACGTATACATGTACTTTAACCCTCATTAACAACAGGTATAATCATCCCTATTCATAATAATTTAAATGACATATCTGAGTATCTTGAATTCTTCTTTCTCTCTCTACTATAGTAAAAAAATACAGGAAGCGAGCGGCAAAGAATGTGAGGACGCGTTATCAAAGAAGAATTGCAGTTTTGCTAATTTAACTGATTTATTTCATTCAAATATCTACTACGTTTTTCCGATTAGTAAAGTTCGCTTTACTTAATCTACACAGTAAATATTACTATTCATAAACCGTCTTTTTTATCGGAATAAAAACACCGCTAAATTGGAAACAATGGAGAAAAAAGTGGAGAAGAAAGGAGGAATTCGCATCTTGATCAATGAATTCGCGTCTTAAACGTGATTTTTTTGCCTCAAATGACCGAAAATCTACCGCGTATTAAGCGGGATCGCGTAATAACCATTCGTGTATTAAACGTGATATTTTTGCATTATCCTTATGGGCGATTTTCAAGAGATCTGAAAAAATCCGCGTATTAAGCGGGATCGCGTATTAACCGTGAGCGTCTTAATCGGGTATCTTTTTTTCAAGAGTCTTTTTCAGCATTCTGTGATCTAGCTTGTTTGAATCAAGCAAGGCTGTCTCTAAATCTTCCTGCTTAGCCGTTCTCATACGTTTTCTCTCTGGCTTAAACATACTGCGCTCAAACATTAACGTAATGGGCTTTTTATTATCGTTGTCAAAGTAGAATTGGCAATGCCAAACTCTTTGCAGATATCTGTTTTCGTCCTTTTTTTTCATCAACTGCATTAAGCAGCTTCATCTTCATTCGAAGCGAAATAGCAGTTTGTTTTCTCACCGATTTCTCAGCCGTTGTGCTCATAAAATATAATCAATTTACAAAAAACACGAAATTCGCTGATTTTCACCCAAAATGCAGTAGTTTTAACACAAAATTCCCCAATTTCAACTCAAACTAACTAGATCGAAAGCGAATTTTTTTCGTGTTAAACGATTTTTGTTTCTTGTTAAAAGAAAAAAAAAATGTATTAAATTGCATAGTATACTGTCCGGACCGCTATATCATTTCGTGTTAACCGGTTTTCATGTTAAGCGTTTTCGTGTTAAACTTATTTCACTGCATATTAAAATTTTTAAATTGTTTTTTGAAGATAATTTTCTTAAATTATTGGTTACCAAATTTTTGTATACAAGTCTCCATTTTTCTTAACATATCTTGCAACTATTTCTGCTAATTTATTTTTAAACTGTCATAAAAGTAATATGTGCAGGGTTGCCACGGGAGACTATTTTTTAGTTCTATTTCGCACCGCCTTTTTCAAAACAAAAATCTTTTGCCTACGCTTTAATAACGGAACAATGTAAGCAGGTTGATGGAATACCTAGTTGCGTGGCAACTTTACATTCAGTGTAGAGGTGGTTTGTATTGCAAGGGCATTAGGGATCCATAAAAAGAATGATGTTTAAACGCGGTTGGTAGCCACAAAGAGAAAAATGACAATTAAAATCTAAGAAAGAGTATGAAAAATTAAATTTAAACTTAAGAATATAGAAAAATACAAGAAGTATGACAATATAATAAGAAGAATAACGGAAAAAATAAGAAAGATAGAAAAATTCAATTAGTTCCAAAAGGATAGGCGAAAAAGTTACCGGTGATTACCAAATCTAAAAAATAAAAATAACTCTTTACAGATGCCATACATTTAAATTTAACAAATAAAAATACTAAAAGATTAACAGATTATCAATTTTTTTTATTTACTACAAAATGTATTTTTTTTTTAAATAGTGGTTCAAACAGAATATAAAAAAAATCGCCTGTAGCAGCCCTGTATGTGATATCTGTATGCAAAATTAGAATACATTTGCATCGATAATGGAATTAATTGTATAAACAATGTAATTTTTCATTAATCACATACTTTTACCTTCGTAACGTTTCCCATTGATTTTATTTTAGATATTTCATGCACCTTTTTTGGTTACTTTGCACGACCAATGTGGGTTGCGCCTTGCGCCACATAGGTAACGAATTATTACTTTTAAAGATTCTTTGTCATGCTTACTTAACTTAAACAGCATTTTTTTCCCGATTTCTTCAATGTAAAATTTTTCTTTGATTTGTGCTAATTAGAGATCGACGGAAAATTCGTTTTCGTTTTCGGTCGAAATCCGATTCGGCGAAAATGCTACCAAAAATTTGAACAGATCGAAACTATCTGTGTTCCAAAACCCCCATTTTTTCCTTCCGGGATTTTCAGCATTACTCACTGATTCGAGCTGTGTCGGCTCAAATGAGACACTCTTTATTTATTGCTAGAGCTTTAATATTTATAATTATCAGCCATGCATGACTGACTCAAAATGTGAGTGCAAATTACAACGCAAGTACTGCATATATGGCTAAACTTTGAGGATGCTTTTCACGTGCTCATTAAAAGCAACAGACTTAACAGTAATAGAAAATTTTTAGTTTGAAACCGCAGAAGTATTTCTAATATTCTCTGAGAAAGTTCTTGTATAGCAGATGATCTTTCACAAAAATAATTCTAAAAGATAAATCGAGGTTTGTATACCTAAAGCATTTCTTAATTAGATGCAATTCGTATAACTAGAAAACCATTTTGCATCGCAGATGAAATAGTTACATTTTATTTTATATGAAAATAAAAAGTTTTGGTCAAAGGCACTGAGAGCCAACTTGGGCGACACGTATAATTAACACATTGAGTGTCACGTCAGTCACCACTGACTGACACTGAACTTTCAGTTTAGGCCGCGACAGTCATCGGTGACTGGCACATGTAGATTGTGTAACGGAATATTATTTCGTGGCCCAAACGGAAAGACAGACAAAATAGACTTGGCATTGAACGTGCTAATTATAATTCTGTATATTTGTATATATATATATGTATTCATGATTTAAAAAAGACATTTTCGTTTTCTGCCAAAAATAGGACGATTATCAAAATTCAGTTTCGGTTTCGGTCTTAAAAACCTGTTTCGGTTGATCCTTATTATATATATTTTTTCCCGATTTCATCAACGTAAAATTTGTCTTTGATTTGTGCTAAGTATATATTCTTCTTTCAATTAATCTACATAACCCATATTTGTTGTATCTTACAGGACGAAAATCATCTAACTTCGACACCTTTATACAAACCTTTATAACACTTAAAAGCTTACCTGAAATTGTTTTTCTGTGAAATTTAGAAAATAAGAAAAATCTAATTTACAAATAAAATATTTCGAAAAACATATGCAAAATAAATTATACAGAAAACTAATCCACCAAAATCATCTAAAATCTAATCAACCATCTTCTTTTATTTGCAATAATTTATAAGAGTTTCATATTCCCTGAAAGAACTAAAACATTATTATTATTCATAGAGATTGCCACACAAAATACGCAAAAACCTTTCATTTTCGTGTGAGGTCGCATTTTCTAATTCTCTTTTTAAAAAGTTCAATTAAGCCTTTCATTGACAAAAGTTAAAATTTCACAAAAAATGAGTCCAAGCCGTGCACAAAAATAATAGCGTCTTGAAGATAATAATTGGGGGAAATATCAAATGTGAGTTGAGTTGAGTTGACCCCATTCTTTTTGTTTTTACCGAAAAAACATCAATTGCAATTTCAGAAAAAGCAGGGAATTTGGAGTGCAATTTTCATTCGTTAGGTTTAAATAACACTCTTTTTAAGATTGCAATATAATGTGGCTTTTCTTTTAAAGAAGAATGAATGAACAAGTGGAAAAAGAAGATGTATTTTCCCCATCCGCTGCGAATTGTGAAATTTTTATAAATGTCGCACGCTTCCACGTTGCGACCGGAAACCTGAAAAGAAATGAATCGAATATTCCGAAAACTACTGGCAAAAATTTGCAATTTTACCAAAGAGGTTGCGTGTTGGGTAATTGAGAATTGTTCGCAAAAAGTTTTTGGAATAATAAAAAAATGTTAATCGAAAAGTCAATGATGAGTTTCGTTTATTGTTTTTGTATTTGCTCAAAAAGGTTCTTCAACTCAAACAGTTGTAATTTATACTAAAAGAATTTATATTATTATGTTTTAATTTTTTATCATTCTATTCTGTTCTATTTATTTTAATCCTTAAGGGGATTCCACCGTGTGATGGGTTAAAAAAATCGATATTTTTTCTTTTGTATAAATTGATTCCTTAACATGTCTACGATGGTAAAATAATTTTCTAAAATTCGAATTCGTTATAAAGATATAGCATTTAGAAGAAGCAGATGTTTGGAGTGCCGAGTTAAGGAGACGAGTGACCTTAAATAACCTTAAAAATCAATTCTTTATTTTTTGAAATTTTCACTTTAAATATTATTCAGGGGTACATTATATGCATTATGACAAGCATTTATCAAAAAAAAAATTAAAAAAAAATTATTTTTGAGAAAAAAATGGAGTTTTACGCGTCGTCTTAGAAATCTTCGAAATGCCCCATGCACATTCCAAATCAATGAAAATCCCCAATATTTTTTATAAAAGTTTGGTTTATATATATAAATAAAACTGTGCATCGAATTTTATATATTTGAATATAAAGTAAAAATAAATAAATAAAATAAAATAAATATTTCAAAATTTTTGATTTTTTTTTTTTTTTTTTTTTTTTTTTTACACCTTTATATTCAAATATATAAAATTCGATGCACAGTTTTATTTATATATATAAACCAAACTTTTATAAAAAATATTGGGGATTTTCATTGATATGGAATGCGCAGGGGGCATTTTGAAGATTTCTACGAGACACGTAAAATGCCATTTTTTTCTCAAAAATAATTTTTTTTTAATTTTTTTTTGTGATAAATGCATGCAGTAATGCATATAATGTACCCTTTAGTAATATTTAAAGTTAAATTTGCAAAAAAAAAAAAAAAGAAAAAAGAAAAAAAATGAAAAATTCTGAAATTTTGAAATTTTTTCGAAAAATTTCAAAATTTTTCAAAAAAAAATTTTTTTTTAACCTTTATATTCAAATATATAAAATTCGATGCACAGATTTTTTTATATATATATAAACCAAACTTTTATAAAAAATATTGGGGTTTTCATTGATATGGAACGCGCATGGGGCATTTCGGAGATTTCTAAAATTCCACTTTTTTCTCAAAAATGACTTATTTTTTTTTTTTTGTAATAAATGCATGCCATAATGCATATAATGTACCTTTGAGTAATATTTAAGGTGAAATTTACAAAAATAAAAAAAATTATTTTTAAGGTCCCTCGTCCCCTTAAGTGTCTTACACAGGTATAGAAGGAAGTTTCTAGAGTCACTTATTTTGTCGTTGCGAAAAATGCCAGAATGGAAGCAAGAGCAGAGTATTCCGCATTGAAAAACCTCCAAGAGGAAGAGGAAGGAATGCTCTATGGACCAGGCATCGCAGATTGATGGTAAGTTGAGATTTTAACCGTACTTGAAACTTTAAACGCGTTTTTATCAAAACGTTATTTTTCAAACTTTCCTCCATCATATCTCGAGAACGGTTTGACCGATTCACTTGAAATTTATAGAGTAGACTCAGCACATGCAGACGCACGGAATGAACTAGGATCATCCAAAAATTCCAAGTATGTCTATTATTTTCGTAACGGAATATATATATATATATATTAGGAAATTTGAAAAAAAAATTCAGAAGTCTGCCAAATACCCAATTTTCAATATTTTCAAATGATTCTAGTTCATTCGATGCATTTAGGCTTACAGATTAAATCACCGCCTTCTCTCTCTCTCTCTCTCTCTCTTTCAGATAAGCCAATCAGCCGAAATCGTGGAGAAAGTAAGCGTCCTTTTTTTGGGTTGGGTTGGGTTGAGTTTTAACGGCCAATTATCTACACGAGGGATATAGGCCCGGGGGGTGGGTGCCCTCCGTGGGGGTCTTTCTAAGGGAACCTAATCCGTATTTATGCATGGAATATCCACGACTCGAAGAAAACCACGAAAACTCCGAACGATTAGGCCGACGGGCGCGATTGGGTTCGAACCCAGCACCTCCCGTCTACCAGCTTCGACAACAGAACCTCTCGGCCACTGGTGGAGGCCGTCCTTTTTTTTGGAGGCAGGTGTCTTCAGAGTGGTGTAACTGACGTTCTAATAAAGATTTTTGCTTGAAATTTGTTTTACATATTCTTGAAATAACAATAAATGTATAATAAAAGAACTTAAAGTTCTATTTTATTATTTGTCATAAAAAAAAATTTCCCCAAAAATGCTTAAAATACAGGCCGTCAGACGGGGGAATCCCTTAAATGCATCGTGTAACTTAGGAGTTACATGATCTTTTTTTGCCATTTGGCGCTTCCTATTTGTCTTTTCATGAACTACTATGTGTTACTTACGTGTGATAACATGCATTTAATGTCGTGAAGTCTGTTTTCGCTCTGATTTTTTACGACCGGGAGATTATATCATCTATTGTCGATTGCAATGTGCTCGACTGGCGTTTTTTCTTTATCATTATAAGTTAGTCATTATTCATTGTGTAAACTATTAAAAACATTCTAAAAATTATTATATCGTTGGATAGTTGTTATTGTTATCGTAAACACTTTAAAGTAAGTATCTAATTTAAAATTATCGTTTTTTCAGCAAGTTTTGTTATGTAACTCAGGAGTGACATTATGAAATTATGTCCAACAGAAACATAAATAACTTGTTTACTATTTTTCTAGTGGATTGTTAACAAAAATAGATTTAAATATAATTTTTTCCGAACAAAATAAAAAAGCATGCATTAAAGGGTTATTATTATTATTATTATTTGTAAAATCTATGGTGGCGTTTCCGATACCTTTACGTACAAACTAGCTTTGTGCTTAAACGTTATATAGCCTAAACTTTTAAATTACCCTATATTCCGGCGTATAACGTGCACTAAAACTTTCAGACATAATTTTTCTATTTTTAAGTTTATTCACCATATAACGCGTATTGCTTCTCACGATGAAAAGTTTTCGTGAAGCGAATAAAAAATAGTTCTAAACTTAGCTCATAGATGGCGCTGTAAAATAAATTATCAGGAATAATCCTCAAAAACTAAAGACAATCAACTACGGATCATTTACTTTGACGCAAGCAGTTACAGAGCATTTATTTTGCTCGAGCTACAAAGAGCCACACACATTGAAATATGGTAATGGATGGCACAAAAGAAATGATCTGTAACTGAATGGCTTGAGATTTTGATGCTTCTTTCTGATAATTTAAGTTACAGCGCCATCTATGGGCGAAGTTATTAACTATTTTTTTAATCGCCACAAGGAAACTTTTCATCGCGGGAAGCATTTTAGTCCAAATCGCACTACCGTGTGATAATTACTTGATTTTGTATTAAATTTTAAAATGTGCCAGAAATTTTTTGGACCACCCTGTATAATGCTATTACTTTTCATGCAATCTGATAACGAAAGTTACTTCTTGTATGTAAATAGCATGTTTGTTAATTAAAAATCTTAGTTCTTATGATTAAGATTTTTTTATATTATTATTATTGCTAATATTTAATTCTTCATTCTTATAACCTGCATATAACGCATAAATGCGTTTTAAAAATCAACATGAAATCTACTGTGTAAATTAAAACAGAAACCTACTTCTTAAATTAAATTTTCTCTCATTTTATTTATTTATTTTTTTTAGTAAAAAGCCATGAAGACTCACGTTACTTTTAACACTTTTGCATACATCACAAGTGATATTTCCAAAATTTTGAAAGTATAATATTAACAAAATATATTTTAACAGAAAAATAATGGGCTTGAGTTATGAAAATAGAAATATAGTTTTTAAATTTAATTTGTCCTTATTTTATTTTACTCATTTTTTCCTTTTAAAAGACATTTTCTTTAGTTAAAAGCCGTGTCCCAATCCCAATATATCTGGCAGGTGTTAATGACTCATTTCATTTATGTCTTCATTTGTGAATCTACGAGAGTTCTAAGATTCCTGAACATAATTGCTGCAAAATTTTAGAAAAATTTAATTGCTTTTCTTCAATCGCAAATGATGTTTCTCAAGAAAGGCTATGTTTCTTGAAAGCAATTGTGTCTAATTTTTTACCAAAAAATGATGGTATAATTTATGAAAAGAGAAGAAAAAACTCCTTTACTTTAAAATTTATTTCCCAATAGATGTGAAAGTGTTAATGAATTTGTTTTGTTTGTTTTTTTTTTCCCTTGTGAATCTGCCGGCATTCTAACTTTTTTTGAAAATATTCTAATCGCTACTACTTTTTCCTTTCTTTTTTTTTTATTGCAAGTTTCACACGAGAAATTATATTTTCTAAAAGTAGATGTGTTTTAATACTTAACCGAAAAATAATGGTTTGAAATATTTTCCTTTAGTTAAAACTTTATGTACAACAGAGGTGAAAGTGTTAATGAATTTGTTTTGTTTTCCTTTTTCTTGTGAATCTGCCAGCATTTTAACTTTTTTGAAAATATTCTAATCGGCACAACTTTTTCCCACGAACTTTTGTTTTCTAAAAGCAGTTGTGTTTTAACATTTCACCAAAAAATAATGGTTTGAATTATGAAAATAGAAATTAATTATTTTGCTTATTTAATTTTTTCTCATTCTCTTTTTTTTTTATAATTAATTAATTATTAAATTTGTTGTTAATTAAAGGAAATAATTAAACAAAGGTAGAATTATTAATTAGACTTCCTTTTCTTTACTTCTTTATTGGTGAATCTGTTAGAATCATAAATTTCTTGAAAGTATCTCTAATCGCAACAAACATTCAGAAGGTTTTTTAATTGTTTTCTTTCACTCGAAAATGATGTTTCTCTCAAAAAATTTTATTAATTAAAAGTTGTTTCTTTCTAACATTTAACTAAAAAGTAATTGTATGAATTATGAAAAAGAAAGTCTTTTAGGTTTTTTTTTTTTTTTTTTTTTTACTTTTTTCAACCTTTACAAGAAGAAAGTATTGGATTCGTGAAAATTTTCGACTGTCGGTTTTCGACGAATTTACACGTTTTAGGAGTCAGAGATTCCGAAAAACATGTTTTTACAAAATGAGTCTGTGACTCTGTCTGTCTGTATGTGACACAAATTTTGTGGGCGCTCTATCTCAAGAACTAATGCACGGAATTTAATAAAAATTTATATTCAGTTGGTTCTTGATATGAATTGGTATTAGTTTTTGGTGTAAATCGCTCAACAGGTGGCGCTGCTATGCAACATTTTTCGCGATTTCCACAATTTCAGATTCAGGTATACCTTGATATCAATTAGTGCTGTTTATGTTTCGGTGTAAATCGCTCAACAGGTGGCGCTGCTATGCTACATTTTTCAGAATTTCCGTTATAGCTCTATCTCAAGAACTAATGCACGAATTTTCATCAAACTTCAAATTCAGATTTACTTTGATATGAATTGGTGCTAAATTGATGTAATTTCTTGTACTATTTAAAAGATTTAATTGACGTGATTTATATAGAAGAAAGTTTTGTGATGGCTACAACATACTAGTTTTCTTTTAATTTAGTTTGATTTTATTCTCTTACATTATTTTTCCCTTTCAGAAGTTTTTAATCTTATTTAAAACTTTCATGCAGAACTAAAAGTGTTAATAAATTTGTTTTGTATGTTTCTTCATTCATGATTCTGGCACTGTTCTAAATTTCTTGAAATTGCTCAATAAGTCTGTCTAATCACAACAAACATTCAGAAGGGTTTTTAGTTGTTTTCCTTCTCTTGCAAATGGTGTTTCGCCACAAGAAATTGCATTTCTTAAAAAATGTTTCTTTCGAATATTTAACTAAAAAATTAAAATTAATTAAAAAAAATTATTGTGTGAATCATGAAAAAGGAAATCTTTGTTTTTTAAAATTTAATTTATTTTGTTCTGTTTCATTCTTTTTCCTTCACAAAAGTTTTTACTCTTATTTAAAACTTTCATACAGAGCTAAAGTGTTAATGACTTCGCTTTATATGTTTCTTTATTTATGATTCTGAGAGTGTTCTTAATTTCTTCAAAATATTCTAATAGCAACAAACATTCATAAGGTTCTTTAATTGTTTTTCTTCTCTTGAAAACGATATCTCTATCAAAAAATTTTATTACTTAAAAGTTGTTTCTTTCTAACATCTAACTAAAAATAACTGTATCAATTAGAAAAAAAATATATATATATATTTTTATTATTATTATTTAGTTTGTTCTTATATTGTTTCATTATTTTTTTTTTCCTTTCAAAAATTTTACTCTTATTTAAAACTTTCATAGAGAGTTGAAAGTGTTAATGACTTTGTTTTATGTGTTTCTTAATTTATGAATCTGGCAGTGTTCTAAATTTCTTGAAAATGTTCTAATGCAACAAACATTCTGGAGGTTTTTTTAGTTGTTTTCCTTCACTTGCAAATGGTGTTCTTCAGAAGAAATATTGCATTTCTTAAAAATTGTTCCTTTTTAATATTTAACTAAAACGACTTTTGAAAAGGGAAAACTTTTATTTATTTATTTATTTTTTTTTAATTTGTTTTGTTCTGTTTCATTTTTTTTTTTCATAAAAATGTTAACTCATATTTAAAATTTTCATACAGAGTTTTAAAAGTGTTAATGACTTCGTTTTATAAGTTTCTTTAGTTATGAATCTGGCAATGTTTTAAATTTATTGAAAATGTTTTAATCACAACAAATATTCAAAATGTATTTTATTTTTTTCCTTCACTCGCAAATGATGTTTCGCACAAGAAATCGCATTTCTTAAAAGTTGTTCTTTTTTAATAACAAAAATAATAATTTGTGAATTATGCAAATAGAAATCTTTAATTATTATTATTATTTAAATTTTGCTTACTTTTATTCTGTTTAATTTATTTTACCTCTCAGAAATTTTTATTCTTATTCAAAACTTTCACGCAGAGCTAAAAGTGTTAATGACTTTGTTTTATATGTTTCTTTATTTATTCTGACAGTTTTACAAATTTCTTGAAAATGTTCCAATCGCAACAAACATTCAAGAAGCATTTTAATTGTTCTCTTTCCTAGTAAATCATGTTTCGCACAAGAAATTGTATTTTTTAAAAATTGTAACTTTCTAGTATTTAACTAAAAAATAATTTGTGAATTATGAAACGAGAAGTCTTTTATTTATTTACTGTTTAAATTTAGTTTACTTTAATTCTGTTTAATTTTTTCCCCTCTAAAACTTTTTTCTCGTATTTAAAATTTTCATTTCTTGAAAAAAATCTAATCCCAACAAACATTCAAAAAGTATTTTAATAGTTTTCCTTCACTTGCAAATCATCCTTCGCACAGATATCCTTCTATATATAAAAAAAAGTTTTGATTTGGAAATGGACCAATGTAAATCTGCGCAGATATTCCGGGTAGATCCACAACCAATTTGAATGCTTAAGCATGGCCTTTCATCGTTAATATTAAAAAAACTGTTGCATACAAAAATATGAAAATCGGTGGTATTATAGAGAAATGTTTGATAAACACGCTGATGCAGACAGTTTTCAAATCGAAGAATTATTTTAAGAGATATTTAATGCCAAAGTTGGACAAAATCGTTCCATTAAAAAAGTTTTATTGGAGCAAAAACTATACATGAGAATTTAATCATTTTTAGATCATTTTATACGTTATAAGTTCCCGGTGTGCAGATTGTATTTATTTTTCTTATTTGACTGATTTTTTGAGGTTTTATTTCAATTTTAAATTCAAATTTTCAGCATTTCGAGAGATATTTTTTACAAATTTTAGAAAATGTTATTAATTTAAACGGTTGCCAGTTGTATAAACAGCGCAAACAATAATGTTTACTTCAAATTAAAAATTTATTTTACACGTGACTATTATAAACAGAAAATATAAAAAGCAGGAACTCATTGAAAATTACGTCATAAAAATTATAATTACTTGAATTTTAAAAGAGACAGAATAATGTAAAATAATAAATTCATAATCATGCGTTAGAAGTCTTAAATAGGAGAATTTACGTCACATTTACGTCACATTACACTTATTATATAAAATGAACAAAAAATAATATTGCAAAACAGTTTAAATTTAAAAATTGCTCGAGACATTTATTTGATATTTTAAGATGATCATAATATTTCATTTCTAACAAAAGTATTTTTACGTGAATATTAAAAAGAGAAAAAGTTTGGTGAAAATTACGTCAGATTATAATTCTGAGATAAAAATTATAATTCAATCTTCCGAAATCTTTTTAAAGCCGATTAAATTATCATGATGTTAGAGTCTGCGGTGTCTGAACGGGAGTTGACGAGCGTAGCTCGTAGGGGACAGAGCCCCCTAGTATTTAAAAAAAAAAAATTCCTTTCTAATATTTAACTAAAACATAATTGTGTGGAATATGAAAAGTAAAATCCTTTATTTATTTATTTATTTATTTTATAAATTTAGTCCATTTTTGTTCAAAAGTTTTTTCTCTTACTTAAAACTTTCATACAAATCTAAAAGGGTTAATGACTTCGTTTTATATGTTTCTTTATTTATAATTTTAGCCGTTTACTAGATTGCATGAAATATCGCTTCGAAATTTTAGAGTGATTTCTAATTGCTTTTATTCAATCGCAAATGATGTTTCACTCACTTGTTAAAAAACTATTGTATCTGAATGCTTTGGCTAAAAATAATAGTTTTAATTATGATAATTGGAGTAATTTTTTAACACAATTTTTTGTCATTCTTTTCTCTGAAAAAAAAAATAGGGAGATTTAAAAAATATTTATCTGTAATATTGAACCAAATGAAATTTCTAAGGACTTAGTTAAGTATTTCCTTAATTTTAATTAGTTTGTGCTCTTACTATTAAGAAACTATCTGGTCTAACTGTTTTTACACTTTTACCCCTGTTAAAAGAAGATTTTTCATAAAATGCTTCCAATCTTGGCGTTTTGAGCCGAGTTACCGGGCTGAAGCGCAAGAAAGGAGCAAACTGCCGTCCAGAGACAACAATCGCGCATAACTCAATATATAATTAATTTATGGGAAAACGAACGAAATAGTTCGATTACAAGTCATTCGCATAATCATGACTTCAAGTATCATAACCCTAATGTTTAACCCCTTGGGGACGAGCGATCGGTATACGTGCTGCGTGAGTTGCTCAGAATCAGTGATTATTCTCACAAGTAAATTTTTATTGTACATTTTCCCTTATTTAATCCGAGCATTTTCCCGATTCAATTAGGCAAAAATTTCAGTTTTCAAAAACCGGTGATAAAAGATTAAAAATTCTGTAAAAGACGCTCGTCCCGAAGGGGTTAAAAATGAATTGTAAAAACTCTTCATATGGTATATTATAAAAAATTAATATGTATTTTTAAAATAAAAATGAGTTTATAAGTTTTAAAACTGAGTGCAAAAATCTATTGAATGAAGAAAATGCAAAAAAAGAAGGTCTCGAGTGTAAAACATGGTTATTGACATTTTTAAATTTTTCCTGATTTTAATGACAATTTTTTGAACTGCATATCTAACTAAAATAAAAATAAAAATAAATAAATATAAATATAAAATTTCTCCCTTGTTTCATATGTGAATGAAATTTTGTAGATCTACGAAAGAATTTTATCTCAAGATATAAAGATAATAATAATGCTGTTTTAATGGGTTTATTCACGATCGTTTGACACGCAGAAAAATATGGGGCATTTTTCTGCATTCTGTTTTATTTGACTAACCACAACATTCATCAGTTTAGAAAACCTTTATGCTCTATCTCGTTCGATAGCTTGCTGTAATGTACTAAATTTATAAATTTAAAAGCTTTTGTCATCTACAAAAAAGTAAGTAGCAAAAATATAATATATTAAAAATGGAAGACTTTAATAATGGACTATCGCTTTTATAACGCATCTTTTCTTGTTACCATTATCTTTCGTGGAAACATAATTCGGAGAAGATTTCGTGGGAAGAGATTAGTGAGAAGTAATTCAAACTCAAGCAATCATTGTAATATGTTCGAAGTCCATAGTCAGATGCATAATCTACTTAAAGATTTTGTATTTGTATAAAACAAATATTCCAAAATATTCAACACATAGCTGTTACACACGACTTTGTTCACGTGAGATTCGCAGAAGAATACTACTAATTGAGCAACAATTTTCCTTCCTGTAATTAAAATAAATGTCCCTTAATTTTGGATAAAGAATGTCACCCGATTCTTGAAATATATGGCAGCTTGATTACTGAAAAAAGAAAAGTAAAAAAGAAAAAAAAAATAAATAAAATAAAATAAAATCAAATAAAGATCAAATTTTAAAACAATTTAATTCGATTTCTGAAAAAAAAAAAAAAAAATCTCTTCGAAATGCCCTTGGTACGATTTAGGAGCATTTTTAGACACGTTTTGTATCGGTCAGCGTCTCCAACATTGCCATAAAATAGTGCTGCAATGGGTCGGGTTCATTACCCGACACATTTCTATCTGAAACTGAACCGAACCCGAAATATTCAAACCCGAAAACGAATTGAAAGGAATTTAACCCATATTTTAATTCAAATTTCGAAAAGTAGTCTAAAATTATATCTCTAATATCAATTTTATTTTTTTGCATAAAAATAAACACATTAACATTCATTAACATTCAAATATATATACTTTTCTTCACTTAATAAACATTCAGGAATTTCTTTTGGAAAATCGGGTCAACCCAAATCCGACCCGATAGTTTCGAAACTAAGCTCCAAACCCGAAATATTTAAAGCTAATCCGACCAGCAACGGACAAAATTAGCGTCATATCCAAACTCGACCCGAACTGCGTGTCCGGTCGTGTTCGGTTAAAATCGGAATACCCGACCTGATGCAGGACTTCAAAACTGGAGTTAATCGCGATGCGGGTTATACCCAACTCGAATCCTAAAATTGTACTTAACATCAAACCAAAACTTGTTCAAACTCGGTAAAAAATTTCGCCAAACCGAAACCCGAAACAGTTCAACCCGAAAAAAATTATCCATAATTTAATACAATCACGAAAAAATATTCTACAATCATATCTCTAATATAATTTTTATCTTTTTTGAGGAAAAACTAATATATAATGCATAGGCTCAGTCATATTCATATGTATAGTTTTATGTCCGATAAAATATTCTAACCTTCTTTGAAAAGTCGGATCAACCTGAACCCGAACTGTGAGTCAAATCCCCACATGAACTCAGACAATTAAAGTCAATCCGAACCGCAAGGAAAATAAGTTTCATCAACCCATCAACCTGGCTGAACTGCAAGGGTTCCGGCTGCAACGTATGTATCTTCACTCTGAATTTCCTTTACTCTTCTACAAAACCTGGTAGCGGAAGACCGTATCTCTTTGTTACAAAATAGCTCCGCATGAGAATTTATTAGTAATTTAACCGTAAGTGATAAACTATTATTATCAATAAATACTGGCGATTTAATATTAGAAATGAGATAAATATGTGTGAATTAAAGTCTACATGGTTAGCTGTGTCAAAAAATAAAAAAATAAATCCCTTATTACTTTAATAAATGTTTTTTAATCAGAAATAATTTACTCATATCGATGCTTTAAAATCATTTTTAATATAACTGCATGTTTACAGTAAAAAATGTGCTTGAATAGGTCAGTAAATTAGAGATTTATGCACGTCACGGAATTCTAACATTTCAAAGAAAGCGAAATTAGTATTAACATTTATCAGATCACTTCTCAGAAATTTTAATGAAAAAAAACCATATATTATGAAAAAAAACGGGCATTAAAAATGTTTTTTTAGCTACACAGAATTTCTTTTTAAATACATTTAATAAAATTGCGAGAATAAAAAAAAAAAAAAAAAAAAAAAAAAAAAAAATGGGTTATGGGCTATTTACTACATATACGCTTTATATGTATTTCATAAATTCATATGCTTTAGTATGCATTTCAAAACTAATATTAGAAACACAAATATCTCAAAATACTAAAACATACACATTTTAGTATTTTTTATGTGTTTTTTTTATAAGAGTTTTTGTGTTTTTATGAGAGTTTAGTGTGCATTTCAGAAATTAATACTAGAAAGGGGGTAAAATTATGATAACCAAAATCTATAAGTTAACATAAGAAATTAACATAGTAAACAATCTGTTGGAAAGGTGATAATCAATTTTAGAAATTAATATTAGAAAAGAGGGGAAAGGTGTCAGCATACTAAAATAAATAAACTTCAGAATTTTATGTGTTTTCAATAGTAAGTTTTACTATAAATTGTATGTTTAGTATGCATTTAAAAAAAGTAACACAATAAATGAAACAAGGGAAAAAAACTGTGGTAATCAAAATCCACAGATATGCTTACAAAAACTATTATTTGAAATAAGACAAACAAAATACGTGAAGAATTAATTACAGATTATCATCAATTTCAAAATTTAATATCAGAAATTTGCAATTTCAAAATTTAATATTAGAAAAGGTTTAAAAATGGGATGCTAAAAATCGGCAGGTTTGTTTACTAGGGAACTGCAAGAAATGCAATTCGCCGATTGTGACGTGAGGGGTATCGTTGAAAAGATCTCGTCGTGGGGAGTAAGAAACTCAATGAAACTACCCGTCGAAAATAAGCCGTTTTCGAAATATTCGACAATTTATTCCATACAATTTGTTTGTTTTTTTATTTGTTACAACGTATTTATGCTGTAACATTTGTAATATCATTAAATTTATAATTTTTGCTGTTGAATGACTTCCTGTTAACTTAATGATGTTGCTTATGTTTGGAAATTAATTGCACAAAAAAAATTTAAGAAAAGTTAATGACTGTAAATCAAGGTGTTGTAAGTATTGCTCTCTGTGTATTTGTTGATGCTGCACATTTGCAGTGTTTACTGGTGGCTGTGGTCTTCTATGTAGAACTGTGCAGAAAAACATTTAACAGCAAAAATTATAAATTTAACGACATAACAAATGTTACAGCATAAATACTTTATTATAAATACGTAAACAAACTGTGTGACATGAATTGTCGGATATCTCGAAAACGGTTCATTTGGGACGAGTAGTTCCATTGAATTTTTTTCTCCCTGCGACGAGATGTTTTCAACGATACCACTCTCGTCGAAATCGGCGACTTACACTTCTTGCAGTTCACTGGTTAGAGTGCTGCGCGGGTCGGGTTATACCCGGAAATATATTAACGCCAACCCGAAATCTGGCAAAAACCCGACAAAAAATTCCGCCAACATGAAACCCATGCCGAAATCGAAAAAAGAAAAAAAAATCCGTCAACCCGGAAACTCGACCCGAATCCAACACACTTGAGCTCAATGCCGAACCGAACCACAAAGGGAAGAAAATTAATCTATATTTTAATAAAATTATGGAAAAATAGTCTACAATTATACCTCTAATATCAGTTTTATCTCCTATGTTGAAAAATGAACATATTATAAATGAGCAACACTCATTATAATGTTCGAATATATAGTTTTTTTCTTTAATTCTGAAAAAAAAAATCCGGACTTTTTTGAAAAATCTGGTCAACCCGTTACCGAACCGACTCACAAGACTCGCAAAGAAAGAGATTAGTCTCAACCTGACTCGGAGCAATCCGAGGGCAGGGTCGGTCAGGGTTAGTGTTGCCACAGGTGTCCCGATTTTCAGATGCACCAAGACCCGCCCCGCGGGACACCATACGTGTCAGTTTTGATGCATAAATTCTTCTAAATTGCTTTTAAAATAAGTTAAATTCGTTAGTCTATATCGAATAAAACTTAATGCAGTAAAACCTATGAAAATAAAACCTGTCTATAAAGGAACATTTTTATGATTCCGTCGAAAGGAATAGCGTGCATATATACCTGCTAAAACGGAATATTTTTCCGGTTCCTAACCATTTTGTTTTTATAGGTGTAAAAGCTCTGATTTTGATTAAGAACCTTGAGAAAACGGTACCTGTGAAAAACGGAATCCTTACCTGAAATGTAAAAATTTCGTAACCCCTGCGTAATCAATATCATACAATTACAACTGCTCGATCGGAACCTTTTATAAAACTGATTTTTTTTCAGTCCCTAGCAATTCCGCTTTCGTATATTTTACTAAATAAGATTATTGTGTTTATTTAACACGGCAAGGCGTTCTAAGACAGAATTTCAAGTGACCACAGGAAAGTTCCGTTAAAGACAGTTTTCCTTTTTATTAAGTATATTTGTATAATATTTATTCCGCAAGGAACATGTCCGTTATAGACAGGTTCCTTTTTTGTAGGATTTAGTGTATTTTATGTCCTGATTGAGAAGCCACTGTCCCGCGTTTATTGTGTCCCTGTCCAGCTTTTTGTGATAATGAACCTGGCAACACTAGTCAGGGTTCTAGTTTGCCTTTCAGACATCAAGAGTGGAATTATACTTTTTTTGATTAGCGGTGTTCCAATAAAATCTCTTATAGATTGAATACACTTTTTAATCAGAAATATTTAATTCATGCCGATACTTCAAAATCATTTTTATTGCAACTGCATATTCAAAAAGAGAAAAAAAAAATGTTTGAATAGGTCAGCAAATTAGAGCAGGTTTTATGCATGTCACGGAATTCTAACATTTCAAAGAAAGCGAAATTAGTATTTACATTCGTCTGAAGCCTTTTGCAAAATTTTAATAAGCAGAAAATAATTTTAGCATACATGATAAAATCGGATATTAAAAATATTTTCGATGTATGAAGGATTTATCTTTAAATAAATGTAGAAAAATTGTGGGAATAAAAATTTAGTGCCCTGTAATTTGGTTATTAATTGGAATAAGAGAGATTTTCCGACTCAGCTTGTATGTTTTAGAATGTACGCCACAAATTTGTTTCAATATGCATTGTATTTAAAAATTGTAGTAAAAATTTATAAAGGAAACAAACAGTGTGAATATGATTTAAAAAATGTATAGAGGGTGATTCTAAATTCATGGTACAAACTTTAAAGGTTGGCACAGGACACTGTAATAATCATTTACTGTATAGGAATGTATGGGCGCAAGTGACGCGTTGAGGTACACATAACAGGAGGCCGAGTTGGCCCTTTTTTTCTTTTTTTTTTTTTCAAAATTTCTCATTCATACCAGAAAATTCCTATGCTATTCTTTTCTTTATTTAAGACAAGACATATCATGATTACATAAAGAAAAAATTCTTCTTTGAAAATTTCCGGTATGAAATCGAAATTTTTGAATTTAAAAAAAACGCAAAATTGGCAAATCTGTCAAACACAGGAAATACATGAAAAGACATAGAAATGGAGTTTTTTATTATTATTCAAAAGTTTCGATTTCATACCGGAATTTCTCAAAGAATAATTTTTCTTTAGGTAATCTTGAAGTGCCTGCCTTAAATAGAAAAAAGGATAGTATAGGAATTTTCTAGTATGAATGAGAAATTTTGAAATACAAAAGGGCCAAATTAGCCCCCTGGTACTTGTACCTCAACGCGTCACTTGCACCCATACATTCCTATACAATAAATGATTGTTACAGTGTCCAACCCTTAAAGTTTATACCATGAATTTAGAATCAGCTTGTATAATAGTACCTATATGTTTTAGCATTCATTGCACGTGTTGGTATGCCTTTAAGAAATTAATATTAAAAATGAATAAAAAATCTGAGCTTACTAAAACAATATAAATTTCGGACGTTTTTATCTTTAGTTATGCATTATCCAATTAAATATGCATTGCAAAAACTAATAATGGAAATGATACAAAAAACTATAAGTATAAAATTCCATACGGTTAAATGTATTTATTCCAAGAAAATCAATTATAGTTTGAATAAAATAATTAGAGATCGACCGAAAATTTGGTTTCGTTTTCGTTTCCCCCAAAATCTGAGTTTTGACAAAAAATCAATTTCGGCGAAAATGCTGCTGAAATTTCGGCCGGACAGAAATTCGGGCGAAACTATCTGTATTCGAAAAAGCTCTTTTCTTCTGTTGGAAATTTTCAACATTACTCTTTAATTTGAACTGTATCGGCTCAAATGAGACACTCTTTATTTATTGCTACGAACTTCACTGTTTATAATTATCAGTCATGACTGACTCAAGACATGAGTGCCAATTATAAAGCAAGCAATGCACATATGACTAAACTTTGAAGATGGCTTTCATGTGCTCATTAAAAGCTGTAGACTTAACAGTAGTAAAAAATTTTTAGTTTGAAACAGCTGAAGTGTTTCGAATTCTCTTTGAGAAAGATCTATTATTCTGTGTCGTTGATGAATTAATTACATTTTATTTTACATGAATATCAAAAATTTTGGTCAGAGGCACAGAGGGACAACTGGGTCCCGTAGATAAAATTTTTCAACAGGGGCGTTATTTCAAAACTTTCTTAGGGAGGTATAGGGGTGGGTTGCCAAAGTGTTTTGGAAAGGAGTAAGCAAATATTTAAATTTATATCTTATCTATATTTAAATCTGTACCACACTAATAATAATTATAAATTATGAAAAAAAATATTAAAACATATTGAATGTTAATTTCCTAAAACCAAACTTTTATGTAGTTTATTTCAGTTAATTTAAATGAAAAATGTTAAATAACTGAAAATATGTGTTTATTTTAAAAGTAAATATTCGTTATTGAATTCGTTCTTCATTGTTTAACTACATTGTTAATTAATATTTCATAAATGCCTATGAATAATGGTTGTCATAAAGTAATAAAATATAAAAGTTGTATTATTATTTATGATTTTTTTTGTTTGAAACTTAACACATATGAAGCGCTCAGAAGACAATCCGACTAACTCCATTTTAAGTGGCGTTTTTTTAAACAAAGGAACATTGAAAATTTTCTATATAATTATCCAATGATGAAAAGTTACCCTTGATTAATAGAAAATTAATAAGTTCAATCAAAATATCCGTAGAAAAGATATTATATACATACAATATTTTTATAGTTACAATAACTTTAACTGTTTATACTGAACATTTTCATCTGATGTAGTTAATCGATTTGTGCACTCAACGGCTCATATATGTATGTTTGTTTGTTTGATAGAAATGTGTTTCTGTACACGTATAATTAATTAATAATTATGTATATTTATGTACGTAATAATAACTTTAAAAATTTTTGGGAGGGGGGTATTTTCGCTTTAGTTTTCGGCCGAAAATAAGAATATTACATAAATTCGATTTCGGTCGATCTTTAATAATAATATAAAAATTATCAGAATTTTTTTATTCATACCACTGCTTGAAAATCATTTCAAATGAAGCAGCAAACTCAAAATGAGGAGGAAAAAAATATGCTTCAATAGGTCAGCAAATTAGAGCAGGTTTTATGCATGAAGCTGAATTCTAATTATTGTTAATTAATTATTGATAAATGCCTATGAATATTGGTTGTCATAAAGTAATAAAATATAAAAGTTGTATTATTATTTATGATTTTTTTGTTTGAAACTTAGCACATATGAGGTGCTCAGAAGACAATCCGACTAACTCCATTTTAAGTAGCGTTTTTTTTTTTTTAAACAAAGGAACATTGAACATTTTCTATATATTTATACAGTGATAAAAAGTTACCCTTGATTAAAAGAAAATTAATGAGTTCAATCAAAATATCCCGAGAGAAAATATTATATAGATACAATATTTTTATAGTTACAATAACTTTAACTATTTATACTGAACATTTTCAATTGATGGAGTTAATCGATTTGTGCACTCAACGGCTCATATAAGTATGCTTGTTTGATAGAAATGTGTTTCTATACACGTATAATTAATTAATAATTAAGTATATTTATGTACGTATTAATAACTTTAAAATTTTTGGGGGGCATTTTCGTTTTAGTTTTCAGCGAAAAATAAGAATATTAGCTAAATTCGGTTTTGGTTGATCCTTAATAATAATATAAAAATTATCAGAATTTTTTTATTCATACCACTGCTTGAAAATCATTTCGATTGAAGCAGCAAACTCAAAATGAGGAGGGAAAAAATATGCTTCAATAGGTCAGCAAATTAGAGCAGGTTTTATGCATGAAGCTGAATTCTAACCATTGCTAATTAATTATTGATAAATCCCTATGAATATTGTTTGTCATAAAGTAATAAAATATAAAAGTTGTATTATTATTTATGATTTTTTTTGTTTGAAACTTAGCACATATGAGGCGCTCAGAAGACAATCCGACTAACTCCATTTTAAGTGGCGTTTTTTTTTTTTTTTTTTTTTTTTTTTTTTTTTTTTAAACAAAGGAACATTGAACATTTTCTATATATTTATACAGTGATAAAAAGTTACCCTTGATTAAAAGAAAATTAATGAGTTCAATCAAAATATCCCGAGAGAAAATATTATATAGATACAATATTTTTATAGTTACAATAACTTTAACTATTTATACTGAACATTTTCAATTGATGGAGTTAATCGATTTGTGCACTCAACGGCTCATATAAGTATGCTTGTTTGATAGAAATGTGTTTCTATACACGTATAATTAATTAATAATTAAGTATATTTATGTACGTATTAATAACTTTAAAATTTTTGGGGGGCATTTTCGTTTTAGTTTTCAGCGGAAAATAAGAATATTAGCTAAATTCGGTTTTGGTTGATCCTTAATAATAATATAAAAATTATCAGAATTTTTTTATTCATACCACTGCTTGAAAATCATTTCGATTGAAGCAGCAAACTCAAAATGAGGAGGAAAAAAAATATGCTTCAATAGGTCAGCAAATTAGAGCAGGTTTTATGCATGAAGCTGAATTCTAACCATTGCTAATTAATTATTGATAAATCCCTATGAATATTGTTTGTCATAAAGTAATAAAATATAAAAGTTGTATTATTATTTATGATTTTTTTTGTTTGAAACTTAGCACATATGAGGCGCTAAGAAGACAATCCGACTAACTCCATTTTAAGTGGCGTTTTTTTTTTTTTTTTTTTTTTTTTTTTTTTTTAAACAAAGGAACATTGAACATTTTCTATATATTTATACAGTGATAAAAAGTTACCCTTGATTAAAAGAAAATTAATGAGTTCAATCAAAATATCCCGAGAGAAAATATTATATAGATACAATATTTTTATAGTTACAATAACTTTAACTATTTATACTGAACATTTTCAATTGATGGAGTTAATCGATTTGTGCACTCAACGGCTCATATAAGTATGCTTGTTTGATAGAAATGTGTTTCTATACACGTATAATTAATAAATAATTAAGTATATTTATGTACGTATTAATAACTTTAAAATTTTTGGGGGGAATTTTCGTTTTAGTTTTCAGCGGAAAATAAGAATATTAGCTAAATTCGGTTTTGGTTGATCCTTAATAATAATATAAAAATTATCAGAATTTTTTTATTCATACCACTGCTTGAAAATCATTTCGATTGAAGCAGCAAACTCAAAATTAGGAGGAAAAAAAATATGCTTCAATAGGTCAGCAAATTAGAGCAGGTTTTATGCATGAAGCTGAATTCTAACCATTGCTAATTAATTATTGATAAATCCCTATGAATATTGTTTGTCATAAAGTAATAAAATATAAAAGTTGTATTATTATTTATGATTTTTTTTGTTTGAAACTTAGCACATATGAGGCGCTAAGAAGACAATCCGACTAACTCCATTTTAAGTGGCGTTTTTTTTTTTTTTTTTTTTTTTTTAAACAAAGGAACATTGGACATTTTCTATATATTTATACAGTGATAAAAAGTTACCCTTGATTAAAAGAAAATTAATGAGTTCAATCAAAATATCCCGAGAGAAAATATTATATAGATACAATATTTTTATAGTTACAATAACTTTAACTATTTATACTGAACATTTTCAATTGATGGAGTTAATCGATTTGTGCACTCAACGGCTCATATAAGTATGCTTGTTTGATAGAAATGTGTTTCTATACACGTATAATTAATAAATAATTAAGTATATTTATGTACGTATTAATAACTTTAAAATTTTTGGGGGGCATTTTCGTTTTAGTTTTCAGCGGAAAATAAGAATATTAGCTAAATTCGGTTTTGGTTGATCCTTAATAATAATATAAAAATTATCAGAATTTTTTTATTCATACCACTGCTTGAAAATCATTTCGATTGAAGCAGCAAACTCAAAATGAGGAGGAAAAAAAATATGCTTCAATAGGTCAGCAAATTAGAGCATGTTTTATGCATGAAGCTGAATTCTAACCATTGTTAATTAATTATTGATAAATCCCTATGAATATTGTTTGTCATAAAGTAATAAAATATAAAAGTTGAATTATTATTTATGATTTTTTTGTTTGAAACTTAGAACATATGAGGCGATCAGAAGACAATCCGACTAACTCCATTTTAAGTGGCGTTTTTTTTTTTTTTTTTTTTTTTTTTTTAAACAAAGGAACATTGAACATTTTCTATATATTTATACAGTGATAAAAAGTTACCCTTGATTAAAAGAAAATTAATGAGTTCAATCAAAATATCCCGAGAGAAAATATTATATAGATACAATATTTTTATAGTTACAATAACTTTAACTATTTATACTGAACATTTTCAATTGATGGAGTTAATCGATTTGTGCACTCAACGGCTCATATAAGTATGCTTGTTTGATAGAAATGTGTTTCTATACACGTATAATTAATTAATAATTAAGTATATTTATGTACGTATTAATAACTTTAAAATTTTTGGGGGTCATTTTCGTTTTAGTTTTCAGCGGAAAATAAGAATATTAGCTAAATTCGGTTTTGGTTGATCCTTGATAATAATATAAAAATTATCAGAATTTTTTTATTCATACCACTGCTTGAAAATCATTTCGATTGAAGCAGCAAACTCAAACTGAGGAGGAAAAAAAATATGCTTCAATAGGTCAGCAAATTAGAGCAGGTTTTATGCATGAAGCTGAATTCTAACCATTGCTAATTAATTATTGATAAATCCCTATGAATATTGTTTGTCATAAAGTAATAAAATATAAAAGTTGTATTATTATTTATGATTTTTTTTGTTTGAAACTTAGCACATATGAGGCGCTCAGAAGACAATCCGACTAACTCCATTTTAAGTGGCGTTTTTTTTTTTTTTTTTTTTTTTTTTTAAACAAAGGAACATTGAACATTTTCTATATATTTATACAGTGATAAAAAGTTACCCTTGATTAAAAGAAAATTAATGAGTTCAATCAAAATATCCCGAGAGAAAATATTATATAGATACAATATTTTTATAGTTACAATAACTTTAACTATTTATACTGAACATTTTCAATTGATGGAGTTAATCGATTTGTGCACTCAACGGCTCATATAAGTATGCTTGTTTGATAGAAATGTGTTTCTATACACGTATAATTAATAAATAATTAAGTATATTTATGTACGTATTAATAACTTTAAAATTTTTGGGGGGCATTTTCGTTTTAGTTTTCAGCGGAAAATAAGAATATTAGCTAAATTCGGTTTTGGTTGATCCTTAATAATAATATAAAAATTATCAGAATTTTTTTATTCATACCACTGCTTGAAAATCATTTCGATTGAAGCAGCAAACTCAAAATGAGGAGGAAAAAAAATATGCTTCAATAGGTCAGCAAATTAGAGCAGGTTTTATGCATGAAGCTGAATTCTAACCATTGCTAATTAATTATTGATAAATCCCTATGAATATTGTTTGTCATAAAGTAATAAAATATAAAAGTTGAATTATTATTTATGATTTTTTTGTTTGAAACTTAGAACATATGAGGCGATCAGAAGACAATCCGACCAACTCCATTTTAAGTGGCGTTTTTTTTTTTTTTTTTTTTTTTTTTTTTTTAAACAAAGGAACATTGAACATTTTCTATATATTTATACAGTGATAAAAAGTTACCCTTGATTAAAAGAAAATTAATGAGTTCAATCAAAATATCCCGAGAGAAAATATTATATAGATACAATATTTTTATAGTTACAATAACTTTAACTATTTATACTGAACATTTTCAATTGATGGAGTTAATCGATTTGTGCACTCAACGGCTCATATAAGTATGCTTGTTTGATAGAAATGTATTTCTATACACGTATAATTAATAAATAATTAAGTATATTTATGTACGTATTAATAACTTTAAAATTTTTGGGGGGCATTTTCGTTTTAGTTTTCAGAGGAAAATAAGAATATTAGCTAAATTCGGTTTTGGTTGATCCTTAATAATAATATAAAAATTATCAGAATTTTTTTATTCATACCACTGCTTGAAAATCATTTCGATTGAAGCAGCAAACTCAAAATGAGGAGGAAAAAAAATATGCTTCAATAGGTCAGCAAATTAGAGCAGGTTTTATGCATGAAGCTGAATTCTAACCATTGCTAATTAATTATTGATAAATCCCTATGAATATTGTTTGTCATAAAGTAATAAAATATAAAAGTTGAATTATTATTTATGATTTTTTTGTTTGAAACTTAGAACATATGAGGCGATCAGAAGACAATCCGACTAACTCCATTTTAAGTGGCGTTTTTTTTTTTTTTTTTTTTTTTTTTTTTTTTTTTTTTTTTAAACAAAGGAACATTGAACATTTTCTATATATTTATACAGTGATAAAAAGTTACCCTTGATTAAAAGAAAATTAATGAGTTCAATCAAAATATCCCGAGAGAAAATATTATATAGATACAATATTTTTATAGTTACAATAACTTTAACTATTTATATTGAACATTTTCATTTGATGGAGTTAATCGATTTGTGCACTCAACGGCTCATATAAGTATGCTTGTTTGATAGAAATGTGTTTCTATACACGTATAATTAATAAATAATTAAGTATATTTATGTACGTATTAATAACTTTAAAATTTTTGGGGGGCATTTTCGTTTAAGTTTTCAGCGGAAAATAAGAATATTAGCTAAATTCGGTTTTGGTTGATCGTTAATAATAATATAAAAATTATCAGAATATTTTATTCATACCACTGCTTGAAAATCATTTCAATTGAAGCAGCAAACTCAAAATGAGGAGAAAAAAAATATGCTTCAATAGGTCAGCAAATTAGAGCAGGTTTTATGCATGAAGCTGAATTCTAACCATTGCTAATTAATTATTGATAAATGCCTATGAATATTGGTTGTCATAAAGTAATAAAATATAAAAGTTGAATTATTATTTATGATTTTTTTGTTTGAAACTTAGCACATATGAGGCGATCAGAAGACAATCCGACTAACTCCATTTTAAGTGGCGTTTTTTTTTTTTTTTTTTTTTTTTTTTTTTTTCAAACAAAGGAACATTGAACATTTTCTATATATTTATACAGTGATAAAAAGTTACCCTTGATTAAAAGAAAATTAATGAGTTCAATCAAAATATCCCGAGAAAAAATATTATATAGATACAATATTTTTATAGTTACAATAACTTTAATTGTTTATACTGAACATTTTCATTTGATGGAATCAATCGATTTGTGCACTCAACGGCTCATATATGTATGTTTATTTGTTTGATAGAAATGTGTTTCTATACACGTATAATTAATTAATAATTATGTATATTTATGTACGTATTAATAACTTTAAAATTTTCGGAGGGCATTTTCGTTTTAATTTTCGGCGAAAAATAAAAATATTAGCTAAATTCGGTTTTGGTCCATCTTTAATAATAATATAAAAATTATCAGAATTTTTTTATTCATACCACTGCTTGAAAATCATTTCGATTGAAGCAACAAACTCAAAATGAGGAAAAAAAGTATGCTTCAATAGATCAGCAAATTAGAGCAGGTTTTACGCATGTAGATGAATTATAATAATTCAAAATTAGTATTTACATTCATCTGACTTTCTTTTTTCCTTTTTTTTAATGAACATAAAATAATTTTAGCATGTATGATAAAATCATAAATTCAATATTTTTTTGCGATATGGAGGATTTATTTTTAAATAAATATAGTAAAATTGCGAGAATATATATTTTATGTCAGGTAATCCAATTATTAGTTAGATAACGGGAAATTTTTTGAAGCAGCTTATATATTTTAGAAAGTATGTCACAAATTTATGTTTCAATATGCATTGTATAATTTAGTACACATTTCAAAAATAATTATAAAAATAAGACAAACAATGTGAACAAAATAAAATAAAATAAATTTCATAAATTGTACACGTTTTAGCATGTCATGTATGTTTTGGTATGCATTTCAGAAATTAATGGAAATGAGAAAAAAATCTGAGCATACAAAAAATATATAAATTTCAAAAGTTTTTAGGTGCGTTCGTAATTATATAAATATGTAGCACATGTAGTCGTCGTCTGATCCGTCCGTCTGTCTGTCCGTATATAATCGAACAAAAATTACCCAACCGAATAGTTTGAAATTTAATATATACAGTCGGACCTCTATTTAACGAACCTCTATTTTGCGAATTCCTGTATTTTGCGAACTTTTACTTGGAACCAAGAACATTTAGCAAATTTCTTCGTAAAATAGCCTCCAAATAGCGAAGTGCATTCTCTATTTAACGAACTTTTCCTTGGGATCTCTTTTTTTCTTCTCCCTATTTCTTAAAATATTACTGGACATTTCAAGCTTATTCTTTCTCTTAACACTTTTTATAATGATCAATGACCATGAACAGGTCTTACCAGGCACCTAACTCACCGAGAGCAGTAAAATTGCTGTGATTCTTTACGTTTCATCCAAGAAGTCCAAACTTTAAATATTCCCTTTTAACCCTCAATGGAGCTGCTCCATGTCCTTAAATTATAGTTTTCCGTTTTCTAGATTGTTGATAATGATCAATCGTGTTGATAATTTCGATTCTTGTAGCTCAAAAATGTCAAAGCGAAAGTGCTAGAGCATCAAAGAAAAAAAAATATTCTTGATGAAGTGGATAAAGGCGTGAAGAAAAATAATTCTGCTTTAAAATCTAGTATTCCTCCAGACAGCTTATCAACCATAATAAAAAATCGTGATGATTTTAATGTAAAATTATTTTTTAAACTGAAAATACAATGTATTTCCAGACAATGTTTTGTTTCATTCTTATTTCCCTTGCAGTTTTTTTTTTTTTTTTTGATGGGTAGAATAAATGAAACAAATAGATATAATTTATAAAAAAAAAGTGTGACTAATTACTTTTTTAAATTATATTTAGTGTTTACGGACTTAAATTACGTTTTATGTAGTTTAAAGTATTTTAAAAAGTGACTCGCTATTTAACGAATTTTCCATATAATGAACTTTTTTTCGGGATTTAGCTACTTCGTTAAATAGAAGTCCGACTGTATAATCGTTGCATAAGTTTGTCGAGTCATTTCAAATTTTACGAAAATCAAGTCCAAACTTAAAAAGATATGAATAAAACTTTTCTTAATTCTATTAAATCCTATCATACGTAATTAATTCACTGATATCCCATGATAGGTAATGATTCTATGTTGCCATGATGATTACGTCCTATTTAAGATGGAGTCATATTAATTCTGTATTACTGAATTTAATATATATATAATCGTAATCATTTTTGTATTAATGCATTTTTGCATAAGGGTCATTCCATGTCAAATCAACCAAAAACTTTCAATTTTCAACCTGACCATTTCAGATTTCAATGAAACTGTCAGGGATAATTCTCTTCGGTGATATAAATGAGAGTACATTTTTATAATTTTTTTATTGCGCTAAATTTTCATACAATTAATTATTTAAATTTTGAAAAATCATCATTTTTGGGTTGCATAAATTTTTCAATTTTGAATTTTTCAAATTTTATCAGGCGTACAGAATTTTATGACCCCTCATTTTAAAGAGAAATTTATAAGGTTTAATTTGATACTCAAGATAACTATGCTCAGTTTAAAAAAAATAAATTTTTTAATTTTTTAAAAATTTAAATTTAAAAAAAATTAGATAGTGTTTTTTAAAAATTTTGAAAAAAAAATGTATGTTTGTTATGATATTATAAGCTAGAATTTCTGAAATTTTTAGAGTGGGATCTCAATGGGATCAAGAATTATGAATTAAAACTGAAAATTACCATTCAAATAATTAATAATACATAAATAACAAAATAGCTAGAATTAGATTGTTATTTGAATGGTAATTTTCAGTTTTTATTTCATAACTCTTGATCCCATTGTGATCCCACTCTAAAAATTTCAGAAATTTAAGCTTATAATATTACAACAAACATACATTTTTTTTTCAAAATTTTTAAAAAACACTATCTAAAAATTTTTTTTAATTTTAAAATTAAAAAAAATTAATTTTAATTTTAATTTTATTCTTTTTAAATGAGCATAGTCAACTTGGGTATCAAATTAAACCTTATAAATTTATCTTTAAAATGAGGGGTCATAAAATTCTGTATGCCTGATAGAACTTGAGAAATTCAAAATTGAAAAAATTATGCAACCCATAAAATGATGATTTTTCAAAATAATTAATTATATGAAAATTTAATGGGATAAAAAAATTATAAAAATATATTCTCATTTATATCATCAAGGAGAATGATTCCTGAGAGTTTCGTTGAAATCTGAAATGGTCAGGTTGAGTCACTGGTTGATTTGACATGGAATGACCCATAAGAGTGCAACAGCTATTGCACCAAGATCTGAATATTTATAGAACTATTTATAGTATGAACGCACCTCATTTTCCACGTTTGATATACAATTTCCGACTTGTTATGTTTATTATGCATTATACATTTAAATATGCATTTCAGAAAATAATATTAGACATGAAAAAAAATATAAGTATAAAATTCAATATGATTAACTGTATTCCAAGGAAATCACTTATAGCTTGAAAAAAAAAAAAAAAAATGTCAGAGTTTTTTTTATTCATATCGCTGCTTGAAAATACTTTCGATTGCAGCAGTGAATTCAAAATAAGAAAAAGATATGCTTCAATAGGTCGGCAAATTAGAGCAGACTTTATGCATGTCACGGAATTCTAACATTTCAAAGAAATCGAAATTATTACTTACATTCACCTGAAATTTTTAATGAACAGAAAATAATTTTAGCATTTTTGATAAAATCCGGTACTAAAAAATAGAAGCATAGAAGGATATCTAAAAAAAAATTTAAGCCTAAAAGATATCTTTAAAAAAAAAAAAAAAAAAAAAAAATAATAATAATAATAATAATAATCAAAATCGTTAGAATAAAATTCGGCGCTAATATGCAACATTTACCGACTCAGTTTACCCATTTTTTACGCATTTCAAAAATTTATATTTTTAGTGTGCATTGTGAGTTTTAGAAGGAATTTGGGAAATTAATATTAGAAATGCAGCAAAAAACGTAAGTATAAAAATCTATATAGTTAACTGTATTCAAAGGAAATTCCTTTAAATAAATTTTAATCATACATTTCCCATTCACATCGATGTTTGAAAATCATTTCTATTGCCGCAGCATATTCAAAATGAGAAGAAGAAAAATTTCTTGAATAGCTCACCAAATTAGAACAGGTTTTACGTATGTTACGGAATCCTAGCATTTAAAAAAAAAAACGAAATTTGTATTTATGTTCATCTGAAATTTTTTCTGAAATTTTAATGAACATAAAATATTTTCGGCATATATGATAAAATCGGATGCTAAAAAATATTTTCTTAAGCATGAAGAATATCTTTAAAAAAAATAGTAATAATAAATAAATAAATAAATAAATCGTTGGAATAAGATTCAGCGCTAATATATTTATTATGAAACATCTATTGACTCAGTTTATACATTTTTGTACGCATTTCAGAATTTTATATTTTTAGTATGCATTGTAATTTTTAGAAGGAATCTGAAAAATTAATATTAGAAATGGAGCAAAAATGTAAGTATAAAAATCTATATAGTTAACTGTATTCCAAGAAAATCCCTTGTAACGTGAATAAATACACCTTAACGAGAAATTTGCTATTCATATCGATGGTTGAAAATCATTTCTATTGCAGCACCATTAAAAAAAAAAATAAATAAATAAATAAATAAAATAAAAAAAATTGAATAGGTCAGCAAATTAGAGCAGGTTTTATGCATGTCACAGAATTCTAACGTTTCAAAGAAATCGAAATTTATATATCTTAAGTCTTTTCTAAAATTTTAATGAACAAGAAATAATTTTTGAACTTTTGCAAAATGGGGTACTGAAAAATTATTTTTTGAAACATGAAGTATATCTTAAAAAAACAATAAGTCAAAATCTCTGTAATAAAACTCAGTATTAGCCTATTTATTATGAAACATTCATTGACTCAGTTTATACATTTTTGTGCATTTCAGAAATTTAAATTTTCAATGTGCATTGTAACATTTAGAAGGAATTTGCGAAATTAATATTAGAAATGGGGCAAAAATGTGAGTATAAAAATCTATATAGTTAACTGCATTCTGAGAAAATCTCTTACAGCTTGAATGAATAATTTCTAATCGGAATTTTTCTATTCATATTGATGATTGAATATCACTTCTATTGTACCAGCATATTCAAAAGGAGAAAACTGTACTTGAATAGGTCAGCAAATTAGATAACGTTTTATGCATATCTTGAAATTTTAACGTTTGAAAGCCATCAAAATTAGTATATACTTTAATCTGTAGTCTCTTTCGAAATTTTTATTCAAGGAAAAATAATTTTAACATATATGATAAAAACGGGTACTAAAAAAAATATATATATATTTTTTTTTTATCACGAAGGATACATTTTTAAAGAAATTTATCAAAATTGTTGGGATAAAATTTACTGTTAGTATATTGATTATGAAACATTTACTGACACAGTTTGTAAATTTTTGTACGCATTTCAGAAAATTATTTTTTTAGTGTACATTGTGCAGTGTAAGTTTTAGAAGGATTTTGGGAAATTAATATTAGAAATAAGACAAAAATATCAGTATAAAAATCTATATACTTAAAGGTATTTAAAAAAAATTCTTATAGCTTTAAAAAATAATTTTTAATAAAAATTTGTCTATTCATATCGGTGTTTGAAAATTATTTCGATAGCAGCAGAATATTCAAAATGAGAAAAAAATATACTTGAATAGGTCAGCAAATTAAAGCAGGTTTTATGCATATCACGGAATCCTGGCATTTCAAAGAAATCGAAATTAATATTTAGATTCATCCAAAGTCTTTTGAAATTTTAATGAACATTAAAATAATTTTAACATACATGATAAAATCGGGTACTTAAAATATATATATATAATTTTTTTTTTAATACGGAAGATATATTTTTAAACAAATTTATCAAACTTGTTGGCATAAAATTTACTGTTAGTGCATTGATTATATGAAACATTTACTGACGCAGTTTGTACATTTTTGTACGCATTTGAGAAATTTATATTTTTAGTGTGCATTGTAAGGTTTAAAAGGAATTTGGGAAATTAATATCAGAAGTAAAACAAAAATGTAAGTATAAAAATCTATATAATTAAAGGTATTCCAAGAAAATCCCTTACAGTTTAAATAAATAATTTTTATTTAGATATTTTTTATTCATACCGCTGTTTGAAAATAATTTCGATAGCAGCTGCATTATAAATCCCATATCCAAAATGAGGAAAAAATATATACTTGAATAGGTCAGCATATTAGAGCAGGTTTTATAAATGTCACGGAATCCTAGCATTTCAAAGAAATCGAAATTAATATTTACATTCATCTGAAGTCTTTTCTGAAATTTTAATGAACAGAAAATAATTTTAGCATATATAATAAAATCTGGCATTGAAAAATAATTTTTTTAAGCATGAAGGATATATTTTTAAACAAACTTTTTAAAATCGTTGAATAAAATTTAGCGGTAGTTTATTATAAAACATTTATTGAAGCATTTTATACATTTTAGTAAGTATTTCAGAAATTTATATTTATAATATGCATTGCAAGTTTAAGAAGGAATTTAAGAAATTAATATTAGAAATGGTGCAAAAATGTAAGTATAAATATAAATATATATATATAGTTAACTGTGGCCCAAGAAAATCCCTTATAGCTTCAATAAATAAATCTTAATGAGATATTTTTTATTCATATCGATGTTTGAAAATCATTTGTAATACAGCAGCATATTAAAAAATATAATAATAATAATTCTTGAATAGGTCAGCAAATTAGAGCAGTTTTTATGAATGTCACGGAATCCTAGCATTTCAAAGAAATTGAAATTGATATTTACATTCATTTGAAGTCTTTTCTAAAATTTTAATGAACAGAAAATAATTTTACCATATATAATAAAATCTGGTACTGAAAAATAATTTTTTCAATACTTACAATTATTTTTTGAATTTCACAAATTCCAAAGAACAACTAACTATCCCTGTTATTTTAGTTATTTAAAATATTTGCATTCACTGTTGAACGGAAATAATCAACAGCTACAAACAAAAAGTTTTTTTTTTTCAATTATTTTAATTAATTCGCTTTCATCTTTATATCAAACAAATGATATTGTATCTTTTAAAGCTATTCTTGCACAAAAAATAATTCAAGCATTTTCCATTTTTCCGTATTCCATTCCAAACACATTTAATATAAATTCAATTAACACAATATTGGTGCGCAAATATCAGAATTTACTATATCGATACCGAGCCTAAATAATTAACAGCTATGAACAAACATTTTTTTTTCAATTAATTTATTTTCATCTTTAAATCAAACAAATGCTGTTGTATCTTTTAAAATTATTCGTGCACAAAAACAATTCAAGCATTTTCCATTTATCAGTATTGCATTCCAAACACATTTAATATAAATTCAATTAACAAAATATTGGTGTGAGTTTAGATTAATAAATTAGTTCACAATATCAGAGTTTACTTTACTGATACCGAACGGAAATAACTACAGTTATAAACAAACAAGTTTTTTCCCAATTATTTTAATTTATTTATTTTCATCTTTAAATCAAACAAATGCTAATGTATATTTTAAAGCTATTCTTGCACAAAAACAATTCAAGCATTTTCCAGGTATCAGTATTGCATTCCAAATACATTTAATTTAATTAACACAATATTGGCGCGATTTTAGATTAATACAAACGGCAACAAGGAAAGGTCGTTTTACTTTGCTTTTGAATGTTCTAATTAATTCTATGATAATGTTTGGATTTACATAATTTTCACCGCTTCAAATGTTTTATTCCTAATCCAGAAATTGACAGGAGAAAATGTTAGAAAATATGAAACAGGATGATGCATTAATGACGATAATTTTCTTTCTGAAAGCAGAGTATAAAATTAAATTTTCCTGTCTATTTCAGTTTTTATGCGATTAAAGTATTTTCAGATGTATTAATACGTTGTGAAGGAAATAAAACACTACCTGTTTAGAAATTAAAATAAACCGAATAAAAGGATTACAAGGCGATTAATGTTATGCGGTATTCAAACACACAGAATAACAGTAAGTATTTAATAAACAAATAAATATTGTCACTTTTTTAATCATTTTAGAGAAAAAAGTTTTATTATTGATTTATTATTTTATATTATTTATTTATCGTTTTATATTATTTATTTATTGATAAATAAGGACTTTATGTTGCATACTCAAGTGTTAAAACAAAATAATATGTTGCTATCCAACATACATTTATTTTGAGATTTAAAAGAATGATGTAAAAATTAAAATCTCAAAAATAATAAATGTGATTTTAATTTTTATATCTTTGTTTAAAATTTCGAAATAAAGTGTATGTTGGATAGATACTTATTGTTTCGTTTTCATATATACTTATTGTTTTCTATTGTTTTACATTATTTATTTACTACTTAATATTATTTACTTATTATTTAATATATATTTATTTTAGAAAGAAGCACAGAAAAAAGAAAGAAAGGAGGGAAAAACAGAAATTATTTTGGAAATTAAACTATATGAAAATAAAATAGACAGAACAATCTACAAATTTAAATTTCCCAGTCTTTCTCAGTTTTCACATGACTAAAGTATTTTTAGGTATCAATACACACTGACGGAAATAATACATTTCCTGTTTAAGAATTTTAAATAAAATTGTATACAAAGATTAATGGCTATATTAATGCTATGTGGTATACAGAAACGCAGAGGTAAAGCGGGCACCTTACCTTATAATTATAATAGATATTTAATTATATTTTTAAACAAACAAATTTTGTTACTTTCTTATCAGAATATATATTTTTTTCTTTTTGTGTGAGGGAAATTTATTGTTTATTATATTATATATTTTTATTTAGAAAAAAATAAAAACATATAAAATAAAATAAAATAAATCGAAAAAATATAACTTAGTTTAAAAATAAGCTATATCAAAATAAAATGTTAATTAAATACTACAATTATTTATTAATAACGATATTAGATTCCATTAAAACAAAATACAAATTTAAATTTTCCTGTCTTTTTTAATTTTCCATGAGATTAAAGTATTTTCAGATATTGGCTCAGTAAAGGAATTAAGACAATATCTGTTTAGAATTTTAAATAAAATCGTATAAAAAGGTGTTTTGTTGTATTCAAATACACATAGGTAAAGCTGGCATTTACCTTGTAACAGGCATTTAATAATATTTTGAAACAAATAAATTTTGTGACTGTCTTATCACAATAAACCATTTAAAGAAAAATGTCGATAAAATTTTTTATTTGTTATATAATTTTATTTTTTTTATTTATTAATTTAACTATATTTATTTTATAAAAAAAATAAAACATATAAAATAAAAAAAATCTAAAAGATATAAATGAATTTGAAAATAAGGTATATCAAAATAAAATACAAAAGTGAAATACATTTATGTATAACGACATTATTTTTCCTAAAAAACAAAGTACAAATTTAAATTTCCCCGACTTTCTCAATTTTTCATGGGGATGAAAGTACTTTCAGATATTTGCACGGTGAGGGAATTAAGACAATACATGTTTGGAATTTTAAATAAAACCGAATAAAAAGATTACTTGGCGATTAATCTTCAGCAGTATTCAAGCATGCAGAAGTAAAGCGGTCATAAACAAATTTTGTCACTGTGTTATCAGAATAAATCATTTCAAAGAAAAAAAAATATTATTGTTATTTCTTATATATTTTTTTATTATTTACTTATAATTTTATCTACATTTACTTAAGATAAATAGAGTCATATAAAATGAAAAAAAAAATCGAAAAATACTAATTAATTTAAAAATAAGCATTATCAAAATAAAGTGCAAAGGGAAATACTAAAAATTTTCCCGTCTTTCTCAATTTTCATGGGATTAAAGTATTTTCGAATATTAATGCATAGTTATTACAGGAAGTAAAGACAATACCTGTTTAGGATTTTAAATAAAATTGAATAAAAAGATTACAGTGTGATTAATTTTTTGTTGTATTTAAATACATGGAGGTAAAGGAGGCATTTATCATATAGTGGTAAAATGTATTTAATAATAGTTTGAAACAAATAAATCTTGTCACGTTCTTATCAAAATAAATCCTTTTAGAAAAAAAGAATTTTTTTATTTATTATATAGTTAATTAATTAATTTGTGTTTATTTTAGAAAAGACAATATATATATACATATATATATATGGTAATGTTCAATTAATGGTTATATATATATATATATATATATATATATATATATAACAAAAGTACAAGAAAAATAGCAGGAAATTTTTTTTAAATTATTTTGAAAATTAAGTAAAAATGGTTGAAAGGTTGTATGCTGTGAAAATAAATTAATTAATTGAATTAAATTTCCCTTTGGCATAAAAAATTTACTAAATTAAATTTGTAACAAAAGCTTATGAAGGATATTTATAACTCAAACATTACCTTTAATATTTCTATGTAATGAAGAAAATTAAATGCCAAATTTCATATCCATGTCCTTGAATTGAATAACATCCACGAAATTGCCACACAACACTATTTTTTCTAATATTAGAAACGTAATTTCATTGTTGTTGTTTAATTTACAAATATACAGAAAATATGAAAGCGTCATTAATTTAATGCTAGGATTTTATATTTATTTAAGATGCTTCATTTGTGATGAATATTGTGCTTTTGGACATTGCTTTATATAAACAAATCAATCCTTACGTGCACGTGATCGACTTTTAAAGAAATTTAAAACTACAACGTGAATGTCAAAAGCATGTTAAATTATGTGTTGTGGCACGATTTTATCTGTCATTTTTAAAGTTTAAAATTCCAATTAACTGAAATAGAGTATACGATTACATTTAATATTTCTATATAAAGAAGAAAATTAAATTCCAAATTTTCATATTCATGTCCTTGAATTGAAAACATCTACGAAATTGCCACACAACATTATTTTTTCTAATATTAGAAATGTAATTTCATTGTTGTTGTTATTAACAATATTATTATTTTTCTTTATCTGGGTTTGGTTACATTTCGTCTGCACATTAAGATAAGGAAATTTCACTTTGTAGTTTTAAAATTTCTTTAAAAGTCGATTACATGTATGTAAGGATTGATTTGTTTATATAAAGCAATGTCCAAAAGCACAATACTCATCACAAATGAATAGAAAACCCTAGCATTAAATTGATGACGCTTTCATATTTACTGTATATTTGTAAATTAATAAAAGAAAATATTTAAATATTTTTTAGATACAAAATTATAATAAAACTTTTAAATCGCGTGTATTATTCATGCATTATAAAAACAAATAAATATGAAAGAAAAATAGTAATATACGTAATGTATGTAAAAATAAATATGGTACTAAATGAAGTATAAAATTGTTTTTGAAAAAAAAAACTGAAACAATAACAAAATTCTGCATATTAAAAATACAGCAATACAAATGAAGCATCTTAAATAAATAGAAAACCTTAGCATTAAATTAATGACGCTTTCATATTTACTGTATATTTGTAAATTAAAAAAAGCAAATATTTAAATATTTTTTAGATACAAAATCATAATAAAACTTTTAAATCGCGTATATTATTCATGCATTATAAAAACAAATAAATATGAAAGAAAAATAGTAATATAAGTAAAAATAAATATGGTACTAAATGAATTATAAAATTGTTTTTGAGAAAAACTGAAACAATAACAAAATACTGTGTATTAAAAATACAGCAGTACACAATAAACATACGCAAGCAATGCACATGTAACAATTCGTTTATAAAATACGTTTATAATTCGTTTATAAAATACGGTACTGTAATTTTTAATTAAGGGAATATTAAAATAAATGCAATAACTAAATTATTCAATACATTTTAACAAGTTTGCGATTTACATTTTTATAACACAATCAGTATTGAATTTCAAAGGCATGTTAAATTATGTATTGTGGGACGATTTTATCTGTCATTTTTAAAGTTTAAAATTCCAATTAACTGAAATGGAGTATACGATAAAATGTACATTTCCATATGAAATATTTGGTGATAAATACAGTGCAAATTGGCAACTGTATTATTTAAAATTTTGTTTTCTCGCATTAAGTAAACGTATTTGGGAGTAATCAGAATTTCTTTGTTAATTTGTTTTCATGTAAATAAGTTAAACAGGTTTAAACTAATCTCATTTGAATATGTTATACCAGTAGACCCGCACAGACACTTTCACTCTGCAATCTTTGGTATTATTTGCTTATGCGTTTCTATCGTTAATTTTTAATTACCTGCAATTAAGAAAACGTGTTTTAATAAAATGTTAGTGTGCTATTCCAAAAGCCTGCTCAAAACTTTTTGTATACTACCTTATTTATCGTATTGCGTTTTGTAAGGACAAAAAAAAAAAAAAAAAAAAAAAAAAAAAAGTGTTGATAGGAGAAATTATGTATATGTTTATGTATTTGTTTAGTTATTTCTATATTGAAAGTTCATTTTACTTCCATGCATTTTAAAGTATTTTAAACCTGAAAATTTCTTAAGTATAGTTAAAGAAAAACACTTCATATAATACTTTTTTATTTATGTCTAAAATATTTTATTTGATTTAAAAATTCTCAAAAAAAAAAAAAAAAGAAGAAGAAGAAGAAGAAGACACTCTCCCTCTTTTTTTTACAACTATTATATGTTTAGAAAATCATTATCATTCGAATAATATACCTAATTCAGAAAAGGATTCTTTGTTTATATTTCTATTTTCTTTTATTTTTATTAAATTTCTAATAATATCTCTATTATCGCTCACATTATCTGTATTTAATAAAATAAATAGTGTTTATATTTTCGTTATAAAACTTACTTTTTCAAAATTATAAATACAATTACTTTTCAGAAATTTGTAACTTTACTTTTGAGAACAAATAAATAAAAAAAATAAATCACCGATCAAGTGTTATGTTTATTGATCTGTCACAAAATTTCCTATCATAAATTAAAATTGTAAAATCACACGGATTTTATCAATTTTCTTTCTTATTACTGAACTATAACCATTATTCAACTTTCTGATATTTTCTTTAAACCAACCTTTTAAGTCATTTAAAAAAAAATAATAATTAATCAGTCAGATTTTACCATTATAATTTCATAAAAGCACATTTGCTTCAATCGCATTATTTGTTTGTATTAAATGATATATTTTATGAAATTCCTATTCTTATCTTCTTTTAGAACAAATAAATAAATAATTAAATCACCGGTCAGGTGTTATATTTATTGATCTGTCAATAATTTTCTACTATAAATAAATATTGCATCGAATCTTACGGATTTCATACATTTTTTTCGTTATTGTTACTGTATAAGCATTATTAAATTTTCAAAAAAAAAAATTGCCATATTTTTAAGCAATTAAAAAAACAGTTAATCAGTCTTATTTCAATTTATAATTCTATAAAAAACATTCTTGCTTCACACGCATTATTTGTGTTTATTAAATTAAATATTTCCAGAAATCATTTTAATCAATTTTTTAACAAGTTAAAAACTAGTGAACAAATTACTCGTGGCATTTTACTTATTAAAATGCAATCAATTTTTTCGCGAGTCAAATTATTTTAAACTCATTTTTTAAGACAACTGAAAAAAAAAATAATTTATTAATCGCCGTTAAAAATTTTATTTTTTAAACTCACATTTAATTTATTCATATCACGTTCTGTTATTAAAATATTTATTAAAAATATTCAAAAAATATTAATATATTTTTAAATTAACTAAAAAAAGACAATTAAATCACATATGATTTCCTTATCCGTCACTAAATTTCCTATCACATATTATAATTACGTAGAAACGTATACATTTCACTAATTTCTTTGTTTTTATTAAATTATATTTATCAATATATTTTCTGAAATTTTCTTTTTATCATCTTTTACGTCGAGAAGGTACCCAAGTCTTAACTTTTACATTTCCTACTTTAAATTATAATTACATTGAAGCAGAGCTTTTAGCTTTTTTTTTTAATTTATTTATTTAAACGTTTATTAAATTATCTGAAAATTTCATTTAATCATATTTTTGAAGGCACTTAACAAACTAAATTTATTTATCTTCCTGATTTCAAAATAATTAAAAAAAAAAAAAAAAGATAAAGAAATACATTGTCACATAAGTATTGTCATTACTTGTGTAATTATAAAATAAGCAATAAGTAAACGTGTAAGTAATTAATTAAAAGTGTAAGTAATTAACTAATCACCCCAATTTCAAATTATTTCTAAATAAAAATACACGTGACGCATATATATTGTGTATTTCAATTAAACATGTATTTTAATTATTTTGAAATATTAATTTTGCATTTCAAATGCGTTAAAAGTAAATAAACAAATCATATTTATAATTATAATTATAATCATCATTATTATTATTATTATTATTATTATTATTATTATTATTATTATTCTTTTAAACTACATTAAACTATGTATTTAAATTTTTTTATCTGAAATTATATTAATCGTACTTTTAAAACATTTAAAAAGGTAATTAATTAATCACCCCAATTTAAAATTATTTACTAATAAAAATACACGTGTCGCATATATATTGTGCATTTCAATTAAACTATGTATTTTAATTATTCTGAAATATTAATTTTGCATTTCAGATGTGTTAAAAGTAAATAAACGAATCATATTTATAATTATCATCATCATCATTATTATTATTATCATTATTACTATTATCAACTTTAACATTACCTTTTAATCTTCTATTAAATTTTTCTCATCTGTAATGACATTAATCTTACCTTTCAGATAGTTAAAACTCATGTAATTAATCACCAAGAAGCGAATTAATGATTATTAATTTACTAATAAAATGATATTTTTTTTCCTTTGCACGTTTATTTTTTTAATAAACTTTTTATTATAATCATATAACCAATAAGCATATGTTGTAAGATAACGTTCTTGATTAAATAAATAAATAAATAAACAAATAAAAACTTAATCAATGAAAGAGGAACTGTCGATTAATAATTTATTCATAAGGTTTTTTTTAAATATGATATTCAAATCTCTTCCCATGCTTATTTTGTTTTTATTAAATTATTTATAATAAATTTTCTAAAATTTAAAATATATGTTTCCACCTCTATTAATGATTATATATGCCACATGTGTATTTCTCTTAAATTCCCTGAATATCAAACAGCACATCCAAATCATTGCTTTTTATTTTTTTTTTTTTTTTAAAGCAATAAATTAATTGTCAGTTAGATTTTATTTTATGTATTATTTATTTATTTGCCGGTATATATATTTTTTTCAATCACAAATGGTAATTACACATGCATTGTTATTTCTGAAAATTTATCACACGTACTACTACTACTAATAATAATAATAATAAAACATTAAAATATTTTAAAATTCGCTTTATACATGTTTTCAAGCTAGTGAAATAATAATCGTCTCCATTCTACTTCATAATAATAATAATAATAATAAATCGCAGTATATTTTTACATATTACTTTTAGTAAACTATATATTTTATTTAATTTTGAAGTCAATTTAGAATAAAAAATAAATTGACCATGACATTTTTTATAATTTTTTTTTAATCTGCCTATTTCCACCTTAAATTATATTAATCTTAGTTAAAATAAATAAAAAATATATCTAAAATAAATAAAAAATATATCTTTTTTATTCCCGGTAAGATTTTTTTCATTTTCTAATCTGACATTAAATCAATATGTTTCAGATTATCATTATAAGTACATACTTCATATATTTACTTTGTTTTTATTAGAGACTAAAATTACTAATACATATTTTAATCTAGTAAATAAATAGATGCATTATATATAGAGAGGGTCAGATTTTATTTATTCATTAACAAAATTAACACAAGTCGCTAAATTTGATGACCTCAAATGACTGATTATTATATACACATGTATTTCTCTGATGATTTCCTCATACATCCACCAGTACACCTAAATCAACGGATCTTCCTCCACCTACCTTTCAAATCCTTCACAGGTGCTTTTCGCTTAACAGGTGTGTCTAAATATTTCCCTCTTCCTTTTTCGTCATCTTCTGAAGTCGCACGCGTACAACACACGAAACAAAACGAAATTTCCTAAGCACTACCTTCTCTCGAATCTGAGTTACATCTAAAAGTTGAACCTTTCGCCCTTTCGCGCTCACATTTGGCGATCCACTTGGCGATATTTTAGATTGGCATGGTTTCGGTAGCAGATTCAGAAACTATGATGATAAATTTCCGTTATTCAGTTCTTTAGTGTTTTCAAAAGTGATAATTTGAAGGGTGATAGATGTTGATAAATGGAGTTGTACGGAAAGGAAGGAAAAGGGATTTATCTAGCTATGTAGGAAGCACATTTAAAATCCGAGTTTTGTTTTGAACGTCTTCGGAAAAGTACAAATAAATGAGTAATAAATTTAATTCTAAAGAATATTGGGGGCAATTTGGGGATTTTTTTATGCACACTGACACTTTAAAGCAGTGTTTCTCAACCTATTTTGGTTGACGGCATACAAAAAGTATCAGGAATTATTTGCGGCACACCTGATTATAAAAAATATAAAAGATGTATGGCAAAAAATAATTACATATTTATTTATAACATTTATTCAATGAGAGGGCTCAGCTTTTTTTTTTTTTTTTTTTTTTTTTTTGAACAAATTAACCCATTACCCGCTGTTGTTGCGTTGACGCAACAGTCAAAATAATTACTCATGCTTAAATTAATTACTTCGCCACTACTATTTTAGAATTTAAAAAAGTGCCTCATTTTTTGGCTGAAATTTTGATATTTTAATAAAGCGAAAATTACCTTTCTGAATTTGTGGCGGCAAACGACTTTCAACAAAAAATTTGAATATTTCTACTTTATAGTTTTGGCAGTTAAATCAAAACGAGATTCTAATGTTGCCACGTTGCCAGGCAAGTTCGCATATCATCATCAACTTTTAAAAGTCTTACTCGCTTTTTGGACTTTATTTCAGTCAATGTTGAAAATCCAAATTCACAGAACCATGCAGATTCAAAAGGCACAAGAATTTTAATAGCTTTACGCTAATTGCGGGGTACACATTTGGACAGAAAGTCAAAGCTTATCCAAATTTTTTTCGAAGATTGTCATTCCTCAAATCAGTGAGCTGTTCTTTTTCTGCTGTCAAATTTGGTGTCTTGCAAATTTCAAATGGGTTCATTAACCAACCATATTCGGCAACTGAAAGCGAAGGAAAGTGGTTTTTAAGTGTTAACCACATGATAAATAGAAAATGCCGTATCGTTGATACAAGACCTAACAATTTTAATTATTTGTCAAAAAACCTTACGGCACTTTTGACAATCTCACGCGGCACACAGTTGAGAAGCACTGCTTTAAAGAATCGTGTGTTTTAAATAAGAGCTGTTTAATAGTTTCGAAAATGAAGACATCTGAAAAAAGTACGGAAATATCCTCAATTGAAGCATATTCGCTACTCCATTTATTTATCTAAAAAAATAACTTTCATGTATTAAAATTTTATATGATAAATACTTTTTTTAATGAAATTTTTATACCTGAGCAATTTGAGCTATTTGAAAAGTACAAACATACTAGATGAAATAAATTCAATTTAAAGGCATCTATAGATAACTCTTTTTTAAAGTTTAATAAATGATAGTGATAATAATATAGCTTTTTTTAAATGAAGTTTAGAAGATAGATATATTTAATAATTGTATACTCTAACTATTGAACAGTTTTAAAAATGCTCGGCTAAAAGAAAAAAAGCAAGGAAAAAAAAATAGGAAAGTTAGTTACTTTAGAAATTTCGGTTAATTGACTTTCTTTTTAATAAAAATACTTTTTTTTTTTTTTAATCTATTATTGGTAGCATCGCACATTCGGAAACTATAATGAAAAATTTCCGTTATTCAGTTCTATAGTGTTTTCAAAAGTGATGATTTAAGGGGACAAGGGAATTCAAAATTATTATTATTATGATTATTTTATTTCACTTTAAATTCTATTCAAGGGCACACTATATGCATTATGGCATATATTTATCACACAAGAAATTAAAAATACATTTTTTGGGGAGGAAAATAAGCAATTTTCTTGAATATTTTAAGCATTATAAAGAATTTTCAAAATGCCCCATGCGCAATCCATATCAATGAAAATCCCCAATATTTTTTATGAAAGTTTGTTTTATATATACAAATAAATCTGTGCATCGAATTTTATATATTCGAATATAAAGGCAAAGAAAAAATATTTTCTAAATCTTACGAAATTTTCAGACTTTTTGCATCATATTTCTGCAATTAACTACCTTTAACTTTTCCAATCATATTTAGTTAAAAAAAAAAAATCCCTGCCGGCTCTGGCCTACAGGCGGAGGTAGATTTCGATGTTAAGTACTAAATTCACCAACAAAACTTAAATCAAGATTAGAGATAAACCCAGTTCCTTCCCTAAGAATAAACTCTAGGGAGCTAAACATTTTGTGAAAATTCTAATATACACGAATACACACGCGCATGTATATGGGATAGGTTTAAAAATGGCTAAAACAAATTCAGAGAACCTCAAAGTGTTAAAATATGTTAATGTTTCCATAGTCGGGTTTTTATCATGTTTTAATACGTTTCTTCAAACTCACATGACGTTACATATTCACCTGCTAAGGTCCATTATATTTCTAATATGACGCAATATATATATATTTTTTAATTCGTCAAACTATTTATTTCATTTTGAGTTTCCATGCTGAAATCTTGCTCTAGAAAACTTATGGCGTAATATTCAATTTGTTTTCAATTCGTCAAACTATTTAATTTATTTTTTCACGTGAAATTCTTGCAGTAGAAAAGCAATTGTTGTGGTGAAAATTTTATTTATTTATTTATTTTTTTTTAATTGTTGGCATCTGCTATAACGAAAAATATTTATCTTTTCCTGTCATTGTTGTGTAAGAGCTGGTTTTATCAGAATCTTGTTAAGACGGCATTCAAAATTTTTAACACCCCCCTCCCCCCATTTCCATTCCCTTGGGCCGTTTTTGCCCATTTTCAATCCCCGCCGAGATATTAGCCATCTCAAAGTTGTTGGCGAGTTTGAAAACGATCCGTGCATAATTGCGACTTTTATCGTGCGGACAAAATTTAGTACACACACACACACACACACACACACATATATATATATATATATATATATAAACTTTTTAAGTGGGGGTGGTTTTGGGTTCCTAGGGTCATATAATGAAAAGTTATGAAGGAATTTTTCAGAACTCGCACCATGGTAACGACTGCAATAGGTAGTATTTCTTACGAAACTACCTAAAAACGACGCACAGTTTTATAACATATATAATGACAAATAGCGATAAAATAATATTGGGAATTTTAATTGATATGGAATGCGCATGGGGCATTTTGAAAACTTCTTCATAACGCTTAAAATATTGAAGGAAATTCCTTATTTTTCTCCCAGTTTATTTTTATTTTTATTTTTTTTTTCATTTCATGAGTGATAAATATATGCCATAATGCATATAGTTTGACTTTGAATAGTATTTGAAGTGAAATTAAAAAATAATTAAAATATGAATTTGAAGGACCTTGTCTCTTTAAAGGATGATAGATGTTGATAAATGAAGCTGTGCAGAAAGGAAGGAAAAGGTATTTATCTAGCAATGTAGGGAGAACATTTAAAATCTGAGTTTTGTTTTGAACATCTTTAGAAAAGTACAAATATGTGTGTAAGAAAATTTATTTCAAGGGACGTACGAGCAGTTAGAGGAATTTTTTTAATTCACTCTTTAGTGAACTATGCATTTTAAAGAGCTTATGCAGTTTAATAGTTTTGAAAATATCGATATTTTAAAAATGTACGGAAATATCTTAAATTGAGGCATATTCGCAGCTCTATTTATTTATATAAAAAAAGTAACTTTCATACATTAAAATTTTTATTTGTGATTTTTTTTTCTGAACAAATTCGAACTTTTAGAAAAGTACAAATATACCGTGAAATAAATTGAATTTAAAGGCATCAACAGATCATAGGCAACTTAAAAAAATATTTAATAATGAAAATGATAATAACACAGTTTAAAAATTAAAAAAATATATAAAGTTTACAAGATGCACATATTTAACAACTGTGTACTACTGACTAGTTTTGAAAATGCTAGGCTTAAAATAATAATAATAATAATAAAAAGATTAAAGCTCTTTAGTTTAGAAATGTCCATTATTCGACTTACTTATAAAAATACTTTTGTTTTATTTATTATTATTTTATTATCTATTATTATTTTCAAACTAATTTCTATTAATATTTCATCAGTAGCTTCGCACATTCGGAAACTATGATGATAAATTTCCAGTATTCAGTTCTGTGGTGTTTTCAAAGATGATAATTTAAAGGGTGATAGATGTTTATAAATGAAGCTGTACGGGAAGGAAGGAAAAAGGATTTATCTAAAAACGTGGGAAGCACATTTGAAATTCGAGTTTTGAACATATGTAGAAAAGTACACGTATGCAAATATATGTAAGTAAAAGTACAAATGTATAAACATTTTTAGTTTAAGGGAACGTTTTATTATCCACCCCCCCTAAACAAAAGCGAAATTTGAGAAATTCTTTTAGGAATTGGGAATTTTGAGAAATTATTTTTCTTGAACTAAGCTAAGATTTCGACATCTTAACTCATTAAAAGCGGTTGGGAAGAAAACTTGCCAAGTAAGGCGAACAACACTGTTAAATTTGAATACCAGTATTTCAGTTTGGAAATTTTTACATTATGTAATCTCAAATTTTGAGCGATTAAATAATTCAAAATTATAATGTGGTAAAAAACTGGTATCGGAGAATTAAAAGAAATGCAAAAGAGACTAGTCTTTAATGGGTTAAACCACAGATGTGCTACGTCTATTTTTTTTTTTTTTTTTTTTTTTTTTTTTTTAATCTGGTATCTTAGAAAAAACTGGAATTGCAATCAAAGGTAGGGCCCAGAAAGGGTGCGTTCAAACCCAGTTTTCTTTTTCTTTTTAAGTATAAAAATAAGGAAAAAACGATAAATGACCAGCAAATCCATTTTTTGCAAGAAAATGCAGAGATATCTGCAAAAAATTGACAGGAAGAGCATATACTAGTTAAAAAAAATCCCTGCCGGCCCGGCCTACAGGTGGAGGTAGATTTCGAAGTTAAGTATATTAATTTCACCAACAAAAACTAAATCATGATTAGATATAAATCCACTTTAACAGTTTTATCTGGTTTTTATTTCATTTTTATCTGGTTTTATCAGAATCATGTTAAGGCGGTATTAAAAAAAAATACTTTTCCATGCTCAACAACTCGAAATTTTCTGGCACATTTTCAGATTCATTTTTAAGAGAAAAAATATGAAACTTTCTGACGAGATTTTTGAAAAGATTTATAAGCGACCTGTGTTTTTATTTTTCTTTCAATTAATTAAAACTTGATTAATAAACAATTATTTTTTCAGTAGGGCAATATTTTTCGTTTCTAACACAATCGCTTCGGGAAATTCCGTTCAAAATGCCCATTTTGGCATCATTTTTTGAAATATATTCTACCTCTATCAAAAAATCGATCATTACGGTACATTATATAGTTTTTGAATAAGAGAATCTACCAATTGGATGCGTTTGAGAGCAAAAATGAATTTAAAAAGGAGTAAGAAAATAAGCAGTTTAGATTTTAATACACCTTTAATAAGATGATTTTTTTCTTCAACCCCTATGTATTTTTAATTTGTTTTTGAGGTAAGAATTGGTCTTATCAAAAACTTGTCTGTATAAATGTTGAAGACAATATTAAGAAGATATATGATAAATTTATGGGGATTTTATATCTTGTGAATTGACGGAGTTATGGAAATTTTTCTTCTTCAACCCCCTTTTTTGTTTTAGTTTTTAATTTTTTTTGCGATACGAGATGGTCCTAGTTTGATATTTTGAGAACTGACGAAGTTAGGAATTTTTTCTCCCCAAAACCCTATTTTTTGCGCCCTTTGAGTCCATTTTTAATTTTATCAAAAATCTGTAATACATAAATTTTTGGCCCTATTTTTAGAAGTAATAAAAACTTTTAACTGATTTGATATGTACAAAAATTAAGAATTATGAGGTTTTTTCGGTTTCCACAAAACCCCTCCTTATTTCCATCCCCTTGGTCCAATTTTGCCCATTAACGAACTTGACTGAGATTTTATGCCCTTGATTTTATGTATCAGTTTTAAAGAGATTTGTGCAGAATTGTGGAAGTTATCGTGTCCAGAAGAAAGTGATATATATATATATATATATAAGATAGATAGATAGATAAAGTTTTTTACTGAGGGTGGTTTTGGGTTCTAGGGGTCATGATCGGTGTAGATCTGCAAAAATTTTCAGAAATTCCAACATAGGAACGATCCCAATAGGTAGTATTTCATACGAAATCTACCTACAATAGTGCTATTCAAATTTTATAAAATAACCGGTCGTAGAAATCCTATCCATCAGAAACTGAACATGTTGTTGTGTTTTTTAATTGGATATATGCGGTTGACAAACTCTCAACAAAATTTAACTTTATGCTTTACTTTGTGTAGTATATACTATACCAATAAAGTTTGATGTCACGTGTCGGTAAGTTGGATGTCGTTAGAAAAAAGACCGTAAGGCGTAGCCAGAAAAAATATTTCAATTTTGGGGCCCAGGGAAATTTTGGGGCCCAGAATTGCATTCTTGTTTTATTTTAGATTTGTTTCTTACTAACTGAAAGAGACAAGTGTTAAGAGCCTTTGTAAAGCTTTATTGTGAATTCAAATAATTCAATTCGTTGTAATTACAAAAGAAAATGTAAGCCTTTTTCATAGAAAAATATACATACAGGGTGCAATATGTTATCTATCGCCGACCTTAATTTCTCAACCTTGGCCGTAGACATATAGTTCCAATTGCAAAAACGTTTCAAATGAGCTAAATATTCATGTTGTGGCATTATTTAAAGTAAAAAATCAATTTTATAAAATTACGAAATCTAACTTTTTATACGGTCCCCCGGTCCCCCAGTCCCTATAGTTATATTTAGTAAAAGTTTACTCATATCATAACAGATGTAACACAAAAAGTTTGACATGTGTACTGCAAAAATTGACATAGTTATTAAATTTTAAAGTTTGAGATTTTTGCACATGATTTTGTCTTTCATTGAGGGATCAGTTAAAAGATGAATCAAAGTAATTCGAGATCAAAGTCAGGGTGCAATGTCCTTTTTTACGGCGAAACCACCTTTAGCCGGTATCGCCAAATCGGAGAATCACCAAAGAGGGTTATTTCATCTAAAAACTTGAGCCAACTTTTATGGGTCGAACAACATTCAAACGTCAAAGTAGGTAGAATCGACAACCGGAAAATAAAACATACGTACTAAGGATTAGATAAATGGCAGGGGAATTGCACTCTGATTTTGATCTCGAATTACTTTAATTCATCTTTTAACTGATCCCTCAATGAAAGACAAAATCATGTGCAAAAATCTCAAACTTTGAAATTTAATAACTGTGTCAGTTTTTGTAGTACAGATATCAAACTTTTTGTGTCATATCTGTTATGATATGTGTAAACTTTTACTAAATATAACTATAGGGACTGGGGGACCGTATAAAAAGTTAGATTTCGTAATTTCTTTAAAATTGAATTTTTGCTTTAAATAATGCCACAACATGAATATTTACCTCATTTGAAACGTTTTTGTAATTGGAACTATATGTCTATGACCAACGGTTGAGAAATTAAAGGTCGGCGATAGATAACATATTGCACCCTGTATATATAATCTTATTTAGATGCTTCTTCGGCTGCGCACACTCTCAAAAAAACTTTCTTCAATTCACGGAAATTCTACTGGCATGAGTGCTGGAATAAATTGAAGAAAGTTGTTAAAAAGCAAATGTGGCTGATGTTGGATTCGAACCAGCTATCTCAACGTTACAAGACGAGCATGCTAGAACCATAGATTAACAACGAAGATCGGACATTCCCATAGAGCGTAATGGTAATGCGATTGCGATCGTAGCGCACTTAGTGACAAGGGGGAAGAAATTCTCCATCCTTGTAGTATGCTTATTATTGAGTATCTACCTTATTGTGATCTTTCTTTTTTTAATGTTGCATGTTTACGTTTTCGATAGAATTTTACACCGATACATGAACATAGAACAGACATTCTATTTTATATATCTAATATCTATTCTATGTTCATCGAGATGTTCATGCACGGATATATGTTTTTTTTTTTTTTTACATGATTAGTGAACGGTTTTAAGTGCAACGAATACTGGGTAAAAATTTCGTCCTGAATGCTATATATCAAAAGCAATGGTGTAACATAAAAATATACGAAATGTTGAACTCTACAACTCCCAGAAAATTTCATAATTATTCCCCTTTGGCAGGAAAATTTTTATTGCCCGTGTTTTATAAATTTATGAAGTTTAACGTATTAAACAATTGTTACAATAATCTTTTAAAATTTATGCATTTTCACTTCCTTACAGATAAAATAAAAATATTGCTTTTAATGTAAATAACGTACAATCAATGCAATAATGTTTGTAATATAAACATATAAGAAATAATAATAATAATATTACAGATAGGGAAAAATTCCTTTCGACAAATTTTTAGAATTGTATAAATCTAAAAGTTAAAAATAAATAGAGGTGCTGACATTACACTCAATAAAATTTTATTTGATATGAATAAATTGACACAATACCTGAATTTGATTTTTTACAATTTAATCTTACAAACTTACATATTTGCATTCTTAACAGAATTTTCTGGCGGCTTTCTTTTATATTATTAGTCTAATTATCATTTTGTAAGTTAAAAATAAACAATACAAGTACGGTTAAAAAAAAAAAAAGCAGCTAAATAAATAAAGCAAGCATGAGTAGAATATCGTCTGACACCTGCTTCGTTTTAGGAACGAATAAATATTCAAACCATAGAGGATTAACATATTTCTTCAACATAGGTAAATTTCGGAGGTTTGTTAGTTCCTCCCCCTTGCCGGTAGCGACGCTAGTACTGTTGCCATTACAGATTTTGCCGTAAATGTCCCATCTTGGTCCTTAATCTATGGCTAGAACCGAGCTATAGTTGCCCAAGAGCGAAATGCTTTGAAGTAGTAATATGTTTGCTTCAGATGGATGTGACTTTATCAATTTCTTTAAAAAGCTTTTAATTTTGAAGTTCATTTCGGAAAGATTTCGTCTTTAATGAGAGTGTGGCTGGAGTTTTTATACTTTAGTATTAATATAGTATAAAAATATGAATTTTAAATATTTTTACGTAGATTGCTAGAGGTAAAATACGTATATTATAATTTTATTCGACAAGATATTTTTTTTTTTTTGAGTAATATCGATTCCATTTCATTTTCTTAATTAAAATATCTTTTAAATATGTTCACTTAAAGTATATTTTTAATTCGATTATTTATTTATAAGCAACTTTATAAATTCAACTTTATTTAACTTCATTCAACTTTTAAAAAAATAAATTGTGAGTACTTTTGAATGAATGAGAAAAGTAATTGTTATTTATTTTGAAATTCGAAAACATTTTTTTTTTTTTTTTATTAAAATCGAAATCTTAATTTATAGAATTTTTGGTTTTTCAGTTTTAAAATAAATTCGGATTTATTATTAATGGGCCCAATACGCATGTGTGTTGGGAATGAACGGAATTTCTCTTTCCTTTTTAGACGTTCGGGGAGAAATCACGGATAAAACATGTTTTCTAGGCGTAGGGAAATAATTTGTTAAAAAATGAAGAATAATTTAGTGCATATTGACGCGTTTTTCTGACAGTGTATTGACGTTAGAATCCACCAAGCTAATGTTTGAAATTTTGTACACATATTTTCTGATGTTTTACTGCCAAAAATGTTAACCGAGTAGAATACGTCAGAGCAGCTAAGCCTGCGTGGATATTTTAAATGATTTTCACTACATTCTTCAAGAATTTGGATGAAACAAATATGACGATCTGTATCAAGTTTCTGCAGACATTTAATTTTGACATTTTGCGTTTACAGAGCTACATTCCAAAAAAATCGAATGAATTTTAATGATTTCTTAGAAATGGCTATATTTTTGGCTCAAAAAATAAAGATATGCTAGCGTAGAATTTCGATTGTGCAATACTAACTTAGTTGATTTTCAACACTTTACCATCTTGATTTATAGTTATTTTCATATTTGTACTTATCATGACAGAAATTTTGGAGGGGAAAAAAAAAAAAAAAAAAAAAACTCAAAATTGAGTAAAAAGTACTCAATTTTAAATACTTCGCAAACTCAAAATAATTCCAATCCAAATATATTCAAAATTGAAAAACACATGTACTCATTTTTGATTCCATGGATGTGTCAAATATGAACTGTTATGTACTCATTTTTTATCTCACGCATGTATTCAAATATGAATGTACCCACACTGTAAAAAATAGTGGGAACGTTTACTATTCTAAGAGGAACATTTCTGATAGTATCGGATATGTGAGAGCTATTTCTATTTTCCGAAACAACCGGGAAGGTTCCTGGGTGCTTCAGTTTACTTTTCGTGAAACAGCGAAAGCACGTGTACGCATGCGCTCCAAGTATTTCACCACTATTTCTTCTTACGCTGAAACCGGACCGGAAGCAATCGCCTAAAGTGAAAGTCAACTCGAGTGTATGAGATGGCGGCATAGGGAACTCTACGCTTTACCACGTGTTTTTGAATTTGAATTCGCTTTTATTTTGAAAAAAAAAAAAAATAATAAATAAAAATAAACAATATTATAGCACTTTTGTTATATTTTGTGGGTATTTTTTATTGCGTTTTAAAATTATGCAAGAAATGTACCTTGGATATTATCAATGGACTTTTTCAGAGCTTTGGAAATTTAGTATTATTGAACACGGAACGATCGTAATTCTGGGTAAGTGTTTTTTTTTAATCACCTACAGTATTACTTTTACTTACTATTATTTATTATTACTTACTTCTTTATTAGTTTTCTTTGTTGCAATACACGAAAAGAAATTAATAACCTATTTATTTTTTAATATATCAGACTTTGTCTGTCTGTTTTTTTTATTATAATATATATACATGTGTGCATGCAAATAAGATAATATAGTTAAACTTGATGTTCTACTGATTGCGGTATCGTATTCTCCTTTTCACAGCGGGTTCTTAACAAATTATTAAATGCGTTATAACTTAAAAGAAAATTTACGTATTATATTTTAATCAAACAAGTTGAAGGTTCATTGTCATTTTACTTCTTTATTATTGATTGCTTTTATGTAAAAATAAACAGTAAACTATTCTTACAATTATAGAATTTATTTTTATAAATCATTATAGTAAAAAAAAAATGATTCATTTGTTTTGCTGTTTAGTAAAAAAGCTTTCAAATATTCATTTTTTATATTCATCCTTTTTCTTCTCAAATTTTGATAGAAAAATAAGAAGAATCGTTTTAAGATCATTACTTGTTTAGTACTCAGGTTCAGATATGTAAATCCCCCCCCCCCCCCCCCCCCATACACACACACTTTTTTTTTTTTTTTTTTTTTTTGTTAATGCTTCGAAAAAAGTAACCATTGCATTTTTTTGCGATTTGAATTTTACTTTTTCATCTAAATGTTCTTGCTTGAAAAGAAAAATGCTTTCTTCTGATTTTGCAAGACTGAATTGTGAAAAAAAAGAAAAAAAAAAAAAAAAAAAGATACTATTGTTGTTATTTAACTTATGCACTTTACAGTAAACAAAATTGAAAATTTCTAAATTATTAACCATCAGCTTATTTTATGAAATATAGTACACAAAATTTCTTGCTTTAAGTTATAAGGCATTTTAATTTATTAATGTTATGCTGTGAAAAGCAGAATGCGATATTGAATCAACAATAACATAAATTGCAATCATATCTTATTTACATGCACTAATAATAATAAAATGTTATGTATTAAAATGTCTGTGCAACAAAGAAACACTAATAAAGAACTAAAGTAATAAGTAAAAATAATGCTATAAATGATTAAAAAAATAAATGAAACGCTTTTCGAAAGAATTCATCATTCCATTTTCAATAATAATACAGTTCAGGAACTTCAATGCTACTTGCTAATCCGCATGGTTAAAAAAAAATCACTGCAAAATGTTAAAACGCAATAAATTTTATCTAAGTTATGAAAAAGGTATAATAATATTGATTTTTTTTTCAGAATAAATCCAAGCAGATATACATAAAAAAAAAAAAAAAAATCATTCAGAAATGAACTTCCATATAAGACTCTTTCATAAAAATTCATTTAATAAAACTGGCTTCTTCACAAAATCCATTTTACTAAACTAAGCCCCTTTCACAAAATAATCTTCAATAATTGAATGCTTTTAAAATACTAGTGCTAAATTCAACTTGAGTAAATAATTAAAATTCATATAAAAAAGCTCAAATAAATGTACTAAAATTACTTGCAGGTGCATTGCACATAATATAAAATTATTTAAAATACATTAGAAATATCTTAAAAATACAGGGTGCGCCATAAATTCGTGCAAACTTTAAAAATCCATAATTAAAGAAATAATGGTCGGAAAAATTTTTGGTTTGCGCGAGTATGATCAGACGGATTTTGGATTTTTTTCCCATGAATAATAAAAAATGATTCCAAGAATAACCAATAGAGGGCGCTCACATGCCATATTGAGACGTTTTATGCAAATCAGACAAACACAAACAGACATTGAAAGAAATCACAATAACATGACACTGTGCATTAACTTTTATGGTACTAAAAGATGCTCAACATGACCACCACCACAAGGTATTAGGCAAGTGAGGCGTGTCAATACGCCTGTAACAGCTGAGTGTAGCATGTCGGCATCGATGCCACCGACGGTCAGTCGAATGGCATCTTTCAGTTCCGCCAAAGTGGCTGGGGAGCACCGATAAACACGAGACTTTAAGTATCCCCACAACCAAAAATCTGCTGGGGTCAAGTCTGGAGATCGTGGGGGCCATTCAAACTTACAACCTCGACTTATCACTCGGTCTTCAGTGAAAGTGTCTAACAGGAACGCCTTGACTTCACGTGCAAAGTGGGGCGGGGCATCATCCTGCATGAAGGTGACGGAAGGTAACGCATGTCTTTCCTGCAATGCAGGCACAACTTGGTTACGCAAAAGCGTAAGATACCGTTCTGCAGTGACTGTACACGTTTTCCAGCCGGATTCAGGACAAGACTCTTCAAAAAAGAAAGGACCCAGAATGAAAGCCGCGGTGAAACCACACCAAACAGTCACACGAGGAGAATGCATTGGCTTGGTCTGATACTCCCGAGGGTTTGACGTCGCCCAGATACGACTGTTTTGCGTATTGACGTCGCCATGGAGTGAAAAATGTGCTTCATCCGTCCACATGACATTCAGCAACCATTGTGGGTCACGATCCATTTGTGCCAGTGCCCATGTAGCAAACTTTAGACTTTTATCTGTATCTGCCGGTAATAACTGGTGAAGTGTCTGTATCTTGTACGGATACAGACCCAAGATTCCGTGCAGAATACGTCGAATCGACGATTCCGGAATTCCCGTTATTCTACCAGCTTCACGAGCACTGCTACTTCCCGTTGATGTCTCGGCTGCCATTTCTTCCATGGCACTTTTTACAGCATGGACGCGATCCGCGTTCAAGGATGGTCTGCCACTACGTGGACGATCCTCCAAACTCCCCGTTTCCTCAAAACGTCGTACTAAATTGAGTATTCCATTCAACGAAATATGGCTTTTTTGCGTCTTTAGTCCTTTCTCCGTGCGAAACTTCCTCAATGCAATAGTAGTGGATTCCCCATTCTTGTAGAACAGTTTGACCAGCAGCGCTCGATCTGGTAACGATAGCATGCTGCCGAGATCGAATGACGAATCCATTTCCATCCAGGTGTTTTATTGCTAGCCTGATTTGCATAAAACGTCTCAATATGGCATGTGAGCGCCCTCTATTGGTTATTCTTGCAATCATTTTTTATTATTCATGGAAAAAAAATCCAAAATCCGTCTGATCATACTCGCGCAAACCAAAAATTTTTCCGACCATTATTTCTTTAATTATGGATTTTTAAAGTTTGCACGAATTTATGGCGCACCCTGTACATTAAAAATTTTAATGTATTTTTGAGATTTTCTAATGTATTTTAAATGATTTTATATTATATGTATGCACCTGCAAGTAATTTTAGTACAGTTATTTGTGCTTTTTTATGCAAATTTTAAAATAATCCCCGTCTTCAGGAAGGTTCCATATACATTCAGAAACCTTTCCGATTCGTAATAAAAGGTTTCCCATACATTCAGAAACATTTCTCAGTCTTCAGAAAGATTTCATATGTATTCAGAAACCTTTCCGATCCGTAATGAAAGGTTTCCGATACATTCAGAAACCTTTCATTGCGAATCGGAAATGTTCCGTATTATAACCGAAACAGTTTTCTGGTCGAATCTGAAAACTTTCCGTTAGTATCGTGCAGCACAGGTCTCCGTTACTTTCGGAAACGTTTCTGAAAATTTTTTACAGTGCATATTTGATTGAAATTGACGAAACATTCATAAGACCAACGCAATGCAATTTTGCGCATTATAAAGGAGAAGTAGTATATAGTTCCTTCCGAGGAATAAAAGTGTAATATTATTCCTTCATTTCCAGGATATATTACATTTTTTTTTTTTTTTTTTTTTTATGAACATCTTTTATGCAGCCATGAATTAAACTAGTCGGATGTACCAATCCCAAAACTTTCTTCTATCTCACACATGTTAATACTTCAAAATCCGCTATCACACTGCCAAAATTAAATGGCAATCTATGCATCTCATGAGGATTCTAACGATATGAAATTCCGTGCGTTAGTTCTTGAGATATGACTATCGCTGAAATCGTCTAAATTCAGCAAAATGCTGCCTAGCAGCGCCACCTATTGGGTGATTTATACCAAATCCTAATCAGCAACACTGCAAATAGAAGCGTCTTAAATTTAGACACATATGTGACTGAAAAAGAATTTTAGACACTTAAGTGTCTTAATCTGAAAATTAAGACACTATAGATGTCTTAATTTAAGATACATAAGCGTCTTACTATGACCATGGTGTAAACGAACTGAGAATAATGTCTAAAATATCCGCAAACGTCTTATTTTAAGACACTTCATTGCTTTAAACGTGTCTTAATTTAAGACGTTTTGATTCTTCCGACGCAATAACCACCAGGGGGCACTAGCACTCCCAGTTGCGCATGCGTTTTAGATGTCTTCGTTCGAAGTGGTATACGTTGTAATTCAAACAAAGTTTGTTTTTATGTACGCGTGTATTTTAATTCGTTTTTTGCGAAATGTGAAGTACTGTGATTTTAATTCGTATTAACTTGAATCATTTATTTATTGAATACATACATCTGACGTGTGTGCTCGACATCAAATGTCTCTTAGAAGCTGTCGTCGATACAAGGGCGGGATAGACACAGAACAGAAGTAGACGACGGTTGAAGATTACACCCGGAAATTCTACAAAGCGTGTGCAATGGTCTTAGTGTTAACTCGTATCAATTTATATCAATAATATTGTGTTATTCATCTTCGTCCTGTCGAAGCTGGCAAAAAAAAGAAACTTTTGTCTGGCGGGTCCTGTTTTTAGGATGAAACATCTCATTCTTTAAATATGGCTAGTCGGATGTATTATGGGATTACCTTTTAAACTGATGAAAGTCTTTCTCCCTCACTGTGGTTGTGGTAGTTTTTAAAATTTCAAATCGAGGAATATTTCTTACCTCTTGCAGCAACTCAAGTAAGTTTCTTTATAGTAGTAAAATTAGTGTATTTTATGATTTTATTTATTGTACTAAACAAAATCCTGCATGAAATTTAATTAGTTTTGAATCTGTTCGCAAAAAACCCCACTAATTCTAGAAGTACATATTTTTAAACTTATGACGTTCTTTTTTATTACGAATTATATATTCAATGTCAGTTCTTAGTTTCAATGGATAATTTTTATCTCGCAGTAAATGACGGCCACAAGGAAGTAAAGAAAAAAAAAAAACTTTGAAAGATGACCTAATGCTTTCTTACTTCCTGGCATAAAACCGCAGATTAAAAAAAGATAAATAAAGTAAATGAGACTGGTCTATTATATGAAGCTGCCTGTAAAAATATACATATGTATTTGATTTGCAATCAACTCTAATACTGATTTTTTTATTATTTTTAATAAAAAAGTAATTTGAAATTTATAATGGGAAAAAGTAAAAACCTCTAACTAGATTTCGTATTTAAAATTGTGGTAACTTTATTTATATGCACTTATACGAAAAATACAAAAATGACAGATGTTACTGTATATATTTAAGACGAAAGAAGTTTGGAAATCATAAGTTATTTTTTCCTCATGTTTTTAATATAGAATATGTACTTATTTGTTTTTATTGATAGTTGAATAGCTTTTGTGAGTACCCTCTGATCTACATAAAAACTTGCCCATGTGGAAATATAAATTTTTTAAAAACATAATTTTTAAATAAGTATTTTCATTTTTTTTTTTGGGGGGGGGGGATTTTGCATGAATTTTTGTAAAGCTGATATCTTAAACCTTGCACTGATTATAATGAAAGTTTTGAACTTTTAGAGTAGGACAAGTTTAAAAACGCAAATATATTTAACAAAATACCAAAGTCATTTTTCCCCAATGTTATTAAAGTAGAATATTTATTTATTTATTTTCATTATTCATAGTTAAATGGCTGTTGTGATTATCAAGTGATGTATATGTAAAATTGCCTATGTGGCAATATATTTTTTTATACTTTCATTTTTTTTTTTTTTTTTGGGGGGGGGGGGATTTTTGCAATTTTCGTACATCTGATATTTTAAATCTTTTTCCACATTCAACCGAGTATAATAAATATTTTGAACTTTTAGAGTAGGACAAGATTATAAAATATATATATATATTTTATCTATGTACCTTAAAAGCCCTTAATAGCGAACACTTCGGGACCGCGGAATTTGTCCGATAATTGGAGATGTCTACTTTTTTGAGATAAAAATATACAAATATGTATGTCTGCTGATTAAAAAAGTATTCGTTAAATAGAGGTGTTCGCTATTCGAGAATGTCCATTAACCTCCACAACGGATACTCCCGAATACCGGACATCTCAATTTAGACAACTATAATGCAGGGTTGCGTTTTTTGCAAAAGTACTTCTTGATTAAAGGAAGGGCAAACTGGGAAGTGCCCCGTCCCCCTACGACTGTAGTGCCCCCAAATTTGATGTGCAATATTTGTAAAGCTTATATTTTAAATCTGTTTCGAAATTGTACTGATTATAATCAATATTTTGAACTTTTAAAGTAAAATAAGGTTAAAAACAAAATAAATTTTAAAAAATCTAATATTTAGATAAATATTTTTTGTTTTTTAATCTTGTTCTACTCCTGAAGTGCAAGATATTGATTATAATCAGTACAATGTCGTAAAAGATTTAAATTATCAACGTAACGAAAATTGTATACCAAAACTGAGAGCACCAAAAAAATCAGGCTGTATTGGGGGGGGGGGGAGGGGCAGGACCACAGCCAAATATTTTTCCAGGATTCAACGTGGTCAAACATGGCTACGTATGATGCTTACAAAAAAATGGATGCGATTCAGACGTTTGAAGTGTCTGAAATTCAGACGCAAAAAGTGTCTGAAAAAATTCAGACATTTTAAAATGTCTGAAAATTGAACACTCCATTTCAGACACTTAAGTGTCTGAATTTCAGACATTTTAATTTAGAGTGAACAATTTATGTCAACGTCTGACTGAATCTGAAGTTTGGAGAAAATCCGTACATTAGTTTTTGAGATAGAGCAATAGCGAAAATCGTAAAAATTTCTGCATAGCAGCGCCACCTATTGGGTGATTAACACCAAAACCTAATTAACAACAACTTGTGTCAACATACAACTAAATCTGAAGTTAGATGAAAATTGGTCCATTAGTTCTATTGATAGAGCTATTGAGGCAATCGTGGAAAAAGCAGCAGAGAAGCGCCACCTGTTGGGCGATTTACACCAACACCTAATCAGTAGCAAGTCATATCAAGGACTAACTTAATCTGAAGTTTGATGAAAATCCGTGCGTTAGTTCTTAAGATAGAGCTATTGGGGAAATCGTGTAAATCCTGCAAAATTCATCATAACAGCGCCACCTGTTGGGCGATTTACACCAAAACGTAATCATCATCAATTCATATCAAGGACTAACTAAATCTGAAGTTTGATCGAAATCCGTGCATTAGTTCTTGAGATAGAGCTATTGCAAAAATCGTGAAAAATGCAGCATTGCAGCGCCACCTGTTGAGCGATTTACACCAAAAACTAATCAGGTTGGTTGATTTGTGACGGCCGATTATCTACACTAGGGATATAGGCCCGAGGGGGAGTGCCCTTCGTGGGGGTCTTTCTAAGGGAACCTAACCCGTATTAACGCATGGAAATCCATGGCTCGAAGAAAACCACGAAAACTCCGAACGATTAGGCCGACGGGCGCGATTGGGATCGAACCCAGCACTTCCCGTCTACCAGTTTCGAGAGCAGAACCTCTCAGCCACTGGTGGGGCCAAAAACTAATCAGCATCAACTTGTATTAGGCACTAACTGAATATCAATTTTTATTAAATTCCGTGCATTAGTTCTTGAGATAGAGCGCCCACAAAATTTGTGTCACATACACACAGACAGACAGACAGACAGACAGACAGACTCACAGAGTCACAGACAGACATTTTGTAAAAACATGTTTTTTGGAATCTCTGACCCCTAAAACGTGTAAATCCGTCGAAAAACCGGAATTCGAAAATTTTCATGAATCCAATACTTTCTTCTTGTAAAGATAGAAGAAAGTAATAAACTATTACAAAGTACAAAAATTGTCGTTTTTTTTTTTTTTTTTTTTTTTTACTTTCTTCTATCTTTACAAGAAGAAAGTATTGAAATCGTAAAAATTTTCGATTTCCGGTTTTCGACGGATTTACACGTTTTAGAGGTCAGAGATTCCAAAAAACATGTTTTTACAAAATGTCTGTCTGTGAGTATGTGAGTCTGTCTGTCTGTCTGTATGTGACACAAATTTTGTGGGCGCTCTATCTCAAGAACTAATGCACAGAATTTAATAAAAATTTATATTCAAGTAGTCCCTAATATAAATTCGTGCTGATTAGTTTTTGGTGTAAATCGTTCAACAGGTGGCGCTGCTATGCTGCATTTTTCGCGATTTCTGCACTAGCCCTATCTCAAGAACTAATGCACGGATTTTCATCAAACTTCAGATTCAGTTAATCCTTGATGTGAATTGGTGCTGGTAACGTTTTGGTGCAAATCGCCCAACAGATGGCGCTGCTATGCTGCATTTACACAATTTTCGTAATAGCTCAATCTCAAGAAATAATGCACGGATTTTCATCAAACTTCAGATTCAGTTAGTGCTTGACATGAATTGACGTTTTGCCCCTTGTGGTGTAAATCGCTCAACAGGTGGCGCTGCTATGCTGCATTTTTCAGAATTTCCCCTACAGCTCTATCTCAATAATTAATGCACGAATTTTCATCAAACTTCAAATTCAGGTATACTTTGATACGAATTGGACTAAATTGATGTAATTTCTTTTACTATTTAAATGATTTATCTGACGTGATTTATATAGAAGAAAGTTTTGTGATGGCCACAACATACTAGTTTTATTTGATAACATATGATGGTTCGCAATTGAGAAAATATAGGTTCATTTTTGATCCAAACATACTCAATTCGATATGCTTACAACGATGTACTCATTAATAGGGTTTCGTTCATCTGACGAATCCCTATTCGTCTCGCTCCTCTGTCTGGTTGGAGACTTGAAATTTTGCATACTTACAGATGAAGACCACACATCATACGATAAATCCTAAAATTTTGAAAAAGTCGTACATTTAACCCTTTGGGCTCCCACATGTGTATTTTAAACAATTCTTTCTATGTGAACCTCTAATTAGGTTGGAGGCGTAAAATTTTGGATACTTATAGCTGAACACCTCACATCAAATGACAAACCATAAAATTTTGAAAAAGTCGCACATTTAACACTTTGGGTTCCCACATGTGTATTTAAAAAAAATTCTTTCTAAGTGAGCCTCTAATTAGGTTGGAGGCGTGAAATTTTGCATACTTAGAGCTGAGCACCTCACATCAAACGACAAATCATAAAATTTTGAAAAAGTCGTACATTTAACCTTTTGGGCTCCCACATGTATATTTTAAACAATTCTTTCTAAGTGACACCCTATTTAGGTTGGAGGTGTGAAATTTTGCATACTTATAGCTGAACACCTCACATCAAAGGCCAAACCATAAAATTTTGAAAAAGTCGTACATTTAACCCTTTTGGCTCCCACATGTGTATTTTAAACAATTCTTTCTAAGTGAGCCCCTAATTAGGTTGGAGGCGTGAAATTTTGCATACTTATAGCTGAGCACCTCGCATCAAACGACAAATCATAAAATAAAGTCGTACATTTAACCCTTTGGGCTCCCACATGTGTATTTTAAACAATTCTTTCTAGTGAGCCTCTAATTAGGTTGGATGCGTGAAATTTTGCATACTTATAGCTGAGCACCTCACATCAAACGGCAAATCATAAAAAATTGAAAAATTCGTACATTTAACCCTTTGGGCTCCCACATGCGTATTTTAAGCAATTCTTTCTAATTGAGCCCTTTATTAAATTGGAGATTTGAAATTTTGCATACTTATAGCAGAAAACCTGAGGCCAGGCGACAAATCCTAAAATCTTGAAAAAGTCTTACGTTTAACCCTTTGAGCTACCACATATGTATTTTAAGCAATTCTTTCTACTAGAGCCCCTAATTAAGTTGGAGACATGAATTTTTGCATACGTATAGCTGAATACCCCAGACCGCATGACAAATCATAAACTTTTCAAAAAGTCTTATATTATTTACTCCTCCGGGGCTCTAACTTGTGTATTTTAAGCAATTTTTCTAACCTCCGCCCTATTCACCGGGGAGCACCTTTCCAACTTTTGCTGACACCCCTTTGACCATTCTTTCATATTATGCACATAGTCTTACATATTTCAAAGTTCCTCTTTTTACCGCCGGGGGGGGGGGGGCTATCTATCTCGGGTGCTATAGACCCGATCCCCTCGACAATTATATCTATGGATAGTATGTAAAACGGAGTTTCGTTCGGATAGAGGTTTGTTTAGAATAGAGTGCGCCCCTGGTTGCAGAATGTAGAACTAACAGATTTTTCAAAAGGATAAAGTGTTTTGAAAGAAATATTAAACGAAACCCTCTGTGCGATCTGTGATCACACTTACCCACTTGTTGAGTATTTCAGTGCTGGTGAATTCCCCATCGGTTGCAGCCTTGCTGGAAAGCGACCATGTCTATATAAAAAGCGACCGCAGCCACCTGTAAATCATCCATCCGTGCAATCGTTGAAATAAGAGGTGAAAAACATAAGTAACTGTATTTGAATATAGCATATGTATATTCAATATAGTATCTGTAAAATAATACAATGGATATAGTATCTGTGAATATAGTATCTAAAATAGTATAATAAAACGCAGACAAGTGAGTAATTTTACACAAAATACAGAAAACGAGAATAGAAGAAAAAATTACAACTTTAAATGAAATAAAGATGAAAATGCTTGTAATTCCTTATAAAATTGCAAAGTACAATTTGTGCTTACATGTTGCTCCTGCACAGACGTCCTATCTCCAAACGTTTTTTAATTATTATCAATATAAATTCTGATCTAAAACCTCCAAATCTAGCAATCTTGCTCAAACCAGAAATTTTGTTTAATAAATTGTAAGTAATTTTCGGTGGTATTTATTTCTGGCTCGAAGCATTTTTTTTTCTTCTGAGAAGTATACGCTGGAAATTACAGTAAGTGATTTTGTAAGTATAAATGACTTTAAACGCCTGGTTCTGGTTTTAAAACACTTCTTCGATCTTGGATTGTACACAATCCGCCCTAAAAAAAGAAATATTGCGTTTAGTTTTAGAGTTATGCAAGAAACACAACTTCTTTTTTCATTTATGACGAACTAACAAAATTGGACACATCACATCCGTTTTCTTAAGATTTGATATTATAGCATACGCTTTGCACTAAATTTATCCAAGTTTATAATTTAGTTGTGTGGATTAAAAATGAGAATATCTAAATCTTTCAAAAATTATTTCAAATAAAGTGTTTTCATCATTTCTTTATAAAATAAAGTATATTCAGAAAATAAAATCAATATTAAAACTTTATCTCGATTTTTCGAGAAATAAAACCATAAAAATACTCAAAACTAAACAATAATTATAGACTGATAACGGTGATTGAACTGATAGAAAAAAATTCACAGAATTATAATATAAATAAGAATATCTGAGACGTTCATGAACGTTAGATTGAACGTCATTGAGCTAATTGAAAAGAATCCACAGAATTATAGTAGTATGAAAAAGAATATCTGAGACATTCATGAAAGTTTTAAAATTGAACGTTTTTGAGCTAATTGATAAAAATTCACAGACATATAATACAAATAAGAATGTCTGAGCAGTTCATGAACACTATAAGACATGAACACTATAAGAAAATTATTGAATTTATTGAAAGCATTTAATAGCATTATAATATGAAGAAGAATGTGAGACGTTCACGAACGGTATAAGACTAAAGGTATTGAACTTATTGAAAAACATGTCACAAGATTTTAGTATAAATAAGAATGTCTAAGACTTGCATGAAGGTTATAAAATTAAAAGTTATTGAGCTAACTGAAAAAAAATCACAGACATATAATCTAAAGAAGAATTTTTGAGACATTCATAACATTATAAGACTGAAAGTTATTGAATTAATTGAAAACATTTTACAGAATTATAAAGAAGAATGTGAGACGTCCATGAACGTTATAATACTAAAAGATATTGAACTAATTGAAAACATTTCTCCGAATTATAATATACATAAGAATGTCTAAGACGCTCATGAACGTTATAAAATTGAAAGTTATTGAATTAATCGAAAACAGTGCACAGAATTATTATAATATACTAAATAAGAAAGTCTGAGACGTTTACGAACATTATAAGACTGAAAGTTTTGAACTAATTAGAAAAAAATTCACGGAATTATAATATAAAAAAGAATGTCTGAGACGTTCATGAACATAATAAAATTGAAAGTAATTGCGTTATTATGGCAAAAATCTTTCAAGAATATATTTCGTGAAAGTGAATGAGAAAATCTGCTGTTTCAAAAACATGTTTTAGAGTGAATAAAGGCGGATGATTCTAAAACAATTCTAACCATTCATTTCTCGCTAACTAATGCAGAACGTACATCTAATTCCGAATGAAATGCACGATAAAACAGACTTCCTCTGTCTCTTTCTTCTTTCTATACAGCCAACTTTTTTTTTAACATATCATTCTCTCAGCGGGAGTATCATTACAACACATACTTCCAACGGTTAAAAAATATGTTCTCCAGATCTCCCCCGCCCTTAAATTATTAAACCTTTCTTTTGCCCGGGTACTTTGAGGTCTCCAACAAGGGGTGAGGGAAAAGGGGCTGATAAATTTAGGCAGCTTGCTAGATAAGAAGTTTGAGATAAGAATTGCTGAAATAAACCAATTTTAGTAGAGACATCCTTTTTTTTTTCATAAAATAAAATTGAAAATTAGCGAAAAAAAAGTCTAATACTATTTTAAGTTTAAAACAGTAGATACATCCTTTTTTAATTTTTTAGCAAAAGAAAACCAGGAAACGGTATTTATATGTTTGTATTTATATACACTGTAAAAGAGGAAAACAAAAAAAGTTTGGGGGAGACAAGGAGAAAAGAAAAAAGTTTCAGGGAGACAGGGAGAAAAGAAAAGAAAATTGTAAATTTGCGAAAAATAAATATTTTACAAAAAAAAAAAAAGGTCAAATACCTATTTTGAAGCTTAAAACAGTAGAGACATCCTTTTTTTTCTTTAGTAAAATAAAAGCAGAGAACGATATTTATATGTTTGCATTTATATACACTGTGAAAAGGGAGAAAAGAAAAAGATTGAGGGAGACAGGGAGAAAAGAAATGAAAATTGTAAATTTGCGAAAAAAATATTATACGAAAAAAAAAATAGTCAAATACTATTTTTAAACTTAAAACAGTAGAGACAGCTTTGTCTTTTCTTTTCTTTTTCTTTTTTCTTTTCTTTTCTTTTTTTTTTTTGTCTTTAGAAAAAGAAAGGCAGAGAACAATCTTTATATGTTTGCATATATACATTACATAGTGAAAGAGGAGAAAAGAAAAAGACTAAGGGAGACAGGGAGAAACGAAACGGAAATTGTGAATTTGCGAAAAGAAATATTTAATGAGAAAAAAAATAATAGTCAAATACTATTTTTAAGCTTAAAACAGTACGGAATGCTTTTTTTTTATTCTTTAGCAAAAGAAAAGCGGAGAAAAAACAGGAGAAAGAAAAAGATAGACGGAGACGGGGGAAGAAAAAAAAATTCTAAATTTTTGGAAAAAAAAAAAATATTTTTTACAAAAAAAAAGGAAGAAGAAAAAGAAATCAAATACTATTTTAAAGCTTAAAACAGGAGGGATATCCTGGGTTTTTTTTCCTTTAGCAAAAGAAAAGCAGAGAATAATATTTATATGTTTGTATTTATATACACGGTGAAAGAGAAGAAAAGAAAAATATTGACAGGGACAAAAGAAAAGAAAAGGTTAAATTGGTGAGGAAAAAATATTTTACGGAAAAAAATAATCAAACACTATTTTTAAGCTTAAGATGGAATCTTTTTGTATAATAAACAGTATTTTTTATTATTAATTCTGCTATTTTTAATGCATGTTTATGAACATAAGCTCCATTACAGAAGTTCTTTTTTATGGTTCCGTACTTAAAAAGTAAAAATGGAACCATTATAAGATCACTCCTATGTCTGTCTGTCTGTCTGTCACAGCCATTTTAGTCGTAAACTATGGAACGTGGAAAGTTCAAATTAGGAGAAGTAATAAAGACTATTGACCCACATATTTTCAGATTATTAAACATACATAAATATAGTTAGTAAAAATGTAGAGGGGCTAATTAAGCTACTTGAAAAAAAAATCTTTTCTTTGTATATCATGTGGGGTATCGTGTGAAAGCTATCGTAACGCTGAACTCAAAAATACATTCCTTTTAATTTTAGGTATTATATTTTCAAAGTTATGGTAAAAAATGTAGTGCAAAAATATGTCCCCCCCCCCCCCTATCTAATTCCGAATCTACTGAAACTTCCTTGAATCGAAAGTTTTCAACATTACTCATTGATATTGAGCTGTATCAGCTCAAATGAGACACTCTTCATTCCTTGCTATGAACTTCACAATTTATAATTATCATTCATCACTGACTCAACACGTGAGGGCAATTTATAAAGCACGAAAGGTATACTAAACTTTGAAGATGCTTTTCACGTGCTCATTAAAAGCTGCAGACTTAACAGTAATATTAAGTAATTAATTAGTTTTTAGTTTGAAAGCATGGAAGTGTTTCTAATACTCTTTGAAAAAGTTCTAGTATAACACATGATCATTTACAAAAATCATTATAAAAGATAAATTGAGGTACGTATACCTAAAACATTTTTTAATTAGATGAAATTCGTACAATTAGAAAATCATTTTGTGTCGTTGATGAACCAATTACATTTTATTTTATATGAAAATAAAAAAGTTTTGGTTAGAGGCACAGAGAGCCAACTTGGACCACACGTATAATTACACATATAATTAATTAATAATTATGTATATTTACGTATGTATTAACTAATTAAAACATTTTTTTTTTACATTTTTGTTGTCGTTTTCGACCGAAAACAGGAAGATTAACCGAAATTAGATTTCGGTTTCGGCCTTCAAATCTTGTTTCGGTGGATCCTTACAGCTAACCTGTATCCCTTGAACATCTATGACTTAGGATACGCAAATCAATTTTTTAGACTAATGTACATCGGTACATCGGTTACATTGATGCATGCTATCCAGGCTTGTCCAACCTTTCTCTAATCAGAGGTTCACCTCAGCTGTTGGCAAACAATGAATGGCGCCATTACAGGCGCGACTGGAAACACAGAATTTTATCTCACTTCGGTAGTGTTAGCAACACGTACTCGTCTTTAGTTATGCACATACATCTCACAGTGATAACTATACCCATGTAAAAATATATACTGCAGCAAAAATATAAATCACAGTAAAATTAAAATTACGTTTATTTGAGAGAAGCTTATCTCAAACACTTTTCTAGGATAAAGGTGTCAAAACCTATGATAGAAAAGCCTGCAAATGTTAATATGGTTCAAAAATAAAATATTTTTAAATGGATTTTTAGCTTTAAACAAGTAAAATTAAATTTAAAAATTCAAAAAACCCGACTGCGTAAGAAGAGAACTAATTAATTATTTCTCATCAATGTGAAACTATATTTTATATTACTTACCTGTTTTTTTTTTTATTATTTACTTGTATTGATGACTTTTAAGTTGTGTTTAATTGTTAGTTTCTATCTATAAACACTGTTTTGATGAGGCTTATAGATGTCTATGAAGGTTAGGGTTGCAGTAAAGCTAGAGATCCTACCTACACAACTTCCAGGTTGTGTTATATTTAAACGGAGATTCTGACTGTAAAATAGTCAATGAAACATCGTTTTCATTTTGAAAGACCTATTCAATGAAATGCCACTGAATAGGGTGCGTAAAAATTTTTATTCGTTTCTACCGCCATTTTGTATTTTACGGCCGCTATTTTGAATTTATTAAAACAAAACCTAGCCTGTAACCATCGGACGGTTAAGACGAATCGATAGAGACCTCATTCATTAAAATCCATCCAGCCGTTGGGATGTTTCGAGGGTATAAAGAAATCCACATACCCAGATACGCGTGAAAGACATAACCCTTCTTGGCAGTCAGGTGAAAATAGAGTGCAGATCAAATATAAATCATAGTAAATTTAGAAATATATTTCTCTGAAAGGTGTTCATCTGAAAAACTTCGGTAGTTAAACAGCCTTGATGCCTTAAAGATGATGAAAAACCTTGATGCTGCCTACAATATAAAAACCACGCAAACATTAATGATTTAAAGATTTTAAACTTTAAAAAAAAATTATATTTTATTTAAGAAAGCTAGTAACGGGAAACATTTGAAAGGGCGCCAATAAATCCTTCAAAGGGTTAGACAGCCCTGGTGCTATACCATAGTGATTCAACGGGTAATTGCGCCGTGCGATGAAAGTCTAGAAAATATCATCTATTATTTAAATTCTATCCACAAATTCTATAAAGGAGCAGCTTATTCAGGAGTTTGTAGCACAAATGGAATTCCCTCTATCAAAACATCAAAGCCGAGAGTGTGGGAACCGGATATTTTGTCTACCGAGTTACGAGTTGCCACTGCTATAAAACACTCCTTTCATTTCAAACATTCTGATGTTCCCCAGAATTATGTCGGATAAACCAATAAACGGTATCTAAAATTTAAAATAACAAGAAAGAAAAAAATCATGCGTCAAGCATAGATTATGAAACACATTCCAACACATTCAGAATAATGTAACAAAACTGCACCGATTAATAAGTTAAAGTATTGTGTGTTAATTCACTCATGTAGAAACGCATAACACATTTCAAAACCCAATTTCAGCTGTTCCCACCTATAATCGGAAAATTATCCGAATTCTTTGAGCTGCCCTGTATATGACATATAGATTTGTATTCATTAACTACATGCATGAAACAGTTTAGTTCAGTTAAGGAATACATATATACTTTAGTTGAAAATACCTTTTCAGCAATTTCCGCTAATAAGGAGAATGGTACGTGAAATCTTTTGTGCAGCTCTGTATATAAGGTATAGAATTTATATACAACGAGTAAAATGAAAAAAAAAAATCCAGTTAAATTTAAAAGCGCATGCCGAAATTGAAAACGCACTTCCATTAATTATTTCTCAAAGAGTAACTCACTGTAACCCATTTCTTTTGTGTACCTGTAAGTGAACGACAAATGCTATGAATGCCCTATTCTATCGTAATCATCTTGTAGTGAAAATCAGTAATTTATATCAGTTTCAATTCATTTGAAATAGCGTCATGTCATTAAAATACGCTGCAAATGATTTTCTCCCATATACCATAATGTAATGGAATTCTTTTGGGTGCCCCTGTGAATGAACTATATATCCCACATACTTAATATACAATACCAAACATGCCTAGGTGACCCTAAGTAAAGTTTTTAATTGCATGCAAATCCGAGTATATTTACGGCAGTTAGAGCGTGGACAGACGGGCAAACGGCTTGACGGACAGACAAATCGAACGTAAAAACCCTTTTCAACTTTGTTGGAAAGTGTTATTAATAAAATGATAATAGTAATAACAGTGACGCAGCCTTGGTCCTCATCTGGGAGGGGTTTTGAACAATTGTTACTCATAAAATGTATTTATAATTTCGTCGTGTTACATGGCTAAACGTTAGTGTTTACATGGCTAAAAGTGTTAAAAAGGCTAAAAGTTAGTGTTTAATAAATATGTGACACATAAAAACCAACGTAATGAAAATTCCAATCAACCATTTTAAATTTAGCATTTACATGTTTAAAAGTTTCATAAAAGAGCACCCCCTTCAATCTTCAGTCTGGAAAAAAAGCAGGCGAGGGGGGAGCAGTAGCAAAAGCATACGTAATACTTTGTTGCTGTTGTTCCCAAATTTTTCTCCCATTAATTTTATGTTGAGTCAGACGTTCCTATTACGAAACCTTGAAACAGAATGGTAAAAATCGGTACTTGTTAGTTATCCCGTCGACCCATTTCGCCAAATTATATAAATCGCCAAACCACTCGTCAAATTATACAAATTGACATATTTTTTATTTTAAACAACTAAAAAACAAATAAATTAGTATAACATTAATAAAAATACATATAAAACGTCGAAATAAAAATCATTTGATGACGTAAACACGTGTTGTCAAGCGAATGTGACATTTACGATCAACCATTATTGGCATTTAATCTTACAATTTGGCAACAGTAATTTGGTCGACGGGATAACTAACAAGTACCTAAAAATCTTATGCTCTTTATAATTTTCTTCACTTCAATGTCTACCCAATTATTTTTCAAATTTTAAATTAAATTTACTGCATGGAGTTTTCGTTAAAATTTGTGAGTAAAATGTATGAATGCATTAACAGAAACGTTATTCATTTTAGAGATTTTTAAATTAATTTGTCTTAGTTATTCAAATGAAAAAAAAAATTCTTCAAATTATGACTTAAAATTACTCTATATAAAAAAGTTTTGAGTAATATTTATTAAGACCATAATACAGACATTGTTCATTTTAAAGAATTTTAAATTATTTTCTTCTCGTTTAAATTTAATTAATTTTCAAAATTTGAATTAAAATTATACTATGGAGCTTACGTTAAAAATTGTGAGTGATATGTATGAATACAATTACACAGATTATTTTCTTTAGAGAATTTTAAATTATTTTTATCTTAGTCATTTAAATTCAATTATTTTTCAAATTTTGAATATTTTAAATATTGCCAGTAATATCTATGAATGCAATAAAACAGACATTGTTTCTAATGTAGAATTATAAATTATTTTTGTCCAAGTTATTTAAATTAAAGTATTTGTTCAAATTTTGAAATAAAATTACTCTATAGCGACTACTTAAAATAATGTGAGTAATATCTATAAATGTAATAAAACAGACTTTGTTTGTTTTAGAGAATTTTAATTTAGTTTTTTTTCAGTTATTCAAATTCAATTACTTTTGAATTATAGATAGTTAACCTCGAATGTCCCTCCCCCCCTTTTCTTTCAGCCAGTGTTAATAATAGTTAACTCTTCTAATTGGAAAATTTTATTTGCTAACCTGAGAAAAGTTGATAAGTATGTTTTTTTTTTTTTTTTTGTTAGTTTTAATGATGATTATTATTTTAATTATGATAATTTTCAAAATTTTAACAATGAATGCTTTATATTTAAAACATTATTCCCGTGTTTATATGCATGCATTTCATATTACGTACATCCTTTTTACCTTTATAAACACGTCTTTGACATAAGTCTGAGTAATAAATTAAATAGCTGCACGAGATTTTTAATGCTGCAATAAATTTTATTGCCGCTTTTGATCGAATGAAAGTAATAGTGATTAATAAGGAATTCTCATTCAACAAAAATTTAAATATTTTATTAGGTTTAAGGTACGGGTTAGTAGCGTTCGATTTTTATGCTAGATGAATAGAATATATAAATGAATCAGTAATAGTTTCTCTCTTATAACACAACATTAGATGAAACAGTGATTTCCCCCCCCCCCCCCCCATGGTCAGGATTCTGATATTATAACTGTATGAAGCTTTTCGGACAATTCAAAGAAATTAGCAAATCTGTCATTGAAACAGTATATAAATTTCATTTCTTATTAAAGTTCTATTACACACTTACTAAATTAAATAGAAAACTAAATTAAATAGAATTTTTTTGTGTGTGAAATGTATAAATAATATTTTTTGAAAGGTATCAATGAATTTTTTTGTACACAGGTATTCATCTTTTTCGCATGTAGCCAGTGAAAATATATTGAACTAAAATCCTTAAAACATTTTACTTTTGCATATTTAAATGTTTACTTCATTTAATTTGTTAGTCTTTTTTTTGGGGGGGGGGGAGGGGGAGGGGGGAGTTTTAATGAATTTCTAGTCATTTATGTAATCTAAAAAATCACAGTTTATAAATTTAAACAATAATAATAACAATAATTTTTTTTCCTGTCTAATCGTTTTTCGATTTTTTAAATAGTTTGTATGTAGTTAAATTAAGTAATTAATTTTGTTTTCTAATTTAAAATACAGAATTTTTTTTTCTTCTAAAAATTGTGAGTAATATCTATAAATAAAATAACACAAATATTCTTTAGAGGATTTAAAATTATTCAAAGTTAGTTGTAATCTTAGTTATTCAAACAAGTAGTACATCAACCTTAGTTATTCAAATTCAATTATTGTCACAATTAATTTTGAATCCAAATTTTCCACAGAGGTCTCTTTCAAAATTGAGAATAACATCAATAGATACGTTAATAATAAAAATAAAAGTTTCTTACACAAAAATAGCACAAAAATTTGGTACTTTTCCGTTATACGGACACCACTGTCGCCAAGAGAAATAGTTGGCGCAAAATGAAAATCACGTGAATTCAAACATTTGAAAAATAAAAGAAAAAACATTGTCGATAGTAAAGTGAGCATTTAAAAAATATAACATTTGAAAATTACAGACTTTTACGAACTATTTTATTAAATCACAAGTATATACTTAAAATAAGTGAACAAATAACAGTTGTATAATAAAGTAAAACTCATATTAAACAATGTTTCGCATGGTTTACTATAAAAATCCTTTTCACGATCGGGGTTGAAATAATTGGCGCATTGGCATAGATTTTGGCATGGTGTCCGTATAAGGGAATAGTTTAAATTTTTAAACAAATATTAGTCTCGCAGATTAACGAATTACTACAAAGTGTATACAAATTTCAAAAAGTAATTGCATTATGAAAAATCGAGACATTTGAAATAGAGTCCTGAACGGGTTGGGTTTTCTTCCTAAAGTCAAACCGAAACCCGAACCGTTTTCCGAATTTCGCCTTATTAAACAGTGAAGTTTTGTAAAAGTATTCTGGAAGTGTTGGTAAATGTTTTATAATCTATGTTTGATGTATGATTTTACATTCTTATTTGTGTAAAAATGAACACATATACATACATTAATTTTCAAAAGTTTATATATATATATATATATATATTTATATTTCAGGACTTTCTTTTGAAAAATCGTGTCAACCCAAAACCCACCCGAAAGAACCAAAACCCAATTCGAAACCGACCAGAACCCGAAACATTTATGTTCATCCCAAACCGCAATGGAAAGTATTAGCGTAAATCGGAACCGCGGGTCGGGTCGGGTTCGGATAAAATCGAGTTACCCGACCCAATGCAGGACTCTAGTTCAAATGTGTCTTCGTATCGTTGAAAGTTTATATTGTCCATGTAAACTGGATATTCGTATAGCCATGAATCGTTTAACAATTTGGTAAAACATTGTACTTGATAGATTTCCTTTAAAAAATATTTTTTGGAATTTAACTCAGTGAAAAATTAATTAATTAACTAATTAAATGTAAATATAAGTATAATTTAACAGATTTAATGCTACAAATATAATTTATTTTCATATTTTTTCTCAGAGCAATTGAAAGGAATTTGGAAAAAATTAAAGCTTCTCTTAGAAATTTTTGTATAATTTGTTATTTAATGAACTTCAGTTTGATATATTTGAGTTTTATTCGGTTCAGAAAAAAGGCTTAGTTCTTACACTTATAATTGACATTTACATGTGCAGAAAACTTATCATACTGATATAAAACATGAAAAAATATTTCATCTGGCGCTCTAATTAAAGTGGAAACATGTGGTATATGTTAGTTATTTCGTAAACAGTAGTTTGTTTTCTAAGAAAAGGGGCTGTGCAAATATAATGTTATCAACTTTTTGGTAATTTTGTACCCCCCTGCCCCCCTTACGATATCACACGTCATCATCCTTTGAACCCCCCCTCCCCCCGGTAATGATACCGTTATCAATATATAAAAATTCTTTACATTTTTGGATCTTTTTTCTTTTGTTTGGAGTTATATACAAATATGGTTACATATATTTTTTGCATACTTTATTGATTCAAATGAAAATAAATCAATAAAATATCAGTTTATATATCAAATAACACTTAAAAGAAATATTTACTATTTAAAAGTATTTAATAGCTTTTTGTTACATAATGCATTCAGTAGTAATAATGTCCTTTTGCACTTGCCCCTGCACGGGGTGGGGCAGACAGAACTTTTTATCAACAAAACAGGTGGTCTTTCTCTTTTATTTACTAGTAAACACAAGTATAATTTCAAACATATTTCGGATATGGCTTGTCGAATTATATATGCATCCGCGAATGACAGAAGAATGAGAATGCCAAACGTTGGGGTATACCACATTTTAGAATTGAAAAATTTTATAATCATTTAATGATTTTAATATAACTTTCTGCTTTCATAAAAATAAATAACTTACTAAAAATAGATAACATGCTAAAAATAGATAACATAATATTTTGATGTAAAGACCAAGTTACAAATAAAAATGGATCAAAAATGATACGATATCAAAAGACAAACCCACCTCCCCCTAGAGATATCTTACGATATCATGTGCCAGACACCCCCTCCCCCCTAAAATGATAACGTTATATATGCATAGCCCCAAAGGGCTCAAAAATCGGATGATCCTGTGTGGAATTTGCTGCGGTTTTATCCTTTTTTAACACTTTGCATAGTTGAAAATTGTTTATGAATTCGGTTTGTCTGTTCGTCTGTATATTGAACGTCCGTGCTCTAACTCACGTAAATATAGTCGGATTGCCATAAATTGTTATATGTTATGCTATTTACGGTGGCATGTACGGTATTTAAAATGAAGTGTGTAGCATTAACGATTCATTTACAGAGACACACACACACACACACAAAAAAAAAAACATTTCGTTACATTAAGACCTATAGGCAAAAATCGTTTGCGGTGTATTTTAATGATGTTACACTATTTTAAATATATTGAAATTTGTATATATCTATTGTATATAGTACTACAAAACGCTTACTGTAGAAACTGGTGTGCATATAATTTAACGTTCATTTACAGGGACACACTAAAGTATTTGGCTACCACATTGTCTATGAAGAATAGTTGCTGGAAATGCATTTTTTGTTGTAATACGCATTTTAAAATTTAAGTACGTTTTTGCATATTACTTGGTATCTATAAAATCTATAGATCATGTACAGGGCTACATGAAAGGTCTCAAGTGCATTTTCGTTTACTGACGGAATTGCTGAATGGGAAATTTCAACCGTGTTGTGCGTTTAATTGAATTAACTTTTAGAATATTATGTAATATACACGTGAATGCATAGATCATATACAAAGGTGCACAAACAAATTCGGATATTTTTGTACTATTTATGGTAACTGCAGAAATTAAGTTTTCAAATGTCTAAATTGTTTATTTAGACATGTTTCACCTTAATAAATTATAAAGTTTTTTTATAGTAATCTGAATGCGTTTGAAAATATTTCATAATCTATGCTGGACGCATAATTTTTCGTTCTTGGTTTTTTTTTTTAAGAATATAACTTTGCTGTTTAATCGTTTGTCGATTTTTTAACTATTTTGCAGCTATCTAAATTAAGTATATAGTCGAATCGCTATATAACGAAATTCATTGTTCCAGTAAAAAATTCGTTATATAGAGAAATTCGTTATATAGAGAATGAGTAAAAAATGCTATTTAATGTGTAAATTTTGAACAAAAATTACTTTTGAGGTGTTTAATCAAGAATTTTAAAGGTTTAACTATAAATATTAACCTAATATTGTATTTTTGAATTATTTAAACAGTTTCAAAAAAGAGAACAAACATTTATTTGAAAGCATAATAAAAATCTCATAAGGAAAACTTACATTAATTTTAGACGAAGAAATCTATAATTTTTCGCTGTTTTGATTTCAAAATTGTTACACTCTCGAAAAAGTGTTCACACTTTAGCAAGGAATGAAAAATTGTATCGGGAACATTTTCCTCCATTTGAATTCTCATTCACCTTAAACTTCAATTACCTCTCTGATCCCGCTCTTATATGTGTAACAATCCAATTGACACTGTTTTAAGAAGTATGTTGGAAAGTGTTTGGGGGGGAGGGGGAGATTAATTCGTTGGGCATCAAAAACAAGGGATTCGAGGTAGAAAAGTAAGATAAAAAACCTCAGCACTGAACGATAAATCACTAATCAGTGATGGAAAATTGATTCCATGTGATTTGGAAGCTTTTTTAAAACAATAAATAAAGAACATTTTATGAAAAAATTCGTTATATAGAGATAGATATTTCGCTATATGGAGACTGTTTTTAATGCGATCATGGGAAAAAGGGACCGTTTCTACTAAAAATTCATTATATAGAGAAATTCGATGTATGGAGTTTCGTTATAGAGAGACTCGACTGTATATATTTTTTTCTTATTTAGAATGCAAATACTTGTGTAGAAGTTTTTTTTTTTTTTTTTTTTTTTTACTTCTAAAAATTATGAGTAATATCTATGAATAGAATAACGCAGACAGTATGTCTGTTTTGGAGAGTTTGAAATTATTTTTGTCTGAGTTATTCGAATCCAATTATTGTCAAAATTTTGAATTCAAAATTTTCCACAGGGATTTCTTTAAAAATTAAGAGTAATATCGATACTTTAACATACGAATGCATTATCATAGACAAAATTTGTGTTAGAAAATTATAAATTCTTTTGTGTTAGTTATTTAAATTCAATTATTTTTTAAATTTTGGATTAAAATTTTTCTGTTGAGTTTTCTTTGAAAATTGTGACATTGTGAGTAGTATTTAGGACGAATACAATAAGCCAGTCATTGTTTGTTTTAAGAAAATTTAAATTATTTTCATTCTGGTTATTTATATCAAATTATTTTTAGAATTTTGAATTAAGATTACTCTATAAAACTACTAAATAGTTTCTTTCAAACGTTTTGAAGTATATTTATAAAAACGATAATACAGACATTGTTAGTTTTAGGGAATTTTAAGTTACTTTTGTCTTTGTTATTTAAATTCAATTATTTTTAAAGTTTTGAATAAAAAGTACTGGTTTTCGTTAAAAACTGTAATTAATATGTATGAATTCAATATTACAGACATTATTAAATTTAGAGAATTTTAAATTATTTTGTCTTAGTCATTGAAATGTAATTATTTTTCAAATTTTAAATTAAAATTAGTCTATAAAGTTTTATTCAAACGTTTTGAGCAATATTTATGAAAACAATATTACATAATCGTTCGTTTTAAAGAATTTTAAATTACTTTTTTCTCAGTTATTCAATTTCTATTATTGTCCCAATTTTGAATGCAATTTTTTTCCACAGGGGTTTCTTTAAAAATTGAGAGTAATATCGATACTTTAACATACGAATACATTAACACAGATATAATTTGTGTTAGAGGATTTTAATTTATTTTGCGTTAGTTATTTAAGTTCAATTATTTTTCAAATTTTGAATTCAAATTTTTCTATTGAGTTTTCTTTAAAAATTGTGACATTGCGAGTAATATCTAGGGCAAAGGTTCTTCTACAATAAGGTTGTTCCATTTGAAGGATAGCCAATCAGAGTAGAGCAGGACTGAAACGTCACGTGGCGGACAAGATCGGAGATCGAACAGCCGTGAGAAAGTAAATAGATGCGTAAAAACACCGAAATACGAAGGAAATAATTTTTTAAAAAGCAGATTTTCGAAAGTAAATTGAACGAAATCACTTTCCTTAAAATAATTTGGACAAACACTGATTGGAGTTAATCAGATATAAAATACATAATGGTTAAATAATATCGCGATACGTTTGTTTACATTCAAATACTTAGGAAAATTCGCGAAAAAAAATACGTTTTTAATGTGTAAAATTACAAATGAAAACTTTTAAACTATTGTAAAATAAAATGAACGAATGAATTATATGAATATGATTACACAGGAGTAGTAATGAAAAGACTAGCATTATCAAACAGAATAAATTAAACAAAACTCACACTTCAAAACTTTTAACAATAATGCATTGTCCAATTACTAGATATAGGTTTTCAAAAATTATTATGCTTATACAGGATCAAAATAAGACAAAAATATTACTCCATAATTAAGCTAAATCTATTATGAAAAAAATATGTACATATACATATTATTTACATTATATTTTTCAAATAACAATATCATTATTTCATACAGTGTTGAATTCAGACACTTTTCTCCGGGATGGATTTCTGTGGCTCCGGGGGTGGGAGATTGCACTTTTTGACCATTGAAAACCCAAAATCTCAAATCTTCCGGAGGGGACATCTCATTGCTCCGGGGTGGAAGTCCCCCTCCGGGCCACCCCCTGAAATCAACACTGATTTCATGTATACAAAATTTCAGAAAAAACAAAAAAGTTGAAACAACTTCGGTATTAGAATTTCCATGTTATCTTATAAAACACATCAAATATAACATTTCTTCATACAAACAGGAAACAATAGAAAGAAAATTTATGGAAGTACAGTAGAGCGCCGATAACCCCAATTAACCGAACTTCCAATTATCCGAACAGCCAATTTCTATCAATTTTTTTTAAAACCGAACTCCCAATTATCCGAACAGACTATTTCTCTCATTTTTTTTTTCTTTTTTTAAACGAACTTCCAATTATCCAAACGCCCTATTAGATCTGGATACCAGATTTTAAATGATGATGAGGTTCAAGACGAAAAAGAAATTGAAGAAAATGAAAACGAATGCTCTGAAAATGATCCAGGTCCATCATATAACGAAGCCTTTGAACGTTTGGAAACAGCTACGAAATGGCTCGAACGGCAGAAGAATTCTGATCCTATTCAACTAACCTTCGAGATATGGCAGCATTGTAAAGAATGTCTTCTTTGAACCAAGCAACAATCGACAGCTGTTGAAATTCGCGTTTTTTCGGCGATCCCCTGTCGAAATTCGCGTTTTTTGGCTATCCTCTGTCAAAATTCAAATTTTTTCCATGGTCCTGTGACGAATTTAGAGTTTTTTTCAAGCGAGCCTTTGACAAAATTCGCGTTTTGTTAAAGCGATCCTTTGACAATATTCAAGCTTTTTATCGCCGTAATTTTTAACCGATGTCCGTAACGCCGTAATTTTTGTTGCGTATCCGTAATAATTACGGACAAATCGTAATACTTGGCACCTCTACATTATTATATATTTTGACATATCTTTAGGCATTACTATATAAATAACTGTCTTTGCCCGCTAGCGGAAACACTATTTTTACTAAACTTCGGAGTGAGCGGCAGTGAATTCAGACCAATATTTAAATTTCCACAAAAAACAAAGAAGTATCGGAGCTGAGCTCCGGCGCAAATTAAGCACTGTTTATAGGTTATTACTTCAACCATACACTAACATTAATTTTCAACTTAAATTTCTGCTTCATTTTGTTAATCTCGAATAAAATATTTAATAAAATCAATATTATCGTTATTCTGTTGTACGTCAGCTGTTTGCGAATCGCCGGGTTAGCTGGATACGAGGTGCATGTCGTTGCATCAGCAGCCGATGTACAACAGAACTAAGAAAAATGGCACAGAAATCGTTATCACAGCGGCCCTTTCCAGGGTTACATATCCATTTTCAACTGGGACCTGACGTCAGTAGTCAAAAAAACATGTATGCAGTTTGGTTCAAATGTATGCCTAACTTTGTATGCGTTCCAATGAAACAATTATAAAAATGGCACAAAAATCGTTATTGTAGCGCTCCTTCCCGGTGGAATATCCCCAAATTCAATCTGGACCTGCTGGCCATAGTCAAAAACATACACATGAAATTTTGCTCAATTGTATGCATAACTTCATGCACTTTTCGATGATAGAATATTGAAAATGGCACAAAAATCGCTATTTCAGCATCATCACAGCAAACCACCTATATAAAAATTGGTTCAATTCTATGCATAACTTCGTATACTTTCCAATGATATAATGAGACACACATACATACGGACAGACTGGTATTTTGTAAAAACATGTTTTTCACTATCTCTGACCCTTAACGCGTGTAAATCCGTCAAAAAACCGCAAGTCAAACAAAATTTCGACTACCTTTCTTCTATTATAGATAAAACAAAGTAAAAAAAGATAATGCTAAAACAAATATTTTAATAGAGGAAATTTTTTTTAAAAGGTAAAAAAAATCACAATAACAAAAGAAATTATTTTACATTTTTATGCAATTTTTGACTTTTTTTTTTAATTTTGCGGCGATTTTTTCCATATGAGTAAAAGGAATCCGCCTTTATTTATTTTTTTTAGCCCAGTATAGTAAATGTTATCCTTTTTTCAATAAAGTTTATTCGGTGTTCGATCAGAGATTTTTGCATTTTTCGCGAATTTTGTATGCAATTTTTAGAGTTTTATAATGTTCCGCGGCATTTTTTTTTACATTTGTAAAAGGAACTCTGTTCAACTTTTAGCCAAATATAATGAATTTTCTCCTCTGCGAGTTTTGAATTTTGAACTCCCCCCTTCCCCCCCATTTCATGGCGATTTGTCTGCATTTGTGAAAGAAATCCGGCTTTAACAGTTTAGTCCAATATAGTAAATGCCTCTTCTTTTTCTTTCATTAAAGTTTATTCGGAATTTCTCGCGATTCTCTTATGCAATTTTTAGAGATTTTCCCGTTCTGCAGAAATTTTTTGGCATTCGTAAAAGTAATTCGGTTTTAAAATTGCAGTAAATTTTGTCCTCTGCGATTTTAGTGTTTTTCGTTGCGATTTTCCAGAATAATAATCGCCAGGATGTCGATGCGCGGATTTGAGACTGTACTGTATTGTTAAATCTGTATACGTGTTCTGTGAGAGTTATTAGAACACGTTGATATAGCGCATTCATTAGGTTTTATTCAAAAAGTCTGTTTAAATAATAGAATAATTAAAATCATTCACAGAAAAAAATTCCAACGCAGAACAGCATACTGAAAAGAGCGAAGCGAGGCGAAGTTGTCCGCCACTTGACGTAATGCGCGAGCAGTTAAGAAATCTTTAGAGTTGGCGCATCGCACGAATGGTACCCCCCTGTCTAGGGCGAATACAATTAGTCAGGCATTGTTTTCTTTAACGAAATTTAAATTATTTCTATTCTGGTTAATATATTAAATTATTTTTCGAATTTTGAATTAAGTTTGCTGTTTCTTCAAATGTTTTGAATAATATTTAAGAAAACCATAACACAGGCATTGTTAGTTTTAGATAATTTTAAATTGCTTTTGTCCATGTTACTTAAATTCCATTATTTTTAAATTTTTGAATAAAAATTACTGGTTTTCGTTAAAAATTGTGATTAATATGTACGAATTCAATAACACAGATATTATTAAATTTAGAGAATTTTTAATTATGTTTGTTTTAGTTATTGAAATGTAATTATTTTTCAAATTTTGAATTAAAATTAGTCTATAAAATTTTATTAAAAAGTTTTGAGCAGTATTTTTGAAAACAGTATTACATCATTGTTCGATTTAAAGAATTTTATATTATTTTTGTCTCAGTTATTTAAATTCAATTATTTTTTGAATTTTGAATTAAAATTATTTTATGGCGTTTTCATTAAAAATTGTGAATAATATGTGTGAATAAAGTAACACAAACATTGTTGGATTTAGCGCATTTTAAATTATTTTTAGCTTAGTTCTTTAAATTTAATTAATTTTCAAATTTTGAATACTTTAAATATTGTGAGTAATATCTATGAATACAATAAAACAGAATTTTTTAGAGAATTTTAAATTATTTCTGTCAGATATTTAAATTTCACAATTTTTTCAAATTTTGAAATAAAATTACTCCAGGCCGTTTACTTGATAAGTTGCGCACAATATCTATAAACATAATAAAACAGACATTGTATTAGAAAATATGAAATTATTTTTTCCTCAGTAATTTAAATTAAATTATTTATAAATTTTTGAATTATAGTTTACGTCAAACACTGCGAGTAATACCAATAACACATACATTGTTCGTTTAAGAGAACTTTAAATTATTTTTGTCTTAGTTATTTAAATTAAAAGAAAATTCAAAATTTTAAATTAAAATTCTCTACACTGTTAAAAATTTGCAGCATTCTGGCAGGTCATTTGACCATTTATTCCTAAAACGGTTACACAACCGTAATTTTAACACTATTCTGGCCATATTATTGGCCATTTTATGGTCAGAATATAGTTAAATTATGGTTAAGAAACCGTTTTTCAAAAAACGGTCGAATGACCTGCCAGAATGCTGCAAAATTTTTAACAGTGTAGAGACATTTCTTCAAAAGTTTTGAGTAATTTTTATGAAAAAATAACACAGCCATTATTCGTTTTATATAATTTTAAATTATTATTTTCTTAATTACTTTAACCCTTTCTGGCACAGACAATTTTGTTGTAAAATGATGAAATGATTGATTGACATCGGAATTTACGAACGACTTTTTTAGAAATTAAAAACATATTATTTTAAATGTTCAATGTAAAATCAAAATTTTACTAAAATATTCTTGATGCCGTATGTAAGTTTGGAATTAAAATTAGGTGTCCCGACCTGGGTACACTACGTCGGAAAGGGTTAATTCAATTATTTTTCAAGTTTAGAATTCTGGAGATTTTACTTCAAATATTGCGAGTTATATGTTATGAATACAATAAAACAGACATTATTTGAGAATTTCTTAACCACTTCACCGGCGACGGGTATGGGGAAACAGTGCTTTTACTCCCGAGTTATCTCGTGGCAAACGGTGAAGTGGTTAATCATTAAAATTCAATTTTTTTTCAAATTTTGAATTCAAATTACTCTAGACAGTTTATTTATAATATTGCGAGTAGTATGTACGAGGGTGAGTCGGAAAATAAGTTTCCCCTAGCAACTGTGGACAGAGAGGTGTATGAAATTAATTAATGAAGTTAATTAATTTTTTTTCGTCTCAGATTTTTCATTTTTTGAGTTCAAATTACTACTCTATGATTTTTTCCCAAAAATTGTGAGCATTATATATGAATATAATAACACCGAAATTGCTTTTTTTAATTTTGAGATAATTTTAAATTATTTTTGTCTCAGTTATTTAAATTCAAATGTTTTTCTAATTAAAAAAAAAGTTCTATGGAGTTTTTGTTAAAAATTGTGAGTAATATGTACGAACGCAATAACATAGACTTTATTAAATTTAGAGAATTTTAAATTATTTTGTCTTAGTTATTGAAATGTAATTATTTTTAAATTTTTGAATTAAAATTAGTCTATAAAGTTTTATTCAAACGTTTTGAGCAATATTTATGTAAAAAATGTTGCATCTTGTTCGTTTTAAAGAATTTTAAATTATTTTTTTTCCTAGTTATTTAAAGCCAAAAGTTTTTCAAAATTTTGTATTAAAATTCTCTAGCGAGATTTCTTAGTTTTTAAATAATTTTTATGAAAACAATAACACAGTTGATACTCATTTTATAGAGTTTTAAATTATCTTTATCTTAATTATTTAAATTCAATTATTTTTAAAGTTCTGAATTCTAGAGCGTTTACTGGAGTGATACGAGTAATATCTAATGAACACACACAAAAAAAAAACAGATGTTATTTGATTTAGAGAATTTTAAATTATTTTTTCTTAATTATTGAAATTCAATTATTTTTAAATTTTTGATTCAAATTACTCTCGATAGTTTATTAATAATATTGCAATATACAATATACAATATAATATACAATAAAACAGACATTGTTTAGATGAATTTTAAATTATTATTGTCTTTTTTCTTTAATTCGAATTTTTCGCAAATTTCCTTACAGACTTTTCTTTAAATGACACGAGTAATATTTATGAATAATGTAAGGCCAATACAGACATTGTTTGTTTTAGAGTTTAATTTATTTTTGTATTACTTGTTTAAATTCAATTATTTTTTAAAGTTTGAATTCAAATTACCACTCTACAGAGTTTTCATTAAAATTGTTAGTATTAGCTGTGAATACAATTAATAACATAGATAATTGTTTGATCATTGATTGTTTTAGTTAATTTCAAATTATTTTTGTCTTAGATATTTAAATTCAATAATTATCTAAATTTTGAATTCAAATTACTATAGAGCGATTTCTTGCAATACTCTACGAGTATTATCTATGAATATAAAAACGTTGTTTGTTTCAGAGATTTTATTATTTTTTTTTAGTTGTTTTAAATTGAATTTGTTTTCAAATTTTGAAATTATTTTGTAGTTTTTTTTTTTTTTTTTTTTTTTTTTTTTTTTTTTAATGTAACTAGTATCTCTGTTTTTAATAGCATAGGTTTGACTATTTTAGTTAATTAATTTTTTTTTGTCTTAGTCATTTAAGTTCAATTACTTTTCGATTTATGAATACAAATTACTACTCTGTAGATTTTTTTTCCAAAAATTGTGAGTATTATATATGAATATAGTAGCACAGACATTGTTTGTTTTAGATAATTTTTAATTATTTTTGTCTGAGTTATTTAAATCGAATTACTATTTTTTTTTTTTTAAGTGTTACTCTATGGAGCGTTCGTTTAAACTTGTGAGTAATATGTATGAACACAATAACAACAGACATTATTCATTTTAGAGAATTTTAAATTAATTTTGTCTTAGTTATTTTTAAAATTTTGTATTCAAAATATTGTATAAAGTTTTCTTCAGACAATGTGAATAATATAAAAACAAACTGTATTTGTCTTCGAGAATTTTAAAATAATTTTGTTCAATTTAATTTTAATTATTTGTTCCATTTTTGAAGGCAAATGATGTTATTGAGGATTTTTATTCTATTTTATTTTTTACTTTCTTTTTTTTGGAATAACATTATTTTCCGGCAAATTATCCTTGAAACATTGATATAATTTAGCATACAGGATGGTAGCTAGTGTGCATTTTTATAGCTTGGAGGATGTGCCTATATAACTTTATCAACTTTTTGGCAATTTTGGACTGTGTCTCCCCCTTCAGATATCATGCGTTATCATTCCTCGAAGACCCCCCCCACCCCCCAACACACACACCTCCCTAATGATATCATTATCAGCGTCTAATTTTATTTTATTTTATTTTATTTTTTTGCAATTTTTTCTATCTTTTTCCTTTTATACGTTTGCAATGATATACTTTTATTATTCGCAAATTTTACTCATTTAAATGAAGAAAAGTCAATAAATATCACTATTATACATGAAATAACTTTACACCAAATGAACTTTCAAGGAAATACTATTTAAAAGTATTTAATAGTAGGTTTTTTTACATATGACATTCAACAGTAACGTTGTCTTCTATTGCTCTTGCCTGCTATACAGGGAGGAAGTAAGCAGAACTTCTTATAAACAAAACAGGTGGCTAACATTTCCCCCCCATATTTTTTTCTAGTAAAAATAACTGGTATAATTTTGTACCTGGTTTCTCTAACAACGCATTATATGCTCATATGGCAGAAAAATGGGAATGCTAAACGTTGGGATATTTCATATCTTGGAATAAAATGATTTCATAGTTATTTAATGGTGTATTTTAACTTATATTTTCATAAAAATAGATATCAGGCTAAGGAAAATGCTAACAGACTATTTTGACGCAAAGACCCCCCCCCCCCCCAAAAAAAAAAGGTTGGATAAAAAATGATAACGATATCAAAAGAACCCCCCTCCAGCTAGAGATAGCTTACGATATCAACTGCCAGAACTCCTCTCTCCCCTAAAGTGCTATCGTTATATATGTACAGCCCCTTTCCAAGTGGGGTAGTTTCAATAAAACTGTAAAAGTAAATTTCGCGAAAACTGAAAGACCTTATTTATATTGCGTTAAAAATTTTACTATAAATATATGTGGGGCCGCTCAAGTATTACGTAAGCAGTAAGTGGGGGAGGGGGGGGCAGTTTCTGCTTATTTTTGCTGACAAGGGGGAGAGGGGGTCACGAAAATTCTTACGTAAGCATTAGACAACGGAGCTGATAGAAGATATATTCATATAATCCCCTTATCAAGAGTTTTGGATACCCATTTTCTCCCTCTTTCTACTGCAGAAAAACATCATTAGAGTTCATAGCGAAAAAGAAACACTTAGTAGTCGACAGATGTAATATGCACAGAAACTGCATCTCTTCATCTTTCTTCGCCTTATGTGAGATATGTTTTAAACCAGACTCGCAAGCACTTATGTTCTATTCTGGTTCGCGTTATAAACTTATAAACATTATAATTGACTGTTACACTGAACACTATTTTATCAGACTTTACTTCCTTGTAACTTTCATAAATATCCAATTATGTATAATTGGTTGATTACCTCAAAGTGCCGAAAATACATCCATATGGTTATCAATTTTAATGATGTAACACGCGCGGAAAAACATATGTAATATTCACTTTTAAAACGTCCTCACACAAGTGAAGACGTACAAAATGTAATCTCTTTCTTAGTATCTCTAATTAAACTTCTCCTTTTTTCTTTTCCTACAATATGAGTAGTTTCAATGAAGTACAGACACAATAAACCGTCTGTTACATGATTCCTATTTTAAGCCTGATGCACTGAGACCTGAAGGAGTAAAGATATACGAATATATGATGATACGGGATACTCCATAATTCTTAGACGCCCTGACTAACCGCGAGCTGAAAAACGGATATCTATACATAGAAGGTAAGGCCTTTAATTATTCTTTTATTGTTGTGATGAGGCATCGCGCAGTTTGCGTTTATAGTATATGAATTAGTGAGGAGCGTGTGGATTCACCCCAAAAACTGTTAGACTCACAAATTTTTCTAACATATTTTGATTATGAGACTGATTTAATGTCTCATTTAGTAAATTAAACAAATATAGATATCCATTTAGGCAAATTAAGCCAGATAAATAAATCCGGTAGTCAGGTGAAGGAAAAAGTATCTAATTGACTTAAAGGAAAGAAAAATTATGGCTTACGCAAAAGATAGTGCAGCCATTGAAAAACTTAACGCCAATAACTATTCTTGTTGGCGGTTTAAATTAGAAATGCTTTTAATTAGAGAGGAGCTATTTGATGTCATTACCGATCAAGCTCCAGACCCTTTGACTGAAAATTGGAATAAGAAAGACAGGAAAGCACGGGCACTAATCAATCTCAGTATTGAAGATGGGCAGATAATTAACATCAAACATTTAAACACGGCTCGAGAGACTTGGGACACTTTGAAAAATATTCACGAACGATCCAATCTCTCAAGCAAATTGCACCTCCTTCGAAAATTGTATAGCACAAAGCTAAACGAAGGAGGGAACTTAATCGCACACATCACGAAATTAATGGAACTTATCGACAAATTAGCTGCGATCGGAGAAAATGTTACCGACTCTCATATATCTGCACTCTTTTTGTGCTCATTACCGCCGTCATATGACACGTTGATTACGGCGTTAGAGTCGAGAAATGAAGATGAATTGACGCCCAGCTTTATTAAAAGCAAATTATTTGATGAGTATACTCGTAGAGTTGAAAATTCCGAAAACTCGGAACATAGTACTAAAGCATACAAGGCTCGAGAAAAATTAGTTAACACAGACCGCAAGAGAGGTAACAAATTTTGTTCCTATTGCAAAATGAAGAACCATTCGTACAACGATTGTTGGTTCCTGAAACGGAAAAATAATAATAATCCAGTACAAAATAATAAATTTTACAAAAATAAAAATCACACCACCTCTCTATGTTTTGAAGAAAATGCCCCGGCCAAAACCGCGAAACCGCAAGATACAAGACAGATAGGAAATGAAAATAAAAATGTTGCGTTGTTAATTGAACGACCCGCAAATAAACAAACTTTTATTATCGATAGCGGAAGCTCTAGCCATATTGCCAACTCCAAAGAAATGTTTTCAAATATGACTAGCGACACAGAAACTAACGTAACAGTCGCGAATGGCAATAAACTAATTTCATATGGCTCAGGGGAAATTGTAATTCACACAGGAAAAAACAACAGGCAGATTATACTTCGTGACGTACTGTTTGTGCCTGAAATCGAAACTAACCTGCTGTCAGTAAGCAGGGCAACGAAAAACGGATGTCAAGTTAAATTTGAAAAAGATACATGCGACATTATACATAACGATGAAGTAATTCTTCAAGGTAGATTAAAGAACAATTTATATGAAGTACAAGTAAACAATGATAATCAATTTGAAAGCAATCATGTAAACATTACGCATAAGTGTTCAAACACAAAATGTATTGAGTTGTGGCACAGGCGGTTAGGCCACAGAAGCTACGAAACAATTAAAACCATTGTACAAAAACAACTAGTGAACGGAATTACCATAAACAACTGCCGACACGACAAAGAATGTGAGGTATGCATAAAGTCCAAAACCAACGACGCCCCATTTCCCAAATCGGGTGCACATAGAGCCACGAAAAGGCTAGAATTAATCCACAGTGACGTATGTGGGCCGATAAATACACCCACCATAGGGGGAAAGCGGTACTTCATAACATTCATTGACGACTATTCCAAATTTTGTGTTATCTACTTAATGTCGAAAAAGAGCGAAGCATATGAAAAATTGAGGGAATACATCTCAACCGTCAAAAATAAGTTTGGAAAATTCCCAACCGCCATCAGATCCGACAATGGCGGGGAATATGTCAACGATGAATTAGAAAACTATCTTAAATGTAACGGAATCGAACACCAGCTCACCGTACCATACTGTCCAAGTCAAAATGGCATTGCTGAGAGGAAAAACAGGACACTGTTAGACATGACTAGAAGCATGTTAAGCGAAGCTAACCTCCCACATAAATTATGGGGAGAAGCAATCTGCACCGCAAATCATTTGCAGAATCGCTTGCCTTCCAAATCTATTAGCACTACGCCATATGAGCTTTGGCTAAACAGAAAACCAAATTTAAGATATCTTAAAGTATTCGGCTGTACTGCGTACGCATACATCCACAAATCAAAACGCGGCAAATTAGATGATAAAGCAGAGAAAGGCATTTTCGTAGGTTACGACAACCGATCGAAAGCGTACAGAATATTTACTAGTGACGAAAGAGTCATTTTAGCAAGAACCGTAAAATTCGCGGAAAATAACATGGGTAATATAAATGCTGATGAAAGTTCAAACACGAATGAGTTAATGTCAGAAACAAACAAACACACACGACAGACTGACACAAGCGTAATCGAATTTGATCTAACACAAAACCAAAATTCTTCAGATACACCATCCGCGTCTCAACATACACAACAATTGAGAAGATCTGAAAGGCATAATAGAGGCGTGCCACCGGACAGGTTTGCCTATGCAGTCCGGCATGATCCGGTATATGAACCGAAAGGTTGGCACGACATGCTAAACATTGAAAACCCACAAGAAAAAATGAATTGGATTGAAGCGACACGCGACGAAATAAACTCGCTTATGAAAAATGAAACATGGTCTTTGGTAAAACCACCACAGGGAGCCAAAGTAATTGGATCCAAATGGACCTACAAGGCTAAATATGATGAATCTGGGAAAGTAAAGCGTTACAAGGCGAGATTAGTAGCTCAGGGATTTAAACAAAAATACGGGGTCGACTTTGACGAGACTTACGCCCCAGTAGTATCCCACACCACCTTAAGATGTTTCCTCACTGCCGCAGCCTATCATAACATTAGTGTCAGGCACATCGACATAAAAACCGCGTTCCTGCACGGAGACCTAGAAGAAGAGGTATACATGTCACAACCGGAAGGGTACGTGAACACAAACGAACCCGATAAAGTCTGTAAACTCCGAAAGGCCATATACGGGCTTAAACAGGCAGCCCGGGCCTGGTACACAAAAATTACTGAATCTCTTAGAGAACTAAATTTTATGCAAAGCAAGGCAGACACCTGCCTATTTACACAAGGACAGGGGGAAAATATAGTCTACGTAGTTGTGTACGTAGATGACATTCTCATAGCGGGAAACAATGCGCAAATTGAAGAAGTAATAAATAAGTTAAAAACACAATATACACTTGAAGATTTGGGGGAAATTAGTAATTATCTTGGGATAAAAATTAAGAAAACACATAACGGCTTTAACCTTAACCAAACAACAAAAATAATGGAAATCGTTAAAAGGTTTAACTTAGAGAAATCAAAACCTTACGGAACACCCATGGAAACGGGCTTCTTAAGATCAGAAAAGGATAAAGATCCAATGCCAAACAACATAAATTATTGTAAAGCGATAGGCGCGTTATTATACATTGCAACTATAACTAGGCCAGACATACTACTGGCTGTAAATGTTCTTAGCAGAAAGAACGAAAATCCGTCGGAAAAAGACTGGAAAGGTGTTAAACGACTGATCAGGTACCTCTACCACACAAAGGACCTAAATCTCATAATCAGCACTGAATGTACACCAATTTTGGAAGTGTACACCGATGCCGATTGGGCCGGTGATACGCAAACACGAAGATCAACATCAGGGAATTTATTCCTTCTTGGGAAAAATCCGATACAATGGATAACCAAACGCCAAACTTGCATTGCGCAATCGTCAGCAGAAGCTGAATACGTAGCCGCAGCAAACGCTGCACAAGAACTTGTGTGGATAATAAAACTTTTACAAGATTTGAATTTACCACAAAACCTACCCGTAATTGTATATGAAGATAACATATCCTGCATAAAAATGATAGAATCTGAAAAATACACCAACAAGACAAAACACATCGATCTAAAATATCACATGATTAAGTATATGAAAGAAAATGGTACCATAGAATTACGTTATTGTCCGAGCAAATCTATGCTGGCAGACATTTTGACGAAGCCAGAACCCAAGCCTGAATTTCAAGAGAACAGAGACAAATTAAAATTACAGATCAATCTTGATTAGGGGCTTAAGGGGGAACTTGATAGAAGATATATTCATATAATCCCCTTATCAAGAGTTTTGGATACCCATTTTCTCCCTCTTTCTACTGCAGAAAAACATCATTAGAGTTCATAGCGAAAAAGAAACACTTAGTAGTCGACAGATGTAATATGCACAGAAACTGCATCTCTTCATCTTTCTTCGCCTTATGTGAGATATGTTTTAAACCAGACTCGCAAGCACTTATGTTCTATTCTGGTTCGCGTTATAAACTTATAAACATTATAATTGACTGTTACACTGAACACTATTTTATCAGACTTTACTTCCTTGTAACTTTCATAAATATCCAATTATGTATAATTGGTTGATTACCTCAAAGTGCCGAAAATACATCCATATGGTTATCAATTTTAATGATGTAACACGCGCGGAAAAACATATGTAATATTCACTTTTAAAACGTCCTCACACAAGTGAAGACGTACAAAATGTAATCTCTTTCTTAGTATCTCTAATTAAACTTCTCCTTTTTTCTTTTCCTACAATATGAGTAGTTTCAATGAAGTACAGACACAATAAACCGTCTGTTACATGATTCCTATTTTAAGCCTGATGCACTGAGACCTGAAGGAGTAAAGATATACGAATATATGATGATACGGGATACTCCATAATTCTTAGACGCCCTGACTAACCGCGAGCTGAAAAACGGATATCTATACATAGAAGGTAAGGCCTTTAATTATTCTTTTATTGTTGTGATGAGGCATCGCGCAGTTTGCGTTTATAGTATATGAATTAGTGAGGAGCGTGTGGATTCACCCCAAAAACTGTTAGACTCACAAATTTTTCTAACAGGAGCAACTATAGTTTAACAACAAAAAGCAAAAGAACATGATTTAGATGAGCGTTCTGCGGATGTTGAACGACTTGAGAAAAAATATATGGAGTAAACAAGGACTGGAAACGAGGATCATTTCAACCCACCACTACATTGAAAACTTAATAATAGACAATGCAGAAACATGGATTCAAAGATCTTGGACACCAGACTAGAATTGTGAACGCCAAACACATAATATTCCTGATTCTTGTTAAAATTTTTAGTTATGTGCCTAAATAAGTTAGGGTCGGTTGTATTTCTTAAAAGTTTTTTTTTTTTTTTTCAGTGCGATAAATAATAATATATAAAAACTATTTTGTATTCTATGAATTGTTTAATGCCATATGTTAAACCGATTTTTTTTTCCTTCAATATCACAACCCCTATGTGTCTGTTTATGTAAATTTGCAGGAATAATAATGCAATTTATTGCTAATTGTAATTTTTTATGGCAAATAGTGTTGATGTTAGAATATCATAAAACCTTACGTAAGCAAAGGGGGGGGGGGAATCTAGTATTTGCTTATTTTTCCTTACAAGGGGGAGGGAGGGGAACAAAATGACTAAAAATATGCTTACGTAATACTTGAACGGCCCCTGTAGCCGAAATTAAAAAATTAATAATTTAATTAGATGCTACAAAAACCAGTACCATTGTATTAATAATTTGGCGTTGAATTTGTATAAACTGCTTCTCTAATAAATCTGTAAATATAACGCAGTAAGTATCGAAGTAAAAATAGTACGTTATTGTAAATACGATGGTTCAAACTGAAGTTAAGAGGATTATTATATTACAATTAATTATTTGTTCTGACAGTTTAATATTTTAGAATCAATCTACAAATACTATTAAAAGAAGAAATACTACATAAGTATTACAAAGTATTTTTAAAGAATATTTTAAATGTATAATGTATCATTGCCGAATTTGTGAAATCCTTGCTGCATTTTGTATAACTTACGTTGTTATCCTTGAGTAGATGTTTTTACGCAGAACCACATATAATACCAAGGGTCCCAGGGTAGATCTTCCTATCTCTACATAGCAACCCCTCTAACCCCCTCGAATCATAAAACAGAGGGAAAGTAAATTTCTAAACTTTGTTGACTTCAGATCATAATAAACCATTGTGCAGTGGTTTCATAACTCAGGGGACTGTAGGTGGTTGCATAAATTCTCATGCAAACATATCATCGCCTACCCCCGTCATATCAGTTACAACACCTGCCTTTACACTAAAATGATCTGCGAAGAAGGAGTACGGGTGGTTTCGGAAGAAGTTGATGACCCCTACATTCGTAAATTGTGGTTGAAAATTCACCAAATGTTTAAAGCAGTCTCTCAGCACCGAGTCAGCATAAACACACAGAGCTTACATTTTTCCCCGCTGAACAACCGCTCTCTCATGCGAATTTTCTCTGATTTACTAGCATGAGAAAATACTTCGTAAAGCAGCTGGCTCGCAAATTCGACCCCTGTATGCAGGGTGTGACAGTTTGGCCATATCATCATCTAGCTATCGCATACACGGATCCCATATCAACCCGTATAAAACATACCCGGCGCCCCCGTTTTTTCCCTTCCCTACTCCTTAACTTCTTTTTTATCTAGTTCATTGTGATATGTATTTTTTTTTATTCATTAATATTTCTTTCAGTGCCGCCATACCATACCCTCCTCTCAACCGTCTGAAAAACCACCCGCGCGCTGTCACGTGGTTTTAATCAATTGACGTCACAGATAGATGTTCCACATATTAAAAATAAGCACTCTTCACTTGGCGACAATATTTTGGCGCGAGATATGTCGTTCAATGGAAGTGTATTGAATTGAAATAGCTTTGGCAATGAACGTGGCGGAATAATGTCACGTGAAATAGATCGAGCAACGCGGCATGATAAAAAAAAAAAAAAAGGCGTTTACCTGAGTTATTCTTTTTAAAGTCGTTTTTGTGATTTGTTTGATTAAGAGATATATCTTCTTTCTTTCTTTCTTTCTTTCTTTCTTTTTCTTTTTTTTTCTTTTGTAAATGCATTCATTCATATAGTCGCACACTTTACTTGACACATTTATATCTATAATAGAGATGATATTATATCTATAATATCTCTTTTTTCATAGCACGGGTCCGGACCTGCGATTTTAAATCCGATCACGAAACATTTTTTGTCATCAGAGCCCGAACCCGATACCAGAAATATACAATAGAAAAAAAAAAATTGTATAATATTTAAAAATTGTTTCAAATGTAACATATTTTAAAGCGACTTCTTACATAGAAAAAACTGTAAAATGAAAATTTAAATTCAGTATTATCAAAAGAGAAGTTTGGCATCAAATAAAAATACTTCATACTTAAGGGGACCGGGTAAGCTCTATTTCCGCCATGTTAAATTCACCAACTTTATGTACCCTTTTCTCAGAAATGGTGAAAGATAGAGGTCTAGAATTTTTAGCGTAGTTTGAGTAACACGCTTTACGTATTTTAACAGACCATTTTCTTTCTAAGTGAACCTGAAAATTTATTAATTATTTATTGAAAGGCATTTTTAAATTAGCATTTTGGATAAGATTTCACTGCATAAAATAAATAATTCTTAACAAATCATTAAATCCCCGTGTTAAAGTATGCAATATAACATAATAAAAGTATTAAAAAAATTGAGTTCTTAAGTTTAATAGATATTGAAAAAAAAGGAACACAAGCATGAAAAATTCAAGTTTTGAGAAAAAGTCAATAAAAGATTTAAATGCCCATTAAGCTCTGAAGTACTCTCAGAAAGAATGAATCATTCCAACACATCTTTTTAAAATATATAAACATGTGTGACACATCATTGGAAAGATAAAAGTTTAAACTATTTAATATATAAAAAAGCAAAAATTCGATTTTTTTCCAAAATTTCGCTTACTTGGTCCCCTTAATAGGATTCTCATATATTTTTCTCCCTTAACAAGAAAATCTTATGGACACACTAACGAAGTGTGTTTAATGAATAAATGCAGGAAATTTGCAGAAATTTCTATTTATATGCCGAGGAATCGAGCAGTGTTTTTCAATTTTCTAAAAAAGGTGTACATCTATAACTATAATCGATTCCTTCCTTACAACAATCTTCCGTGATTGACGTGATCCTGAAAATAAGCTTAAATTTAAAATTTGAAAGCTCCGATGCTTTTATAGGAAAAGAGGAAACACTGCTCGATTGCTTTCTATCGGAATAACATGGTACAGTAGAGCCTCGATTAATCGAGGTTTCTGTTAACCAAGCCGATGCCAATACCAAAAATTTTTTTTTTTTTTTTTTTTTTTTTCATTTGTGAATGAGCCTTGAAAAAGATCACACTTTTTAGTTCATCCCAAAAGCACTCAACTCCCAAGAAACACTGGACCCTGAGAAGTCAACAGAGAACAATGCTTTGTTACCAGTGGCCGTGTGAACTTTCGTAAATTTTTCAATCTCCTTTTTAAAATTTACTACTAGCAGTTTATTTCCTTTTTAAATTTTTTAAGCTGTGAAGCATAACTTTACATTTATTTATTTTTATTATTTAAAAAAATGTTCTATTGTTTTTTTATTTTAAGAAATGTTAAATTCGCAAGCACGGCGAGTTTTACACACAGTTTTTATTAACCGAGATTTCCAATATCCGAGGTACTAACGGTCCCAATTAGCTGGGATAATCGAGGTTGCACTGTAATTATATTTACTTACGATTAAAACTGACTTCGTAAATGTGCAAAGTACAGCTCCAGCATCAGCAGAGTTCGTAATAGATACCATAATCACTAAAGTTATTTTTATAAGAAAAGCGATTATGACCTGTGCACAATAGAAGTTTGGTATCTAATAAAAATACTGCATTCTTAAAAGAATTCTCATATTTTCTCTGGGAGAGAATTTCTCTCCCTTAACCAACAAATCTTATGGGCACGTTAATGAAGTGTTCTTAATGAATAAATGCATAAAATGTTTAGAAAATATTATCTTCGCGTAGATCCATAAACAATAAATAAAATAAATGATCCAATTAAAAAATAACCTCTGTCACAAACAAAAATCGAACTAAAAGCAAACTCGTTATTCGCACCTCTTTCGTTGAGGCCATATAAACAGATCGTTATTGGTAATACCAGACATAAATCTGAAAATATGACAAAATTTCCCCTGTATCTCAACAGTTCTCCTTCTATTCTGATCAAAATAGCAATATAATGACTTGAAAAGAAATGAGTAATTTTTAAGGTGAAAAAAGTTCTTTTAATTTTTTCTATTCATCAACAAATAAAATTTTCTGGATTCAACAGGACTGGGTCCGAGCCTGTATATTAGAATAAAAATAGAGCCCGGGCCCGGGCTCGGTCTGAGCCCGTCTCATCTCCAATCTATAATAGCTGAAATATTCAGATTTCTTTTGACAGGCCTGTCTTAAAGCATTTAAAGGCATTTTACCGATTGATTTTTCTGTCTATTTACACACTATCATTAATAATAACAGCAATAACAGAGTCAGTTTTAGTTACTACTTTTCATTATAACCCCCGAATACTAAAATTAAAAATAAGTAAATATACAATAACCCAGATAAGTTACCTCATTCTGTGGTCCCACACTGATTCGGGACCCTGATTCCTGACTCGTAAAAAATGTAGGCTTTTTGATTAAAGTGTGTAAATGTCCTCTTCCTAAAAAATGTAACTATTCCTACATTTCTGACGCAATCATACTAGACAACTCAAATAAATTAATAAAGAAATCACAGCCGTTTCTTACTCAGTACAAAACTGCAAGAGGCAACAGTTTTCATTTGAGGTCTATAGCTACAATCATTTCAGAACTTTCTTAATGCATATGTCCTTGTCTATGTACTTTTTGGTTTTGGGGGTGCATTATACGTTAACTTGTGTTCGTTTATCTATGTGAAATATTCGGCTCCGTGTAAAAAATTGGTTGGATATGGAAGATTAGATGTATTAATATTAAGACTGTTCTCAAATCCAAAAGGGTAACTTTATGACATAAGTTTAAATTTATTTTTGATCGGAAATGCATGAAACTAGCACTTGTTGTTGTATGTAATCGAGCTGTTTTTTCCGTTTTTTTTTTTTTATTTTTTTTTTAACGCAATAGATCTTTTAGAAAATAGTATCAAAATTGAGGTTTTGAACCGAAGTTTCCGAAGAAAGCAGAAAAACATCTTTGTTACATGATCAAAATTGCTTATAACTCAACAGGTAATTTAATTATCAAAAAATGGAAAACACAGTTCAATTCCAAATCACTTCCCATAGTCAGGCCTTCCAATTTTATATCTTTCCGTTAAAAAACGAATTTGTAAATGCGTCAAAACGTTTTCTGCTTGTTGAGCAGAGCAGTTGAGAACAAACAGCCTTAAAATAATTTGACTCTGGACATCGTTGCACTTTAAAACTTATTTATTAGTCTTGTTCGATGATATAATTGCAGTCGTAAGTAGGAGACCCGAGAACCAGTATTAATTTAAGACTTACATCGGTCATAATATATATAAAACAATCTCAAATCTACAACGCGAGAAGAGTTCTGTCATTGTGATAATAACTTGCAATATTTTAATATTTTAAAGCAGGGGGCGATGATGTCACATTTGGAGGATGTTAAAAATTAATTGGTTAATTAGCTTTAGATTGATGTGTAGTCAAGACTCACACAATTACCCGGCCCAGTCTTCTCCAGGCTTGAACCACAATTAGTTGAAAATTCCACCACGATAAATTGCACTTTTAAGATTAGAGTTAGTTGCAATATAATGTCTGAAAGTAATTTTTGCTGCTATAGGAAAACAAATTTAACCCTTTATCTACTGACGGTACTTATAAGTACCATTCAATTTAAACTTTTATCCCACATTGAATATTACTAATATTCTAATGGTACTTTGAAGAAACACTCTTTTAACTCCACTTTATCCGGATACATGGCAGCAATAGTTTTAAGTTTGTTATTTTAGCGAGGAAGGAGGCTATCTTTGAAACAGTCGATGTGTTTTGTGCCGACATTTTGTACAGATTGTCCCGCTCGTCCTTTTATTGCTGCAAACACAGTAAAGGATATAAGATAAGTTTTCGATTTTTTTTAATGTGTTCATTATGATCTTAGAATACAATTTGACTAGCTATTTTAGGTGAAAGGTGTATGTATTTGATTTAACAGTTGAATTACTCGGTGGTACTTGTAAGTATCGTCAGTACACTGGTTGTTGGAGAAAAACGTCTTGTTTACTTTTCGTTTGTATAGTTATCCATCGTTTCCATCTGCTTTAAAATGTAATTACTAAAATATAGTGTAATAATAATTTTCCTAGTTTTTCATTTTTGTTTCATTATTATATTTTATAGGAAATCGTAAATGTTGTGGCACCGGCTCTTTTTTGCTATGCTAGAAATGGCATATGTAAATTCATATATTGCATATGTAAAGATGCGAGAGAACATTGTTGTGCCTGGAATATCGACGTCGCAGAACTAAAAGACTGCTAAGGAGATCGAAAAAAAAAAATAGTTTTTTTAACCCTTTTAGGGGCAAAGTATTTTCAATGCTAAAGTGTTGAAATAAATGATTGGCACCGGCCAAAAAAATGATGCCAAATGATGCAAAAAAAAAATGTTTATAAATAAGAAAAAAAAGCTATATTTCACATACTTATTAAATCGAAAATATTTTACCACATTTCTGGTGCCATTTGAAATACCTTGTGCGTTGCGACAATATTTTAGTCATAGTGTACTGACGATACTTTAAAGTACCACTTTAATTAATTACCTCCAAGGAATTAAATTTCTCACTGGTGAGCATTTTTTTTATGTTTATCCTTTAATTTTCATTGTAGTAACTGAAAAAAATATTACATGAAAAAAATTGCAGCAGATAAAGGGTTAAAGGGGCATCTTTAGATTTAGCCATTAAAAGATTGTAAATTAATTTAAATTCTATGTTTAAAATGCGATTTTAACATTTTAATACCTTTCATCTATTCGTCTAAAAGTATTTATCTGCGTAAATATATACTCTTATAATAATAAAACGAAATCTTTTGATGTCCACATTCTATTTTTATCGACTTACGGCAAAATTACCGCTAGATAAATAAATTTTAGTTAATATTCGGTAAGAGAAAGTACAGTCGAACCTCTATATAACGAAGTCGCTAAATCCCGGAAAAAAGTTCGTTATATGAAAAATTCGTTAAATAGAGATTCACCTTTTAAAATACTTTAAACTACATAAAACAGATTTTAAATTCATAATCACTAAATATTTTTACTAAAAGTAAATAATCACATTTTTTTTAATAAATTACATCGATTTGTTTTATTTATTTTACCCACCAATATTCATTCATTCATTTCAACAACATTCATTTTCATTCAACATTCATTTTTTCTATGTGTTTAAATCTTTGAAATCTGCAAGGAAAACAAAACATTGTCCGGGAATAGACTGTATTTTCTGTTTAAAGTAAATAGTTTTACATTAAAATTAACAAAATTTAATGACATTATCGTATTTATTATTATTATAACAAATAATTTTAACCATACATTAACATATGCGTCCTTAAATTTAATTTCTGATAAACTCTGTTAATTTTGCCTGAGTTTTTTCTTTTAAAAAGTGCTTTCTTTCATAATACGTCTCGCATCTTTGCAATGCCCCCAAAACCCCTTCATGCGCATTTTCTTCTAACTATAATCCGCGTCGGATTCTTTCAAATGATTTTAGCATTTCATCATACGAAGTTTTGTTAATTCCTGCATCATGTTCATTTCCATCATCATCATATTCGTCTTCATCGCAATCCATTGCTGTATTGTTTTTATTTTTCACACTGTCGAAAATATCCAATTCGGATAGTGGGTTTCAATTTCAGAATTAAGAGAAATACAATCATCAATCAGCACATCATGGTTAATTTCTTCTTTTTTTCTCATCTGTATCCACATTTTTTAAAGTTACTCTAAGGGATTATCGTCTCCGTCTTCCGTACTTACAGAATTCTCATCACTGCTGACAAAGAAGGAGCCTGGTAAAACCAGTTCAAGGCCATTGAACATCATAAAATGTGTTTAAACAAAGAATAAGTTTGAAATGTCCAAAAATATTTTGAGAAATGGGGAGAAAAAAATTTTAGATCACAAGAAAAAGTTCGTTAAATAGAGAATGCACTTCGCTATTTGGAAGTTATCTTACAAAGAAATTCGTAAAATGTTCTTGGTTCCAAGGAAAAGTTCGCAAAATAGAGAAATTCGCAAAATAGAGGTTCGTTAAATAGAGGTCCGACTGTACAATATTTAGCTTTTATACTCTATAAATATTTTTTTGTTGTTATTAGTAATGATGATGTTAACTGTTATAATGAAAGGCGATTCAGTTATGGAGATTCTGGAGGTTTAATCCCATTCATTCCAATTTGCAGCTGTAGTATATCGTAGTTTCTGGTTGATTTCGAAAATCCTGATGCGACAGTAATTTTCTGGCATATTTTTTCATAGAAATACTCACTTTCTGCTATAATGCGTTTAGTACGAAATACCCATATATGATGCGTTATCTTTTTTTTTTTTTTTTTTTTTTTTTTACAATATGAGCTAGAATTATCTATCGTACCGTCTATCGGTTTTGTGAATGGAAATTTACATTGTCAGAAGCATGTCAGTGCAAATATAGAGTCTAGGATAAATTGATGAAAAAATTCATGTGTTTCTTAACAGAATCTTGGTTTTGCGTTCCTTGAAAATGTCCATAAGAATTAAGATAAATGATTAATAGATACTACCTTATTTCACTTTTTACTTACCCATCATACGTAGTAGAGGGTAAATCTTGTAATCGTTTTAAAAATCGAAAATTTTTTTGACGGATTTACACGTTTCAGACACTGGAGATTCCGAAAAACATATTTTTAGAAAAAAAAAATTTGCCGTCCGTCTGTGTGTGTGTGTCTGTAAACGCTCTATCTCCCGAAAAAATTGAGATGGAGACTTGAAATTCGGTGTGTACTTAGGGAGTAATAATGGGAAGAAGCCTATTGAATATCAGTAAGCTCGATTATCCGGAACTATTTTTTTAGGACTCTCGAAATATTCGTTCTGATAAAAGGTATACAAAAATTTTCGAAATTGCTTATTTGAAGGAGTAAATATAAAAGACAATATAAAAAAACATAAATTTTGCATCATGAATGAACTTGATCGGATAATTATTTGCCGAGGTATTTGTAATTCTCTTTTTCACACTCTTCGATTTTTCATGACCCTGTATTTCATTCAAATTTCAATTCACAGATATATTTTAATTGGAAATGAGACGCTTAATCCGACGCAGTAAAATGCTAGTTAATAGGATTATAATTTTTCGAGTTATAAGGATGTTTCTTTTACGCAATTCGGTACTACTCGATTATCCCGCCGACCCAAAGACTATCGCCAAACTATAAGATTAAGTGCCAATAATGGCTTATCGTAAATGTCAAGCACTTAATGCCTCTCCATACCTATAAGGGGGTTTACCATAGGGGGACCCTGTTCTGTCGCCAAATACCGCCAAGTCTGTCGCCAACTTGGCGGTATATAGCCAAATTTGGCGACCAAAATGAGTCGCCAAAAGTGACGCCAAATTGGCGGTATCTCTAATATTTTGCCAAATTCCCATAGATTTCCATTGTAAACCAATAGCGTTTACTTGCTTACAGAAAATCGGCAAATTGAGATATTTTAATGCAACAAAAAGTAATATTAGTTTAAGGAGTTATATTAATTATATTTAAGGGAGTCCAAATAAATTAAATTATGAATAAAAGAAACATGGTGCAATGCTTAGCAAATATCACATGTTTTATTTTCATATTTTATATTATCTATATCCATGATGGGTAAGTATTACGGTGCCCCCCAAAGACTAGTTTTTTTTTTTTTCTTTTACGGTGGATTCAAGAAAACAAATATTGATTACTACAAAGTGTTTAAGGGAACTGTGAATCTTTATTTGAGCAAAAATTGAAATTTCTTTTTGCGTGTATTATTATCCTCCATTTTGTACTTAGTCATTTGTGAAAAACCGTATGCAGATGCGATGATATTTCGCAAAGTTACAAGTGTTTTAATTTTGTACACAAATAATTTTTTGGTCTTTTATTAAACTTTAAATCTGTTCTCAAAACTGATTTTTCAACGTTTTTGGATTTTTGAAATGCTCCATGCGTCATAATTTTTGATCAAAATTCCTAAAATTGATAAGGAAAAATCCTGATATTGCTTACAAAAAAAAAAAAAAAAAAGCAATTTATCAAATTACAACGACCATCTGGAAAACGATTTTTCGAAGACTGAAATTTAAGACATAAAAATTCGCACGGAGTTGATCATACATTACGTACGCCATGAATTAAACATTAATTGTGTTATTACACGTAAAAATTGCAAGCCAAAAAAATCGCCTGCGACCCGTCAGATTTCATGAAACTGAAGTATTATCCACCTAAAACTTACGTAAATATCCAAGCATTTCATTGGCTGTTCGGGAAAAGTCTTTTCCATCGTCAGATTTCCAAGAAATCTGCCGGCCAATTTTAAATGAAATTTCATTCTTAAACTTCTAAACATCCGACAATATTACTTTTTACACCGCCGGATAGAGAAAAAAATGTACTTTTAAATGCAATTTGTTTGAAAGCTGTATCTCAATTTGTTTCTGAGTTATTAAATTTTTGTAGTTTTTATTACTTTTTTGTCATAGTGGCAACAGAAGATATCCATCGTTGTTGAAATTAAAGGGAAATACAGATTACTCTATAGACCAATCAGGAAACGAATAAAATGCAGATTAAACCAATGAAAACCTTCAGATATGCTTTTGATTTCCCATCCTGACGAGAAATATAACCATTTTTCCAAATGGTTAAAAAATGTGTATGCATTTTAAAATTAGACTTCAGTAAGATAATTAGATTTGATTTTAAACTTATTTAAAAGTAAAAATTTTTATGAAAATCGATATGAAATTCAGAAAAGATCTTTAAAAAATTAACTATTCAAGGGATTAAAAAATTGATACACAGATTTGTTTGTAATAGAATTTTAAGTGATTAAAATCCCAAATCGAGGGTATATCTAAAAAATTAACACGCATGGAGTATTTTAAAATTTCGTTTTCAAATTTCAAATTAAAAAAAAATCCATAAATTATAATAAGATTTTTAATTTATTTTAAAGTGTTCTACATACTTGTGGTGAAATGTATATTTGCACAAAATTTCATATAAAAAGATTAACATCCACGGTCTACCACCGTCTCTAAATTTAAAATTCAATAATTCTATAAATTAAAATATAAGGTGGCCATAATTAAACTGGCAGCACTCAGAGTGTTCTCTAGCGTGATCTAATTGAGAGAATGTCGCCAAATTTTGCAAGAAGATTAAACAAGACGGGGGACGAAGGAATCCGTGAAAAAATTAGTTCCAAATGTCACCGCTAGAGGAATATGTGGCGCTGTGTGACAGAAAAGAGGGTTTAAAAAAATGCAGAATCAATACTGAAATAAAATGACCTTTTATTTAGCACATTTAACGATTTTAGTATTGATTCTGCATTTTTTAAAAATCTTTCCTGTTACACAGCGTCACATATTCCCCTAGCGGTGACTTTGGAATATTTTTTTTTTTTCGCGGAATCTTTCGTCCCACGTTTTGTTGAATCTTCTTGCAAAATTTGGCGTCATTCTTTCAATTAGATCGCGCTACAGAACACTCCGAGTGATGTTAGTTTAATTATGACCACCTTGTAAATGAGATGATCATTAGTTAGGTCATAAGTTTTGCACACAATATTTAAAAAGAAAAAATTAAGTTATCGTAAATAATTGGCGCCACGCTGCCTTTTTATTGAATTTAGATTTCGAAAGACAAAATAAAAGTGTGTATTTTGAGATCAGTACCACGTAGTAAGTAACCCAGTATCAGATTAGAATCCTGGGATAGCTTTTACGCGAATGGGACCCGGCACGCGGTTCGGTTCAAGTTGGGTTGACTTTAAACATTTCGAGTTCGGGTTAATCAGATTGCTCAAAAAGCACACCTGAATATTTTCAAATTGAAAAGAAAAACTGTATCTATATATATTTATTTTATATAATTTCTGTTATCTTGGTCGTTTTCTTTTAAAAAAAGTTTTGTAACAAATATTTAAATACCGATACCCTAGATGGCAGCACTAAACGACAATCTGTAATTTTAGCGGGCTGCCAAATAGTTTTTTCCATGATTCATTGCGGATTACCTGTCCCACAGAGATTTCTGAGACACGCCATAGACAGGTGTTCGGAATGCAAGCTGTCTTATTTTTTAATTCCCCGGAGATTGTTTTGAAAGGAGGAAAATGATAAAATGTATTGCGGATTACCTGTCCCACAGAGATTTCTGAGACACGCCATAGACAGGTGTTCGGAATGCAAGCTGTCTTATTTTTTAATTCCCCGGAGATTGTTTTGAAAGGAGGAAAATGATAAAATGTTTTCAGTGGATTTCTTCTGAGCTTTGCCATGTAAATATATATAGTTCCTGTAAATAATTTGTCTTGCAGTACAGAGATTCATTAAACATTACTTTGCACTAAAGTATGGAGCGGCGTTTCCTTTTTGGAGTGATGAGTTCATTCTTTTAAGATTGTAGTCTCTACTTATGGAAAGTAGAATGGTTATAAATGGCTACCCAACTTTGAGCCCTGAACCTACGACCGACCGACTAAAGAAAGATGGTGCTTTATGGAAGTATTTTATCACCGTTTGTTCTCAGCTATTTCGAAATGAAATATATCCTTCGAAAGAAGATGGTGCTTTATCGAAGTATTTTATCATGTGTTGCAACTAACGTCGCTTCTGTGAACAAGCTAAGGCAAATTAAAATTTGCCGTGTGTTCTCAATAGTCTTGAAGGAAAATAACGATTGTTGTTCTACATGAGCTTCATGTATGCGTCAAATAGTGGTGTGAAAGTGTTCTCATACTCTGCTAACCGAACGTCGACTTCGGGGCAGAAAGTGTATTATAGTTCTTCAAGATAACAAGTAATATAAAAATTTTGTTTTTAAAGTCAATTCCTACTTAGGTCACCAAAGAAAATTTAATATAATCCCTTAAGCTAATATTAGTTTTTGTTGCATTAAAATATTTCAATTTGTTGATTTTCTATAAGCAAGTAGGTTTACAATGGAATTCTATGGGAATTTGGCGAAATATTAGAAATATCGCCAAGTTGGCGTCACTTTTGGCGATTTATTTTGAACGACAAATTTGGCGATATATCGCCAAGTTAGCGACAAACTTGGCGGTATTTGGCGACGGAACAGGGTCCCCCCCCTTTGGTAACCCCTTATTGAAAATACTTTCATTGACCTTCGATAACCAATGGCCGCCATTTTGTTTCCCATGCAAAACTAAAATTAATTAATTAAAATTTAATTAATTAATTAATATTTGAAAAAACTGTATTAACATCAATTGTCATCCAGTACAAGTTCAAAAAAAATTATTTCAACTTGATAGGATGAATAATGAGTATTTTATTAACGATTGAAAATTTGAACAAGATAAATATATCCTTCTTATATATAAAAAAAAGTTTTGATTTGGAAATGGACCAATGAAAATCTGCGTAGATCATCCGGGTATACTCCTACTAGATCGGCATCCATATTTTTTATGACCGGGGGTCTTTCTTCGTTATTATTAAGAAAACTGTTTCATACAAAAATATGAAAATCAGTGGTATTATAGAGATATGTTTGATAAACACGCTGATGCAGACAGTTTTTAAATCGAATAATTATTTTAAGAGATATTTAATGTTAAAGATGGTCAAAATCGTTCCATTAAAAAAGTTTTATAGGAGAAAAACTATACATAAGAATTTAAACATTTTTAGATCATTTTATACATTGGAAGTTCCCGATGTGCAAGTTGCAATTATCTTTTTAATTTCACTCATTTTTTGAGGATTTATTTCCATTTTAAATTCAAATTTTCAGCATTTCGAGAGATATTTTTTACACATTTTAGAAAAGGGCAATTATTTTAAACTGTTGCCAATTTTAAAAACAGCGCAAAGAATAATATTTCCTTCAAATAAAAAATTTATTTACACGCGGCTATTATAAACAGAAAATAACTTTCAATTTAGAATTAAGTGATTACGTGTTAAAAATCGGGAAAATATTGAAAATTACATCATAAAAACTACAGTTACACTTGAATTTTAAAAGGGAAGGGAAAATTTTTAAATACTAAATTCATTATTATGCGTTAAAAGTCACAAATGAAGGAAATTACGTCATATTTAAAAAGGCCAAATAAATAAAAGTTGGCAAAACACTTTAAATTAGAAAATATATTTTCACGAGACATTTATTTCATATTTTGAGGTAATCTTTTCAACTATTATCGTGAATTCTAAGACAGTGCAAATAATATTTCCTTTCTAACAACAAAAGTATTTTCATGTGAATATTAAAAAGAGAAAAGAAACTTTGGTGAAAATTACGTCAGATTTAAAACAATACATCTAAAAGAACTTTCTCATAGCGTTGTTAAAAAGTACCGAGAGACAAAAACTTTGTGTACTTAATTCATTTTACATTAGCTTACATTCAAATTTTTAACACTTTTCAACAAAGTTGAAAAGTGCTATTGATTCCGGTTTGTCTGTTCGCGCTCTAACTGTCGTAAATATATTCGGATCGCACTGAAACTTTTGGTTATTGACGTTTAGCATAGCACGAACCCTATTTCAAGTGAAGTTTGTAGCATGTTTAGTTCATTTAGAGGGACAGTCAAAAGTATTCCGTTACATTACGGCCAGTGGGGAAAAATAATTTCAAATGAATTTTAAAGATGTTACACCCTTTCAAACATAATTAAATGTATATGCATTTACGAAGTGCATTAAAATATAGAATATTCTGTAGCATATGCGGTGCAACGAATAGTTACTATTCATTTACAGGGCTACACAAAAGAATTCCATTACAAATGACATTGGGGGAAATTGTTTGCGGCGTATTTTAATTATACAAATTCATATATAATAAAATTGATATACGTCGGTGAGGCTTACTTAAGTTATTTCATGCATAATACGAAGTGCATAGCATTTACAGGAACATACAAAACATTTCAAACAAGTATTTTCTATCAGAAGTACTGTATATTAGCGGCGATGGCAGGGAATGCATTTTTAATTATGGTATGCGCTTTTAAGTTTCACTAAATTTTTTGCATACTATATGGTGTGTGTAAATGTTATAGTTGATATACAGGGCTACGCAAAAGAATTCGTAAAGGTTACTGAGTATGAGCGTAAATTGCTGAAAGGTGGGTTTAAAATGTGTTATGCTGAACTGCATGTAGTTTTCTATTAAATGTTTGTAGAATATAGATAAAATGATATACAGGGCCATGCAAAGAATTAGATACATGGTCGCCTATAGATGATAAATTCTGGAAATGCGATTTCAGTAGTTTTAAGAGTGATTTAGTTTCAATTAAAGTTTAGCTAAATAGTGGCGTGTAATAAAGGTACTAGATAAACAACAGGGCTGAACAAAAGTATTCAAGTATGTTTCCATCTATTAGTATAAATTGCTGGAAGAGAAATTTCAACCTGTTATGCGTTTTCTTGCTAAACTAAATTTTCTATTATATAGTATATATATCAGCCTACAGATCAAATACAGGGCTGTTCGGAAGAATTGGAATAAAAATTTGGCTATGGATAGTAATTGCTGAAATCAGTTTTTTAAATGTTTAGTTAGTTATCTTATTTACCTTATTTCCCTAAATAACGAAGTTTTGTTAAAGCTTTCAGGGAGTGTTGGAAAGTGTTTCATAATCTCTGCCGTATGCATGATTTTTCTTTCTTGTTTTTAATCAAAGACGAAAACAGCTATTGTATCTCTTAGCAGCGGCTGATTTCGTCTTAAAAATCTCCAATCAAAGGAAAATGAATGAAAACACGTTTACATGGAGACCGTCACTGATTTTTTAAATTATAATTCAATCTTTTTAAGGCCGATGAAATTAACATGCTTTTAGAATCTGGGGTGTCTGAACGGGGGTTGGCGAGCGTAGCTCGTAGGGGGCAGAGCCCCCTAGTAAATATATAAATAAACAAATATAGGGAGAGTGTGAACTAATAGTAGGAATTGAAAAATATGGATGCGTACAGCAGTAATAAGAAGATAAGGTTGTAATTTTATTTTAGTAAACTTTTCTCATATTGTTTATTTTATGTTATTAAACTTTTGATATTAAAATTGTTTAAGATAGTATTTGAAAGTATATAATTTTCTCTTAAAGAAAATAATTTGTGCCTGTTTCGTCATGACATACAGACGAGGTAAAAATGTTCTGAAGTTAGAAATCTTACATAACGTAAATGTTTTCTGTAAGAATTAAATTTTGAAAGCAAAAATCTTTGATCAGTTTAGATTAAGGGTGATTTAAGGACAAAGTTTGTTCTGTTACGATATATTTTGCTTACTGATGTGAAAATTATATTTTGTGTTTTAATTTGAGAAAACTTTTTCGTTTTGAATTTAATAAACTGTATTTTATTAAAATGGTATCGTTTGACAGATATTTACGATAGAATAAATATTTTTTTTTTTCTTTTCTTTCTTACTAAGTTGAGTTTCATTTTGAATAACGTTGATTTATTAAGTTATGAAATTAAGTTCTGAACAGAGCTTTTATAAGAATAAGTTTTCTTATAGGTTAATTTGAATTGGTTTTAAAAGGTAAAAAAAAAAAAAAAGAGGAATTTTGTTTCCCGGAAAAGGAGTAAATTGTGTTCTTTTGAGAACAATTTTGAATTATTTTGCTAGTAAAGTAATTTTAATTAATTTTGAATAATTGTGTTCTTAGAACAAAAATAGAAAGGGTGCTTTTGAGAAGAAAGTTTTTAAAAATTCTTGCTTAGCGTAATATTATTTTTTTTTCTTTTCTTTTCTTAAAAGAAATTGAAAGTTAAGAACTGTGTAATAATAATTTAGTTTTGTTTTATTTTGAGAGTTAACATTGAAGTTATAGAATTTCTTTGTGTTTTCTTAAAAGTATAGTAATATCGTATTACGTAACGATAAATTGAAGTCATTTATATTTATATTGTATTTTGAATATATATACATATTTTTTAGTGTGTTATGATTTCTGTAAAGAAGAAATCCCTGAGTGTAAGGATAGGTTTGCGTAGAAAAATCTAAAATTTTGTTCTTGAAATTGAAATTTTTAACTTGAAATTCTTGTTCTTGAAAATTTTTGCTTGAAATTTTAAATTCAAATTCCAGTTCTTGAAGTGGAATTTTTTAAATCAAAATTTTATTTTATTGTTAGTTTTGTTAAATTCAAACAAAATGGCATTTTTTGGGAAGGGCAAAAAAGAGGATCTACGCGTCCTTTGCGATGAGTTAGGCTTAACTGCCACCGAAGAAATGAAAATGGTCGATTTACGTAATTTAATTACGACGCACGCTGATTACGAGGAAGATTATACTAAAAACTTACTTATAACTATAGTCGAGAATAGGAAAACTGAACAAGAGCGCTTAGATTTAGAAAATCAACGTGTTTTCGAACAAGAACAACGTAAAATCGAACAAGAAAATTTAGAGCGCGAACGGGCTTTCGAACTCGAAAAATTACGCCTTACCCATCCGACTTCGGCATCTAACTCGGAGTTAGAAAATAATAGGTGCATTTACGAAAAACCGCGAATCGACCTACAAAAATTGATTCCCCGTTTTCGCCCAAACGAAGATGATATGAACATCTTCTTAGTGCTGTGTGAGCGACAGTTAAAGGTCCTAGGGGTTCCAGAAGAAAATTGGATTACGTATCTCATAAGCGCTTTACCTAGTGATATTGCTAGACTCATTGCTAGGGAACCGGAAGAAAAGGCCCAGGACTACCAACACATCAAGGCGATGTTGTTGAAACGATTCAAATTGACCGCTGAAAAATTTAGAATCCTGTTCGTTCAGCACAAGAAAATTCCAGAAAGTACCTGGAAAGATATTTTTTCGAGCTTAGAATCTACTTTGAAGGTTGGCTATCTGAGCTCAACATAACTTCATTCGAAGATTTGAAAAGTCTTATTTTATCTGACAAATTAAAGAGAAGGTGCTCCCCACAGCATAGAGAACATTTTTTAGACGTTTGGACTAATTTAAATGATCCAAATGAATTAGTAGAAAAACTAGATAGAAAGTTGAAAATTTAGTGCACAATTTACCTTGATTTTTAATAAACATATATAAGATGCACAAAATGTAAAAAACATTGCTTACAGGTGTCAAGTATGATAAAATCCTTAAAAAAAACATTAAAGTCATTTAAAATTCATAACGTTTTCGACCGACACTTACTCGGTCATCCTCAGTGAAATTCTCTTCACTGAGGTTTTTCACTGAGGATGACCGAGTAAGTGTCGGTCGAAAACGTTATGAATTTTAAATGACTTTAAGGTTTTTTTTAAAGGATTTTATCATACTTGACAACTGTAAGCAATGTTTTTACATTTTGTGTATCTTATATATGTTTATGAAAAGCTAGATGCTTACGATGTTCTAAGGGTAAATCCCGTAAAATCCAAAGTAGCGGGAATCCACCCGAAAAATAAAAACTGGTCAAAACCGAAAGAGAGTGTACCACCGAGCTCTTCTAATGAAACAGTTCCGAATAAATCCTTCAACTCAAAGAAAACAATCGCGTCAGACAAACCACCGATTGAAGATCGTCCAGCCTTGAAATGTTATGGTTGTGGTGCTCCTGGATTTATTCGCGCTAAGTGCCCTACTTGCAATCCTGTGATAAAAACTCAATCTTCTCATTTCGAGCAAATCTAAATATACACATGCTCAACCACAACCATACCTTTAACCACAGTAAACCTGTACATTAATGAGGTCTATGGCAAAGCCTGCGTAGATACCGGATCTAGTCACAGTCTGGCTAATGAATCATTGTATTATGTGTTAAAAGAACAAGGTGCCACGTTTCAGAAGACCTCTTTGAACATGTCCTTAGCAAACGGCCAGCGGTCAAAAGAAGACAGTTTGACCACGACTGTAACTGTAGAAATTGAAGGAAGAAAATTTCGTACGGATTTTATTGTCTTACCTGAAGCTAAAGGAAACAGAACTCTCTTAGGAAGAGACTTTCTTGACAAGTCAGGTTTTGTACCAGATGTTAAAAACAAACGTTGGTACTTCGGCGATATGCCTCATATAAAGTATGGTTTTGTAGATCCTGTTACAAAGCCTCTTGAATGTTCTGCTGATGACATCGTTTTAAACGCATGTACCTTGCGTGAAAATGAAGGAAAAGAGCTGACTCCCACTCAGAAGTCACAGTTAAATTATTTGCTGAAAAAGTATGAACAATCTTTCAGCCAGGGAGAGAAGCCACTCCGCTTGTTGAGCATCACATAAGAACCGGAAATCACCCACCTGTGTCGGTACCACCTTACCGCATGACTCCTGCAAAAAAGGAAGTCCTAAAGGCAGAATTAAATGACATTTTACAGAAAGGAATTATTGAAGAGTGCTAATCACCTTACGCAGCTCCTGTTGTTTTCATCCCAAAACCAGATGGTACAGTACGTCTCTGTATTGACTACCGGAAGTTGAATGCCATCACCCAGTTGGACTCTTATCCACTGCCTCGGATAGACGACTTATTGCATGAAGCTAAGCATACCGCTTACATGTCAACGATTGATTTAAAGTCTGGTTACCATCAGGTAAATGTTTATGCACCAGACAGGGACAAAACTGATTTATTTGTACTTTTGGCACCTTCCGCTTTCTGAGAATGCCGTTCGAGTTCACCAATGTTCCGGCCAGCTTCCAAAGGTTAATCGATCGCTTTCGAAGTGGTCTACAGGACATTCTAATGCTTTCCTATCTAGGCGATATAATTGTTTTATCAGAGACTTTTGAAAAACATTTAGCAGATTTGACGGCAGTTTTTGACAGACTCTTGGAATTAAAACTCCGTGCAAATCGAGAAAAGTGTAATTTTGCCTGTTCTCGTGTAAAATATTTAGGACATTGGATTACAAAGTCCGGAATTGAAGTTGATCCCGGTAAAACTGCAACAATTCAAATGATGCCTGCTCCTCGAACTGTCAAGCAAGTTCAATCATTTTTGCTATCTTGCTCTTGGTACCGACGGTTCATTCCCAATTTCTCGGACATTGCTAGGCCTTTGAGTAACCTGACCAAGAAGAATGCCTCCTGGAACTGGGAAAAGGAAGAACAAACTGCTTTCGAAACATTGAAGCAGTTATTGACAAGTTCTCCTGTATTGAAACAGAATGATGCCACAAAGCCATACATCTTACGAACAGATGCCAGTGGTTATGCTCTTGGTGCGGTACTTCTTCAAGGACACGAAGAGGAAGAACACCCAATTGAATATGCAAGTCGTTTGTTGAATGCTGCTGAAAGAAATTACTCCACAACAGAACGTGAAGCACTTGCAGTTGTTTGGGCCTTAAACAAATTTCGTGGATACATAGAAGGACAAGAGGTAACTGTTGCCTCAGATCACCAACCCCTGAAATGGTTGATGAGTTTGAAGTCGCCATCCGGCAGATTGGCTCGATGGGCTCTACAAATCCAATCTAACAACCTGAAGATTGAATACATTCCAGGTAAAATGAATGTTGTGGCTGACATGTTGTCACGTCCAAATTGCAGTCATGAGGAACCCTCCTGTGAAATCTGTACAGTCTCCATTGAGATACCCAAAAGATCTCCAATGAATATTCGAGAAGAACAGTTAAAAGATGATGATTTAAGAAAAATCATCGAAGCTTTCGAGTCCGATGAAAAAGGCACAGACTATACAATTTGGACTGAGCGAGGATATCTTTTAAACCAAGGAGTCTTGTATCGCTATGCTCCAGATTCCGATTCTGAAGAAGCACAACTAGTCGTTCCTGTACAAGAACGAAATGAGATTTTAAAAAGTCATCACGATTCACCAACAGCCGGACATTATGGAGCTGAAGGGACATACCACAGAATATCCAAACGATACTATTGTACCGGTATGAGAACTTTCACAACCAACTATGTCAAGAATTGTGCAGATTGCCTTCGTTACAAAGCTAGTAACACAAAACCTGCAGGTCTCTTACAGACACCTATTTACTGTCAACGGTTCGAAACCCTTGCCATTGACTTGTTTGGACCCTTACCTGAAACCACTGACGGTAAGAAATGGATTTTCATAATGAAAGATTGCTATACAAAATGGGTAGAACTTTTCGCACTGAATGTTGCCACAGCCAAAGAATGCGCTGTAACTCTTCTAGAAGAAGTTTTCCTGAAGTACGGTCTTCCTAGAAAAATAATTAGTGACAATGGTCCTCAATTTGTCAGTGAAGTAATGCAGCAACTGTGTTATCTTCTGGATGTGAAACAATCCTTAATTCCAGTGTATCATCCACAAGCAAATCCGGTTGAACGAAAAAACCGTGATCTCAAACCTTGTTTAGCTATTCTCGTTGGAAACGAACACTCTATATGGGCAGAAAAGCTGCCTACAATCAGGTTTGCTATGAACACAGCCAAATGTGACACGACAGGGCAAACGGATGCTTTTCTACAGTTTGGTCGCGAACCTCGCACCATTGATGACATTCGTCATGATATCAGACCTGTCATTAACAATGATAACTTTGTGCCAGAGATAACTCCTTACCTAAAGAAATTTGCTAATTTTACTAAGCAAGTGAAACAGGGTTGGGTTTTTGACGTCAAAAACTGGTTTTTGACATGACAGTGGTAAAAACCGTGTTTTTACCGGTTTATTCCGTCAAAAACCTATCATTTGTGATTTTTCTCCAATTTATAGTGTAAGTGTAGCATACAAAACATTTCTAGTTTAATTTTTCCTTGTTGTTCTTGTTATTATAATTCACAATTATTTTATTAAATTTATTTAAAAGAAGAGCATTTCCAAAATAGGAAAAATTTAAAAATACAAGAGTAAAAGGAAAGAACAATATTTGTCATAATCTCCACGAATATAGATTTTACTAACTGCAATGAACATTAATATTATATGATAATAAAAGGTTATTACAGTTATTAAATAACATAATTCATACATTTTTAATAAAATACATTAAAATTATTTTAAAGATGCAAAAATGCTGTTATATGGTATGACAATAGATGTCAAGCATGGACTGTGGCCATTGAATAAATTTGAATATTCTTAGATATAATATTTGCAAATGCATATCATATGTATTTCATAAATGCAATTATTGTGATTTTCATTTTCACTTCAATAAGCAGAATCTTAAAATTTTAAATTAATAATTTTTTTATACAAACATGTAGGACCTGATTTCAGGTGAAAGCTCTTAGACTTAAAATTTAACACATAACAAAACAATATTTAAGAAAAATCAGAATATAATGTCCTGTTCCTGTATACATTTTACTTAAAATTATTTAGGCATTATTTAAAGTGAATAGAAAGAAATAACACATTGCATATTTTTATTACATACATACTGTATGGGAAAAAATCTTTTACCGTTAAAATTATTCTTGAATTATTATTAAATTTAGAGAGATTCTTAAATGTTTGTTTTATTTTTTAATGCAGTTAACTTTTTAACTAATGGATCTACATTTCTGCTTTAAAGTAATATTTAATTATTTATTTATTTTAAGGAAATAATTAAATTACTTAACAAAATAACAAATAATAAATTACTTAACAAAACTATATAGTTAAAAATTGAGTTTTCACATGGTTTAAAGTTTAATATGGATTTGCAATTTTAATCTCTACAAGATTTAACTTTGAAGAACAAGTCTTATTCCATTCTCCCAAAAGATGTATGTAATTCTCAACTATTGAAATACATTTTATTTCGTTTATTTATAATTTATTTATATAAATGAAGTTTTGCTATATAGAAATAAAAATAATCAATGAACAATTTTGATTTAACACTTTAAGAAATCTTACTCCTGTGGAAATTTCTGAGAAAGTTATTTAGTTTTAAAGAGTGTAATAAATTCTGCCGAAATTATACACATTTTTTAATCTTACACTTACGGGTTATAGAATTTCTTTAAAAAATCTAATTTTTACAGAATATGCCAAATAGCTTAAGATTATTATAGAGATCTGCTAACAGAGATGTATATGTATTATTCTAATGCAATTCGTTTTTTTTTTTTTTTTCGGATATATAAATATACTTCAGAGTCCTTTCGATATTGAATATTTCATGTAAAACAACTTAATACTAAAGACAGAATGAAAAAAGATGATGTAAAAACAAACTACTACTAAAAAATGGGTTTTTGACAGTTTTCGACCTTTTTGACAAAGAGGTTTTTGACATGACGGTAAAAACCGTCATGCGTCAAAAATTTGCCAACCCTGAAGTGAAAGACTTGGTCGAACAACGACAAGACAAAAAAAAACAGTATGCGGACAGAAGCCGGAGAGAAGGACCTCAGTATTCTCCTGGTGATCATGTATGGGTAGAACTCCATCCCGTTAGCAAGGCTGGTCAGAAAAGAACTGCCAAATTCAGTCCTCGACGTGACGGACCCTATGTAGGGCTCACACAGCGCTCGCTTACTTCCTATGAAGTTGGCAGTTTACAAGCTCCCGAAGTTCCCTTAGGAACTTATTATACATCTGCCCTAAAACTTTGTAACAATGTTACCGACCAACCAGCTATTCCACTCAGAAAACGTGGTAGGCCAAAGAAAAATGTTCCTGGTCCCTCGCTGAGACGTCTAAGGAACCAGAGGGGGAGGATGTAACAAATATTTAAATACCGATACCCTAGATGGCAGCACTAAACGACAGTCTGTAATTTTAGCGGGCTGCCAAATAGTTTTTCCAATGATTCATTGCGGATTATCTGTCCCGCAGAGAATTCTAAGACACGCCATGGACAGGTGTTCGAAAGGCAAGCTGTCTTGTTTTTTAATTCCCCGGAGATTGTTTTGAGAGGAGGAAAATGATAAAATGTTTTCAGTGGATTTCTTCTGAGCTTTGCCATGTAAATATGTATAGTTCCTGTAAATAATTTGTCTTGTAGTACAGAGATTCATTAAACATTACTTTGTACTAAAGTATGGAGCGGCGTTTCCTTTTTGGAGTGATGAGTTCATAAGATTGTAGCCTCTACTTATGGAAAGTAGAATGGTTATAGTTTCGTTATAAGGCGGTCTTCTGGTTTAGACTTACAACAGGGCCGTCTTGAGCCGCAGTTCCTCTCCGATTAGTAAATTAAAAATTTTGCTAAAAATCGTTTGACGGAAAAGTCATTTACAGGGCCTGACTAAATCAGGGACATGCGGGGCAGCCCTGGGCTTCCCAGGGACTTAATCAGGATTTTCTTTAAGGGGTCTCAGGACACTTAAAATTGGATAAAAAGAAAAAAAAAAGACCATTTTCAACATTTAATATCTTAAAATGTATTTGATTTTAAGACAGAATTTTAATTGAAAAAAACCATATAAGTATGTTCTTTCATTTCATGCATATAAAAAATTATAAGATGCAGAATTAGCATTTACAGGGGGCTCCAAACTGTTAGACATTTTTTGAGCAAAAAATCGGCATAACAGCTTACGCACACGATTACAAAATAAGTGTTGCAACTAGAATGAAAATTTTGGCACTTACTTATACTTCAGATTGTAATAATTACCCTGAACCTAAATAAATTTGTATTTAAAGCTCTTTTTATATTTTGAATACAAAGTTGTAATTAGCTAATGCAAAATTAAGAAAATTTTAACAGTATAATCACCTAAAAAAATATTTTTTTGAACAATGAAAAGGAAATTTTAGGTTCAGTTTATACAGATGTAACATATGTTTTGAAAATTTCATGAAAAAATATTCATAAGTTTTTGAGATATCGTGCGCGTTATGCCCAAAAACGTCATTTGGAGAAAAATGGCTTCAAAGTTTCCGAAACGACGCTTCAGCTATTGAACGTGTATAAATGTTAAATCCATAACTTCAGTTCTAATAGGAATTTCAAGGAAAAAATTATATCAAAATGTTCAGAAAAGATAGGAGTTTAACATCTAAAAAAATTAAACTTTCGAAAATTTTGAAGCTTTAAGAGTCCTGAGACCCCTTAAGAGTGTTCTAAATGGTTAAATTTGTTTAAATTGTTATCAAATGAATTATATTTTCAATGATTTAGGAAGGGAATGCAACCCCTCCCCCTTCCCCGCCCTGCTTCCTGTATCCAAGAGTGGCCGAAAGCCATATATTTATACTACAAAGACTCACATGAACCCTTACATTCCTATGCAAAAAAGAAAAAAAGGTGCATTCGTGTATTCCATCATCTCCTAATGTTGTGACCATGTTTCTTGAGATATGTTGTATATGTATACAGATGCGAATAGTACTTGGTACGAAATTTATGTATGCATGCAACAGATATGAGGACTTGAGTTTCAAAACTCGCCTTATCCAGAAAATCAAATTATGGGAAATCGCGAAAAACCTCTAACAGCGTCCGTTGGTTTACATTGCAAACCAGGATTTTACAATGCTAGAAATAGAAATAAAACTAGTTTTTTTTTTTTTTTTTTTTTTTTTTTTTTCAGTTTGAAGTGTTTTTTCGGTGCAGGTTTACCAAGAGAGTAGATTGATAGAGAAAATACAGTTTTTTTAAAATTTTGGATAAGGTGAGGTTTGAAAGTCACGTTCTCATATGATTTTTAGTTCTTGTCACTTCAGCAGAATTCTCGAAATTTTTTTATTGATAGATAGAAGGGGGCCTCATAATGACTATTAACTCGGGGCCCTAGGTAGTTTAAGTCGGGTCCTGGTCATTTATGTCGACTTGTTTATCATTGCTGTAGTCGAATCCATATGTTCTCAATCGGTGTGCTGCGACACACTGGTGCACCCGTAGGAGTTCATCAGCTGTGATCATTATCTCTTCTCTCTCTCTTTCTTTTTTATAAACTTTTTTTGTAAATAGAAATTTACAATTTAAATACTGATTGCCATTATTCATTGCCATTAAGTGGTCTCAGGACTCTTAAAGCTTTAAAATTTTTGAAATTTTAATTTTTTTAGATGTTAAACCCCTATCTTTTCTGAACATTTTGATATAATTGTTTCCTTGAAATTCCCATTAGAACAGCAGTTATGGCTTTTAGAATTATGCCCGATCAATATCTGAGGCGGCGTTTCCGAAACTTTGAAGTCATTTTTCTCCAAATGACGTTTTGGGGCATAAATAATTTTTTTTCATCAAGTTTTCAAAACATATGTTTCATGTTAGTCTGTATAAAATGAACCTAAAATTTCTTTTTTATTGTGCAAAAAAATATTTTTTAGGTGATTATACTGTTGAAAATTTCTAAATTTTGCATTAGCTCAATACAACTTTGTATTCAAAATATAAAAATGCTTTAAATACAAATTTATTTAGGTTCAGGGTAATTAGTACCATCTTAAGTATAAATAGACAGCAAAGTTTTCATTCTGGTTGCAAAATTTATTTTGTAATCCTGCGCGTAATCTGTTATGCCAATTTTCTGCTCGTCAAATGACTGACTGTTTGGAGCCCTCTGTAAATGCTAATTCTGCAACTTCCAATATTTTAAATACATGAAATAAAAAAACATCCTTATATCTTTCATCCCAACAAAAGTTGTGTCTTAAAATCAAATACATTTTAAGATATTAAATATTGAAAATCGTTTTTTTTCTTTTTTTCTAATTTTAAAAGTCCTGAGACCTCAACACATTTACTATTTTAAGCAGATTTCCGATGGCATTAAAATCTCAAAATGATGTCATGAGGGCGTATTTAGAATTAATACTTATTTCTATGCAAAAGGAGATTTTTAAATGAAGAAATTAATCCCGAAACAATTTTAAAACGCTATTAATAATTTTTTATTGCCTACTTTTAGTATCGGTCTCGCGATCTGTTAACACAGTTTTTTCGGGGTCGATTGGGCTCGGCTCATATTTGAAATATTAAATCTCGAGCTCCGAAAAAAAGAGCTCGAACTCATCTCTAATATAGAAGCCTCCAAACCATAATCCATGCATAACATTTAATAATTAAAATTATTACCAGTCATTTTGTAACAATATCATTTTTATACGATGATTTGTGGCGAAATTAGTGTGTGTGTGTACCGGGGTGAGGGGTAGCATATCATCATCACGACTTTGCATAATATTATTTAAAAATATGTACAAGATATTCATATTCGAGGCTGAAGTAGTACAGTTGAAGTTTATTCCAACAGAGCGATAGCGAAAAATGTCCAGACCAGTAAACGAACCTGGATACTTGGTGTGCCGTGCCAATGCTTTACCTGTTAAGCTATGCGGACGATACGTGACTGACAAACTTCACTCTTATTTGTTGGACATAACTGCAAACTGCAGCGCTAGTTTCATTCATCCGAACTATAACTATAGCATTTACATGACGAAAGTGTGTTTTAACACGGAAACTCCTGTATACCATGTAATTAGGTCATAATGAAGAGAACGAATATTTTTTCAACTGCATTAAACTTCACCTGTGCTACTCCAATCTCGAATATGATTTAATCCATTTGAAAAAAATATTCGTTCTTTTCATTATGACTTAATTACATGGTATACAAGAGTTTCCGTGTTAAAACACACTTTCATCATGTAAATGCTATAGTTATAATACTTCGGATGAATGAAACTAGCGCTGCAGTTCGCAGCCATGACCAACAAATAAGAGTAAAATAAGTCAGTCAGGTATCGTCCGGATAGCTTAACAGTTAAAGCATTGGCACGGCACTCCAAGTATCCAGGTTCGTTTCCTGGACAGGACATTTTTCGCTCTGTTGGAATAAACTTCAACTATGCTACTCCAGACTCCAATATGATTTAATCCAGTTGAAAAAATATTCGTTCTTTTCATTAGGACTTAATTTACGTGGTATATAGGAGTTTCCGTGTTAAAACACACTTTCATCATGTAAATGCTATAGTTATACTTCGAATGAATGAAACTAGCGCTGCAGTTCTCAGCCATGTCCAACAAATAAGAGTGAAATATGTCAGTCAGGTATCGTCCGGGTAGTTTAACAGGTAAAGCATTTTCACGGCATGCCAAGTATCCAGGTTCGTTTCCTGGACTGGACATTTTTCGCTCTGTTGGAATAAACTTCAACTATGCTACTCCAGCATCTAATATGATTTAATCCAGTTGAAAAAATATTCGTTCTTTTCATTAGGACTTAATTACATGGTATACAGGAGTTTCTGTGTTAAAACACACTTTCATCATGTAAATGCTATAGTTATACTTCGAATGAATGAAACTAGCGCTGCAGTTCGCAGCCATGTCCAACAAATAAGAGTAAAATAAGTCAGTCAGGTATCGTCCGGATAGCTTAACAGGTAAAGCATTGGCACGGCACGCCAAGTATCCAGGTTCGTTTCCTGGACAGGACATTTTTCGCTCTGTTGGAATAAACTTCAACTATGCTACTCCAGCATCTAATATGATTTAATCCAGTTGAAAAAATATTCGTTCTTTTCATTAGGACTTAATTACATGGTATACAGGAGTTTCTGTGTTAAAACACACTTTCATCATGTAAATGCTATAGTTATACTTCGAATGAATGAAACTAGCGCTGCAGTTCGCAGCCATGTCCAACAAATAAGAGTAAAATAAGTCAGTCAGGTATCGTCCGGATAGCTTAACAGGTAAAGCATTGGCACGGCACGCCAAGTATCCAGGTTCGTTTCCTGGACAGGACATTTTTCGCTCTGTTGGGATAAACTTCAACTATGCTACTGCAGCCTCCAATATGATTTAATTCAGTTGAAAAAATATTCGTTCTTTTCATTAGGACTTAATTACATGGTATACAGGAATTTCCGTGTTAAAACACACTTTCATCATGTAAATGCTATAGTTATACTTCGAATGAATGAAACTAGCGCTGCAGTTCTCAGCCATGTCCAACAAATAAGAGTGAAATATGCTAGTCAGGTATCGTCCGGGTAGTTTAACAGGTAAAGCATTGGCACCCACGCCAAGTATCCAGGTTCGTTTCCTGGACAGGACATTTTTCGCTCTGTTGGAATAAACTTCAACTATGCTACTCCAGCCTCCAATATGATTTAATCCAGTTGAAAAAATATTCGTTCTTTTCATTAGGACTTAATTACATGGTATACAGGAGTTTCTGTGTTAAAACACACTTTCATCATGTAAATGCTATAGTTATACTTCGAATGAATGAAACTAGCCCTGCAGTTTGCAGCCATGTCCAACAAATAAGAGTAAAATAAGTCAGTCAGGTATCGTCCGGGTAGTTTAACAGGTAAAGCATTGGCACGGCACTCCAAGTATCCAGGTTCGTTTCCTGGACAGGACATTTTTCGCTCTGTTGGAATAAACTTCAACTATGCTACTCCAGACTCCAATATGATTTAATCCAGTTGAAAAAATATTCGTTCTTTTCATTAGGACTTAATTTACGTGGTATATAGGAGTTTCCGTGTTAAAACACACTTTCATCATGTAAATGCTATAGTTATACTTCGAATGAATGAAACTAGCGCTGCAGTTCTCAGCCATGTCCAACAAATAAGAGTGAAATATGTCAGTCAGGTATCGTCCGGGTAGTTTAACAGGTAAAGCATTTTCACGGCATGCCAAGTATCCAGGTTCGTTTCCTGGACTGGACATTTTTCGCTCTGTTGGAATAAACTTCAACTATGCTACTCCAGCATCTAATATGATTTAATCCAGTTGAAAAAATATTCGTTCTTTTCATTAGGACTTAATTACATGGTATACAGGAGTTTCTGTGTTAAAACACACTTTCATCATGTAAATGCTATAGTTATACTTCGAATGAATGAAACTAGCGCTGCAGTTCGCAGCCATGTCCAACAAATAAGAGTACAATAAGTCAGTCAGGTATCGTCCGGATAGCTTAACAGGTAAAGCATTGGCACGGCACGCCAAGTATCCAGGTTCGTTTCCTGGACAGGACATTTTTCGCTCTGTTGGAATAAACTTCAACTATGCTACTCCAGCATCTAATATGATTTAATCCAGTTGAAAAAATATTCGTTCTTTTCATTAGGACTTAATTACATGGTATACAGGAGTTTCTGTGTTAAAACACACTTTCATCATGTAAATGCTATAGTTATACTTCGAATGAATGAAACTAGCGCTGCAGTTCGCAGCCATGTCCAACAAATAAGAGTAAAATAAGTCAGTCAGGTATCGTCCGGATAGCTTAACAGGTAAAGTATTGGCACGGCACGGCAAGTATCCAGGTTCGTTTCCTGGACAGGACAATTTTCGCTCTGTTGGGATAAACTTCAACTATGCTACTGCAGCCTCCAATATGATTTAATTCAGTTGAAAAAATATTCGTTCTTTTCATTAGGACTTAATTACATGGTATACAGGAATTTCCGTGTTAAAACACACTTTCATCATGTAAATGCTATAGTTATACTTCGAATGAATGAAACTAGCGCTGCAGTTCTCAGCCATGTCCAACAAATAAGTGTGAAATATGCTAGTCAGGTATCGTCCGGGTAGTTTAACAGGTAAAGCATTGGCACCCACGCCAAGTATCCAGGTTCGTTTCCTGGACAGGACATTTTTCGCTCTGTTGGAATAAACTTCAACTATGCTACTCCAGCCTCCAATATGATTTAATCCAGTTGAAAAAATATTCGTTCTTTTCATTAGGACTTAATTACATGGTATACAGGAGTTTCTGTGTTAAAACACACTTTTATCATGTAAATGCTATAGTTATACTTCGAATGAATGAAACTAGCCCTGCAGTTTGCAGCCATGTCCAACAAATAAGAGTAAAATAAGTCAGTCAGGTATCGTCCGGATAGCTTAACAGGTAAAGCATTGGCACGGCACGCCAAGTATCCAGGTTCGTTTCCTGGATTGGACATTTTTCACTCTGTTGGAATAAACTTCAACTATGCTACTCCAGCCTCGAATATGATTTAATCCAGTTGAAAAAATATTCGTTCTTTTCATTAGGACTTAATTACATGGTATACAGGAGTTTCTGTGTTAAAACACACTTTCATCATGTAAATGCTATAGTTATACTTCGAAGGAATGAAACTAGTGCTGCAGTTTGCAGCCATGTCCAACAAATAAGATTAAAATAAGTCAGTCAGGTATCGTCCGGATAGCTTAACAGGTAAAGCATTGGCACGGCACGCCAAGTATCCAGGTTCGTTTCCTGGACTGGACATTTTTTCACTCTGTTGGAATAAACTTCAACTATGCTACTCCAGACTCGAATATGATTTAATCCAAGTTGTAAAAATATTCGTTCTCTCCATTATGTACAGAATGTTGCCGAATTCGATCGGCAAATTCAGAGGAATGATAGTATATATCAAGAGGATGAAAAATTGCTATAGAACATGAGTCTCAAATCACTTATTTAGTCAGAAATACAGGGTGTTTCATCTTAACTGAACTTGGATTGACGGTCATAATTTTGAGAAAAATTGCAATGGAAATGGGATGATATGTATCTTATTTTGTGTGAAATGTGATAACATTACGGTAAGTTCTTGAAAAACAGGGTGCTCAAGCAATCGATGATACCGTATGAACTGATAATCGCACTCCAAAATGGGGACCGTCAAGTGCATACTGCTGGCGCATACAATGGAAACTTCTCCCACTTTTCTTTTATATTATCACATTTAAAACAAAAGTGAGAATGTCTATTAAAAGTTTTATTATAATATACAGTAGAACCTCTTTTATCCGAAACTCTTTTAACCGAAACTCTTGGTTAACCGAAATCCATTCTTAAAGCTTTTTCTTTTTTTACTATCACATTCCTTGTGTGCAAAATATATTTTGAAAGCTTTTTTTTTAACTATCATATTCCTTATGTGCAAGCGGTCCTTTCCAAAATATGAGTACATATAAATACTTTCGATCTCCTTTCTTACAATTCCTTTGAATTTAACTTGAGCTACCGTAAGCTGCGGAGTGGAACGAAGAAAACGAACAAACTAGCAATTCTGAAGCTTTTGAATGTTTTGCAAAAGGTTTGGCATGGCTTGAGTGAGCAGCAGAAAGACTGTGATACTGGTAAACTAATAATATTAAAGAACTCCGTGATAGAGCTTCAAAGCAAAGGCAATCGAAACTGCGACAAACAAAACATTTTTTCAAACCCTTGAGATATATGTAAAAGGTACTTAATTTCAAAATTAAAATTGAGGTAATTTATTCTTATTTCTATTTTGCTATTGCTTTATTTTTATTAAGCACTTGTTACCATAATACGAAATATTGCATATATTTCTCCTTAATCTTCAAATTGCAGCATTCTCCATTATCCGAAAATTTCGAATTTCCGGATTTATTCTTATTTCTATTTTGCTATTGCTTTATTTTTATTAAGCACTTGTTACCATAATAAGAAATATTGCATATATTTCTCCTTAATCTTCAAATTGCAGCATTCTCCATTATCCGAAAATTTCGAATTTCCTTATTTATTCTTATTTCTATTTTGCTATTGCTTTATTTTTATTAAGCACTTGTTACCATAATAAGAAATATTGCATATATTTCTCCTTAATCTTAAAATTGCAGCATTCTCCATTATCCGAAAATTTCGATTTTCCGGATTTATTCTTATTTCTATTTTGCTATTGCTTTATTTTTATTAAGCACTTGTTACCATAATAAGAAATATTGCATATATTTCTCCTTAATCTTAAAATTGCAGCATTTTCGATTATACGAAAATTTCGATTTTCCGAAAGAGGGTCGGTTCCAATTACTTCGGATAATCGAGGTTCTACTGTACTTTAATTTTCTGAAATTTATTACTGTCAACCCAAATTAAGTTAGGGTAGAATATTATTGTTGATTAAATACGTAGTTTGCGACCTCATGTTCTATGGTAATTTTTCATTCTCTTGAAGCCTACTATCCTCCCCCCCCCCCTCAATTTGTCAGTCGAATTCGGCAACACCCTGTATATACTTATCTATTTGAGAACATTTTCTTCTTTAAGGGGACAGTCTACTCCAAAATTGGTCAAAATGTCGATTTTCTTTTTTCAATATTAAATGAAAGCCCGTTTAATTGTGAATATTTTGACATCTTATTTTTACCCATACGGCAATTATATCGCGAGATATTGTACATTTTGTTAATACATCCAGCGCAATTACCCATACAAATTAAAATTTTAAATGGATTTTTCTCCATGTTCATATTTTCGCCACTTTTCTGTTTTAAAAATGCTAAGGTTTTTTTTTCTTTTTGAGATAGAGGTTTAAACTTTTTTGTGTATGTTCTTTATTATAGGGGAGACCGGGGCTAGTAGGCGCAGTTTTTAGTTATTCATTTTTATTAATTTTTTGTTTAAGTTTTTTATGAAACTTTAACTGTACTTTTAAAGAACAGGCATTGGGCTATAAATACCCGGAGTTTTGAGTTTGTAGCTTTTGTAGTTTATGTTTAGCGAAAGCCTAAAGTAAAAGGAAAATTGTGCGCCAACCTACCCAGTCACGGGGCAAGTTGCCTATACCTGTGGGGTAAGTAGGCACACGCTTTATAAACATTTAAATGAAGCTCACATAGTTAAGCGAAAGCAATTTCATTATTACCAGTAAGTTTAAACAAAGGCGTTATAGCCGTACAATGTAAATTCTAAATTGTACAGACATAAAAATAATGAATAAAACATTAACATTGAGTAACTTTTATCCTACTCTATATCATCATCAAAGTTACAGTTGTCACAAATAAAAAAATAGAGTGTCTCCGTTTGGGCAAGCCTCGTGTGCCCAAAATCTTGCATTGCAACCACTTTTCTCGTTCTTTGCTGTTTTTCAAGCTTCCAGCACACTCAAACACCGAGTCAACTTGCCCCGTGCTCAATGGGCCTACTAGCCCCATAATAAATTTCGTCACAAAAGGGACACGTAATCCTCTAAGCATAAATAATCCAAGTAAGTCATATATGTGGTAGGTACAGTTAATTCTACACTAAAAAAAACTGCACAAGTTAAATCGCAATTATTAAGATAAGTATTAGAAATTAGAAAAAGAATGAAGTAACAAAAAATTACTTATGAGTGCAAAAAACAGAAAAATCGTAATAAATGTCCACTGCACGTTGGTAACGTTGCAAAACTACAATGAGGATTGTAAAAAGCAATAAGAAAGTTACTCTGTGACTGGTGTCGCAATCGATCCACAAACAGACGATTTATGAGGACTGTATTGTACTTACCACTGTAGCCAACTAGCCCCGGTCTCCCCTATATGTGATAAATCTGCATATGGAATTAGCCGTCAGGTTTTTGTTATTTAAAAAAAAAATAAAAGTATATGAAGATGTGTTAGATTTCATCGTTTTTCACTATATATATCGCAAAAAAATTATAAGAAATGCAATATTAGATGCATCTAAAAATCCATACGCAGTCTTGTGTAATACACATTAGAAAATCTTTAAAAAAAAACATTGGGCAAAAATATCAATATTTTAAAAAGTAGTAAGGATTTTGAAAATTACAATTTTTTCTAAACTTTTTAAAAATTTCAATTAAATATTCAGTTAATTGATTATATCGCGAGATATTGTACATTTACTGAATACATCCAGCGCAATTACCCATACAAATTAAAATTTTAAATGGCTTTTTCTCCATGTTCATATTTTCGCCACTGTTTCGTCCTGTTTTAAAAATGCTAAGGCTGTTTTTTTTTTCTATTTGAGACAGAGATTTAAACTTTTTTGTGTATGTTCTTTATTGTATATGGGATAAATTTGCATCTGGAATTAGCCGTCAGGTTTTTGTTATTTAAAAAAAAAATAAAAGTATATGAAGATGTGTTAGATTTCATCGTTTTTACCCGACTGCCAAGAAGGCTTATGTGTTTTACGCGTATCTGGGTATGTGGATTTCTTTATACCCTCGAAACATCCCAACGGCTTGATGGATTTTAATGAATGATGTCTCTATCGATTCGTCTTAACCGTCCGATGGTTATAGTCTAGGTTATGTTTTCATAAATTCAAAATGGCGGTAGAGACGAAAAAAAAAAAATTACGCACCCTATTAAGTGGCATATCATTGGATAGGTCTAGCAAAATGAAGACGATGTTTCATTGACTATTTTACAGTCAGATGCTCCGTTTAAATATTACACCACATGGAAGTTGTGTAGGAAGGATCTCTAGCTTTACTGCAACTCTAACCATCATAGACATCTGTATAGCCCTCATCAAAACAGTGTTTATAGATAGGAACTAACAATTAAACACAACTTAAAAGTCATCAATACAAGTAAAAAAAAAAAAAAAAAAGGTAAGTAAAATAAAAAATAGTTTCGCATTGATGAAAAATAATTAATCAGTTCACTTTTTACGAAGTCGGGTTTTTTGATTTTTTAAATTTAATATATTGTTGAAAAAGTAAACTGTCCCCTGAATATGCTTAAAAACATACAACTCATTTAAAAGAAAATCCCTTATGCGAATCTTTACTGAAAAATTTTCGTACTGTGTAGTTATGAAGGGCATATATTTATTTTGCGAAATAGCTGAGCAATGGTGAAACTCGCGATGCAGAACGTACATACGAAGCAGCATACGCTGAGGGTGGTATCTCATTAAGAAAGATTTCCTTTTTTTTCTGTCTGATGTTTCTTTCATTATTTTCTCTCTTTTTTCTACTTCGGATAAACTTTCGGGAAATATTTGCGCTTGGTTTCCTTATCAGAAATGCTACTCATTGCATAATAAAATAAAAGATTATTCAAGAAGCATTTTTTACTTCATATGTTTGTAAAACTGGATGTAAGTTCATTGAACATTCGTATATTTGAACGCCACAAATAGTACAGTCAGTTCTAGTATAACAGATGATCATTTACAGAAATCATTATAAAAGATAAATCGAGGTGTGTATACATAAAGCTAAAATATTTTTTAATTAAATGAAATCGTATATTTAGAAAATCTCTCTGTGTCATTGATGAATTCAATAAGTTTTATTTTATATGAAAAAAAAAGTTTTGGATCTAAGGCACAGAGAGACAATTTGGGCCACACATATAATTAATTAATATGTATATTTAATAAACACGCATAATTAATTAATTATTATGCATATTTAATAAATACGTATAATTAATTAATAATATATTTATGTGTGTATTAATTAGTTTCATACATACAATTTAATTACTTTAAAACGTTTTTGGACATATTCGTTTTCGTTTTCGGCCGAAAATAGGAAGATCTTTAAAATTCGGTTTCGGTTTCAGCATTAGGAACCCGTTTCGGTCGATCCTTAATAATAATTATATATAACATTTCTATAAAAAAATACTGGTGTCTTAAAGTTTTTACACAGTCAAAAATATCGTTTTTTTTGCATAATTATGATTTTTTCGCAATAAAAAGGACACAGATACATTCTGTTGACTTTTATATTAGTATTTCCACATTATGATCAACATTAAATTACCATTTCACTTCTCGCATTTTCAATTTATCAAAATTTTTTGCTGTCCTTAAAGTTTTTACACGCACTGTATCTCATTATTGTATTATAATACGAGCAAAAATTGTGTGTTTGTATGTAAATTTTATCTTAAAAACGGCTCGAATGATTTTGATTAAATTTTGCATCCTACCGTTTTCGGGCACGAAAAGACCATTGGGATGGGTCACGTGTGCGAGAAAATTTGATTAGTGGGTCAATTTGGATCATTATGGGTCACGGTCAAGCTAATTATATCTAAAAAACGGCTCAATCGATTTCGACTAAATTTTGTATCCAACCGTTTTCGGTTATGGGAAGACTATTGGGCTAGGTCACATGTTCGAGAAATTTCGATTAGTGGGTCATTTTTGGGTCACTACGGGTCAAGCTATTTTTATCTAAAAAACAGCTCTAACGATTTTCACTAAACTGTATATTCTACATCTACAGTTTTGGATTACGAGAAGACCATTGGGTTAAGTCACATGTTCGAGAAAATTCGATTAGTGGGTCAGTTTTGGGTCACTGTGGGTCAAGCTACGTTTATCTAAAAAACGGCTCTAACGATTTTGACGAAATTTGGTAATCTATTGTTTTCGGACACGAGAATACCATTGGGCTAGGTCGCATGTTCAAGAAAATTCTATTAGTGTGTCATTTTGGGTCATAATGGGTCAGGGTCAAGCTAATTGAATCAAAAAAAGGCCCAAAACATTTTCCCAAAATTTTGTAATGTACCGTTTTGGGGCGTGAGATGACCATTGGACGAAGTCACATGTTCGAGAAAATTCGATTAGTGGGTCATTTTGGGTCACAATGGGTCAGGGTCAAGCTAATTGAATCTAAAAAAATGCTCAAAACATTTTGACCAAATTTTGTAGTATACTGTTTCTGGGTATGAGATGACCATTGGGCTAAGTCCCATGTTCGGGAAAATTCGATTAGTGAGTCATTTTGGGGTCATTATGGGTCAAGCTAATTGTATCTAAAAAACGACTTAAACGATGATGACAAAATTTTGTATTTATACCGTTTCTGGGCATGAGCAGACCATTGGGCTAAGTCACATGTTCGAGAAAATTCGATTAGTGGGTCATTTTGGGTCATTGTGGGTCAAGCTAATTTCATCTAGAAAACGGTTCAATTGATTTGACTAAATTTTATATCCAATCGTTTTCGAGTGCGAGAAGATTATTGGGTTAAGTCACATGCTCGAGAAATTTCAATTAATGGGTCATTTTTAGGTTACTGTAGGTCATGCTAATTTTATCTAAAAAACGGTTGCAACGATTTTTACTGTACCTTATATTCTACAGTTTTGGATTACGAGAAGACCATTGGGCTAAGTCACATGTTCGAGAAAATTCGATGGGTCATTTTTGAGTCACTGTGGGTCAAGCTAATTTTATCTAGAAAACGGTTGCAACGATTTTGACTAAATTTTGTATTCTATTGTTTTCGGGCTCGAGAAGACCATTGGGCTGGATCGCATGCTCATGAAAATTCGACTAGTGGGTCATTTTGGGTCCCAATGGGTCAAGGTCAAGCTAATTGTATCTAAAAAACAGGTCAAAATATTTTGACAAAATTTTGTATTATACCGTTTCCGGGCATAAGACCATTGGGCTAGGTCGCATGCTCAAGAAAATTCTATTAATGGGTCATTTTGGGTCATAATGGATCAGGGTCAAGCTAACTGTATCTCAAAAGGGTTCAAACGATTTTGACAAATTTTTTTATTATACCGTTTCCCAGTACGTGAAGACCATTGGAATAGGTCACATGTTCAATAAATTTCGATTAGTGGGTTATTTTTGGATCAACATGGGTCGAACTAATTTTATCTAGAAAATGACTAACGATTTTCACTAAATTTTGTATCCCATCGTTTTCATGCTCGAGAAGAGCATTGGGTTAGGTCAAAAAAATTCGATTAGTGGGTCATTTTGAGTCTCTATGCCTCATGGTCAAGCTAATTGTAACTAAAACAGCAAGCACGATTCAGTGTGAATAATATATCGAGATAAACACAAAGCTCATTTTGACCGAGATTAGCTCGGTCACGATACTCGATTTACGATAAATTCTAATTGTCCGCACATTCATCTAATTTATATGTTAAATGATCCGCGATAGTTTTCCTCAATTTAACGATAATTTTGATGAATTTCAAATATTTTAAACTTTTTTTTTTTTTTTTTTTGTACAGGAATTGTCAGCTTTTTTTTTTTCTGTTGTTTATCTATTGGCAGGTATGTGACAATGAAGTGTCTGATTTAGAGAAATTTAAAACGCTAGACTGGTATGACAAGACAGACTTTTTCCTATAGAGGGAAGGAAAGGTGAGGTGGAGGTTTGTGGATTTTTATACTATCTTTTTAATCAATAAAGTTCTAGAAACAAATACCAATAGTAACTATAATAAATTTAGTTTTACTTGCTACTTTACTTTTTTTTTAATGTAGGTGCATCTTACACTGTTAAAAATATCGTGAAAAATTACCTCTGTTTTTCAAGGCTATCTATTTTTTGACCAATGAGAAAGCTTCATAGGTGTTAATGTAGCGTTCTCATTGGTCAGAAAATAGAGAGCTTTTAAAAACAGAGGTAATTTTTCACGATATTTTTAACAGTGTAATTTAAAAGAAAAACTACAAAATGACTACTTTGCTCTAAGCTAGATAAAATGGCCAGCGTAGGTAAATAAATCTACATGACTTAGCGTTTTCGAACACACATCATTTAAAAGGTTATTTCACACTGATCAATCAGCCTAAGAACAAAAATTTATAACACTACATATTATTTAGCTATAATCAAGAAATTGTACTACTTGCCCAAAACAAAAAAATGCGAAAAAAAAAAACAACAACAATAAAATGAGTTCTGAACTAGAAAAATGTAACCTTCCGCTTTAAAATCGCAGACAATGCTACCAGCATCTCTGACGATTGTTTCGCACAGTTTCTGCATGGCGGAGGCACTATGCAGAGGGAAAAACTCAAATGGCTACTTTGCACTAACTGGCCACTTTACCCTTTATTGCCCTGTATACATTTTGTGAACTATGAATTTCACTCTTACATGAACTACAGAATATTCAAGAATTTTATAACCAAAAACAAAGAACATTTACTTAGGATCATGATAAAATCACGAAATTTACGCCAATCGACGGAAATGCTGGATTACATGCAACGAAATTTAATACTTTGTCACTCAACAACTCCGATTAAAAAAATTTTTACAGTAGACTCTTTCAAATCCACACAGCTTGGGACCAGAGGTTGTGCAGATTTTAGAATTTTGCGGATTTCTGGTCATTGCTTTGTTTACGTTTTTTAAACAGTAGTTTGAATGTAATAATGCAATCAAAATTATAAATCTTTGCAATCTAGTACAATATTAAAACAATTAAGTAAAATAATAAACTAAAATAATAAACAGTAAGATAATTTTAAAAATGGTTCTTTATTAAAAGTAAAGGTCCAGTAAATAATTAAAAATGTATAATTAAATATGCATAATAAAGATGAGGTACATTTTTCTTGAATTATTCAATGATACTTTCCTCATAAAGGCACTCTATTCATTCACATCAAAACATAAAGAAAGGAAATTTTATTTCAGGTTTAGCCAGTCTTAATAACCAAAAAATCTTGATTAATAAATAAAAATATTTGGGAAAAGATCGTGATTATCAAAGGTATAATCAATTTTTTTTTTTTTTTTTTTTTTTTTTTTTTTAGAAATAAATTGTACTTCCTTCATGAAAAACCACGAGTTGAGTCATATTATCGAAAATCACATAAGATACATATGGAATAATATAAAACTAAAAAATTCTCTAATTTTGCTCCTACATCTGAACTGAGAATTTCATTGTTTACATCTGAGAATATGTGCGGATTTTAGGGTTTCAGATTTGAGGGAGTTTACTGTACTACCCATATATTACAATACATAATTTTAAGCATGTAAAAAAAAAAAAAAAAAAAAAAAAAAATATATATATATATATATATATATATATATATATATATATATATATTGACAAAAAAGAATCTTTTTCACATCTGTAATAAACAGAATGTTACAAAGTTACACACTTCTCATTGTATTGTCAATTTTCTAATATGTACAACATTGTAAAATATACGATCTTACTTTTGTAAAAAAATATTTTTTATCGACTTCAACCTTTTTAATGTTACAAAATTTACGAAGCTCATTTTAGCATTAATGATACGAAATTACTCAAATGATAAATAAAATATTAGCATGAAAAATTAATTCAGCATCGCCGTCTGTTGAGAATCCGATGAAAAATTAATATTCACTGATGAGTTGGAAGATAGCAGCAGTAAATAAAATCCCTCTCTTAAAGGCCATTGTATAAGTAACATTGACTTTTGGGTTTGTTGCAGATATTCAACACAGTGATACAAAGGGTTAATTAATAATATATCGAGATTTATACTATAATGCTTTTAAATTCAAAAATCCATGTCATTGGCTAAATTTAAGAAAAAACAATGCATTTATCAATAATTTTGCATTATTGAAAAATTTGATGATCCAAAAAGAAAATATAATTAAGTGCTATTGGTTGATAAATTTTTGAAAATTTAAAAATGAACTTTTGTGCAGCTTTAATTTATTTAATGTTCTCCCTGATTTAACGATAACCCCCATTTAACGATGATTTTCAAAGGAACTTTTTCCAATTTAAATCAAGTTTAAACTGTATATATAAAATACAGGAGAATGATAATGAAAGTAATAGCAAAAATCCAGGTCATTGGCAATATTTAAGGGGGGAAAATGCATTTTTCAATCATTTTTCATTATTGAAAGTGTATAGTTGCAATTCAAAAAGAAGATGTAAAAATTTTGAAAATTTAATAAAGAATTTTTATGCAGTTTTAATTTATCTAACGCTCTCCCCGATTTAACGATAACCTCCATTTAACGATGATTTACAAGGAACTTTTCACAATTTAAATCAAGTTTAGACTCTATATATGAAATCCAGGAAAATGATTGCGCGCAGGAATGACAAAAATCCAGGTCATCGGTTATATTTGGGGAATTTTTCATTATTGAAAGTGCTTAGTTGTTAATTCAAAAGAAGATGTAAAAATTTAATAAAGAACTTTATGCAGTTTTAATATATTCAATGTTCTCTCCGATTTAAGATGATTTTGAAGGAACCCTTTACAAAAATAAATTGAGTTTATATATAAAAGTCAGGAGAATGATAATGAACAGTATAACTGAAAAATTCTTTAAAATCAATGTTACAATTGCCAATACTAGCAAATGTAACAAATTGTTCTCAAAATAATGGTAAACAAGGTACCTTTCTACCGAATTTTAACTAAATTTTATACAGGGTCATTCAAAATTACATTTAAAAGCTTTCAGGTGTGTTAAAGCATACCACAACAAACAATTGTTGTATAGGAGACCAGAGAATCCATTTACTCACTGAAAAATACGGGATAAATGTCTAACTCTAATCGGAATGTAATTTTGATCATACTTTAACAAGATATTTTTTTTAAGGTTGGAGGGGGGGGGGGCGGTCTATCCTGGGCTTTCCGGTATATAGAACGTAGTGCTCAAGTTACTGCCTATGTCTTCTCATTTCAAGCAAAATACTGTACAATATAATTCAGAAAAATATAAAACATGCTGCGGTACTAAACATTACATGAGACAATGACATTTTATAATATTTGTACTTCCCACTCCCCCCCCCCCCCAAAAAAAAAAAATAAAAATAAAAATAAAATGAAAAAGAAAAAGAAAAAAACTTTAAATGAGGTTTAAAAACGGAAACAGGAAGAAGATGGATTCATTTTTTTTTTCTTTTTCTTTTTCTTTTTTTTTTTTTTTTTTTTGACCACTAGGTTTTTTTTTTTTGCCATTTATGAATCTCAAAATGTATGAAATTCACTAGGAATGGGATCACTTCAGTTATTTTAATTTAAAATTCATTAACCTAATTATTATTTTTTTTTTTATTGAATCTATCTTAAAAAAAGCCAAACAAACATATATTTCAATATATATTTTTTAAATAATATATAATAAGCATTACTAGGGCATTTTAATCTGTATACATATAATAATAAGTACTTAACATGTAATTGTGTTTTAAAAAGTGTTATTATCCAAAGTAAATTTAAAATTCATATTAGCTATTTTCAAGCCAGTTCTACAACTCTACGGTTGAGAAATAATCCTAAATCTTAACTGTTTAAAATTAATATATAATAATAGTTATTTATAATATTTATGTATAATTTTATAATAAAATATATCTATAATGGATATATATAATTTTATAATAAAAGATATTTATATATTTGTATTTAATTTTATAATAAAAGGTATTTATAATGTTTGTATTTAATTTTATAATAAAATGTATTTATATGTAAATATTATCATATTTCTGTAGAATTTTATAACAAGATAAGATATTTGCAACATTTATATAGAATTTTATAATAAAATATATTTATGTTATTTATAATTAAGTGCAGCGTAAATATATATAATTTGAGTAAAAGGACATTTTGACAAAAATCTTTATAATTGAAACTATGATTTCAAGAAAAAAAATATCGCAACCACCAATTTAAGAAGTCTTTATTTTTATTTTTATTTTTTCCAGTTCCCCCACTCCACTGATAAGTAAGAATTACAGAACTTAACGAAGTACTTCCTTTTACAGTTTTTCTTCCCTTCGTAATCGCACTCCGTGAACTCGTGAGGAAAAAGTGAAAAAGTGAAAGGTCTTTTTTTCATGTCTCAGGTAATATTCCGCAACAGGTTGTGGGTAACTTGGGGAGTGTTGGCGGATGAACGTCGACGCACCCACAGAGGTCATGAAACTCTCTGTTTTTTCCCTTCTGAAGAGGTGTTTCATGTGCTTCTGTTTAAGGAGCATGATGTTAATCTCGTAATACGCATTCTCTTCTAAATCAATACCAGACGGACTACTAAGATTCAACTGAAAGGGTCAGATACCTTTTGAATCCGCCGGAAAAAAGTAGATTTTTTCTTTTCCACTTATATTTAGTGTTGCCAGGTCCATTATCACAAAAAGTGGGACAGGGAGTAAAAAAAGGGACAGTTGTTTCGAAATCGGGACATAAAATACAGTAAATCCTATGAAAACGGAACCTGTCTATAGCGGAATCCTATGTGAAACGTAGAAAAAATTATAGTTAAGGAGCATAATGTTAATCTCGTAATATTCATTCTTTTCTAAATCAATACCAAACGGTAGAGGTCTGCACGGGACGACAATTAAATGCCCGGGACCGGACCGACTCATAGAAAAAAAATTCGGCCCGGCCCGGCACGGTAAAAAAGTTAAAAGTTCGGGACGAGCCCGGTCCTGCCCAAAGAAAAAAATTATTAGCCCGGCCCGGTCCAGTATAGCAGCTAAAAGTTCGTCCCGAGCCCGTCCCGGAAAAAAGTTGAAATCTAGGCCCGAGTGAATTTCTACAAAACATTGATTTTTTACGTCGATTTGGTTATAAATTTGTCCCGTACGATGAGTTCTGGCCAAAAATATTTATCTTAACTTTTTTTTTCGTGTTTATAATCTTCATTTTTATAGAAGTGCCGTAGACTGCGATATTTATTTTTTTAATGAATCGCTATTTCTTGTATGTAAATGTTTCAATTATCATTAATATTGTTAATCCATATTCCATGTATTGATGTGTTAAAAATCTGAAAAATGCTATACAGTAAAGTCTTCTAAGACTCAAGTACATAGAAAAGAAAGAAAAAAAAATGCGTTATAGTTCCCTTCTTAGCAAGTGTAAATGTATTTATATATTCTTTTCTTACGTATTAGTATATTAATTTTGTATGGATCAACACGCTTTTCAGTTTAAAACGGGGTTCCGTCATAGGCAGGTTCTTTTTCACACGTTTTACTACATTTTAATTTAGCTATATTTTAATAAACGTAGAATTTTACTATTCTTTGAAAAGAATAAATGTTAATGTTTAATTGTAGAGTAATGGCGATTTAAAAATGTATGCATTTTTGCAAAAATCTTTGGCTCAGGCTAATTTTATCGACCTTTAAACGGACAGGCCACGCCGAGAAAATGATTTTCATACGGGCTGGCTAAAAACTAGGACTGGAAATTTTGGGCCGTGTAGAGTAGCAAAGAAATCAGTCCCGGATCTGTACAGTAAAAAAAAAACAGTTAGGCCCGGCCCGATTCTTCCGGAAAAAAGTAAGGCCCGAACCCGGCCCGGCCCGTAAAGTGTAGTCACTAGGCCCGGCCCGAGCCTTCAGAAGAAAGTATGGCCCGGCCTGAGTGCCGTGAATGAAAATAGGCCCGACCCGTGCAGATCTCTCTACCAGACGGACTACTAGATCCAACTTAAAGGGTCAGATACCTTTTCAATCCGCCGAAAAAATTTATTTTTTTCCCCACTTATATTTAGTGTTGCCAGGTCCATTGTCATAAAAAGTGTGACAGGGGGTTAAAAAAAAGCGGGATAGTTGCTTCTAAATCGAGATATAAAAATACAGTAATTCCTATTAAAACGGAACCTGTCTATAAAGGAATCCTGTGAGAAAAGTAAAAAAAAATCTGTTTAAGGAGCATGATGTTTATCACGTTAACACACATTCTCTTCTAAATGAATATCACACGAACAACTAAAGTCCAACTTAAAGTGTCACCTTTCAAATCGGCTGAAAAAATTCATTTTTTTTTTCATTTATACTTAGTGCTGACAGGTCCATTGTCACAAAGAGTGGGACAGGGGCTTAAGAAAGCGGGACAGTTGCTTCTAAATCGAGGTATAAAAATACAGTAAATCCTAAGAAAACGGAGCCTGTCTATAAAGGAATCCTATGCGAAAAGTAAAAAAAATTCTGTTTAAGGAGCAGGATGTTAATCACGTGATACCCATTCTCTTCTAAATGAATATCAGACGTACAACTAAAGTCCAACTTAAAGTATCAGATACCTTTCAAATCGGCCAAAAAAATCGCTTTTTTTTTTCATTTATACTTACTGTTGCCGCGTCCATTGTCACAAAAGTGGGACAGGACGTTAAAAAAGCGGGGCAGTTGCTTCTAAATCGAGATATAAAAAAACAGTAAATCCTATGAAAACGGAACCCTATGTGAAACGGAAAAAATTTGTGTTTAAGGTGCATGATGTTAATCTCGAAATAAATATCCTCTGCTAAACGAGTACCAGACGGACTACTAAAATCTCACTTAAAAGGTCAGATACCCTTCGAATCAGCTGAAAAAATTGATTTTTTTTTTCACTTAAACTTAGTGTTGCCACGTTCATTGTCACAAAAAGTGGGACAGGGAGTTAAAAAAAGCAGGACAATTGCTTCTAAATCTAGATGTAATAATACAGTAAATACTATGAAAACTTAACCTGTTTATAACGGAATCCTATGTGAAACGTAAAAAAAAAATCTGTTTAAGGAACATGATATTAATCTCGTAAAACACATTCTCTTCTCAATCAATACGAGATGGACTACTAAGATCCAACTTAAAGGGGTCGGATACCTTTTGAATCCATCGAAACAAATCATTTTTTTCTTTTCTAATTATATTTAGTGTTGCCAGGTCCATTGTCACAAAAATGTGGGACAGGGAGTTGTAAAAAGCGGGACAATTTGGTTTCTAAATCGGGACATAAAAATACAGTAAATCCCATGAAACGGAACCTGCCTCTGTCTATAACGGAATTCTATGTGAAACGAAAAAAAAATCACGGTTATTATTAAAGGAATACAAAATACTATACAATTATATTCGTTAAAATTAAAAATTGTCTAAAACGGAATCTTTTTGTTATAAAATGTTTTTGCATTTTAGTAGGTTTTTCCTGTACAAATAAAAACATCAACCCCAAAAAATTATTATTTTTTTTCACTTATATTTAGTATTGCCAGGCCCATTGTCGCAAAAAAGCGGGGCAAGGAGACAAAAAAGCGGGACAGTTGATGCTAAATCAAGATATAAAAATTCAGTAAATCCTATGAAAATGGAATCTGTCTATAACGGAATCTTATTTTAAACGTAAAAATTTCGCTGTCCCTACGGAAGGAACACCATACGATTATATTTGTTAGGATTGTAACTTGTCTAAAACGGAATCTTTTTGTTGTCAACTTTCCGTTTTAGTAGGTTTTACCGTTCTAAATAGACACATCAACAGAAAAAAAAAAAGAAAGAAATATTTTTTCTTTTATATTTAGTGTTGCTAGGTCCATAGTCACAAAAAGTGGGACAGAGAGATTAAAGCTGGACAGTTGCTATTAAATCAAGATATAAAAATTCAGTAAATCCTATGAAAACGGAACCTTTCAGTAACAAAAACCTATGTGAAACGTAAAAAATTCACTGTCCCTATACAGAAGGAATACTAAATACTATACAATTATATTTGTTAAGACTAAAAATTGTCTAAAACGGAATGTTTTTGTTGTCAACTTTCCGTTTTAGTACGTTTTACCGTATTAAATAAGCCCATTCAAGATATAAAAATTCAGTAAATCCTATGAAAACGGAACCTTTCACTAACGAAATCCTACGTGAAACGTAAAAATTTCACTGTCCCTACGGAAAGAATACTAAATACTATACAATTACATTTGTTAAGACTAGAAAATGTCTAAAACGGAATATTTTTGTAGTCAACTTTCCGTTTTAGTACGTTTTACCGTATTAAATAAACACATTCAAGATATAAAAATTCTGTAAATCCTATGAAAACGGAACCTTTCAGTAATGAAATCCTATGTGAAACGTAAAAATTTCACTGTCCCTACGGAAGGAATACTAAATACTATACAATTACATTTGTTAAGACTAAAAATTGTCTAAAATGGAATATTTTTGTTGTCAACTTTCCGTTTTAGTACGTTTTACCGTATTAAATAAACACATTCAAGATATAAAAATTCAGTAAATCCTATGAAAACGGAACCTTTCAGTAACGGAATCCTATGTATGAAACGTAAAAATTTCACTGTCCCTACGGAAGGAATACTAAATATTATACAATTACATTTGTTAAGACTAAAAATTGTCTAAAATGGAATATTTTTGTTGTCAACTTTCCGTTTTAGTACGTTTTACCGTATTAAATAAACACATTCAAGATATAAAAATTCTGTAAATTCTATGAAAATGGAACCTGTCTATAAAGGAATCCTATGCGAACGTTAAAAATTCGCGGTCCCTACAGGACGATTACCATGCAATTACATATGTTAAGAAATTTGTTTTAAACGGAAACTCTTTGTTGTCCACTTTCCGTTTTAGTAGATTTTACCGTACTAAATAAACACATAAACTGAAAAAAAATTATTTGTCAGGTTTATTTAGTATTTTCAGGTCCATTGTCACAAAAAGCAGGATAGTTGCTTTTAAATCGAGATACAAAAATTCAATAAATCCTATAAAAACTGAGCCTGTCTATAACGGAAGCCTATATAAAACGTAAAAAATTCACGGTTCTGCGGAGGAGTTCATACAAGTATATTTGTTATGATATAAAACTTGTCTAAAACGGAATATGTTTCTTGTCCATTTTCCGTTTTAGTAGGTTTTACCGTACTAAATAAACGCAATAACCTTATGCAGTGAAAACTGTGATAGCGGAATTGATAAGGACCGAAACAAAATTTCCTTTTGGATAGACTTCCGACTTAGCAGTTATTGTATGATATTCCTTCCGCAAGGACTGTGAAATTTTTACGTTTAAAGCTGCTTGTCACTCAGCTTCCGAATTATCCTCCCTAATGTTAAGTCTATGGGTGTTTGATGCATTCTTATATTAAAAATATCTGCTCGGGAAATTAATATTTTTAACTCATTTTTTTCTCTGCACTCTTCTTAAAGGATGTCTCTCTTTTTCTTAGTTCTCAAAATTTTTTTTTAAATTTCTGCTGAATTTTATACAAAGTATTAAACTTTTATTCGCAGTTCGTTAGCTTTTAACATATAAAATATTAAATAAAGCAATGATTTTTAATAAATTAAAATTTAAAATAATTTGTTTTTAATAGAGTCAAAACACTGTATTAAACACTAGTGTCGTGAAGGAAATTTTCACCTTGTTATTAATAAACAATGTAACATACTTATAACTACTTAAAGGATGACTCAAACATATAAAAATATTATTTCATGCAACCCTGAGATCTTTCGAACACACACGCGTTCATTTTCAAAGGGAAAAAGATGACTGATTGAATAGAAATACATTTTCAATACAAAAACAAAAATTGTATGCATGCGCAAGCGGATTTAATCCTGCAGAGCAATGGAGTGAACTCCGCTTGCGCATGCGTACTATTTTTGTTTTTGTTTTTAAAATGCATTTCTATTCAGTCAGTCATCTTTTTCCCTTTGAAAATGGACGCGTGTGTGTTCGAAATATCTCAGGGTTGCATTAAATAATATTTTTATATGTTTGAGTAACCTTTTAAGTAGTTATAAGTATGTTATATTGTTTATTAATTTGTTTTCATTAAAATTCGGGACTTTTAGGAGTCCGCAGGACGATTTTTAAAACCTCTGCAAATCGGGACGTTCCTCGTATAGCGATACACCTGGGAACACTAATTCTATAATAATTTATTTATATTGTAATATTTTAAGAGGAACCGCATTTAAAATTCTGCTTTTAGAGTTAAATGTTATGGTTACTTTGAATAAATGGCTAGCCAGATTGAGATATTAACTTAACATTATTTATAGAAAATGTGTTTACATAAAATGGTCAGACATTTTATCACCTCCAGTTAATATTCTTAAAATATACTCATACATTTATGCTTTTCTAATATTTAAATTATATTTTACACACTTTTATGCTTATACTTTTATAATATTTAAATTTATATTTTTATACTTTTATACCCATACTTTTATAATATTCGTAATCAAACTTAAAGGGAATCGAACTTTAACTACATTTGCATTTTGAATCGACCGACAAATTGATTCTTTTAAATTATTTATTCATTTAAATTTAAATTTACTTAATTTGTAATATTTTAAACAAAACCGCATTCAAAATTTTTCGTCGGAGTTAAAATAAATGTTATGATAAAGAGAAATTTGAATAAATGACTAACTAGATTTTCGCGAAATATTAACACTATTTTATTGAAAATGTACTTGAAATGAGCTGAAATTTTAATCATCTTCAGTTAATATTCTTAAAATATATTTACTTATAACTTTTTACTATTTATAGCCGAATTTAAAGCATCATATATCTATTGAATTGATGTAAAAAATGTACCCCCCTCCCCTTTATATTCAAATTTATTCAGCTTGTAATATTTTAAACGAAACCGCATTCAAAATTTTGTGTTGGAGTTAAAGTAAAGGTTATGGTACTTTCAATGAATGGCTAGCCAGATTGAGATATTAACTTAACACTATTTATAGAAAATGTGTTTACATGAAAAGGTCAGACATTTTATCACCTTCAGTTAATATTCTTAAAATATACTCATACATTTATGCTTTTCTAATATTTAAATTATACTTTTACACACTTTTATACTCATACATTTATAATATTCATAATCAAACTTAAAGGGAATCGAACTTTAACAACATTTGCATTTTGAATCGACCGACAAATTAAGTTTTTTTAAATTATTTATTCATTTAAATTTAAATTTACTTAATTGGTAATATTTTAAACAAAAAGCATTCAAAATTTTTCGCCGGAGTTAAAATAAATGTTATGATAAAAAGAAATTTGAATAAATGACTAACTAGATTTTCGGGAAATAGTAACACTATTTTATTGAAAATGTACTTGAAATGGGCTGAAATTTCAATCATCTTTAGTTAATATTCTTACTATTCATAGCCGAATTTAAAGGATCAGATATCTATTGAATTGATGCAAAAAAGGTACCCCCACCTCTTATATTGAAATTTACATAGTTTGTAATATTTTAAACGAAACCACCTTCAAAATTTTGTGTTGCAGTTAAAATAAAGGTTATGGCACTTTCAATGAATGGCTAGCCAGATTGAGATATTAACTTAACACTATTTATAGAAAATGTGTTTATTATGGTCAGATATGTAATGGTCAGATATTTTATCACCTTCAGTTAATATTTTAAAAATATACTCATGCATTTATGCTTTTATAATATTTAAATTATGCTTTTACACACTTTTATGATGATACTTTTGTAATATTTAAATTCATATTTTTTTTTTAAATTTTGTACTCATGCTTTTATAATATTCATAATAAAAATTAAAGGGAATCGAAGTTTAACAACATTTGCATTTTGAATCGACCGACAAATTGATTTTTAAATTTATTTATTCATTTAAATTTAAATTTAAATTTACTTAATTTGTAATATTTTAAACAAAACCGCATTCAAAACTTTTCGTCGGAGTTAAAATAAATGTTATGATAAAAATAAATTTAAATAAATGACTATTTAGATTTTGCGAAATATTAACACTATTTTATTGAAAATGTACTTGAAATGAGCTGAAATTTTAATCATCTTCAGTTAATATTCTTAAAATATATTTACTCATACACCCCCCCCCCCTCTTATATTCAAATTTATTCAGTTTGTAATATTTTAAACGAAACCGTATTCAAAATTTTGTGTTGGCGTTAAAATTAAGGTTATGATACTTTCAATGAATGGTTAGCCAGATTGAAATATTAATACTATTTATAGAAAATGTATTTACATGAAATGGCCTGAAATTTTATCCCCTTCAGTGAATATTCTTAAAATATACTCAATACACTGTAAAAAAACATCTGTTGATTTTACAGAAAAAAAAACACTCATAGCCACGAAGTTGATACAAACTGTTATTTTATAGAAATAATCTGTATTTATTACGAACTTACGGGTAAAGTCCATTAAATAACGATAAATTCGAAGTAAATACAGAATATTTCTGTCAAACAAATTTTTTTTACCAACGACCTGGTTGACACTTAAAACGAAATCTTTTTGTTGTCCACTATCCGCTTTAGTAGGTTTTACCGTACTAAATAAACACCAGTAAAAAACTGGCAAAACACTGGTAAAGACTGTTTATATTACAGAATTAATCTGTATTCATTACGAACTTACGAGTAAAATATTCTAAATAACAGAAAATCCCTAGTAAATACAGATTATTTCTGTAAAATAAGCAATTTCTTACTGCCGTATGTACTTTTTATCCGAATTCGTTAACCTGCATTTCATTGAGGCGGCCAAAAAGACTTGAAAAGACATAAATTGGCTGAAGTTTGACCGTGGTTTAGTATAATTTATTCAGACTATTATTTATTTATCGCATTTATTAAATGTTATGACACTTTGAATGAATGGCTAGCCAGATTGAGTTATTAATAAAATTTATAATAAAATGAGTTTACATAAAATGGCCTGAAATTTCATCACCTCCACTTAATATTCTTAAAATATATTCAATACACTGTAGAAAAAATCTCTTGATTTCACAGAAAAAAAAAAAAAAAAAACTGTGAGCCAGGATGTTGGTAAAAAACTGTTTATTTTACGGAAATAATCTGTATTCATTACGAACTTACTGGAAAAATGTGTTGATTTTATAGAAAAACTGCCAGTCATGCCGTTGGTAAAAAACTGTTTGTTGTATGGAAATAATCTGTATTCAATACGGACTTGCGAGTAAAATCTGCTAAAATAACAGAAAATTCATAGTAAATACAGATTATTTATGTAAAATAAGTAGTTTTTTACTGGAGTACTGGTCGACAGTTTTTTTTATTGGATTACTGGCCGACAGTTTTTTCCCGTAAAATCAACAGATTTTTTTTTTTTTTTACAATATACGAGAAAAATACTAGAATTTTCGTAAAGTAATATTTTCCTTATTTAATAATAATAATAATAAAAACTGTGTAGATATGACAACCAATATTTTATGAAAATTCTGGCATTAAAACCCCTTAAATCCCCATCTATGCCCTGAGCAGTACGACCCCTGGTTTAGCTCTCATGTCAAAAGATGATGTTTTCGTCGTAAAGGAACCATACCATTTTCTATCAGCGATGAAATGGATAAATGTCCCATAATGAAAATAGCGTTTCAAACAAATATTGGAAAATAACATGTGAATAAACAGTATAACGGCTAAATAAATTTCGAAAAATAATACGTTTTATTTGTTCATTTGCTTTGAAAAGTTATAATGAAAATTGGTCGATTTAACTTCGTATTATCTCGATGAAGAATGTGAAAGAAATATAAATGAACAATTTGAGTAATATAAATTTTCGTTATTGCTTGCTTTAAATGGAGATGGAAACTAAAAATTGCAATGGCAAGTACAGTCTCGTTTATGTACTTTTTATCCGAATTCGTTAACCGGGATTTCATTGAGGAGACCAAAAAGACTTGAAAATACATAAATTGACTGATGTTTGACCATGGTTTAGTGTAATTTATTCAGACTATTATTTATTTTCGCATTTATTAATGTTATGAAACTTTGAATGAATGGATAGCCAGATTAAGTTTTTAACAAAATTTGTAATAAAATGAGTTTACATGAAATGGTCTGAAATTTTATCACCTTCAGTTAATATTCTTGAAATGTATTACACTGTAGAAAAAATCTGCTGATTTTACAGAAAAAAAAAACTGCGATCCAGGATGTTAGAAAAAACCTGTTTATTTTACGTATATAATCTGTAATCATTATGAGCTTACGGGTAAAATTAATTGATTTTACAGAAAAAATCTGTCAGCCAGAACGTTGGTAAAAAACTATTTACTTTACGGAAATAATCTGTATTTTTTACGAACTTACGGGAAAAATGTGTTGATTTTACATAAAAAATTGTCAGTCAGGACGTTGGGAAAAAAACTGCCAATCAGGCCGTTGATAAAAAACTGTTCGTTGTAGGAAAATAATCTGTATTCAATACGAATTTACGGATAAAATCTCCTAAAATAACAGAAAATTCGTAGTAAATACAGATTACTTATGTAAAATAAAAAATTTTTTACTGGCGTACTGGCCGACAGTTTTTTTTTATTGGCTTACTGGCCGACAGCTTTTTTTATTGGCTTACTGGCGGGTAGTTTCTTTCCTGTAAAATCAACAGATATTTTATACAATGTACGGGAAAAATACTAGAATTTATTTAATAAAATTTATTTAATAAAAAAAAACTGTGTAGATATGACAACCATTATTTTATGAAAATTCTGGTATTCAAACCCCTTAAATCCTCTTTTATACCCTGAGGAATACGACCCTTGGTTTAGCTTTCATGTCAAAAGATGATAGCAACGTGCTAAAGAAACCACACCATTTTCTATCAGCGATGAAATGGATAAATATACCATAATGAAAATAGCGTTTTAAACAAATATTGGAAAATAACATGTGAATAAACACCACAACGGCTAAGTAAATTTCCAAAAATAATACGTTTTATTTGTTCATTTGCTTTGAAAAGATGCACTGAAAATTGGTCGATTTAACTTTGTATTATCTCGATGACGAATGGGAAGGAAATATAAACGTGCAATTTGAGTAATATAACTTTCCGTTATTGCTTGCTTTACATGGAAAGGGAAGCTGAAAATTGTCATGGCAAGTACTTTCTCGTTTATATACATTTTATCCGAATTTGTTAAGGCGGATAGCCAGTCAATTTCGGGATTCCTCTTGCTAATGTTAAGTCTACGGGCGAGTAATGCATTCGTATATTTAAAATATCTTCTCATGAAATCATTATTTTTAACTTCTTTTTTTTTTTGTGTAGTCTTCTTAAAAGATGTCTTTTTTTTTTTACCCGATTGCCAAGAAAGGTTATGTGTTTCACGCGTATCTGGGTATGTGGATTTCTTTATACCCTCGAAACATCCGAACGGCTGAGTGGATTTTAATGAATGATGTCTCTATCGATTCGTATTGATCGTCCAATAGTTATAGGCTAGGTTTTGTTTTTATAAATTCAAAATAGCTGCCGTAAAATACAAAATGGCGGTAGAGACGAAAAAAATTTTTACGCACCCTATTGAGTGGAATATCATTGGATAGGTCTTTCAAAATGAAGACGATGTTTCATTGACTATTTTACAGTCAGAAACTCCGTTTGAAAATTACACAACCTGGAAGTTGTGTAGGTAGGACCTCTAGCTTTACTGCAGTTCTAACCCTCATAGATATCCATAGGCCTCATCAAAACAGTGTTTACAGACAGGAACTAACAATTATACACAACTTAAAAGTCATCAATACAAGTAAATAAATAAAAAAAAAAATAGGTTAGTAATATAAAAAATAGTTTCACATTGATGAGAAATAATTAATTAGTTCGCTTTTTACGCAGTCGAGTTTTTTGAATTTTTAAATTTAATTGATTTTTTTTCCTTAATTGTCAAAACTTTTTTAAAATGCATACTTAATTTTACATGAATAGTTAAAATCTTACTCGCAGTTTGTGAGCTTTCAACACATGAAATATTAAATTAAGTATAGATTTTAGAAATACTTCGAGACCTAAGAAGAAAATAAACACCTTTTAAGAATAGTTAAAAAAGAAAAAAAAAGAGTTAAAAATATTAATTTCCCCAGGAGATATTATAAATACACGAGAGCATTCTGTGCCCATAGACTTAACATTAGCGAGGGTAATTCGGAAATTGGCTGACTAACAGATTGATTGCATTGAGGGGACCAGAAGGAATTGAAAAGACATAAATTGACTGAAGTTTGACAGTGGATTAGGAACTCTGTAATTAATTTAGATTTAGACTATTATTACTTTTTCGCATTGATTTATTTATGTTTTATAGAAAAAGTATATATATATTTGTTAAATTGTAAAACACAATAACAAAAACGACAAAAATTAATTTTGAAAAATTATTTTCTCCATGATTTTGTAGTACATGTTCCATATTCCCATATTTTAGACTCGACATTTCTTCTTTATATCGCTTACTAGTGTAATGTTGACTCGGAATTATACTTGAAAAAAAAATGTAAAAGTTTTTAAAAACTATAATAAAAATTCAAAATTCATAAATAGACCATACTTTTAGTTATAATTTGGAAAAAAAAAATGTGTTAATTTTTTAGGTTCAAACGTTATCGTGGCAAAAAATCTATCTCAAAAACTATGTTTCCAGAATAATTGAATTTTAAGTTTTGCCCTTCGCAGCTATCACCGGACCGTAATTTTAGGAATTTTTCTATCGGATTAAATGTACTACATTTTTAAAGATTCAAATATTATAATAACCTATATATTTAAAACACAAAGTTCTTTTAGTCACCTGACCTAAGCTTTCCCCATCTGAAATAATTTTGATAATAATAATTAATTTTTTAATGAAAGCAGTTTATTTGTAGATGTGTCCGCACTAGCTATTTTTTAAAACTAATCCCATTTTTATATTTTAATTTTAATTAAAAATATCCCTGCCGGCTCGGCCTACAGGCGCAGGTAAATTTCAAAGTCAAGTACTGATTTCACCAACAAAGACTAAATCAAGACTAGAGATTAAATCCAGTTTAATAAATTTATCTGGCCGCTTTTGACAAGTTTTTGATTTTTTTTTCATCAGAATTATGTTAATACGATAATTTTTTCTTCAACCACTATATATTTTTAATTTGTTTTTGCTGTAAGAATTAGTCCTGATCAAAGACTTGTCAATATAAAAGTTGTAGATAATATTAAGAAGATTTATAATAAATTTAAGCGGATTTGATATTTTGTGGATTGACGAAGTTATGAATTGTTTTCTTCTTCAATCTCCCCCCTCCCACCCCTGTTTGTTTTTGCTTTTAATTATTATTTTTTCTTTTTTGCGGTAAGAGTTGGTCCTATCAAAAACTTGTCAATATAAAAGTTGTAGCTAATATTAACAAGATTTATAATAAAATGAATGGGATTTGATATCTTGAGAATTGACGAAGTTATGAATTTTTCTCTCCCTAAAACTCTATTTTTGTCGCCCCTTGAGCCCATTTTAAATTTTATTAAAAATTTGTCATGCGTAAATTTTTGGCCTTTTTTCTAGAAGTAATAATAATTTTAAACTGTTTTTATATGTATTATAATTAAGAAGTTATGAGGTTTTCTCGTTTTTCACAAAACCTCTCCCTATTTCCACCCCCTTGGGCCGATTCTGCCCATTTGCAGCCCCCACCGAGATATTAGCCATCTCAATGCATTTGGTGAGTTTGAAGACGATCCGTGCATAATTGCGACTTTTATCGTGCGGACAAAATTTAGTACACACACATCTATATATATATATATATAAATTTTATGTGGGGGTGGTTTGGGGTTCCTGGGGTCATATAATGAAAAGTTGTGAAGGAATTTTTCAAAAGTCGCACCAAGCTAACGACTGCAAAAGGTAGTATTTCTTATGAAATCTACCCAAATGTATTTTTAAAAAATTCTGCAAAAGGTAGTATTTCTTATGAAATCTACCCAAATGTATTTTTAAAAAATTATTCACAATGGTGCCAATTTGGTCACTCTTTGATTGTTACAGCGAAAAATCGAATAATGGGAAATACTATATCTTTACTGATGCTGTTTTCTCATTACAATTAAAAATTATGTAAATCAATATATTTAAACGAAAGGCCTTTTTTTTTTTTTTTTTTTTTTTTTTTTGGTACTGTTGTCATCTGGCCTGAGTTTTCTACAGAACCAATTTTGATAACTATTTTTTAAATTGAAAACAGCTTATTTGTAGATGCACTCGCACTAACTATTTTTTTTAATAACCCCATTTTATATTTAAATTTTAATTAAAAAAGTATTTTATGAAATTTCTTCCCAATGGGGGCAATTGGGTTACTTTGTTTGTTACAGAGAAAAATCAAATAATGGGAATTACTAGATCTTTACGGATGCCTGACATTTCCTCATTATAATTAAAAATTCTATAAATTTGTAATAAGGTGAAAAAAAAAAAAAAAAAAAAAAAGGTTACATTAGAAAAACAACAACAACAAAAAAAAACATATTTTCTCTCATAAAGCTGTTGCATTTCAATATTTTTTTCGATCATCTGATACAAAGTTTGAGACGCTAATCTCAGTCTCAGAGGGAGAGAAAATGCTTCAGCGAGTGAAAATGCTTCAGTGAGGGAAAATGGCGTCATAGTAAAAAGAAAACAAGTATTTTCTTTGATAAAACTAAATATTTTGCTACAAATTCGTCTTAAAGAATAAATTTCTGGATTTCACTGATACTGAGATTAGAACCTCAAGTCAAGGATGCGAATGTTGACATGAAAAGTGCAAACGTGACATCAAGTTTGGAAATATATTTATCAATAATCTATTGCCCTTTAAAATATTTTTTAAATAGGGAATGTGAAAGTGCGCATGTAAATTTTGCGATGGCTTAAATGATAATATGTTTAAATTTCGTTGAAGAAAAATATTACAATTGTGTCAAAGTGGAGCAATTTTCGCTGATTTTTCATTCAAAGCTTCAATAGATAATTTCATAATTGCTTATCTTAATTACATGTTATTGATTACTTAATAGGAATAAAGTTTAATTTTTCAATAATTCGAAAATTCTGAGTTAATGGAAAAAGTTTATGAACTTTGGTTAATAATAGTTGCTTTAAGAGCTAGGCCAGCCAATGTAAGATTGCTTTTTTAATGTAATTATTTTTGTAATTTTTTTAAAAGTATATGTAATAGTTCTTTTGAACATTTGCATTCGCTGAATTCGACGGGTTTCGACCCGTAATAATAATAACAATAATAATAATAATAATAATAATAATAATAATAATAATAATAATAAAATAAATAAATAAATAAATACATATTTTCATAATTTCAAACCTTTCTGGTAATCTCAATGTTGCTGAAAAAGAAAATTATTTAAGAGTAAATGCCGTTGTAAAACATTAAAAAAATCATTTATTTAGTCTAAAAAGTTCTAATGTTTCTTTCCTTTCTAACGTCGCATCTTGCATCGTCGTACAGTGTTATCATTGCAGACTTTAAAAACTGAATACATTGATATATACACAGCTATACTGAATACATAGAGCTTTGATTTTACGGGTTTATCTTTTATAACTTTTATTTCCAAGTCCTTTCGAAGTTCAGTAAATAAAAGCCTTTTGTTTTTTGGATGGGAACAAATAATGACGATTTCATTAATTCATCTATTTCTTTGAGAGTTTCCTGGCAGAATAGGGCAGAAGTGTTTATTGACCGTCATTATTAATTTGTCATCAGAGTTAAATTCATTGGCTAAAAAGGAACAAAGGGGTTTAAACGTAAAAAAGTTACCGGGATAAAAAGAAATTCTAAACTTAGTTTAGAAGTTTGTTGAATAATGCGCTTTCCGGAATTATTTTTGCAATAAAACCTTCTTCAAGCGACCAGAAAAAAACGAAATTTGTTTCATTTTCTTCAAAGAAATTGGTCGCTCATGGAGGGAATCCAACTAGGATGGTCTCTGAATAGAGGTAAAATTAGTATTGAGCGTATGGGAATAAATTTCGTTCCATGAAAAAATGGTCGTTCAGGGAGGTGGTCGCACAGGGAGGTTTAACTGTATTTTTTCATAATACATAACCATTTTATCTCTAGTAAAATCAATTTTATTACTTTAATATCGATAATTTTCATAAATTGAATATTGACCAGCTATATTCGCAAAATCTTACACTGTGCGTTGCCTTGTTCTGCGCTCAAGTAAAAGAAGACTAGTCGTTGGGGTCCACCGTAATTTTTTACCCATCATGGATATCCATAATATAAAATATGAAAATAATACATGTGTAAACTATTTATAAAATGTATTGTAATTCAAAAAAAAATTTAAACGTATTTGTTGTCAATTTGTTCAGTAGATAGAGTATTTAAAATCGTGGCTTGATGACGTCATAAACTTTAAATGCTCTATTACTGAACTGCGTAAAAGAAATATACTTATAACTCCATAAATGATAATCGTGTTAACTAACATTTTACTGCGTCGGATTAAGCGTCTCATTTCCCATTAAAATATATCTTTGAATTGCCATTTGAATGAAATACAGTGTCATGAAAAATCAAAGAGTGTGGAAAATAGGATTAGAGATATCTCGGCAAGTCATTATCCGATCGACTTCACTCTTTATGCAAAATTTATGCTTATTTATTGTCTTTTATATTCACTTCTTAAAATAAACAATTTCAGAAATTCTTATATACCTTTGATCAGAACGAATATTTCGAAAGTCCCCAAACAATAGTTCCGGATTATCGAGGTTACATAAATTCAATAGGCTTCTTCTCATTATTATATACTACTACCCCAATAGCAAGAGATATCGGCTTAATTTCGGCCTAATACCAGAATTGTCGGGAAATGATCAGTAGTTGAAAGGAGAGCTTCACATAATATCGTCTGAACAAAATCTACCGATTAATCTAGATAATATCGTGAAAAAACGTCGGCAGGAAATTGTATACTTATTACAAGTCAATTAATCGGAAAAGTATTCTTATGCGTGTAATCGGCCTGCAATCGGGAAGTAATGAAAAATGAATCTTTTTACTAAGCACACAGCAAATTGCAAGTCTCTATCTCAATTTGTTGGGGAGATAGACCGTTTACAGAGACACAGGCAGGGGACAGCAATTTTTTTTTCTAAAAATATGTTTTGCGGAATCTCCAGTCTCTGAAATGTGTAAATCCGCTAAAAACTTTTTTTCGCTTCTTAAAACGATTACAAGACTTACCCTATACTACGTATGATGGGTAAGTAAAAAAGTAGAACAAGCTTTTGCGGACTTTTGTTCGAGTCGTCTGCCGACGACGCGTAAAATACCTCTAGCAAAATTTTAAAAGGTCTAAAATAATTAAACTGGTATGCATTGTAGAACAGTTGATAATTAAGCTATCTGTTACCTAATTAAGCTATCAAAACTGAATTAAGTTATAATTACAAAAAGAAGACATAGATAAAATTCGTATATGATTTTTAATTTTAATTGTAACCGTATTCATTATTGAGGTCTCATCCCTATATACTAATTTATTACACCAGTTATTCTAATTGGCTGGCACATGACATGTGTGTAAATTGCCAAGGTTCCTTCAACAGAAATCGTTCAACAGAATGTCCGGAGATCTGTTAATCTATCTATATCTACGGGAGAAGATGTAGTACTAGCAAAAGCCATGTTTGTTTGGATTCGCGAAGCATTATTTAATAAGATAAATATTTGAAAGTAACACTATTTTTTATATTATTCTTGCATCTTTAAGAAGCAAAAGCATTATTTTATGTTTTGGCACATTGTAATTTTAGAAATGCAAATTCGGCCAAATAACTAAGAATTTCCTCGGAATTTTTTATTTATGATATACGACTGGTATAAATAAAAATATTTTCGAAGCAAAATTTTACAAAATATTTATATAACGAATTTAATGATTAATTTTATTTGTTTACAATTCTTTTGTTGCCACTTTACAAAAAAAAATAATATAATTCTTTTAAAATGCGTAAGAATCGTCTGCATTTACCATAATAAGAATAAATTGTGTATTTGAATTCTTAACACTGAAAAACACTTTTATAATTGAATGTAAATAATTGAATTTTCACAAATTTTAATTCATTAAAAATATGCTGTAATTTTCATAAAAAAAGGTATTTTACAAGTTTCATAAAAGAAATCGTAACTCCATGATTTATTTTTTCTTCCGAAAACGTGTTTCTTTTTTTATTTGCAAAAATGCGTCCGTATTGGAAAAACATGTAAAATAAATTAATTAAAATAATAAATTTTTAAACGTTATTCTGTAAAAAAAAATAATATTGTGCAAATCTACAGATCATAATTTATTTTTATGTTTAATTTCAAGTCAAAATACTGAATAGTTTTTTTGTAAAGTGTACGACAAAATGTAATTTGGGTAGCCTATTAGAGGATTCGCTTCGCCCAGCCTAATAAATAGCAAGCTTTGCTTAAAGTTATATTATTTGATTTAATGGTGAAACTTTTCCTTCGTGTTTAATTAAATTTAAGTGTTGTATAGCCCCACAATTTTTCAAACAGGTCTTCGATTCTGTATTCAGACACTGCAAAAGAAGTGTTACAGAAAATTTCAATGTGCCTCAAATACTAATTCTAAAATGCTTGCCAGTTAATCAATCAATAGTTTCATATCAATTAAATTATGATAATATCTTTAGAAATCAATTTTAAAATCCAAAAAAAAAAGTTGAAATAATGCCAATTTTTTCTTGTTGCCATCTTAAAAAAAAAGTCAAAATTATACATTTAAAAAAAAAAAAGAAATTCGTTAGCTCATGCTTTATACCAAGCGTAAAGAAAAACGTAAAAAATTTCTACAATCGCGTTCGGTGCCACGTCAAATTAATGTAATTTTTTGAATGTGCTATAATTGAATGAATGCATTGTAATTGTTAATTTTCAGGAAAAATCGTGAATTACCGTGCAGGGGTCAATCCAGGCAAAATTTGGGGCCTATTCAGGGCCCTTCCACACAAATCTATTCAATAAAATAGACCCCTTCACAAAAATAAATTTAATAAAATGGGCCCCTTCGCAAAAAAAAAAGTTTAATAAATGGGATGTGGTCATAAAATGATGGAAGTCATAAAATTCCTTTTATAAAATAGACCCCTTTGTAAAATTCTTTTTCATAAAAAATGTTTTAAAATGTGTAATTTGTAAATAAAACTAGATCGCGAAAAAGAGAAACTTTAGCAAGAGGATTTAAGGAAGTTTTTGTTAAGAAATACTTGGTACAAATTTGAGTGGATTTTAACTTTCGTTACAAAATTTTACTTTTCACAAAAATATAGTAAAATTCACAAAAGTAATTTTTACTTTTCACAAAATGAGCCCCAAGAATAAAAACTTGCATCGACTTTTGCCGTCGTGAAATTAGGCGTGTTTTTTAAGATAAACATCATACGCTTAAAAAAGATCTTTTTTAAACTTTTTTTTCTTTTATACTTACATTTAATCATCCTGTGTTACGTTTTTCAAGTAAAATTTCACAGCAACTTTAATTGTATTCAAAACTTTCCATCAATTAGCATATACTTTATACCTATAAAAAGAGGCGTTAAATATTTAGAGAAGAGAAAAAAATTAATAAGGCGATGAAATTTTAATGAAAAAGTTATTAATGAAGAATTAAAACTTTGCATATGTGTTTAATTACTTAGACATTTGTGAGGAAATTATCAGCGTTGATCATTAATTGATGTCAGTAATACATTCCGGGTAAGTAATGATTTGGCACAAATAATTGCATCTTCATTAATTTCTTGATTTGACGTTTAATTAAAAAGTGTTACATCTGCTTGATATATATAGAAAAATGGTGAATTATACTGTTAGGAAAATTTATGTAAGTAATATAAGAATTTGTTCCATTCTTATAAGTAAATAAATGTAGATAATTCGTTTTACAGCTAATTTTTTTTTCTATTATCAATTAACTATAAGGCAATAAAATGTATTATGTGCGGTTTCTTGATTCATCATTTAAGCGATATAGTTTCTGTAGATTAATTAATAAGTGAAAAATTATTCGCGTACTTAGTAATACAGGGTGTTCATAAAAGTATGTCCCAGTTTCAATAGTATATTATAACAGTTTAATTTATACTACAGTCGGACCTCTATTTAACGAACCTCTATTTTGAGAATTTCTCTATTTTACGAACTTTTCCTCGGAACCAACAACATTTTGCGAATTTCTCCGTAAAATAACCTCCAAATAGCGATGTGTATTTTTTATTTAACGAACTTTTTCTTCTGATATAATTTTTTTTCTCCCTATTTCTCAAAATATTTCCGGACACTTCAAACTTATTCTTTCTTTTACACATTTTATAATGTTCAATAACCTTGAATTAGTTTTACCAGGTGCCTAACTCAACGAGAGTAGTAAAATCCCTGTCATTCTTTGCATTTCATCCAGGAAATGCAAACTTTCAATATCCCTCTTTTCACACTAAAAAGGGCTGTTCTGTAGTAAATAAGTTTCAGTAATTAAATTTAAGGACGCATGTAGTAATACAATGCTTAAAATTACTTGTTATAATAAATACGATAATGTCATTAAAATTCATTAATTTTAATGTAAATATTTTCTTAAAACTGAAAATACAGTGTATTTCTGGACAATATTTTTTTAAATTCTTGTTGTCCTTACAAATTTCTTTTTGATGGGTAAAAGGAATAATAATTAAAAAAAAATATGATTTAAAAAAGAAAGTGTGATTAGTTAAATTTTTTAATAATCTTTACTGTTTATGAATTAAAAATCTGCTTTGTGTAGTTTAAAGTATTTAAAAAGGTTCATCTCTGTTTATCGAATTTTCCACATAACAAACTTTTTTTCGGTATTTAGCGACTTCGTTAAATAGAGGTCCGACTGTATTTACAACAAAACATACATCAAAGTGAAGGTCAACTAACCTAGTTTTTCTTACAAATGTTCAATAGGTGCACTTTTAGTTGCACGACACACATCCAACCTAAAGTCCAATTATTCCCACACTTCGGTTAACAAGTCAGGAGTAATAGAAGCAATAGCCTCTTTAATTCTGTGTCTCAACTTTGGCAAATCACTAGGTAACAGCAGAACGCAGACATGATCTTTTATAAAGCCCCGAGCAAAAAAATCGCAAGGCTCTAATGGCTTTTAAATCTTCAGCACAGCAATAACGCTTTACGCTCAGGAGTCGCCATTTTGAGTATGTGGCACTGCAATCGAATCAGTCTCAAAGCAGTATTCTCTCATGCGCTTACCTAAAACTTTTTGAGTTACTCTTTATTTGTGACCTTAAGGGGGTTCGGGACACAAAAATCTTAAAATTTTCAAAAAAAAAAAAAAAAAAAAAAAAATTATTGGATTAAATTTTTTTTCTGTCGTTTTCTGCTTAAAATGACGTTTAAATCATGTTTGTATCTTAATTAGAACAGGAAATATTAATTTTTTTCGTTTTGGTTTTGTTTTCAAAATCTACCTTTCAAGCTATGGTTGTCAAGGAACCGACTTCTTGTGAAATTGCGTTTTTCTTCATGATGGGTTTTTACACCATTTCTCATCTTTAAGTTGTTATAAGTCTAGAACCGTTAAAGATAAATGTTTGAAACTTGGAACATATATTTTTCAATTCCTTTACTTTAACTTTGAGCCAGCAAATTTGAAAAAAATATTTACTTTTGAAAATATGAATTTTTTAAAAAAAGTTACATCAATTTTTATTAAGTTTTTACTTTAAATATTTTTAAATATTTTTAAAATTAATATTTCTCTAAATGCTGACTCTAAATTAATATATATATATATCTCTGTTTATTTAAATGAAAAACAATTTAAATTCTATAAATAATATTTCGAGTTATAACGATTTTAAGTTATATCGCTTTTTCCATAAATTTTAAATTAAATTTTTTTTTTTTTAAAAGCTATGAGAAGTTTTATCATTTGATTTTGTTTACAAATGATATGGTTAACCATCACAAAAAAATTCAAAATTTTAACGCTATAAATAAAAATTTTTTGAAAATGTGTCCCGGACCCCCTTAAACCAGCACTCTACAACGCTTACATTTGATACTATTAAAATTTATAACTGGGACATTATTTTACGGATACCCAGATTTTTTGATCGAAGAAAGCAAAAATAGAAAATTCAGAAACTCAATTCAATTTTTAACCATTTGGAAAAATGGTTATTGTTCTCGTCCGGATGGGAAATGAAAAGCATATCTGAAGGTTTTCATTGGTTTAATCCGCAATTTATTCGTTTTCTGATTGGTCTATACAGTAATCTGTATTTCCTTTTAATTTCAACAACGATGGATACTTTCTGTTGCCACTATGACAAAAAAGTAATAAAAACTACAAAAATTTAATAACTCAGAAACAAATTGAGATACAGCTTTCAAACAAATTGCATTTAAAAGTGCATTTTTTTCTCTATCCGACTGTGTAAAAAGTAGTATTGTCGGATGTTTAGAAGTATAAGAATGAAATTTCATTTAAAATTGGCCGTCAGATTTCTTGGAAATCTGACGATGGAAAAGCCTTTTCCCGAACAGCCAATGAAATGCTTGGATATTTACGTAAGTTTCAGGTGGATAATACTTAAGTTTCATGAAATCTGACGGGTCGCAGGCGATATTTTTGGCTTGCAATTTTTACGTGTAATAACACTATTAATGTTTAATTCATGGCGTACGTAATGTATGATCAACTCCGTGCAATTTTTTATGTTTTAAATTTTAGTCTTCAAAAAAATCGTTTTCCAAATGGTCGTTGTAATTTGATAAATTGCTTTTTTTTTTTTTTTAAATGAGTAGTTTTGAAAGCGACACAGGATCTCGTTTTAAATGGCAAATTAGCCTACGTAATTATATAAATACGTAGCACTTATAGTCATCGTCTGGTCCGTCCGTCTGTCCGCATATAGCAGCGCAAAAGCTACCCAACCAAATGGTTTGAAATTTAATATATAGAATAGTTCCAGAATTTTGTCGAGTCATTTCAAATTGTATGGAAATCTAATCAAATCTTAAAAAGATATTAATAAAAGTTTTCTACGTTCTATTAAATCCTATCATACGTAATTAATTCAATGATATCCCATGATAGGTAATGATTCTTGGTTGCTATGGTGATGACGTCCTCTTTAAGATGGAATCATACTATTTCCGCATACTGAATTTAATATATGTAATCGTAATAAATTTTGTATTCACGCAATTTTGCATAAGGGTGCAATAGCTATTGTACCAAGATCTGAATATTTATAAAACTAGTTATAGTACGGACGTACCTAATTTGCCACGTTTGGCGTACAATTTCCCACTTTAAGTTAGAAAAAATATTTCATTCATCTTTCCTGTGTACTACAATATCTACCTTACAATTTTTTTAAAAAATGAATAGAAAGTAAGTATTAAAAGAACCAAAATTTATGATTCACCGTGAAAATCTTTAAATTACATTAAGCCATAGTCACGGCTTTTAGCCAATTAACATGCCATTTAGAGTTTCTGTTCATATTAAAGAAAACATTAAATACTTCAGAAGTCAGGAAGCTTAATAAAAATAATGAAATTTTAATGGGGGCTTTATTAATGAGGCATTAAAAAGCTTGCATACTTGATTATTTACGTAGATATATGCGATACAATTATCAACTCTTCTTCATCAATTAACGTCAGTAGTACTTTTGGATGTACTTATTTGGTGCTGCATCTTCGTTAATTTTTCCATTTGACTGTCAATTAAAAAGTGTTATTTCTGCCTGTGCGTTCCGAACAGAAGCATATGGATTTAGCGGATAAAAAAAAATTATGCAGGAGAAAGTATTTATTTTATTCTTTTGAATAAGAAAATGTAATAAATTAGTAATAAATTTTATATTTGGTCTTCTATGTAATTTTATGAATATTATGCTACAATCTATCATATAATGTGAAATCTGAGTTGTCACTTGACTGACTTGTATGGGAAATAATAAAGACTAACTGGAACCCGTCAAAACTTGATGGCAAACAATTTGCTGGTACCATATAAAAAAAAGTTCATGACCGCTTTGTAATGTTTAAAAATGCTTAATTCTTAATTCTTAGAAAGCATTTAAATAAGTAGGAATTGTTTTGAATGGGAATCAAATGGTAATCTAAAATTCCTTGAATTAAAGAACATGCAGATATGCATCAGGCAAGCCACGCTATATGCGTGGATGCACATACTAAAATTACCCTTTTTTATGCTACATTCAAATAACAAACAAAGCCCTTTTTAAATCCAACTTGTTTATATAAATGCATTTAGTTTATGTTATGTGATAATAGACTTTATTACATATATTTTGCATGTAGGTGGTTTGTCTGGTATATATCTGTTGTACTTCCTTAAGGCTGTTTTCAAATCGAAAAGGGCAACTTTCTGACAAAAGTTTAAATTTATTTTTGTTATGCATGAAACTATCTGGTGTTGTTGTTCAGAAACTGTTTAAATGAGCTGTTTTTTCCATTTTTTTTTTTGCAAACGCAATAGATCTTTCAGAAAATGTTGTCAAAGTGGACGTTTTGAACGGAATTTCCGAGCGAAGTAAGAAAAAGCGCTCAAGAGCGGGCGAAAAACGCGTTTGTCACGTGATCAAAATGGCTTATAACTCAATAGGTAATTGATTGATCAAAAAATGGAAAAAAACAGTTCAATTCCAAATCGCTTCCATGGTCAGGCTTTCCAATTTTATACCTTTCCGTTAAAAAATGAATTTGTAAATGTGTCAAAACGTTTTGCGCTTGTTGAGCAGAGCAGTTAAGAACAGCCTTAAAAACACCTTTACATTAACCGACACAACACTGATATATCATACAAAACTGTGGCTAGCTGACACTGGTGCATGCAAAATTCATTCATATGTAATACTTGCTTTTCTACCTACAAATTTTGATGTTGATTTTCTTGTCATAGTGCACACTCAGAAATGAATACTCAGATTTCACGAAAAGTTCTTTGTTTTTGACGAAACAGTTTCCTGGGAAATGCTCCGAGCGAATATTTCGTCAAATTGATGAAATTACTTTCTTCACTTGCTTGACGATATAAATTTCGTCAAAAGATAGCTGGTGATGCCCTCTATGGAACAGTGTGAAAGCTCCTGACAGTGGGAAGAAAAAATTCACTTCTCGTTTTCCTCGGGGTGAATCGAACCCGCGGACTTTGGCGTGTGAGACCGTTGCTCTTCCAACCTCGCTATTAGGGACTTATATAGTTTTGCTTTTAGATTGATGTAATGAATTCTGCTACGTGTTTATGTTTTTATAAGGTAGATTGTAATTTTATCGGTGTTGCTATAATTACTGAAAGTTTTAAGTAAGGCTAATTTATTATTATTCTTTTCTCATGGTCAATGAATAATTATAATATGGCTTGATTAAATAATTTATTAGTGAAATTTTCTTTGTTCAATGAATGGTTAGAATATGGTCTCGTTAATTTGTTGCTCACAAATAACGGATTGTGAAGTGCATATTGCGTGAGATTTTATCACTTTGAGTAGAGGGATAAGATTTTAACACTTTACTGTTTATAAAGGGGAGAGGGGTCAATTATGTTTATTTTTAATTTGATTGAAAACAGAATATACTTCTTAAATAAATTTTAAAAAGAGATATCCTGGAAGTTTGAAATTTTATTGACCAAATTTTCTTTTTGAATGGTTTTGAAGCACACAGGAACACTGCAGAAAAAAAACGGATTAAAATACCGAAATACTACTGGCAATCTATACGCCAGTACTATTTCTGTATTTTAACGGAACTTTTTCCCGGCTAATTACAGAAAAATGTCCGTTAAATAAAAAAAAAAAAAAAAAAACGGAAAATTTTTTGTAATTTACCGGGAAAAAGTTCCGTTAAAATACGGAAATAGTACTGGCGTCTAGATTGACAGTAGTATTTCCGTATTTTAATCCGTTTTTTTTTACAGTGAAATTTATTCTTTTCGAATTAAAACATAACGAACAACATATAAATAAATAAATAAATAAAAATAATAAGGATTCCTAAAAATTTTAACAGCTAAAAAATAACTAATAAAGAAACAATAACTACCTACATTTCAGTATTTTCTGAAAAGCACTAAAAAGTGCTGTTTTAAAATAAATTATTACAGTACTAACATAAACAAGCAAATATTTGCTAGCTAAAATCGCAGGATTTGAGGGGGTACAGCAACTGTTTCCTTAAAATGCATTGAGTCTGAGTGTGTTTGTGGCAAAACTTTCGTCAAATATTTGAGAGTTTACCTTTCGTTAAAAGTCACGTGATGTTGATAGGAAATGATCGTCAAAAACGACGAAATACAGCTCAAGGATTTCTGAATCTTCAAAAGTGAGAGTTTTATTTCTGAGAGTGTGTGTATATAAATTCATTTTGCATAAAATTAAAACGTATAATAACCATCATGGTCGATTTATTGATATTTAGTCAAGTTAATGGAAAAACATTTTAATGATTCTGTTTAGTAAGTGGATAGTACATTTGAAACTTTAAAAGTTTTAAAACTTTGAAAGTTGAAAGTTTATTTCTACTTTGAAAAAAAAAATAAGGTATTTGTTTTTATTATAATTTGTATAGAGATATCCATTTTGGTAAATTTTGTTCGTTTTTTTTTCCTTATTTTGTTCGTTTTAATTTATTTAGAAAATCCTAAACATAATTAAGGTGTATGGTACAGAAATCCTCACTCGCACTTTCACTTATAGCATTACCTATTTTATTGCGTAATATGTTTTAAATATTTTAAGACTTACTCTGTGTTCTTGCTGGCTTTTGACCAACATTAGTGATTTGGCGAATAAGAAATAAAAAACAATAGCCAAATGAAAATAAATATTAGCAAAATAGATTCGGCTTAAAACACCAAAAAATCTATCTTTAACCCCTTATTGTATCCATTTTTTGAATAGGTTCTAAAATAACCTACTTTTTTCTAATTACTCAAAAAGTAGAAATTTAAAAATCGGCTACAGAAACTATTAAATTTAAATACATTCTAAATGCCTCCTAAATGTGTAAATGTTTCAGACATTCTTTTAGCAGCCTGAATAAAAGTTAAAAACAGCTATCTTTGATTTACCGTTGTAAAAACATACAGTAAAAATTGCTATCAGATTTCGACCGATAGAAAAAATTGACCGGCCACTGATACTTTATGTACAACTAATAAATAGTATAGTTAGGCAGCCTAAGAGAGATTGCTCAGGGCCGGCTAGGCCTGCCCCTTAGAGCTTAACGTCTCTCCCGGTACGTTCCCCGACACGTTGGGGCTCGTTAGTGAGTACAGCCCTGTCCGGCCGTATGCAGACGGACAAGCACAAAATGCTCAAGGGGCGACGCTCACCCGCTAAGGGCGTCTATGCACCACCGACCACAGAACCCAGAATTTATTTTAAAAAGAACAAAGTGGGATTACAAAAATTAGACAAATGCCTTCCCGCCAGGAAAACGCCTACTCGCGACAGAGGGTGGGAGTATGAGAACATTTAAAGTAAAAATAAAATAAAATAAATAATAATAATAATAATAATAAACATCACTGATCCTGGCCGCCGGGGTAGGAACCCCTCTCGCGACAAGGGGCGGCAGGAAGGGAAAAGAATGGAATGCGTGGCACAAGTAAGATGGCAGATGGCACGAGCAAATACTCAAGCGTCCATTGGAGATGTAATGATTTGCGTGGCACAAATAAGATGGCACGAGCAAATACTCAGCGTCCATTGGAGATGTAATGCTTTGTGTGGCACAAGTAAGATGGCACGAGCAGATAAGCAGAACCAGGGCTTAAGTTAAGTTTGTTAAGTATGTAAGGAAATTGTGAATGTGTTTTAATTTGTTGAGTAGGAGGGTGCGGGAAAGGACGTTTTGGAGCCAGTTGACTGGCAGTATGTCTGGACGCCTCAAGTGCCAAATAGTATAGTTAATGTCAACACCACATTCCAGCAAAGCGTTTCAATATTTGGCACTTGTGTGCCACCAATTTTGTTTATGTTTTTACCAGAGCGACGCCAGCGCATAGACAGTGATTAACTGACAAAAACCTATCGCATAATCCTTTTTGTGTCTTTGGCTGTTGCTAAACTGAATTCGTATTGAGTTTGTGTCTCTATGAATAGAGCAATGTAAATGGCATGGTGCGATTGAACATGTAAAGCTACATCAATCGTTCAGAAACACGGATAAATCTCAAGTGTATTGGCACACACACAAACAGAGCAGAAATTGAGCATTCGCAATTTGGCGAGTCTGATTGTTAGTTTACTCGCCAAATGAAACATTTTGTCGCGATTTGGCGCAATGGCGAGCGGCAGCGAGAACACTGTACTTACTAATAATGATTATGATAGTGCTAGATTCATGGTTTAAAAAAATTCTGATAAATTTAAATTACAGTAAACTTTATCTAACGAGGGTTATTCGGAAACTAAGGTTCGATTTTTTTTAAAACATAAACCATCACAGATTTATTCAAAACACTTTTTTTATTTAATTCCTTGCGTGCTTCTCTGTTTTCGTACATAATTTCCATATTTGTTTAAACATTTGTCACAATGTTCTAGAAGGTTTAGTAGGCCTAAGTCATAGATATCTGCGGTCTGTGAGGATAACCACTCTTTAACTGCTTCTTTCAAAAGTTGTTGATTTAAAGTTAAATTGTGAATCGCCGGTCTTCACGAATCTTTCCGTCAACGGCATTGATCGAATCAGATGTGATCACTTATGGTCTGCCTGATCGTGGTTCATTATGGACATCATGGACAGACCGGTGATCACCGGTCATCAGCGATCACAGAAGATTTGGACGAAATTTTTGGACGGATTTCAATTCTTTGGACGAAAAGATTCGTGAAGACCGGCGATTCACAATTTCACCTTTAAATCAACAACTTTTGAAAAAAGCAGTTAAAGAGTGGTTATCCTCACAGACCGCAGATGTCTATGACTTAGGCCTACTAAAGCTTGTAGAACATTAGGACAGATGTTTAAACAAATATGGAAACTATGTAAAAAAATAGAGAAACATGTAAGGAATTAAATAAAACAAGTTTTTGAAAAAATCTGTGATGTTTTATGTTTTATAAGAAATTGGACCTCAGTTTCCGAATGTCCTCGCACAACATAAAATGTTAGTAAACTTTAATTTTTGTTGTATGTATTTTGCTACTTTAAATTTCTTAAACCTAAAGCTAATTATAATTTCAATGGTCAGGAAATCTGAATATGCTGTTCAGATTATATATATATATTTTTTTTTTTTATCCTTGTCAAACATGGTTTTTCTCCTCGTGTTTTTATTTTTGTTGTTGTTGTTGTTGTTGTACAGGGACATATGGATATAATAATGCCAGAGGATAGTTATATTTTTATTTACACTTTAAAACATTTTATAATTTAACGAAATTTTATAAAGAAATTAGCACTGATTTACTGACACCGTGGATTTCTTGGAACCTTCTTCACACCTAGATCATGTTAACCCTTTATATTCTGACGGTACTTATAAGTACCACTCATTTTAAACTTTCAACCCATAGACAGTATTACTACTATTCCAATGGTATTTTGCAGGAACACTCTTTTAACTCCCCTTTTTCAGGTTATATGGCAGCAGTAGTTCTAGGTTCATTATTTTAGCGAGGAAGGAAGCTATCTTTGAAACAGTCGGTGTGTCTTGTGCCGACATTTTGCAGGGATTGTCGCGCTTGTCTTTATATTACTGCAAGCATAGTAAAGGACGCAAGGTAAGTATTGGATTTTTTTAATGTGTTTATTATGATCTTAGAATACAATTTGACTAGCTATTTTAAGGGAACGGTGAATGCAATTGATTTAAGAGTTGAATTACTCGACGGTAATTATAAGTACCGCCAGTACACTGGATGTTAGAGAAAAACGTCTTATTTACGTTTCGTCTGTGTAGTTTTGTATCTCATTTATCTACTTTATAATGTAATTACTAAATTGTAGTGTAGTACTTCTTTTTCTGGTATTTCCCTTCTGTTTCATTATTATTTTTTACAGGAAATCGAAAAAGTGGTGGCGCTGGCTCTTTTTGGCTATGCAAGAAATGACATATGTAAATTCATATATTGCATACGTGGAGATGCGAGAGAGCATATCGTCTCTGGAATATAGGCATTGCTTAACCAAAGGACTGCTAACAAAATCGAAACCTAAAAAAAAAACAATTGTTTTTTGAATACCATCAAATTTGAATTTTTACTTATTTTTCATCTGTAAAATAAAATTATGTCAATTTAATATTTTTTTTATTGTTAAGTTATGAGTGTCTTCTGGTTATTTATGATTTTTAAGAGTTTAAACTTAATTTGAAGTATCTTTTCTGTTTTTCTATTACGAGAATATTTTAGGCATAGTGTACTGACTGTACTTTAAAGTACCACTTTAATTAATTAGCTCTAACAAATTAAATTTCTCACAGTTGCGTATTTTTTTTATGTATATGCTTTAATTTTCATTGTAGTAACTGAAAAAAAAAAACTACATGAAAAAAAAATTTAGTAAATCATAATGCAGTAGATAAAGGGTTAAGCAGAGGCCATGAATTATACTAACAAAGTCGTTTTTGAATTTTTTAGGCATTTTCCAGCATGTATTGCGAAATCAAGTCTGCCGACAGATAAGTATAGTTTAAATTACATTTGAATGCAATTTAATAAATATGCTGCAATGTATCATTTAGTGTGTAATCTGAGTTACCATTTGACTGAATGAATTTTTGTATGTGAAATAATAAAGATTGGTTATTAATTTTTTCAGGAACACGTTTTTTAATGAAGCAAGTACCATGAGAGTGTTTTCTTTAACACTTTCCACCAAATTTGAAAAGTGTATATGCATTCGGTGTGTCTGTCCGTCTGTCCACGCTCTAACTCCCGTAAATAGAATCGGATTTTCATGCAATTGATAAAGGTTATTTAGTGTTCCCATAGTATGATTGGTATTGTATATGAAGCACGTAGGATTAATAGTTCATTTACAGGGCCACTCAAAAGAATTCCATTACATTATATGGTATATAAGGAAAAATCGTTTGCACAGTATTCAAATGACATTACGCTATTTCAAATGTATTGAAACTGATAATAAATCACTGAATTACACTACGATCGCGTTAGAACAGGGCATTCATAGCATTTTTTATTCATTTACAGGGACACAGAAAAGAAATTGGTTACAGTACTGTCTTTGAGTAATGATTGCTGGAGTGTACGTTTTAAAATTCGGTATGCGCTTTTAAATTTAACTAATTTTTGCAGTTACATTTTGAAATATTTTGCAGTTGCTTCTGTACCTCATATACTGGGCTGCGCAAAAGTATTCACGCACCATTCTTATTATAAGAGGAAATTGCTGAAGGGGAATTTTCTACTGAAGTATATGTATTTCCTTAAATGAACTAAATTTTAGCATACATGTAGTTAATAAACACAAATCTATATGTCGTATACAAGGCTGCTGAAAAAATTCGGATAATTTTGCGGTTGTAGATGGGAACAGCTGAAATTGGGTTTTGAAATGTGTTATGCGTTTCTATGCTTGAATTAGACGTAATATTTTAATTTTTTAAACCGTGCAGTTTTGTTACATTATTCTGAATGTGTTGGAAAGTGTTTCGTAATCTATGCATGTTTTTTCTTTCTTGTTTTATTTTAGCAAAGTTTTGATAAATTTTTTTTACAATATAAATGCATGTATACTTACTCATTTTACCAAGTTATGTATCGACTTACACTTTTTGTAGATAACGTTGTAATGGACTAGCGACTCGCTTATAAAGCGTCTCTATCGTTTTGAGTGTGAGCGTGAGCGTGACGTCAATCTATTGGAGTCTACGGTTACTTGTTTTCGCTGTTATTTTATGCAAATTAGGCTCGTCGCTCAATCTGTAGAGTATATAAGGTAAAGCGAAAATGTATCCCTTCCGATTTGGGTCACGTCCTGCTCCTGGAGTAATTTAGACCTTGTGTCAGAGTGACTGTGTCCGCAACGTGTAATGAAATTTAAATATGGGTTAACTTCGTTGGCATCTGGTAAGAATTAATATTTGGAAAATTTTCCAGAGAGAGAAATTCGCCTTGCATACAATATTTCAAATGAAAATCAAATTTCAAATTATTTTATTTTTGCTTAAAAGGCACAAAGGGCAACCGAGTGAAAAAGATTCCATGCCGGGAATCGAACCCGGGCCATCAGTATAGCGCACTGACGTTCTACCGACTAAACCACATGGAACGATACCCATCCTGGAACTTCTCACTATTACAGGTTGGCAAGGCTACAAACGCAGCACAAGATGGAATATTATTCCGTGAGCCACCAACATTAGTCGGTAGAACGTCAGTGCGCTATACTGATGGCCCGGGTTCGATTCCCGGCATGGAATCTTTTTCACTCGGTTGCCCTTTGCGCCTTTTAAGCAAAAATAAAATAATTTGAAATTTGATTTTCATTTGAAATATTGTATGCAAGGCGAATTTCTCTCTCTGGAAAATTTTCCAAATATTAATATAGATTCAATCGATGCTGGATTTATTTATGAGTCTGTGTTTGCCCCATGTTGGTGGCTCACGGAATAATATTCCATCTTGTGCTGCGTTTGTAGCCTTGCCAACCTGTAATAGTGAGAAGTTCTAGGCTGGGTATCGTTCCATGTGGTTTAATCGGTAGAACGTCAGTGCGCTATACTGATTGCCCGGGTTCGATTCCCGGCATGGAATCTTTTTCACTCGGTTGCCCTTTGCGTCTTTTAAGCAAAAATAAAATAATTTGAAATTTGATTTTCATTTGAAATATCTGGTAAGAAGTTTTTGCACTATCGTTGGGTTAATAAAGATTTTCTCGACAAACACTGGGTTGTCAACTTTATAGAATTGAAAGTTATGCTAATGTTTTAGCTTTGCATCTGAAAGAAGTATTATTAAGAAAGCATCTGGAAGAAGTATTATTAGTTTCAGGAAGGGCCAATCAACGTGAAGTTTTGAAAACTATTTACATAAGTTAAAGATTGAACATTTCTTGGTTATTTAAATAGTAATTTATCGTTCTTGTTCGCAACAACGTTTAGGCAAAATATGGAATGCTCTCTATCATTCCATTGCCCAATTGAGTTCTAAATAAAGGTGTTTTAAAACTCATTTCTGAATATGATTGCAGTATTACGTAGCGGCCTTGTTGGGGTTGTTACAACGATTAAGTTGTCTGTTTCATAATGTACTTTTTAAATCCCCATATCTAAGAACCTCCTCGGAAAACACACTAATTGTTGAAAAATAATTAAGTTATTTGAATATGTTCTTTCTGAACGTTAAAAGAAGAAATATAAACCTACCTGCGTATTTCTTTAAAAAGCTCTAAATAAAAAGATGTGTTCTTAAATACTAAAATCAAACAAATATATAAAGGTTTATTTTTGGTTATGTGAATCATCTACAATAAAGAAATTCATTTAGTATATTCAAAACAGAAAATTATTAAATATCGAAGAACAGTCAAGCGAAAACACACAAAGCATTAATCAATGATGTATACAACCTATAACTACAATATATAAAAACTTGAATGGAATAATTAGTTGAAATAATGCAAAAAACACACAATGCTTGTAAAATAAGTCAGCTGTTTGAATAAGTTTTTTTTTTTTTTTTTTTAACATTAAAAGAAGAATAATAAACCTATCTCGTGTATTTCTTTAAAAAGTTCTTTCATACAAAATTTCGAAAGAAGGGACTGTGAACTAAAATAGTAAAGGACACACAAGAACACGAAAAGCATCAATAAGTGATGTATACAACCTGCAATACTTAAAAACTTGAATGGAGTAATCAGTTGAAATAATGCTTGTAAAATAAATCAGCTGTTTGAATATGTTCCTTTGTAACATCAAAAGAAGAATATTAAACCTATCTGTGTGTTCTTTAAAAAGTTCTTCCATGCGGAATTTCGAAAGAAGGGATTATCATCTAAAATAGCAAAGGTCACACAAGAACACAAAAAGCATCAATAAATGATGTATACAACATGCAATAAATAAAAACTTGAATGGAATAATCAGTTGAAATAATGCTGAAAACACACTAATGCTTGTAAAGTAAATCAGCTGTTTGAATATTTTTTTTGTACATTAAAAGAAGAATATTAAACCTATATGTGTATTTCTTTAAAAAGTTCTTCCATACAGAATTTTGAAAGAAGCGATTATCACCTGAAGTAGTTAATTTTTAATCCACAAGCCAATGACCACTTTATAAAGATACATTTTCAAAGTTAGTCCTTAACTGAATATCAAAACTTTGTAGGAGTTTCTGAATGTGAATTTTCAAGTTTAATTCAAAGGATATGATTTACTGATATTAATTACTAAAACTAAAGCTTTGAAATTTGAATTTTCCTAATAACAATAAAATCACTTTAAAATAATGTTGACTTTATAAGAAGAGAAGGGCGTTCTCGAAACTCAAGGACGCTCTCAAATTTTGTAATTGTTATTCCCGCAGTTCTTGATTTCAAAACTTATTATGAAGAGGGTGTTCACACATTTTTGCAACGATTTTGGAAAAAGAAATATGCAAACAAAGATAAGATTTTTATTTTCTAATATGCTCAATCTGTTAGTCTTTTTGTTTAACTATCATATATTACATCTTGATTTCTAAGGTAAAGGAGCTTTACAAAATTATAAAGGTGTATTTTGTTCCACTCCTAAACCACAATCTTCCAGAGTCTACACAATGTTTTGGGATACCGCTTATAAAAAACAAAGTTTAAATGCATAGCAATCCATAAGGAGACATGTCGAGGAACTTGGGTGGGATGTATTTGAATGGAATAGCCTCGATTCCTGTTTCATTTCTCGTTTTTTCTAAAAATATAGCAGTATAATTAGAGGTAAGGCTGGCAGCTATATCCCAATGGAAGTTGACACAATGGAGATTGTTTAGGTAAAGTGCTGGAATGTTTTCTTTGAAAACAGTTGGTAAAACATATTTATGATAGTAATGGGAGTTAATTTGGAAAAAAAAAAACTTCTACTTTCTTTATTTAATTTTTTCTCAGTAAAATGTAAACATTGACGTTTCTTTCCTTTCTTATTAATTATTTCACTTAATTTACGTGTAGAAATATTAAAACTATGCATTTCCCACCTTTTTTCGGAAACCGCAAATACATAGCCCTCGATCCATTGTTTATTTTTCCAGCGATATTTTAAAGCAAAGAATTTTTTTATTGATGCAGACGATAATTAAATATAAGAAGCTTTACTTTTGGTTATATGAATATTCCACAATAAATAAATTTATTAAGAATATTCAAAACAGAAAACTAAGAAATATCGAAGAACGGTCTCAGAAAAACAAAAAGGGCATCAATCAATGATATACAGGGTGTCCACTCTCAATGGTGTCCAATGGCTAATTCCTAAACCGTTAGTCATAGACATATAGTTCCAATTAAGAAAATGTTTCAAATGAAGTAAAGAAATATTTGAAAAGCAATTGGGTCAATAAAATCATTTCTTAAAAAATTACGAAATTAAAATTTTTATTCGGTCCCCCGGTCTTATAAGTTATATGCAGTAAAATTTTCCTGTTACACTGACAAGTAAGACAAAAAAAGTCCCGTTATTCTACGATTAAAATTGATCGAGTAATACCTGTTTAAAGTCGGAACCTTTTTTTTTTTTGCTACAAATTAGGGGTCATTTACAAATTTAGTAGAAATATAATTTCGTCAGATATATTAAAAAAAGGGTTGAGAGTAAAATTGACATTGCAATATAAATTTGAAATCTTTAATTATTCTGGTATATTAATGCAAAATATACAATTTGTAATTTGTAAGTATACAATTTTTGTTATTTTTGAACTATGACAATTTATGATTTGCGAAAAATTCTGGCATTTTGGTTAAAAATTAAGATAATTTTCTGATTCAGTGCTAAAAAACATATAAAAGTTAAAAAACACAACCATCGCAATCTTGAGATATCTAATCTGAAACTTATTCTTAAACTTCTTGGCGGTAATCTATCCGAAAGTTTTTGTGTTATCCTGTAAAATAGGTATAAATGGTAATCAGCGAAAATCACAATGCTAGATTGTCATCGGATTTACGTCAGTATGTAAAATTTAATCTCGATCGGATATTTGAAGTGAGTTAAAGTTCGAGTACAGATTTTGAACAGGAAAACATACATACGATCTTTGAAGTTAAATAAAAACTTACAAAAATAACATAATGTTTGTTAAAAGAAACCATGAAAGCGAGACTCTCTGTAAATTTACACTAGTTCTCGGTTAAATGCATTCGATTGAGTTTCTCGATCACCATTTTACAGACATTTCCCTTATCTTATATCTAATTCCCTGTAGGGATTTCTATGTCTTTATTTAAAGATGTTTTTATCTTTGTTAAAACTTATAATTCAAAATACACGATTTTAAAATTCTTTTCCAATATTATAAGACATTTTTTTAAGCTTAGAATAATTTAGAAAGGGATTTCAAAGCTGTTGTTATCATTACAATGCTATTATTATTATTATTATTATTTCATTAGTAAATGCGTCATAAAAAAGGTGGGTCATAAAAAATATATTAATCTTTTAGAAACATATTACACAAAATGAATAAAATAATGAAAACGTAAAAAATCACTTTTAAATAATAAATTAAATTTATTCTGTTTATTTTCCTCTTATTTCTTACTAAAAAATTCTTTAAAAAAATGTTAGCCCATTAAAAAATAAATAATATGCGACAATTTCGAAAAATTCTCTAAAACATTATTGTTGTAAAAAATGAATTAGATTCATTTTTTTTTTTTTTTGTAATTACTTAAACTAGTTAAAAAATCAAAATTGACCAAAAACAATAATAGGTATTATGTTTCGGTCTAAAATGAATTAAAATAAACCGTTTACGAATTTTCTAACGAATATATTTGAAGCGAAATCTTTGAAAAGCACAATAGATTTTTCCCGGCTGAATCATAAAAGACATACTTTGTACTCAGAGACAAGAGCTTCTATAGCTCAGTAAGGTGTTCCTCTGCTATCTAAAAAGGACCTGGTTCAAGCCCCAGGACAGCTAGAATCACGTTGTGTAAATATTAAATGACTCAGCAGTTCAAATTTACTCGAAAAATTCAACCTCTTTGAAGCTCACTAAAAACTGAGTGATTCACTAATTTTGAAAACTAAATTAAATTATTATCATTAAAGATAAATATACAGTCTTGTGTATTTTTAAAGATGTTAATTTACAGAGTCTACTGTAAATTTACCGTATAACTTCCCTGTGATTTAACAAAATCTCTGTAATTTTACATAAGACTTAAGATAATGGATTACCCGTAGATTCTCTGTAATTTCACAGAAAATTTTTTAACAGTGCAGTCTCAAATCCTTTCAAAATAAAACATATGTTAAAATAGAATTATTTTAGTCAATCTGAAACTTAATAAAAGTGAACTCAATGCTTGTACAATTTTTTTCAAACCGCAGATACACAGGAAATAAATTCTTCGAATACTTTAAGCTGGTAGACGGGAAGTACTGGGTTCGAACCCAATCGCGCCCGTCGGCCTAACCGTTTCGGAGTTTTCGTTGTTTTCTTCGAAACCGTGGTTTCCCATGCGTTACGGGTGCAAATACGGGTTATGCTCCCTTAGAAAGACCCCCACGAAGGGCATTCCTCCTCAGGGCCTACATGGTACGTGTTGATAATCGGCCGTCATAAACACAAACCAAACCAATCATATACTTTAAGCACTTGACCCCTCAAAGCATGGCGGAACTCATCAGTGTTCATATGCAGAAAAGAAGTACAAGTCATGCATTTTTAAAGTTTCATAACTTGGTCAATTTTAGTATTATATGAACGGGACTTTTTTTGTCTTACTTGTCAATGTAGTAATAGGAAAATTTTACTAAATATAACTTATAGGACCAGGGGACCTTATAAAAATTTAAATTTCGTAATTTTTTAAGAATTGTTTTTCTTGACCCAAATGGCTTTTAAAATATTTCTTTACCTCATTTAAAACAGTTTTGTAATTGGAACTATATGTCTATGACTAACGGTGTAGGAATTATCCATTGGACACCGTTGAGAGTGGATACCATATATACAACTTATAATATACAGTGTGTCCACGTATAACCTGACCGACCTTTATTTTCGCAACCGTTGGTCCTAGAGGCATACTTTCAATTACAAAAATGGTCAAAATTAGGTGCAGAGTTAAGATAAAAAAAGTTTGAAGCAAAAAACAATTTAGTGAAGAATTACAGAATCTAAATTTTTGTACGGTCCGCCGGTACTATAAGTTATATTTAGTAAAATTTCCCTGTTACACTGGCAAGTAAGGCAAAAAAAGTCCCGTTATTCTGCGATTAAAATTGACCTAGTAATAGCTGTTTAAAGTTGGTGTATAATTTTTGCTGCATATTAGGGGTCATTCACAAATTTAGAAGAAATATAATTTCGTCAGATGTATTAAAGAAATGGTTGAGAGTAAAATTAGCATTGCAATATAAATTTGAAATCTTTAATCATTCTGACATATTACTGCAAAATGCACAATTTGTACTGAACATCATAAGACGATAAAAATAACAGATTTTTTGTTAAATAAAAGGATGAAAAACAACAGCTTCAATTCTTTACAAAATGATACATATTTTAAAATGCTGTTAGATTACACTGTCTTTCAAATTTTGGGTTGTGGCATGTTTTTTAGCTTTTGAAAATTGATTCTTATGTAATTTTTAGCACTGAATTCGAAAATGACCTTCATTTTAAACCATCCCGTCAGGAATTTTCTCAAATCGCAAATTTCAAAGTTAAAAAGCTAAAAGTTAAAATTGATCCTCCCTCCCCTCCCAACCTCATCGGACCCCCGAGTTGTTTAGCTGCAAGAAACCCAGTATAAGCCAAAAAATCTAATAAATTATTAAATTAAATAAAATTAAACCTAATAAAAATGTCTTACATCTATTTTATAGTATCAGATTTTTCGCTATTTTTTTAACCTTGAAATTTACGATTTGCGAAAGATCCTGACATGATGGTTAAAAGTGAAGGCAATTTTTTTTTATTCAGCTTTAAAAAATACATAAAATGTGCTTATAAAATTTAAAAAACACAAACATCGCAGGTTTATGTTATCTAATCTAAAACTCTTTCTTTTTGTGTTATCCTCTATTATAAGTATGTATAAGATGGTAAGAGTCGAAAATCATGGTAATATTGCATTGCCATCGGATTTAAGTCAGTATGTAAAATTTAATTTCGATCGGACATTTGAAAGTATGTTAGAGTTCTAGTACAAATTTTAAACTGGAAAGACGATCATTGAAAGTTAAATACCTTATGAAAATAACACAATTTTATCTAAAAGAAATCATAGCCTCAAATACTTACAAAATAAAACACATGTTAAAATACAATTATCTTAACTAATCTGTAACTTAACTAATAAAACTTAATCGCAATATTTGTACGATTTCTTTCAAAGCGCAGATACCTTGAAATAAGTTTAAGTACTTTAAATACGATCCCTGAAAGCATGGCAGAAATCATCTGTTTTGAGATGCATAAAAGTGGTTTAAGTTGTGCATTTCAAAGTTTCATAACTCGGTAAATTTTAATGTTAGGTGAATGGGACTTGTTTTGTCTTACTTGTTAGTGTCACAGTAAAGTTTTACTAAATATCACTTATAGGACCGGGGGAGCGTATAAAAATTTAAATTTCGTAATTTTTAATAATTTTTTTTCTTGACCCAAATCGCTTTAATAATAATTCTTTACCTTATTTAAACCATTTTTGTAATTGGAAGTATGCATCTAGGACCAGCGGTTGCGAAAATAAAGGTCGGTCAGGTTATACGTGGACACACTGTATAAAATCAATAGAATATTCAATTGAAATAATGCAGAATACACACTTATGCTTGTAGAATAAATCAGTTATTTGAATATGTTCCTTTGGAACATTAAAAGAAGAATATTAAACCTATCTGTGTATTTCTTTAAAAAGATCATCCATATAGAATTTCGAATCATCTAAAACAGTTATTTTTTAATTCACAAACCAATCGCTACTTTATAAACATATATTTTCAAAGTTTCCTTAACTGAATATCAAAACTTTGTAGGAGTTTCAGAATGTGAGTTTTCAAGTTTAACCCTAAGATAAGGTGAACAATATTAATTATTAAAACTAAAGCTTTGAAAGTCGAATTTTCCAAATAACGATAAAATCGTTTAAAAATAACGTTGACATTATAAGGAGAGAAGGGAGTTCTCGAAACGCGAGGACGACCTCAAATTTGGGAATTGTAGTTCACGTTCACGCAGCTCTTGATTTAAAAAGAAATATATATATACACTGCTCAAAACAATTAGGGGAGCACATGGTTTTAACTAAATTACGCAAATATTTACACCGATAAGTAGTGTAAAATAAAACATCCATAATTTAAAGTGTTGTAGAAAACAGATAAAGAAAACTTCACATGTAAATTAAAGTTTATAACGTCAAAAATTAGAAAAAAGGAGATAAGTGCAGAATTCGGGATTTTGCAGAAACGTCTGTTTCACTGCCTCAGTTGTAAAATTCAATTGCTCAGCTTGTGTTTTGAGAAAAGGTGGCTTGAAAATGTCACAACAACATGATTTACCGCAATCCTTGGCTTGGCGTGTTATCGGGACAGATGAATTTGGCGAAACACAACAAAGTGTAGTGGATGCTGTTGGAGTCGCAAGAAGTGTCCATGAAAGGCTGTGGAATCGATTCCAAGACACATGGAATGGTAGTCATCAACAAGTGCAAGGTCGAAAATGTGTTAACACAGAAACTGATCAGCGATATATCCTGTTAACAGCTCGTCGAGACGGAACGGGCAATGCTACTCAGCTTCAAACACAGTTGCTCTTGGCCACAGGACGAAGGGTTTCCAGCCAAACAGTCCAAAATAGGCTTCATCAGGGTAATCTCTACACTGTAAAAAATAGTGGGAACGTTTACTATTCTAACAGGAACATTTCTGATAGTATCCGATATATGACAGCTATTTCTATTTTCCGAAACAACCGGGAATGTTCCTGGTTGCTTCAGTTTACTTTTCATGAAACAGCGAAAGCGCCTGTACGCATGCGCTCCAAGTATTTCACCACTATTTCTCCTTACGCTGAAACCTGAAGCAATCGCCTAAAGTGAAAGTCAACTCATGTTGTTTGAGATGGCGGCGTAGGGAAATTTACGCTGTACCACGTGTATTTGAATTCGTTTATATTTTGAAAAAAAAAAAAAAACAATATTATAACATTTTTGTTATATTTTGTGGGTATTTTTTATTGCGTTTTAAAATTATGCAAGAAATGTACCTTGGATATTACCAATGGACTTTTTTAGAGCTTTGCAAATTTAGTATTATTGTACACGGAATGATCGTAATTCTGGGTAAGTGTTTTTTTTTAATCATCTACAGTATTACTTTTACTTACTATTATTTATTATTACTTACTTCTTTATTAGTTTTCTTTGTTGCAATACACGAAAAGAAATTAATAACCCATTTATTTTTTAATATATCAGACTTTGTTTTATCTGTTTTTTTTTTATTATAATAGTATATATAAATGTGTGCATGAAAATAAGATAATATAGTTAAACTTGATGTTCATACTGATTGCGGTATCGTATTCTCCTTTTCACAGCGTGTTCTTAACAAATTATTAAATGCGTTATAACTTAAAAGAAAAGTTACGTATTATATTTTAATCAAACAAGCTGAAGGTTCATTGTCATTTTACTTCTTTATTATTGATTGCTTTTATGTAAAAAATACAGTATTGTGAGTAAAAATAAACAGTAAACTATTCTTACAATTATAGGATTTATTTTTATAAATCATTATAGTAAATAAAATTGATTCATTTGTTTTGCTGTTTACTAAAAACCTTTCAAAAATTCATTTTTTATATTCACCTATTTTCTCCTCAAATTTTGATAGAAAAATAAAAAGAATCGTTTTAGATCATTAACTTGTTTAGTACTCAGGTTCAGATATGTAAATTCCCCCCCACCCCCCCACACACACAAACACACTTTTTTTTTCTTTTTTTTTTTTTTTTAATGCTTCGAAAAAATTAACCATTGCATTTTTTTGCGATTTGAATTTTACTTGTTCATCTAAATATTCTTGCTTGAAAAGAAAAATGTTTTCTTCTGATTTTGCAAGACTGAATTGTGAAAAAAAAAAAAAAAAAAAAAAAAAAAGGATACTATTGTTGTTATTTAACTTATGCACTTTACAGTAAACAAAATTGAAAATTTCTAGATTATTAACCATCAGCTTATTTTATGAAAATATAGTACACACAATTTCTTGCTTTAAGTTATAAGGCATTTTAATTTGTTAATATTATGCTGTGAAAAACATAATATGATATTGAATCAACGATAACATAAATTGCAATCATATCTTATTTACATGCACTAATAATAATAAAATGTTATGTATTAAAATGTCTGTGCAACAAAGAAACGCTAATAAAGAACTAAAATAATAAGTAAAACAATTGCTATAAATGATTAAAAAAATAAATAAAACGCTTTTCGAAAGAATTTATCATTCCATTTTCAATAATAATACTGTTCATGAACTTTAATGTTACTTGTTAATCCGCATGGTTAAAAAAATATCACTGCAAGATGTTAAAACGCAATCAATTTTATCTAAATTATGAGAAAGGTATAATAATATTGATTTTTTTTTTCAGAATAAATCCAAGCAGATATATATATATAATAAAAAACCTCAGAAAAAGATCATTCAGAAATGAACTTCCATATAAGACTCTTTCATAAAAATTAATTTAATAAAACTGGCTTCTTCACAAAATCCATTTTACTAAACTAAGCCCCTTTCACAAAATAATCTTCAATAATTGAATGTTTAAATATTAGTGCTAAATTCAACTTGAGTAAATAATTAAAATTCATATAAAAAAGCTCAAATAAATGTACTAAAACTACTTGCAGGTGCATTGCACATAATATAAAATTATTTAAAATATATTAGAAATATCTTAAAAATACATTAAAAATTTTAATGTATTTTTGAGATTTTCTAATGTATTTTAAATGATTTTATATTATATGTATGCACTTGCAAGTAATTTTAGTACAGTTATTTGTGCTTTTTTATGTAAATTTTAAAATAATCCTCGTCTTCAGAAAGGTTCCATATATATTCAGAAACCTTTCCGATTCGTAATAAAAGGTTTCCTATACATTCAGAAACATTTCTTAGTGTTCAGAAAGATTTTGTGTGTATTCAGAAACCTTTCCGATCCGTAATGAAATGTTTCCGATATATTCAGAAACCTTTCATTTCGAATCGGAAATGTTCCGTATTATAACCGAAACAGTTTTCTGCTCGAATTTGAAACCTTTCCGTTAGTATCGTGCAGCACAGGTCTCCGTTACTTTCGGAAACGTTTCTGAAAATTTTTTACAGTGTATGCACGTAAGCAAATGGTCTGTATTCCGTTGACCTCAAGCACTGTGCGGCCCAAAGAAGGTGGGGAACTGAACATCGTGTTTGGAGGCAACATTGTTGGAGTCAAATTCTGTTTACAGACGAGTCCCGATTCAGTCTGGATGTGACATCTGATGTGCTTTGGCATGGAGAGAAAGAGGCACTCAGTATAATCCCACATTCGTTTGTGAAAGATCACATTACAGACGAGGTGGGTTGATGCTATGAGCTGGAATCAGCATAGGTGGACGTACGGGCCTGCATATCATTCGGAATGGCACTTTGACGGTTCGAAGTTATACAGACGAGATACGGAGACCTCATGTAGTATTTTTTGTTGCAGAAATTAGTGATTTCTTTTTATCCATGCATGACAATGCCAGACTTCATACATTTCGTCTTATGGAAAACATGCTTGAAGCTAAAACAATACAGCGTATGGAATGACCAGCATGCTCTCCTGACATAAATCCGATCGAGCATGTTTGGGACATACTCAGAAGACGCATTGCTGCGAGACAGAGGCCTGCTTTTACTGTCCGGGACTTGGAGATTGCAATTCTTGTGCAGTGGAACAGTATTTCCCAAAGTCTTATCGATAACCTCATCGCATCCATGAAAGACAGGTGTGCAGCAGTCTTAGCTGTTCGAGGAGACCACACGCCATATTAAAAATCTTGCATCATTTCCAAACAATACTTTTTTTTATCATTTACATGAAACCAAATTATTGCCCTAAACCACCTTTTCACGTTCTTTTCATCTTTTCAAAAAATAAAACCTCCCTTACATTTTTTTTTGCGTCTTTTTTTCTGTATTGTGCATCGATACACGCGTACTATCCATTTTATGCCCATACATAGCTGTCTTGCACTATTCTTTTCACTTTTTTGCTTGCTTCCCTAATTTTTTTGAGCAGTGTATGTTACACAGAGGCTGTTCGCACATTTTTGCAACAATTTGGGAAAGAGAAATATATAAACAAAGATAAGAATTATATTTTCTAATATGTCCAGTCTGATAGCGCTGTTGTTGAACCATCATATTACACCTTGATTTCCACGATAAAAGAGCTTTTCTTAAAATATCAAGGTTGATTTTGTTCCACTCCTCGATCACAATCTTCCAGAGACATCTAAAGTTTCAGGATGCTGCTTATAAAGAGATTATTTTAAAAGTCTAAAAGTATAGTAATCCACAAGGAGGGGGACTCTGGTGGGGCGCATTTAAATATAATATCTCCAATTCCGGTTTCATTTCTCAATTATTCAAAAAATTTAGCAGCAGATTTAGATGCATGGATAGAATAGCCTCATCCTTATGGAACTTAACACAATGAAGATTGTTTGGGTAATGTGATGTAATGTCTTCCTTGAAAAGAGCTGTTAAAAAATATTTAATTTCTGACAGTAATTCCAGTTAATTTGGGCATTTCTTTCTACTTTCTTTATTTTTAGTTTTTCATTTTCATCATAAGAGAATCCAGCAAAAACCGTAAAACCTTTAGCAAAACTTTCCTTGCTTTATCTAAACAAATATTTTAGTTCAGGTACGGCGAACCTTTTTATAGCCGTGTGCCATCCCCCCCCCCCCAAAAAAAAAAAAAAAAAAATATTTTATAAGACCCTGACGTGCCAACTAATGAAAAAGTTTAGTGGATTGAAAAATCATAAATAAAAGCTATACATTAAAATTTTTAAAACATTTGCAACATACAATGTAGGTATTACACTATTAATAATCGTAAAAGCAATTAGATTTAGAAATTATTTTTTAAAAAATTGTGATTAATTTTGTTATTGCATCTTGGATGAAAAATAATTAATCTAAGGTTTATACTTATACTAAGGTATATAAGTTAATTTCAACAGTATGCAAACTGAACTGGATTTATCTGATAGATGCTTTTTATTTGATTTTTCGTATAATTGATTTGCGAAAATTATGACTTTGCGGACATAAATAGAAGAAAAAATTATTAAAAAGGGTAAAGACCATTTTCCTTAAATAGCTTTGAAATTAATTTCCAAATTGCTACAATTTTACCATCAGTATTTTTATTAATGCGATAATATACAGTATTTTAAAAAGCTGCAATTAAAATTGTTTAATTTTCAATTAATTGAATTCAGACAAGATCAGATCTTCTTTAGTAATCATATTTTCCTCATACGTTCGTGTCTTTTGTGCAATATCACCGTATACTGATTTAGAGCCACAAGGAACACCGTGCCAAAATTATTCTTTCGCGTGCCACTTTTGGCACGCGTGCCATAGGTTCGCCGTACCTGTTTTACGTGTTTTTCTTCTCTGTACGTACTTTTGTGGGATATGCATTTTTTACCTTTTTCTCAGTTAAATGTAACCTTTGGCGTTACTTCCCTTTTTACTTTCTTCTATCTTCAATAGAAGAAAGTATTGTAATCGAAATTTTTTTCGACTTCCGGTTTTCGACGGATTTGCATGTTTTAGGGGTCAGAGATTCCAAAAAACATGTTTATAGAAAATGTCTGTCTGTCTGTGTGTCCGTCTGTCCGTTCGTCCGTCTGTCCGTCCGTCCGTCCGTCTGTTCGTCCGTCCGTCCGTCCGTCTGTTCGTCCGTCCGTCTGTCCGTCCGTCCGTCTGTCCGTCTGTCCGTCTGTCTGTCGCCATTGTACCATCAAAAAGTGTATGAAGTTATGAATAGAATTAAACCAAAATTTTATTATAAGTTTTTGGCTATGGCAAGCAGGTCCTCCCGGAATTTGGAAAAAATTCGCCGGTAGGGGGCGCTGATATAACAATTTTTGTGCGATTTTGAATATTGTACCATCCAAAAGTGTATGGAGTTATGCATAGAATTCAACCAAATTTTTAGTTTAAGTTTTTGGATATGACAAACAGGTCCTCCCTGAATTTGAAAAAAATTCGCCGGTAGGGGGCGCTGTAAATGCGTTTTTTGTGCGATTTTGAATATTGTACCATCGAAAAGTGTATGAAGTTATGCATAGAATTGAACCAAATTTTTATTTTAAGTTTTTGGCTATGGCAAGCAGGTCCTCCCTGAATTTGGAAAAAATTCGCCGGTAGGGGGATTAGCGATTTTTGTGCGATTTTGAATATTGTACCGTCCAAAAGTGTATGGAGTTATGCATAGAATTGAACCAAATTTTTAGTTTAAGTTTTTGGATATGACAAGCAGGTCCTCCCTGAATTTGGAAAAAATTCGCCGGTAGGGGGCACTGTAAATGCGTTTTTTGTGCGATTTTGAATATTGTACCATCGAAAAGTGTATGAAGTTATGCATAGAATTGAACCAAATTTTTATTTTAAGTTTTTGGCTATGGCAAGCAGGTCCTCCCTGAATTTGGAAAAAAATTCGCCGGTAGGGGGCGCTGTAATAGCGATTTTTGTGCGATTTTGAATATTGTACCGTCCAAAAGTGTATGAAGTTATGCATAGAATTAAACCAAATTTTTATTTTAAGTTTTTGGCTATGGCAAGCAGGTCCTCCATGAATTTGCAAAAAAATTCGCCGTTAGGGGGCGCTGTAATAGCGATTTTTGTGCGATTTTGAATATTGCACCATCGAAAAGTGTATGAAGTTATGCATAGAATTGAACCAAAAAAAATTTTTAAGTTCTTGGCTATGGCAAGCAAGTCCTCCATGAATTTGCAAAAAATTCGGCGTTAGGGGGCGCTGTAATAGCGATTTTTGTGCGATTTTGAATATTGCACCATCGAAAAGTGTGTGAAGTTATGCATAGAATTGAACCAAAAAAAAAAAATTAAGTTCTTGGCTATGGCAAGGAGGTCCTCCCTTAATTTGTAAAAAAATCGCTCGTAGAGGGCGCTGTAATAGCGATTTTTGTACAATTTTTGTGCCATTTTGAATATTGTACCGCCGAAAAGTGTATGAAGTTATGCATAGAATTGAACCAAATTTTATGTGTTTATTTTTGGTCATGTCACGAAGGTCCTCCCTGAATTTGGAAAAATTCTGCCGGAAGGGGGCACTATAATTGCGATGTCTGTACCATTTTCATTATTGTACCATCGAAAAGTGTATGAAGTTATCCATATAATTGAACCAAATTTTTTGTGCATGTTTCTGGCTATGGCAAACAATTCCTCCCTGAACTTGAAAAAATTCCGAAAGAAGGAGGCGCTATAATTCCCATCTCTGTGCCATTTTCATTATTGTACCATCGAACAGCGTATAAAATTATGCATACAATTGAACCAAAATGTTTGTGCTTGTTTTTGGCTTTGGCCAACAGGTTCTCCTTGAATTTGGAAATATTGCGCGGTAAAGGGGAACCGTGCTAGCGATTTTTGTATACTTTTCTTGATTTTTCGTAGTTCTATTGTGCATCGGCGGGAACTCGCTTCCTGCTATGCCGGCTTTTCGCAAACAGCTGATAACGGCAGAATAAGGAAAAATTAATAATTTTAACAAATATCATGATATAGATTAACTCGTTTTTAGTCCGTTTACTTGACTTGAGCAGAAATTTAAGATGAAAATCAAAGTTGGTATAGTATTGAACTAATAATATTGAAGTATTAACATATGTAACTAGGTTTTGAAATATTGAGATGTATAAGATAGAAGAAAGTTTTGGGATTGGCACATCCAACTAGTTTATTAATTATGTCACTTAATTTTCATGTAGAAATATTAAAACTATGCTTTTAATACCTTAAAAAAAAAAAAAAAAAAAAAAAAAATCAAATAAGAGTATTTCTCTTCGGAAAGCGCAAATATATAACCTTCGATCCATTGAAAGGAAAGAGTTTTTTTATTCGTGCAGACGATAATTAAATCCTATTCCGAATTGATATTATATAGGATTTTTTTTCATATAATTTAAATCACAGAGAAAGTTAAAATGGGTACAAAAATGTATGAATACCCTCTGAGAAAGAATCCTTTTAAGAAGGTGATAAATTCATCTGGAAAAGTATATAGAGGAAGTTCGGGTATTATGGAATGGTTGGACAATATGGAATACTTTAATATCTGGCGAATAATGTGTTGCAGCCAAGCGTAAATCTGCCATACGACTTCCTAGTATTCCTATGAGGCACTGTACTCAGTTCAGTTTGGATACATGTGGTTGGCGCGACGCGGTGAAATAAAATCTCATTCTCAATTTTTGTAGTTTTTTTTCAGGTAAATTTTATAAAATTCGTATTAATTATAAAATTTCATTGTCAGTGATAGTAACGGAGTTCAGAATAAAGTTGAATAGTTATATTTATTGCTTTGTTAGTCATTTATTATCTATGCTAACTTGTTGACGAGCGAAGAGGGTTTTTTTTTTTCAAGATGGCGTGTTGGGTAATATGAACTATCAGCTAGGCAATTGTTTCAAGACAAGAGTTTGTTTCAAGATTTTTCAAAGAATCTGATGATTTATAGATGTTTTACTAAGGTTTACTCATTAAGTTATTTTGGCTATTCTTTTAAATCGTGGTTTTTCTTGTAATTTCAATATTCCTTATAACCATATTCCATATTACTGGACTGGTTGCCAATATCCAAAAATTGTAACCTTTTTATATATGCTAAATATTAAGTATTTTTTCTTCCACTTTAAATGCATTTAAAATGTGTTAAGAAATAGTTAAAGTTTGTTCTTTACGAACTTTTAATGTATCTCAATTTTTTTCTGTTGACATACAAATAAAAATGTAATTGCTATTCCATAATACCCGAACTTCAGCAAATAAATAAATAGAATGCTAAATTCATCTTTAAAAAGTTAAAATTACACTATGTGAAAATTACTTAAATTACTAAATTATTATTACTAAATGCTTATTATTAAAGAAAATACTGTTTGTAATGACATTTTATCCTACAATATACCCAGAATTTGGCTCAGTTTGCTTAAAGAATAATAAAACACTGAATATTTCACTTCCCTCTATATCCATATTTTTATTTTCCTAATGTTTTCCGGATCTAAAAATTGACTTTCACTTTCTCTCCTTTCGACACCAACTACGTGAAATTTGAAAATGCTTGTATTTTTGTATTCTCTGACAAAGGCTATGTATGTAGTTAAAAAGTACTAAGGATATTAAGGGTCAAATCCAAAAGGGCAACTTTCTGACATAAGTTTTAATTTATTTTTGTTCGAAAATGCATGAAACTAGCTGGTGTTGTCGTTCAGAAACTATGTCATGGAGCTGTTTTTTCCATTTTTTTTTTTTTGCAAACGCAATAGATCTTTCAAAAAATAGCGTCAAAATAGGCGTTTTGAACCGAATTTCCGTGCGAAGGAAGAAAGAGACTCAAGAGCGGGCGAAAAACGGGTTTGTCACGTGATCAAAATTCCTTATAACTCTCAATGGGTAATTGATTGATCAAAAAATGGATAAAACAGTTCAATTTTAAATCGCTTCCATGGTCAGGCTTTCCAATTTTATACCTTTCCGTTAAAAAATGAATTTGTAAATGTGTCAAAACGTTTTTCGCTTGTTGAGCAGAGCAGTTAAGAACAGCCTTAAAGGAATTTAACGCCTTTTTAAATATTAAGTAATTTGCGCATAGTGTAATTTTAAGTTTACCCGAACTTCCTCTAAAAAAAGTTTAAAAAGTTGCAAATTTTAAAGTTATTTCGTTCCTCTTATCACAAGCACAAAAATAAATCCGATTGTAATAAAAGAGCAATCTATAGAAAATAAATAAATAAAGCACCAATTAAACCAAACATATTATTACTCTTGTTTAGTTTTGTTAAAATAAACAGCATATAGATTGCCTTTAGAATATTTTTATCTTTTATTTCACGAACTATAAAAGTAATAAAACTGCCTCGTTTTATTTGATGTAAAATCAGAATGAAAGGAAGGCGTTGGTCGTATCTGAATATAAGAATGATATCTACTAGCCCATATCCACATTCTGTACCATCCTCCCCAGCCTAAATAAAAAAGGGATACGTTTTTAGTAGGGGTGGGGATATCAGAGAACTTCCAAAGATGTTCCAGCAGACTGCATCACACGGTCTACATGCAAAATGGCAAAGATATGGGAATTCTGATGTGGATAGAATTCGATGTGAACAAAACAAATGTCTCACGCGAATGTTTCATGGAATAAAAAAGATGCCAGCCATGGGGATAGGGTTCACTTCGTCCTTTGAAATAAATTTTTTTAGGGATATGAAATGGTTGATTTTTGTGGTTAAGGTACAGATTTTATATATTGTTGTTCTGGGAGATGAGAATAAAAAAGACGATATACCGTAATACAGTCGAACCTCGTTAGCGCGAACACGCTTAACGTGAATGACTTATAGCATGAACAGTTTCAACTGCCCCCGTCAAAATGAATATGTATTCTAGTATTTTCTCCTTTTAAGATGTACACGTTTAACGAGAAATTTCGCTTAATATGAACAATTCTCGATGTCCCCATGAGAGATTTTGACACTTAACGTAAAACGAAAATTCCTAGAAAAGCGTGAAAGATTCCTTTTCCCTATTGAATATGACTTTATTTTACACAATTACTTCTAACAATTTTCTATTAATAGATTTAAAAAAAAAAAAAACATAACTAATAGTTTAATTATTAAAATCGAAATATGTCTGAAACAATTTTCAACCATTAGACCCTATGTGAAATGCGCATTTGTCTCTGAATCCTTTACCACTGCATTTAAGCTTATTGTAAACTAACTGCTTATCTCTGGTACGAATTAATGTTTAAAATTAAAACATTGTATTTTAATTTTAAAGCTTGGTAATAATAGGTATTATTATTAAAACTCATTTAGTTACCAGTTTCTTTTTTTCTCAATAATTTTTTTTCTGGATTTTTTGTTATTCTGATTGCATGAACTAAGGATATCATGAACGAAAATTTAATTCCCCTTGAGGTTCATGTTAACGAGGTTTGACTGTAGTTATACCGATATACCGTAATTTAGCGATATACTGTAATAGTTTATAACACACACTCTCTTAAGAGTTGTTGGCTTTTGAAGCTTTTATTTTTCTCTTTTCAAACATATGTTTAAGTTTTCTTCGTCTTGCAACCAGGGGCACTATTTCGAAAGTTTCTTGAGAAAGGGGAGGGGCAGAAAGGGGTATTTGTTTTTTTTTTTTTTTTTGTTCTGGACTGTTGAGAAGCAGCAGTTTTACTCTCACATATGTTTTTACAATTTGCCAAAGTACTCATGAATGATAATTGTGTCTCACTTTGAGCTAAGCCCTCCACTTTTTGCCTAAGACTTTCTGCACTATCAAATCTTTAGCAATTATAATTGGTAATTATTAATTTGTGTGTTTAAAATATTTATTTAATGGCCTAATGTTCACACAAGCTATTTCGACTTCTTTGCGATATCTGATGATTGTTTTTTAAATTACACATGTGATAACCGATACATTGTGAAATATAAAATTCCTTGAGTGGGCAACTTTCCCCCAAATGGCGTGCAAAATGTAGGCTTTGAATATTTATTTATATAACTAAAGTGTCAATTCTTTTAAAGTGATTTTATTGTTATTTGGAAAAATTCCATTTTCAACGTACCGTATATACTCGTGTATAAGTCGACCCCCCTCCTCCCCCCCCCCAATTCTTAAGCAAATTTTGAAAAAAATTTAAAATTCCGTGCGTAAGTCGAACCACATTTCTAGTAATATGTTAAAAAGTGATTTGTAATCGAGGATTAAAAAAATAATAATAAATTTTCATTAAATTAGTAAGCTTTATATTTCTAACCAGACCTTTTTTTTTTCAATTCAACGTTTTAAAACTGTATAATTATGTAAAACCGAAGAAGCTTAAACTATTTTGGAACCTATTCACATCAATTCAATGATAGTTTAAAAGAAAAAATTCTTTCAAAAATCTGTTCAAACCATTTACAAAGGTAAACAATTTCTTAGACTGCTAAAATATAACACTTCTTTTAGTCCAGGCAAATTAAAGTAAATACACCTTCAACCCGAGCAAAATTGCAATAGAAGCTCTGTTAACTGATTTTTAATCCGTAACCATTACTGAGAAATATAACCAAAATCAGACAAAATCCGATCACGGGAACACCCTTAAAAACAGATTTCAAAACGGACTGAATCATATGCCGTTTTGCGTTGTTGTGCTGTTGTATAGCTTTTAGTCGAGACGGAAGACGACAGAGGGCAGCACTAAACAATTTGGACTGCAAATATTCATTTTTTATCGAACAACTGACAACCAATAATGCTTTTGGAACAGATAAAGTAAAGTATCTATAACTCATTCTAAACTGTATTACTACTAGTCCGATCTCCTAACAGTCATCCGGTATGCGGTGAGTTTTTCAAGCTCCGGCGATGGGGAGATATATCTCCGGCCTCAGGCAAGCCCTATACTAAATTTTCTTTCTACATATTAAGTCTTCCTGAACATTTTAAGCCCTACCGCATCAAAATCGGTCCAGTGGTTTGCGAGATACAGTTCTTTTAAATTTCTCTACTTTCTGTTAATCCCGTTCCTCTATTTCATGTATCTGCAATTGCAACTGGCTCCGAATCGATTCCAGTGCTTATAAATGCTAGTTGTGCATAACTTTCCCAGGCATCGGAACATTTTTAATAATATGCTTTAGGGAATTTTTCAGGGCAAATATCAGTATTTTTTAATAGAAGAATAAATCTAGCTTAAACGCGCGAAATTTCGCCTTATTTAAGAAGTAATTTTCTATAAGAAAATACTGGTACCGAAAAATTTCCTGGCTATAACTTTTCAGGACACGCACGACATTTATGGACATTTCATCACCAATTTACTTTGTTAAGGGGACTTTAAGCAAAGATATCGATATTTTTTATACATGCTGTGCTGTGATTGTGATCTGACCAGAGTAGTTTGTCATGTCAGTGTTTTTCAAGATTATATTTATGGTGTTAAATGATCATTTAACAGCGGATTACTACATTATTTGTGTAATTTGAAGCTTATACAACACTAGTGAGTGAATTTTAGATTTTTTTTAATAAATTTTAGTATTTTAATGAGCCTCTGAAAAGTACATGCTTTACCATTGGCGGCCATTTAATAATGCATCTCTGTGGAGATTATTGTAATGTTAACCTTTTTTAATTAATCTCTAACCTCTAACGTACATAATAAATGCTATAAACAGCTCCATACTGTGCTTTTTATTAACGTAAGTGTATATACTTTGCTCTGTTGCCAGTTTCAATTCAAAATATCAATTTTAAGTGTACTAAATGATGTTTTGAAAATAGTTAAAAATTGTGTTCTATGCTAACTTTTAGCTTCAAACTCCCATAGGAATAACATTGGGAGTGTGTAACTTTTATAAAATTATCAAAATACCTATAAGAGACAGAAGACAGAAGAGGAGAAGCAATGACATTTAAAAAGTGGGCGATGTACTGGAACACATATCGCCATTTCATTCTGATTCTACTCTACGCAAAATTGTTACAGGCGTAACAGCTAAAAAAGAAGTTAATGTTGATGAGTTGCACTTATTTGGTATGATCATCATCTCCAAAATGATAGGGAAGGATATATTTAGGTATTCGGCTAAAAGGTCAAAGAAAGTGAAAACTCTAGGATCTGCTGCCGCCATTTGTAGTTATAAAGATGACTTAGATATGCAAATAAATCTAGCGCTCCTCTTCCAAAGAATGATGATTACTGGCACTTGTGGTGAAATGAATCTCGGAGATGTCATGCGTTATGAACCGTGTGCGTACCCTGCAGCATTATTTGAATCACCAAGTATGATGAGGAATTCAGACAAATCTCAGTTATCTCAAGCACTAGTCAAACACATTAAAAATTTACACAATGAAAAATATGACAACGTGGAAAGTACAGAAAGGTACATATTGGATGGGGATCTTTCTTGCGTCGCATTTCCTGGTGTAAAAAATGATACATATGAAAACATTGCTACGTCTTACGCTGATTTTATTGTTAAACAATATGGAAACCTATCATGGTTTTTGATAATTACATTGGGTATCCAACAATCAATGATGTGGCTCACAGATGACGCTACAAAAAAAAAAAAAAAAAAAAAAAAAAAAAAAAAAAAAAAAGAGTAGAGATATGAATTTCAGCCCATACGTGAAATTTATTGGAAAAAAGGAAGAGTTTCTGGACAATGAAAAAACAAGCAAGCAATGACTTCCCTCATAGGCGAATTGCTTAAGAAACAAGGTTGTACTGTTCCCAACACAGATGGGGATGCCAATATAGACATTGTTCGTGCTCCAGTCTCATCTTCAGAAAATGCACATGCACATACCACTGTAATAGGTGAAGATACCGACTTGCTGATTCTCCTTCTTTAACAGGCAAAGGATAATGGCTTCAAGCTATACTATCGCAGTGACATAAGACAAGGATCATGTTCCAAACCAGTCTATCATATCCTCAACATGCAATCTCTGTTAGGTCGTGAAAATTGCAACTTCCTTCTGTTTCTTCATGCTTTCACGGGCTGCGATACAACATCCAGAATTTTTTCGATTGGGAAATCCTCATCATTTCTCAAACAGATAAACAAGACAGAGCTCCGTTCTATTGCAAAAATATTTTGTTCAAATTCAAGCCTACATTCAGATATGGCTGAGGCTGGAAGAAAAGCAATGCTTCTGTTTTATGACTGCAAGGCACTGGATTCTATAGACAAACTATGTCCCCAAATGTTGGTAAGGAAAGTAACTACAGTAAAATCATTTATTACACCTGAACGTTTGCCTCCGACCGATTCTTCTGCAAAATATCATAGCTATCACACTTACTTACAAATAAATATCGGAAGAAAGAACCAAGCCAGCAGAATGGGGCTGGTATGTAAAAAAGCACTCGTGCTACCCAATATTCTGCGAGTGACTACCAGCTACAGATTATTTACTTAATATGATTCCATGTTCTTGAAAGACAAACTGTGCTACTTTACGATGCTGATGCAAGCGTAATTGATTGCCCTGTTCTACAGCTTCTGGGGTGTGCCAAGTCAATGGATGTAACAAGAACTACCTAACTTCTAATTATAAATATGATGAAAACTATTGATACGTTTTTTTCTTCACTGGAACATTTCTGTAAAAATGAACTTAAGCAGTAATTTGTCAGAAATAGTAGACTTTTGTGTACTGTTTATCGTTTTTGACTATACTTCAAAGTTAAATTGTGAAAATAAAGCGATATATTTCCGTAAGCGATATATTCTCTGCCTTAGTTCCAGAAAATCCCCTCCGCCATTTTGAAATCCGTATATAGGGGTGTTCCCATGCTCAGATTTTGTCTGATTTTTAGTATGCTATTAAGCAGTAGTTCCTGATTAAAAAATTCTGTAAAAAGCTCTATTGCAATTTTGCCCATGTTCAATCACAAAATGCCTGGACTATTTGTATTGTAGGACATTTAGTAGAGATATCTAGAAGCATTCTCAAGTTAAACTCTTTCTAAAAAGGGGATTAAAATGTTGAAAAGAATGCCCTGTATTGAAGGGAATTCTACATACGAAGAGAAAATGCGTGCAGAACAATTACAGGGACATTATTGTTGAGCTCTTTTTGTCAATCACAGAGAAATGACAATTTTCCGCTTTTATCTCTCTCTACACGTGATTACTTAAAAGTGATTACTTACCATGTGATTACTTACCATTCGCCGATTATCTGCGAAGCATTTTTTTTTTCCCTTTTACTACCTCGTGTATCAGTCGAACCCCCATTTTAAACTCCCAAATTTTGTCTAAAATTCTTCGACTTATACACGAGTATATACGGTATATCTCTGATCCTAAATATCGGTTTTAAAGTGATCAGGGCCAAAACTAAGGGGGGGGGGGGGCAGAGGAGGCATATGCCCCGGGCGCCAGAAAGAAGGGGCGCCAAATGAAGGATTATACCTTTGGAATGGATCATTTTCTTTTGATGGACTGATGGCTCCCATTATTATGAAACAGCCATTATAAATGAAGTGTCAGGTGAAGATGAAAGAGCAGTCGTAAAAAGTTAGAACTCTGATTTTCTGGTCAGAATGGGAAGAAAAAATTATGGCCATTGCCCCCCCCCCCCCTCTGAACAGAAAATCAGAGTTCTAACTTTTTACGACTGCTCTTTCATCTTCACATAACACTTCATTTATAATGGCTGTTTCATAATAATGGAAGCCATCAGTCCATCAAAAGAAAATATCTCGGTTAAAGCGGAAACTCGGTTAAGCGGGACTCTGATAATCGGTACTCTACTGTATATTTCATTAAAAAAAATGAGCTTTAGAATATTTTCATTGGTGTTCAGAGGGGAGTCGTGATCCCCGTGACCTCCCCCTTGGATCCGCCAGTGTAGACTACGTAGTTCAGTATTACATATTTTAAATTTTAAAATAAGTCGGCTATTAGAAAATTAGTAAAATTCTCTTTGTAAATATACTTTGCGGAAGAGGGGGGGGGGGGGGTTGCCAAAATACATGTTTGCCCAGGGTGCAAAAAAGGCAAGTTTCGGTCCTGAAAGTGATATAAACTTTCGGTCCTTCGAAGTAATATTCATGAAACTTAATATTTCATATTCTGTATCATCCTCCCTTGCCAAATCAAAAATAGGATGCATTTTCGAAAGGGGTGGGGATATCAGTATCCGTCCAAAGATGTTCCAGAAGGCTGCATCACACGGTCTACATGAAAGATGGCAAAGATATAAGAATTCTGATGCGGTTAAAATTCGCTGCGAACAAAAGAAATTTCTTGCGCGAATGTTTCATCGAATAGAAATGTTGTCAGATATGAGGATGGGGTTCAGTTCATCTTTTCAAATAAAATATTTCAGGAGTTTAAAATAAAAAATTTCAATGCTTTCTTTGAAGCATATCATAGATGTCTTACTTATTTAGGATACCTCTGTACTTACGTAGCTATAATTTTTTTTTTTTTTTTTTTTTTTACATTTACAGACAGAAGTTTTTATATTTGTTGATAAAAGATATCTCACAGTCCTTTTTTTATATAACTGTACATATATAAAAAATATGTAACATTCATATGATAATTAAAATTCTTTTGGATAAGTAAATTTGTTCATTAACGCAGAAAATTTCGATATAGCTTAAATATATTATGTACTTTATTAAGGCTGTTCTCAAATCCAAAAGGGCAACTTTATGACATAAGTTTTAATTTATTTTTGCTCGGATGCATGAAACTAGCAGGTGTTGTTGTTCAGAAACTATGTAATCAAACTGTTTTTTCCGTTTTTTTTTTTTTTTTCCAAATGCAATAGATTTTTCAGAAAATAGTGTCAAAGTGGACGTTTTGAACCGAATATCCGCGCGAAAGAAGAATAACCACTCAAGAAAGGGTGAAAAACGTCTTTGTCACGTGATTAAAATCGCTTCTAACTCAATAAGTAATTTATTGATCAAAAAATGGAAAAAGCAGTTCGTCTTCCAATTTTATATCTTTCCGTTAAAAAATGAATTTGTAAATGTGTCACAACGTTTTGCGCTTGTTGAGGCAGAGCAGTTGAGAACAGCCTTAATATAAATTTGTCTTAACATCGTTTTTAATAAAAGTTCGTTTTAATAATTTAAGCAATGAACTTTTTTAGAAAAATAATATAATAAATCGGTCTTAAACTCCATCTCTCTCTCAAAAAAAAAAAAAAAAAAAAAAAAAAAAAAAAAAAAAAAAAAAAAGGCTATAATACTACAATACTACAATAAGGGGCCAATACAATTTAGTTATAGCTTAGTATTTTGTAAAAGCATGTGTTAAGTGTGTCCAGGACACATTTTAAAACACTTTTTATTTATTGACTTAAAATTTTTAAATTTTTTGTGATGGTTAATCATATCCTTTGTAAACAAGATCACATGATAAAACTTCTCATAATTTTCTTTAAAAATTAATTTATTAAAAATAAATTAAAATTTATTAAAATTCTTTAAAATTTATTAAAAATATGGGGTAATTTAAAATCGTTATAACTCGAAACATTATTTGTAGAATTTCAATTTTTTTTTGGATTTAAATAAACAGAAATATATAAGTTCGAATTTTGATTCAGCCTTTTTAAAAATATTAATTTAAATAAAAATTTAAAATATTTAAAGTAAAAATCAAAACTAGTATGTTGTGGCCATCATAAAACATTCTTCTATATAAATCACGTCAATTAAATCATTTAAATACTACAAGAAATAACAACGATTTAGCACCAATTCATATCAAAGTTTATCTGAATTTGAAGTTGGATGAAAATTCGTGCATTAGTTCTTGAGATAGAGCTAAAGCGAAAATTCTGAAAAATGTAGCATAGCAGCGCCACCTGTTGAGCGAACACCAAAAATAAGCAGCACTAAATGATATCAAGGTATACCTGAATCTGAAGTTTGTTGAAAATCCAAGCATTAGTTCTTGAGATAAAGCTATTGTGGAAATCGCAAAAATACAGCATAGCAGCGCCACCTGTTGAACGATTTACACCAAAAATTAAACAGCACTAATTTATACGTCAATTCATGTCAAGGACTAACTAAATCTGAAGTTTGATGAAAATCCGTGCAATAGTTCTTGAGTTACAGCTCTTGCGGGAATCATGAAAAATGCAGCACAGCAGCGCCACCTGTTGGGCGATTTACACCAAAAATAAACAGAACTAATTTATATCAGGGACTAACTGAATCTGAAGTTTGATGAAAATTAGTGCATTTTTTCTTGAGTTAGAGCTATTGCGATAATCATGAATAATGCAGCATAGCAGCGCCATCTGTTGGGCGATTTTTACAAAAAAGTAATCAGCACCAAACTATATCCTGGGCAAACCGAATCTAAAGTTTTATGAAAATCCATGCAGTAGTTCTTGAGATATAGCCATTGGAGAAATCGTGAAAAAGACCGCATAGCAGCGCCACCTGTTAGGCGATTTTCACCAAAAACTAATCAGGTTCAGTTTATATCAAGGTCTAACTAAATATAAAGTTTTGTGAAATTCCGTGCATTAGTTCTTGAGATAGAGCGCCCACAAATTTTTTGCCACATACAGACTAGAGTGACAGAGTGACAGACAGACTCACAGACAGACATTTTCTAAAAACCATCAAATCGAGTTCTGGGCATTCTAAAGCGTATAAATCCGTCGAAAACCGGAAGTCGAAATTTTTCACGAATCCAATACTTTCTTCTTGTAAAGATAGAAGAAAGTAAAAATATATTTTTATTTTCAAAAGTAAATTTTTTTTCAAATTTGTTGAATCAGAATTAAAGTAAAACAATTGAAAAAGACATGTTCCAAGTTTGAACCATTTATCTTTAACAGTTCTTGACTTATAACAATTTTAATACGAGAAATGGGAAAAAACCCATCATGAAGAAAAACGTATTTTCACAAGAACTCGTTTCTACTACAATCATTGCTTGAAAGCCAGATTTTGAAAACAAATCAAAACGAAAATATTAATACTTCCTATTCCAATTAAAATAGAAATATGAATTAGATGTCATTTTAAGCAGAAAAAAAACAGAGAAACTTTTAATGCAATAATTTTTCTTTTAGAAAATTTGAAGATTTTTGAGTCCCGGACACCCTTAAATGGCAACAGCATCTTACAAGACGATTTGTCGTACGGAGCTTCGAATGTACAAAAAAATGGTATTTTGGTAAAAATTGCATTAAAGATTAAAAACACAGAAAAATATTATAAAAAAAACACGTTTTTTGTGATGAGAATTTTTTTTGCTTTGTAAAGGGGCACTGGATATGAAAATAGAAAGGTTTAAAGGCCTTAAAATGTAATAATCTCAATTTTTGAAAGTTTTGTCAAAATCGTAATTTTTCAACCCCCACCCCCGCCTCTCATCCTAAAATAGATTAAGCCGATAAATACAACAGACTCTCTCGAATCCGCTTCCTAAAATCCGCACATCATTGCAGATGTAAACAATGAAACTTTCAGTTCAAATGTAAGGACAAAATAGCAGACTTTTTTATTTTTATATCGTTCCGTGTGTATTTTAATATGTAATTCTAGTTAATATGACTGAACTCATGAAGTAAATATATATTTATTTTTGAAAAAGATCAAGATATTTCTGATATCACCGCCAATGGCAATCTTTTAAACAAATATATTTATGTATTAATCAAGCTTTTTTAGTTATTAAATCTGGCTAAACCTGAAATAAAACTTCCTTATTTTATGATTTTGATGAAAAATAATAGATTATGAGGCAAGTTTCATTCAATAATTTAAGAAAAATATATGTCTCATCTTTATTATGCATATTTAATTACACACTATTAATTATTTACTTGACCCTTAGTTTTAATAATTTAATCATTTTTAAAACTACCTTAACTTTTATTGCTTTAGTTTATTACTTTACTTAATTATTTGAATATTTTATTGTATTGTAAGCATTCATCATAATTTCAATTGCTTTAATACATTCATGCTGTTTAAAAAATGTAAACAAATTAATGACCAGAAATCCGCAAAATTCTAAAATCCGCGTAAGCTGTGGTTTCAAGCTGTGCGGATTTGAGTGAGTCTACTGTACTGCAATAATGGTTAAGTAAATCCATTCACAAACTCGGAAGATATGGTCGTGGAAAAAAAAAAGTAAACACCCCCTACTAACTCTGAAACAAATTATCGTAGAAGAAAGTTATAGGTACCAAAAGATTGGAAATAAAGTCTCCTTTTAAATTATGCATATAAAATTTACTTAGGGGGCCATCTACATATCAAAACGAACCCAAACTTTGTTTTTTTTCAATAGCAATACCCAAGTTTGGCGCCATAAATAAATTCTACACCTTTCAATTAGCCTAAATCCAAATTTACATGAAATTCGTCCGTTTAGTTTCCGAGAAATTAATTATTTTAAATGAGCATATTTTAGGGGTTCTATACAAATTGAAGTTCGGTACTTGATTGTTGAAATGCTACAGAATGACTATGTCACTTCTATTAACGTATTATTTCTCGCCAATATGATAATTTCTCTCGCTTAATATGTTTCGACTATTGTCAGCCCAAATATCTCAGTACAATGAGTAAAATGTATTTTTTCAAATTGTGCTTTTCTGAACATCATAGACGGCCCTATTTAAACCATCATTTTGCCGTTTTTTAATGATAATTCGAAAACTACTTGAAAGAAAATTTGAAATTGAGAATTCGCATAAAGCAGGACATAATAAATGTGAATCTGTCAAAAAAACAGTTGATTGCAATTCATATTTTTTTCGAATATTAATTTCATAAATCATAAATCATATTATAAACTTTTTAAAATTACAAATTCAATGTACTTATGTTTGGGTTTTTTAATAATATAACCGCACACAAAATTATCGCATTAGTATTATAATTTCAGGAGATATTAATAAAATATGAAAATGTAATTTAACGTTAGAATCTCTAAATTTTGATTATTTATTATTAAAAAACTTATAATCCAAATGACTTGAAGTTTCATTTTTAGACATAGTTTGAACCGAAATTTTAAAATATGTATTCAAAATTGGGTGTTGCCATTGAAAAAAAGTTTGGTCTGGTTTTTATTTGTAGATGCCCCCTAAGCAAATTTTATATACATCATTTAAAAGTACACATTATTTCCAATCGTTTTGTACCAGTAACTTTCTTCTACTACAATTAGTAGCAGAGTTAGTAGGGGTGTTTACTTTTTTTTTTTTTTTTTTTTTTTTTCCACGACTGCACAAACGTCATAACTATAATTTTCGTGTCATTACCGTTTTTAACAAGAATGTAAATTTAATTGTAACTTTATGACAATCTCGTTATGGGAGATTTCAGTTATGGGAAACTCCGCTACGTTTTGATCATTCAGATGTTAGAGGCGATACTCGTGTCATCGTAGGAGTTGAAATATCTTTTGGTTTCATACGTGACACGATCCATAATTATTCCACTGCTTTTGTCAGTTCCATAATCCGTACGACGCAGTGGATTTAAGTTAATCTTCAATATAAATCACATATGTGAGATAAACTTCCTTAACTGTTTGTGCATTAAAACCAAATGTGTTGAGCCCTGTTATCTAGATTATGAAAGGATAGCTTTAAAACCGAAGAGAATATATAAAGATTTTCAGACACTTTAAACGTATATAATTTATATATCTTGTACTAAATGAAAATAAAAATTTAACAAATAGTTTTGTTTTATTTACTTAATCCTGATTACGTATCATTGTTTGTAAAACAAATACTGCTCGAGGAGGGGAAATGAAGGGCATATGGAATATTTTTAATACATTTTTTAAATCTTTCCAACAAAAACAAATTATGAAATTGTAAGCATCCGTTCATCCGCTCCGTACACATATAACATACTTAAAAAAAAAAAAAAGAAATATTTAAAGGTTTTAAAAAGTAATAATCTCAATATCGAAAATTTTGCGACAATCGTCATTTTTCAATCCCCTCCCATGCCCCTTATTCTAATACAGATGATACCTATAAATAATACAATAATTATTTAGTAAATCCAATCCATTCATAAATTTGGAAGACACAATGCATGTGCAAACGTTACAAATTTCATGTCATTACCGTTTTTAACAAGAATGTAAGTATAATTGTAACTTTATGACAATCTCGTTATGGGAGAATTCAGTTACGGGAAACTCAGCTACGTTTTCATCCTTTGGATGTTAGAGGCGATACTCATGTCATCGTCGGAGTTGAAATATCTTTATGTTTCGGACGTGACGCGATCCATAATTATTCCACTGCTTTTGTCAGTCTCATAATCCATACGACGCAGTGGAATTAAGTTAATCTTCAATATAAATGACATATGTGAGATAAACTTCCTTAACTGTTATTAAAACCAAATGTGTTTAACCCATGGTATCTAGATTATGAAATGATAGCTTTAAAACCGAAGAGGGTGTATGAAGGTTTTCAGACACTTTAAACGCATATAATTCATATATCTTGTACTAAATGAAAATGAAAATTTAATAAATAGTTTTGTTTTATTTACTAAATGTATTATTATTTGTAAAACAAATACTGCTTAAGGAAGGGAGATGGAGGGCATATGAGATATTTTTAATGCATTTGTTAAACTTTTTCAGCAAAAACAAATTATGGAAATCTAAGCATCCGTTCATCCGTTCCGTACACATACAACATACTTAAAAAAAAAAAAAAGCATGCATACCAACTATATAGCCTCCTCCGTTGAACGTCGATTAGAAAAAGCATTTATATTTTCATTTTTTAAGACTTAAGACTTTAATTTTTCACATTTATGTAATACATGTACGTGTTTTCATTTTTTACTTAATTTAATGAAAATTTAGTTTAATAGTTTAGATAGTGAATTATATAATTACTCAAAGAAGATATGTTTCTATAACTAACCATTGAATTGAATAGTTAATACAATAAATAAAATTTTGCTTTGTAAATGTGCACTGAATATGAAAATAGAGATATTTAAAGGTTTTAAAATGTAATAATCTTAATATCGAAAATTTTTTGGCACTCGTCATTTTTCAATCCCTTCCCCTGCCCCTCATCCTAAAATTGATGATGCCTATAATACAATATTGATCTAGAAAATTCCATCCATTCACAAACTCGGAAGACACAATGCATGTGCAAACGGTACAAATTTCATGTCATTACTGTTTTTAACAACAATGCAAGCACAATTGTAACTTTATGACATTCTCATTACGGGAGATTTCAGTTACGGAAAACTCAGCTGCGTTTTAATCATTTGGATGTTAGAGGCGATACTCATGTCATCGTCGGAGTTGAATTCTCTTTTGGTTTCGGACGTGACGCGAACCATAATTATTCCACTGCTTTCGTCAGTTCCATAATCCGTACGACGCCAGTGGAATTAAGTTAATCTTCGATGTAAATGACATATGTGAGATAAACTTGCTGAACTGTTTGCATTAAAATCAAATGTGTTGAGTCCCGGTATCTAGATTATGAAATGATAGCTTTAAAACCGAAGAGGGTGTATGAGAGGTTTTCAGAAACTTTAAAGGCATATAACTCAGATGGTATCCCTTTAAGACCGGGCAGCTTTTTGAGGGTTTTTTTTTTTTTTTTTTTTTTTTTTTTTTTTTTTTTTTTAACAATGATATAGGGGAGACCGGGGGAATGGCGACACCTTAAAGGAATTTAATTTTTTCACCTCAAAAAAATGTTTATTTTTTAATAGTAAAAATTCTAAAGCTGAATCATTATCTTTAGTATCTGTATAAATTTAACCGTAATCATAACTGTAAAGTAAGCACACATAAAAAAAAAATTTCTTTCAACCTCTGTACAGTGGTGGGATTACCCAGGATACTGGTGTAATTCCGCCACTGTACCGGGGTAATGACGCCAGTCTATAATGACCTAATAAATACATAAAATGGATGCTAAGAAACATATAACCTATTAGAAAGCAATAATTTATCAAAATAATGAATAATTACAATGTTCCTTAAGCTAGATTTATTAATGTGCTAAGCTTACAATTTAACTCAAATTGCAAAAGTCACCCTTTGCCATGTTGGCGGCATTACCCCGAGAGGACAATATAGTGGAAACCCCCAGCAACGCCGAAAGAAGAACCGAACTTGTTCAAAAAATTGCATCAAAATGTCGGCGAATGCATGTAGATTACGGGTAATATTATCTTAAGTACCTAATGTTTCAATAAAAGGTGTTTACCTCTACTGTTTACCTCATTTGAAGCTCCAAAATAAGAAGCAGCTAGATGAAAACTAAATTTTTCACTAGAACAGGCGAGCGACGTTCAACAAAACCATTCTCACTCTAGGCACTGTTTCTATTGTTGGCCGCTATAATGCAAGCGCAATCACTATCTGAAACTGACGTTAGTTTTTAAACTAGACGGGGTGGCGGCATAACCCCGAGTGGCACCATTCCCCCGGTCTCCCCTAATTGATAATTCACTATCTGTTGATAAGATTCATATAATATAGTTTCTGTTAACCAGCACAATCACTCGATTCCCGCATTTATGGAATATATAACCCAGGAAGATTGAATTTTAGTTATTACCTAACCCGCACGATCGTACGGGTCCGGTCTTAAAAGGTTATTAATCTTGTAAATGAAAATAGAAATTTAATAAGTGCTTTTGTTTTATTTAAATCTTGATTATGTATCATTGCTTTGTAAAATTATTGAGTAACTCTTTAGGCACCGACGGTACTTTTAAGTAGAGATCGACCGAAAATTAGTTTTCGTTTTCGTCTCAAAATCTGATACGCCTTTTCATTTTTAACTTAATTTAATGAAAAATTAGTTTAATAATTTAAACAGTGATAGTGAATTATATGATTACTCAAAGAAGATATGTATTTATAACTAATGATTGAATTGAATAATCAATACAATAAATTAAATAGTAGTATAGATGAATAAATTGTATTATTACTATAAATTTAGTGTTATCATCATTTTTAACACTTTCCAACATAGTTGAAAAGTGTTTATGAATGCGGTTTGTCTGCCCGTCTGTCTGTCTGTCTAAATAAAGTTATATTGTCATGAAATTGATATATGTTATTGAGATTTACTATGGCATGTTTGGTATTAAAAATTAAGTGTGTAGCGTTTACGGTTCAATTACAGGATTACAGGGACACTCAAAAGAATTTCGTTACATTACGGTCTATGGGGAAACATCACTTGCGTGTATTTTAATGATATTACACTATTTTAAACATATTGAAATTTATAACACATCACTGAAACGTACTACAAGTTTTTTACTATAGAACGTGGTGAGCATAGAATGTATCGTTCATTTACAGGGACACACAAAAAAATTTAGATTACAGAAGAAAATTAACAATAATTGAACTGTTAAAGCCTGCAAAAAATAATTGCTGTTTAAACTTGTAAGTGCGTTTACACTTGTGGTATGCGTTTTTAAATTTAATTATTTTTTAAATATTACTCAATGTGTATAAATTCCATAGATGACATACAGGGCTGCACAAAAGTTTGCAACAACATCTGTGTTTTGGCGGAAATTGCTGAATGGAAATTTTCAACTGTGCTATGCGTTTAACTGAATTAACTTTTAGAATATTATGTAGTATACAAATACATACACACCTATAGATTATATAGACGCACAAAAAAATTGTATAGTTTCCCGACTATTTATAGTAATAGCAGAAACTGGATTTTCAAATGCATTATGCGTTTTCCAAATTCTTCATTTAGACATCATCTTTCAGCTTAGTAAACCATGAAGTTTTATTATAGTATTCTGAATGCGTTTGAGAGTATTTCCTAATCTATGCCGTACGCATGATTTTTCGTTCTTGTTTTAAAAAATTTGATTGAGTAATTTTTGAGGTTTATTGAGTAATTTGTATGATATTTTTAAGAATATGAGGCATTCTCGCAAAATTTTAAATTTCAGGAATAAAAATCTGGTGAAATTTAAACTTAATAAAATAAAATTTTAAACTTATAGATGAATGCATTAAGGATTCAAAATAAAGAAAAATAGTCAGCAACCACGATTTTTTTAACTGAGGTTTAAGTTAAACTTGCGAGTTTAATTTTCATTACCGTTTTACCTCTCTAACTTTTTATTTTCTTCTAAATTTTTACTTATAATGAATTTGCATAGTACCCACAGAACATTCAAATAAGAAATAATAACAATGTAGTATTTTTAGTACAAAATTTTGATATAAAATTGTCTTAAAGAAGGGATGATAAGGGAAAAAAAAGGGATGGTAAGGAAAAAAAGGCACGGTAAGGAAAAAAAATAGACGGTAAGGAAAATTATCATCTATTTTTAGGCAAATCATGTTAAAACTAAGTGATAGCTACAATGTTCATTGATAATTGACAATGAACATTTCAATGTTCAGCAACAGTTATTTACATTGAATTAAATTAAAAAAAGAAAAAATTAATTTACCTCGAGATGTGGAGGAATAATCCTTGGGGACGGTAAGACTACCAATAAAGTCACGATGCTTGAAATTGATATTTAAATGCTGATTTAAATTCTGCAGTAAATGTCCGGTCAAAGAATTTTAGCCATTCTTTCTGTAGCATATTTCTGCATGAGAAAAAAATTTAAGAAAAATTCTGTGGCTTATTCTGAAGTGATTTTCTTTATCATTTTAGAAAGTGGGACAGCAAGGAATCTAAAGGCGAGGGACAGAGTTAAAAAAATATTAACAACCATAAAAATGTATGCAGGTTAATTTTTTGCTACATATTTATGTAAAACAATAGTTCCAGTTTCGGAAAAAAATTACATCGAATTATTTTTATTGAAACACTTTTATACAGGCAGCTCCAAACTTAAAAATAAGCATCAAGGACACCGGACGGTATAGGATTTTCGTGGTATATTTGGACCCCCAACATCGTCTAAAACTTATTTATCTCGTTAATATTGTTATACAGTCATGCATTTGGATGTTTTCCTGCATAAGAAATAAAACAAGAAAGAAAAATCATGCGCTAAGCATAGATTATGAAACACTTTCCAACACTTCCTGAATGCTTTAACAAAACTTCGTTATTTAGGGAAATAAGGTAAATAAGTTAACTAAGTAAACATTTTATAAAACGTATAAAACATTTGAAAAACTGATTTCAGTAAGTTACCGTCCATAGCCAAATATGTATTCCAATTCTTTTGAACAGCCCTGTATTTGATCTGTAGGTTGATATATATACTATATAATGGGAAAATTTAGTTTAGCAAGAAAATGCAAAACAGGTTGAAATTTATCTTTCTACAATTTATACCAAGAGATTGAAACATACTTGAATATTTTTGCACAGCTCTATAGTTTACCTAGTACCTTTATTACATGGCACTATTTAGCTAAAATTTACTTAAAACTAAAACACTCTTAAAAATACTTAAACTAGTAAATCTGCAGATCAGGAGCCTCAACGTCATCTTTGCAAGTCATTGTTTTTTAACACTCATTGCATAATACTCAATTTCCTACAAATCGCTTTTTAAAGTTTTCAAATTATATAAATATTTATGAGCATACAAGATACTTCGTAAAGTTTCAGAAAGTAAAAGTGTTAAACAAGTGGTTATACATTGATGTTCTGAAATTCCGATGAGCTACTTATTCTGGTAACTTTTTAAATCAAAAATTGCATTTCTTCAGGGGGGGCTCTTCCCCCTCCCCAATGAACCCCCCGTAGTCTATTTAAATTTACATTCGTAATTTTTTATTGATTGTGCGGATGGTTATAGTATATCTTAGATTTTTTTTTTTTTTTTTTTTTTTTTTTTTACGTTATGATTTATAAGGATAAGCATAAGTATTTTTATAAATTAATAAAATTTAAATTTAAAATAAAATATTCATATTAACCGTACACAGACAATAAATCTTGAAGTGGCACCAAAAATGTAACCCTAAAATCCGCTACATTCGGCACAACACAACGACGTGCTTAAAAAAAAAAAAAAAAAAAAAAAAAAAAAAAAACGGATGAAGTCAAAGAATTTGGTCCCTGTTCCACGTGCTTGTTTTGTTTGGGCCGAATGAGGGCATTTAAATCTGAGCGATAACGCACATCGTATTGCAAACTGTTTTTACGGCATACTGCATCTCCATCTATCTCTTTCCTCCGTGAATAATAGTTAATTTTATTTTACCCAAGATCTTTTTATTCCAGCATCTTTGTTTTTGATAAATGACGTCTAATTCACCTGCTATGCGTACTTACTCAAAACTTTTCATCTTGTTATATTAAGAAATACTCGAGAGTTTTCTCTTTATTTCCAATATGCCGGCATATTACTTTTTCTATTCTTAATTTTATTTTTCATTTTCCTGTTTCACGACAAAACATTTCAATTGAAAATTGTTTAAAAGAAAATATTATTCCGGGTTTTAATTTTCTTGGCAACAATTAAAGAAATATTGGTAAATGTTATGGAAAAATGTTACGTTATTCTCTATGAAAATAATGAACCTTTGTATTTTTAAGCAAAATATTTCACTAAAATAAATGAAATATTGCCTATTTTTATTTCTGGGCTAAAATCCATCTATATGCAAATATACAAATGCATTAATTCATCCGTTTTGACGTTGGATTTACTCAAACATTATACACGCAATAGTAATATTATTAGGACCAATTACGTTGCTAGGCAACAGAGAAATAAGAGGGAAAAAATGAAATATGCATTATGTCAAATTGATAAAACAAAATCCTTTATATTATTGGAAAACATGCATAAAATTCCCCCCCAATATTATAAACATAATTAAAAACATCTCGCAAATATATTGACAAAATTTATTGGAATAATTTAATAATGTTATTTAAAAATTTCAGCCTCAAAAGTTTACCATTTAAATCCATTTTTCATATGAGCCATTTCTTTCAACAAATGAAAATTTGAAAATCGTCTGACTTTCCATAGAAAAGCATTATAGAACAAAATAAAATGTTCCATATTTCCCGAACAAATGAAACAAATTTAACCAAAAACTATACAGCTAAGTCCGGGTACCTCATCAACATGCCCGGTGAATTTCAAGCCGATCGGATGCTTTTTGCGGCAGTTATCGCGGAACAGACAGACAGACTAACAGACAGACTAACAGAAACCAAAACTTTTCGTGTCTCCACAGTAAGCCTTCACTGACGTTTCGGCAATTACATTTCCAGAAATTATCATCCATAGACGGCCATGTATCCAACTCTTTGCGTGGCTCTGTATATCATTTTATCTATATTCTACAAATATTTCTTAGTAAACTAAATTCAGTTCAGCATAAAAATGTATAACTCCTTTAAAACCCACCGTTAAGCAATTTATGCTCATACTCAGTAACCTTTAAGAATTCATTTCTATAGCCCTGTATATGAATTATAACATTTATATGCACTTTATAGTATGCATAAACATAGTGAAAAAAGCACATATCATAATTAAAAAAGCATTTCGAGCAATCATTACTAATGTACAGTAATTTGGATACAATATAGTATCTGAAAACTTTTCAAGTACACCGCAAACAATTCTCCCTATACCATTATAAACAGAATTCTTTTGTGTGGCCCTGTAAATGAATAATAACTATTCTTTGCACCGCATATTCAACAGAATGCATATTTTAGTGGACTTCATAAATGAATATCAATTTTACTATTTTTGAAAGAGTGTAACACCATTAAAAATTCATTTGAAGCGATTTTTTCCCATTGGCCACAATGTAACGGAAAACTTTTGACTGTCCCTGTAAATGAACTAAACATGCTACAAACTTCATTTGAAATAGGGAACGTGCTATGGTAGAGGTTACTGACATCCGAAAATTTCAGAACGATCCGAGCATATTTACGAGAGTTAGAGCGTGGACAGACGGCCAGAAGGCCAGACAAACCGAAGTCATAAACACTTTTCAGCTTTGTTGGAAAGTGTTAAAAACTAAGAATATGTGCTAAAATAAAGATTATTATTCAGAGACTTAGAAGTCAAAATTATGTGAGCCTCATATACGTTTTCAAACCTAATAGTTAAATAGCATAAATAATGAATTTAAATAAAACAAAATTAAATAAGAAAATGTATTCTTAAATGATAATATATTTAAATATATATATATGCTTTAACATTCAAGCTATAAATTTCGTGTCATTATCGTTTTTAACAAGAGCATGCGTAACTTTATGACAATCTGGTTATGGGAGAATTTAGTTTCAGCAAATTCAGCGAAGTTTCATCATTTGAATGTTAGAGACGATACTCATGTCATCATATCTTTTGGTTTGTTATGTGATATGATCTATAATTATTCCACTGCTTTCGTCACTTCCATAATCCACATGACGCCTGTGGAATTAACTTAATCTTCGATGTAAATGATGTTTGCGAGATAAACTTGCTTAAGTGTCGGTGTTAAAATCAAATGTGTTGAACCCTCATAGCTTTAAAACTGAAGGTAGAGTATGAAAATTTTCAGACACTTTATAGGAATATAATTCCGATTATATTAATTCTGTAAATGAAAATTTAATAAGTATTTTTGCCTTATTTATTAAATTTTAATCATATATTATTTTTATACAAAATTATTGAGAGCCATACAATTTCATTTTGTTAGAAATAACTGTAGGGTTATAAAAGTGAAATAAAAGTAAATAAAAGTAAATAAAAGTGAAATAAAAGTAAATAAAGTATAATAATTTTATTTATTTACTTATTTAGTGTAATGAAAATAAGAAAAAATAATTAAATTCAAGTTTCACCAATGAGATGTCTGTTTGATTTGCGTAATGAGTTTAAATTATTATTTTTGTCTGGTTCGAAACATGATTTTTTTTTTCGTGTAATTTAAAAGACACCAAGTTTACTAAAAGGTTTAATGTCGCGAACTGCACAATATGAACTTTAAAAGTTCCTAGTAAGTTTGAAATTTGACAGTCCTTACTTAAAAGGTGGCAAATAAGAACACAGATGTTAAAAGTTTAAAATATATATTTTATTTATTTAAATTTCTGAGTACTTTCGGTCTGCATCCGCAGCATTCGTTAGGGAATATTTTCATTGATTGCCGTTCCACTCATTCAAATACGTCACTTCCCCTGAAATTGGAGAGTCTATAATTCTTAGTGGTAGCTGGAAGTAGAAGTAGTAGTGCTTCGGATTAAACCTGTGCAGAGGAAAATATTTTCATTAACCGTCATTGCATTCATTCAAATACCTCACTTTGCTCATATTTATGAAAATATTTTCCTCTGCACTAGTTTAATCCGAAGCACAACCTACTATTTCTACTTCCAGCTACCCCTGAGAATTATAGGCTCGGCCATTTGAAACGAAGTGACGTATATGAATGAGTGGAACGGCAGTTAATGAAAATATTCCCTGGAAAAGGCTGCAGACACAGGCCGAAAATTAAAAAAAATAATAAAATGTATATTTTAAACTTTTAACATCTGTATTCTGTATTATTATTTGTTACATTTAAGTAAACAGGGAACTTTTAAAGTTCATATTGTGTAGTTTGTGATTGGATCAAGTTGGAACATTGCATTTCGTTTTATGATATTATTTATAAGGGTTAATATGTTTCTTACTTCGTAGAAATTTTTGTGAAAACAAAATTGTGTGGAAAAAAACAGTTTTTTTCTTCTATTGTAATATGCAATCACAAAGCAAAGGTCAAAAACCTTTATTCTTGGGGGGAAAAATAGCTCTGCGGTTCGATTTTCTTAGTACGAGGTGGTGGTGCGACCCTTTCCGTAGAAGATAATTTTTCAAAGAAAAGAAATCCCACAAAATCAAATTATTAGTTGTAGATTACATAAGCAACTCGCAAACAAATCATTTGAACTTTCTTGCATTAGTTTTGAAACCATTTGGGATATGTTTTTTTAAAAAAGAAAGTTTCTTTTGCCATCACTGAACCAGGCTTCGGGATTTACGAGAATTAAGACTATTTTTCCTGGATAGTGGTGTTTTACAAACTGGTTGCTTAAAAAAAGGAACATTTTAAAATATTTTGCTCATATTTGCAATATTATTGTTCTGTTATGAAATGTTTTTCCTGAATTTGAAGATAATGTAGATGAATGGCCTCTGATAGAACATTAGAGTTATTGTAAATTATTTAGCTTGCAGTGTTTATTCATTGTCGTCTAGAACAGCCATTATGAACCTGTGGCCTGCGGGCCGCATGTGGCTCGGCGACTTTATATATGCGGCCCAAAACATATAATCATTAATCCATAATTATAAAATCAATTGATGTGCATAAAAGGTATTTAAAATTAAAGGTAATTGAAGGATGTAGAGTTCATTTATGCTGTCAGAATTGTGTACTGCTATTGAAAAAAAGCCAAAGTTATGGTTCGTTTTAATATGTAGATGGAGCCTTAAGCAAATTTTATATACATCATTTAAAAGCAGACTTTTTTACCAATCGTGTGGTACCAGTAACTTTCTTCTGCGATATTTTTTGCAGAGTTAGTAAGGGGTGTTTACTTTTTTCCCCCACGACTGTACATTTAAAAGCGCCCATTTGCACAAAGAGCAGCGCAACAAAGATCGATAAGTTCGAATTAAGCTCCGATTCTAGATATTTTTATATACTTATTTCTGTTTAGTGCTGCTACCTATATATATATATATTTCAAAATAAAAGGTTCGTAGATAATATCTGAAAAGATCGCAAACGTATATATAGTAGGTACTTTTATATAGCTCAGAGAGTTAAAAGTTGACCCCAAGAGACTGTCTGGCTTAGTTAGCTTCACCAAAAACGACAACCCGAGTAACATTCAGGCTTAGACCTCGAAGTGTTAACCGATATACGTATAATTCGTCGGTATGAAATACGTATACAACGTATCCGGATACGTATAAGCGTTATAGGTTAAACTCTATAATTAAAGCATACGTATATTTCAAATATACTTATTTTATTTTAATAACAATGGACCTCATCAGTCTTCCGTCACTGAACAGAGTACAAACTGGAAATCAGTGGCCTTAGAGTAGCAATTTGCACAGACCGGAAGACGACAGCACAGGCAATCACCTCATCGAGTTCACGGATGAAATTCTAGGATTAGTTAAATCTTGATTCGGATATTAAAACACAATCGGTCTGCCAAGTCCTATCTTGGTGGAAAACACCTGAAAACCCGATTTTAGCGGCTGACTCATAGGTTTACCAATGTGTTTTCCTGCATCCAAAGGTACACTGTTAAAAATATGCAGCAATTGCTGCATACTCACTCCACCACTTTTATAGAATATTTCTGTTCTGACCAATGAGAATGCCCCCTAATATAGTCAAGTTACAGTTTCCTATAAAAGCGATGGAGTGACGATGCAGCAAATGCCCCAGATTTTTAACAGTGTATGAAAACATAGAGGACTTGGAGCAGGAAAACACAATGGTAAACCTACGAGTCAGCCACTAAAATCGGGTTTTCCGGTGTTTTCCACCAAGATAGAACTTGACAGACCGATTGCGTTTTAATATGCGAATCAAGATTTAACTAATCCTAGAATTTCATCCGTGAAGTCGGTGGGGTGATTGTCTGTGCTGTCGGCTCCGGTCTAGCATAATAGGTTTCAGACATAGGATCTTCTTATTTTTCCCGATAGATATTGTAATTAATTTATGTTACTTCTAATTTTCGTTGAATTAACTGATAAAATGTTATATAAATTTACTGGAACAGTTTAAACTGTTTTTATTACTGAAATTTGGCATTATGATTATTAATTATATTCCATTATGAATACAGGGTTCTCGCGGGTGTTTCTCAATGTCTCTGATCCGCAGACCAGCAGGACGTAAGCATCTGTTTTTCACGCAATGTTTAATCACTGGGTTAAGTTCCATACATACGCTGTGCTGTATGTGCTGTTTCGTATAATACGAATAACCGCCTTCGCCGTATCATCATATCCAAAAACTGTACCCCGTACAATACTTATTATATGTATGCTCGTATAAACATTTAATTAAAAGCACTAATACGCACAATCGGACCGAAGCGTAGTTGAGTCCAATTATTGCTCTTAGCGCTATCTTCTGATCTAGACGGTATACCGATATTGATGATAGACAAACAAATGAACGTATATAAAATAAAAAAAATTAGATGCCCGATTGTTATGCAGAGTTTCTTGAGTGAATATACTGCTTTGTACTAGGTTTGTGCACCAATTATGCTTTCGGATGTCATTTGCATAGTACCTATAGACTGATTTTAGAACTTCCCCCCATATTCCTATAACTAAGTAATATAGAACGATATGCAATATACTACAACCATCCCTGAAACATTATCTAACTAACAGTGAATGTTCCATCAAAATCCATTCAGTAGAACTTTTTAAAAATACATTGTTCTCCAGGATCCTAAATACGTGGAATGCTTGACTGAATGGAAATGACATCGCATTTAATATGGATCAGAAATTTAATTCTTAAAATTGAAATATTTTTGTATGAAGTTTCATACCATCAATTTCAAAATACCTCAAAAGACGAAATGTTTTAGCGAATGTTGTCACATTTGAAAATGATGTCATTGAAATTGCACACTGAGCAACGTTTTACTATAATTTAGAGTAGTGGTTCTCAACCTGTGTGCCCCGAAAAGATCTCAGGTGTGCCGAAAAAATTTTAAGCAAGCTGCATTAAATTTTTAAAAATTCGAATCTGTAATGTCAGACATATATTATACGAATTACTTTGAAATAAAGTTTAGTGTCATAAATTTACTTTTGGCAGATTTTTCTTCTGTTACTCGTTATAAGAGTATACTAGGAAACCCTAAAAATGGTCTTACGTCTCTGGAGGTAAATTCTTTCAGGAAAAAAATCGTCTCCTGAAAAAGTTTACAATTTAAAATGCAGTAGAAAATATCGTTGAAAAACGATTTAAGAGTATGCCTATCCGAAGATTTTATCTTTCACAGAAAGTCTTCTAATTTAAAAAAAGTCAAACTCAGATATCTCTTTAAATGCTAACGTGGCAAATTACTGACAAATTAAAATATTTTTTCACATTACTAGTTCCTTTCGCTATGCAATTTCCTATAGATTGTTGCCTGTAATTTCCTGCACTTCTATTGATCAATAAACCTATACCTCGAATCCGCTTCTCCATATATATGGAAAAATTCCATTATGCTTTGCATTTATGACGGTATGCTGAATTATAGCGAAACTAGTGTTAAAAAGTTGCCTAAAATGGTGTTTCATCTGCTCATAAATATTAATGCATATTAAAGAAGAGTATATAAAAAGAGGTTATAAGAATTTTATTTAAAATAATTTTATTTTCCTTTATTCGGCACGGATGTCCTATTTTGTTTGGGATAGTAAATAAATAAAAAAATATATGAAGTCATTTCTTATGTAATGATAGATAACACTGGGGAACACACATTTTGTTGACTTAGATCTGACACTTGTTTTTGGCTAAATATTGGCATTTAAATCCAAAAATGACCCCGGTTTTTTCTAATCACGTCTCCTTTTAAAGCGGCAGGATACCCCCAAAACCATAGTTAATGTGGATTCAAAGGAAAATAAAGAAAAAATGTACCAAATATATTATTCATACAACGGCTGTATATACTTAATATAATCTACACTGTGTTCATACAAGAAGTAAAATCCTTTTACAAAACGAAAAAATTACATATTTAGGTAAAATTATGTTCACATGTGGTTCTTCCGAGAGTGCTCAATTTTAGTCAATCTCGCTTGATGATCCAACAATAGTCAGCCATCATATGTTCATTCCATCTACCTTGATACCGTTCTTTTATGAGCTTCAAATCTTGGTGGAATTGCTCACCCTGCTCATCACTGACTGCACCAAGATTTTCCGGGAATTCCTCAAGATGGCTCTACAGAAAATGAATTTTGATGCTCATTTTGCAACCAAGCACTTTGAAGCTCTCTAAAAGTTGCTGACAATTTGGGTGTCATTTTCTACGCAAGTATCTCAAAGAAAGTCTTTGACAAGGTTTTTGAATGCCAACCAAGCATTATTTTGGAGTTCTGTCATTGTTCCGATGAACTGTTCATCTCTAATGAGCTGCCGAATCTGTGGACCGTCATATACACCTACCTGCCTTTATCTTTTGAAAATACAGATTTGAAAATTTCGAAATGAGATACTTGAAACAGTTTCCTTTAGTAGACAAAGCTTTCACGAACTGCTTCATTAGATCCAGTTCTATATGCAGAGGTGGAAATATGATGTTCTTTCTGTCGACAAGTGACTGATACGAAATGTTTGGATCGCCAGGTTTGAGGAGAGCAATGGAGACCAATTCGACTGGAACCAATGCTTCTCACGAGCTCTGCTGTCCCACATATACAAAAAAAGGGATACTTGGGGTATCCACTTTGCATTCACCCTTCCACAATAGGAGGATGTTTACTTCAGCCATTAGTAGAAAACTAAATCTTCCTATGCCTCACACCCGACTGAGCGTAGAGGGGTCACATTAATATAAGCTGTAGAGAAAAAAAAAAAACTTGACGTGATAGAAGAAAACTAATTGCAGTTTTGAAATCAGCACGCTTTTTTGACTTAAAAACAGCTGAAAAATCAAAGTCAACAGAAATTGTGTTAAAAATTGTTCCGCAGTGTAATCCTTCCTTTTTTTAAGTCATCAAAATTTTAGTGTGCCGCACAAATTTTATTCAAGGCTTAAGTGCGTCATGAAGTAAAAACGGCTGAGAAACACTGATTTAGAGTGTCATAGAGAGGTGATATACGCTCATGGGGCATACTCAGATTGAAGGATATTACAACTATGGGAGATATTATGTCAAGGTCACCAATTTTTTATCCGAAATTCCCTCGACCAATTAATTTTTTTTTCTCTTTACTCGTATGCCGCCATTGTTTTACAAAAGCAGTCTATTTTAGTTGCATAAAAATCACCTAATTTGCAGAATGTAATTATCTTAATTTTCAGTATGACTACATTTTAAATATAATTTCTTACTTTTAAAAAGAATTTTAATAAACCTAATGCTATAAATACTTTTAATGTTAAAGAACATAAAAATATCCCCCCCCCCCCCATCCCGCGCTAAAGGAATGGCCAGATGTCATGCGGTGCTAATGCAACACATCTGGCTGTTAGGGGCTATACATATGTAATGTTATCAACATTTTTCCAATTTTGAACCCATCCCCCCCCCTCCCTTACGAGACCATACGTTATCATTCGTCGAAGCCCCCCCCCCCCTGTTCGATGATATCGTTATCGTGTCTATTTTATTTTTTTATTTTATTTTATTTTTTTTTTTACATTCTTTTTATACATTTGCAGTGATATACACATATGATTATACATTTATTAGTCGCATAGAGATCCAAGTCGCGGATCCAGAAGTCAATAAAATATTAACACATGAAACAAATTTATATCAAATAACATTTAAAAGAGTTAGTTACTATTTAAAAGTACAGTGAAACCTCCCTGTGCGACCACCTCCATTAAGCAACCACCTCCCTGAACGACCACTTTTTTATGGAACGAAATTTATTCCCATAGGCTCAATACTAATTTTACCTCCATTCAGAGACCATCCCAGTTGAACTCCCTCCATAAGTGACCCATTTCTTTGAAGAAAAGGAAACAAATAACGTTTTCTCCTGGTCGCTTGAAGAAGAATTTATTAGAAAAATAATTCCGGAAGACGCATTATTCATCAAACTTCTAAACTAAGTTTAGATTTTATTATTATTATTATTCCAGTAACTTTTAAGTGTTTAAACCCCTTTATGCCTTTTTAGGCAATGAATTTAACTCTGATGACGAATTAAGAACGACGGTCAATAAACTCCCCTGCCCTATTCTGTTAGAAAATTCTCAAAGAAATAGATAAATTAATGAAATCGTCATTATTTGTTCCCGTTCAAAATAAAAATGCATTTATTTACTCAACTTTGAAAGGACTTGGAAATAAAAGTTATGAAAGATAAAACCGTAAAATCAAAGCAAACGTCAATTTTTTAAACTCTGCACTAATTAACTTACGTAATTAACTTTTATTTTAATACTAAAATTCTTATATTTTTTCCTAATGTGAAAAATAAAGTTTAGTAACATTAATTGTTACATTTTTTCAAAAATTAAAATCTAGATTTAAACATGATCTCCAAGACCGCCTTTCGAAGCGACCAATTTTTATTGGAACGGAACGTGGTCGCTTTAAGGAGGTTTCAATGTATTTAATAATAGCTTATTGGTACATATATAATGCATTCAACAACAACATTGTCTTCTTGCACTTGCTCCCTGCCCACGAAGGATAGAAGCAGAAATTATCAACAAAACAGTGGATAACATTATTTTTCTGTCTTTACTGGTAAATACAAGTATCATTTCCTACATATTATGCTCCTGGTTACTCTAATAGCGAATTATATGCGCAAATGGCAGAAGAACTGGAATGTCAAACGTTGGGGTATTGCAAATTTTGGAATGAAATGATTTTAGAAACATTTAATGGCTTTAGCACTAGCTTTGAATTTTCGTAAAAACATATGAAAATACTAATAAATAAAAGGTAACAGATTATTTGAATGTAAAGAAAAAGTTACTCGAAAAAGAAGTTAAATTGGACCAAAAATGATAACGATATCAAAAAGCAAACCCCCCTTCCCCTAGAGATAGCTAACGATATCAAGTGCCAGACCTCCTCTCCCCCCTAAAGTGATAACGTTATATATGCACAGCCCCTTATGCCGCGAGTTCCATAATAAGGGATAAAATCTTACGTCAATTATTATAATTTCAAATACAATTCTGAAAGCTGATTTTCACGAATTTTATTTTAGAAAGAAATTATTAAGTCACATCTATAATATAAATGAAGCTGTCGCAAATAAAGTTTAAGGGACGAGGAGTCATTAATATTTTTAATAGAAATATATATATATATGTATATTTGAAATAGAGGAAAGAGAAAAAAAAAGAAATTACTAAACTGCACCTGAACTTTCAAAGTCTGATTGGAAAAAGTTTATTTTTTAATGAAAACTAAATTGAATCTAAAACTTTGGAAAACGTTTGGTGGTAAATTTAATCAAATGAATATTTTTTTTCTAAATCTTTTCGGTCGCTTGCATTATTTTAAAAAATCCATTTTATTACAGGGTAATAATAATTAATAATAAGTATAGGTAGGATAATAACGATAAGTATAGTAGAGTAATGATAGTGCCTTAGTGCTAGTATAAAGTACAGGGTTACACCGTTTTATATATTTATATGCAGGGTGTCCATCGAATAAGACCCTGATTTAAAAATCAAATATATCAAAAACAAAGATCAATAGAATTAAGCTGTAAACTGTTTGTCTAAGCTGTAAAAATGTTATACAGAAGTTTCAAAATTTAGTTACAAAAACCGTTAACAATTGGCGCTGTAATCGTAGCGTCTCATTCCTAGATGGCTCCCTATGGAAGAACGAAAATTGGGAAAGTCCACTTTTTCGTTGGGTGATGTGCAGTAGTGGAGACATCTGGTCACAGAATTATTGCATCTGCTTTAATTTTAAAGAATTTCAATTAATAGAACTTTCAATAAAAATTTTAGCAATTATTATATAAGAACTTATTAAAATATTTGATTTGGGTGATGTGCAGAAGCGGAGCCATGTGTTGACTGAATTGAGATTTGTTTCAAATTTTGTTATAAACCACTTCGGTCCGGATACCAGTATCTCTGTGGTAAGTCTTTTCTGTCCTAATTGGTAGATCGTGGAATCGAATCCAAGTAGAGGAGGATTTGAAAAAATTGGAAATTTTTACTTTTTAATATTTGTTTAAATTGTGAAGAAAAGTTTGAATAAAAAAAAAATCCAAAGTTTCTGGTTTTAAAATTTAATTAAGCTAAAAGAAACCCCCTTTTTTAGCTTTAATTTTAGAGAATTTCAATCAATAGAATTTTCAATAAAAAGTTTAAAAATCATTATATAAGAACTTATTAAAATATTTTATTAAATTCCATTTTTAAGGCCATATATTTATTTAAATCAAAAAGCATATATTTAGAAAAATATATATGCTGAAAAATATAAAAAGTACAAAATAAAGTACAAAAATAATTTTGTACTTTATTTTATTTTTTATATTTTTAAATTGCGGCATAATATTTTGGTATTCTTGTTTATACCTGGATTATTATAAATAAAAAAGTAATTTTGCACTTTTCATTTATTTTTAAATCACGGCATAATATTTTGGTTTTAGCGCAACACATATATTTCTTTTCTTTGTAAACAAAATTTTAGGGACAGAAATTATGCAGTAATTATTTCATTTTTAAAAGAATTGATGGTAAGTCATATCATGAACGTCGAAGGAAAAGTATTTTGGAGGCTGCATTCAGAGGCCTCGCTAAAGGGGGGGGGTGGGGGGGGGCAGGTGGAGCCTCTCCCCCAAACATTCGTGAATGTTATTACACTTGGCAAATTTGCAAACTTAGCTGGTAAATTTGTTTAAAACTTTAATAAAAACTATAATATATTTTCTATTTCTGATAGACTTGGGAAAAATTACAAAACTAATTGGGAATATTATTAAACTTTTAACAAATAAGAACTATATTACATTTTCTAACTGTGGTAAGTTGACAAAATTATAAAAAGAGTTGGCAAATACTGAAATTTGATTTGGCAATTTAAGGTTATCCCCCCCACCAATAAAAAGTCTTAGCGATGGCGCTGGCTGCATGCTGCATTCCTTTCCAACACTTCGATCATATCGCTAGAAGCTGCACCATACTTCTGTGCTCAATGATAAATAAAAAAGCAACTTAACAAATTACAACGACCATTTGGAAAATGATTTTTTCAAAGACTTGCGTATTATACACCTGAAACTTACGTATTATCCCAGTATTTCATTGGCTGTTCGGGAAAAGGCTTTTCCATCGACCAATTTTAAATGAAATTTCATTCTTAAACTTCTAAAAATCTCACAATATTACTTTTTACACCGTCGTATAGAGATGTAAAATGTACTTTTAAATGCAATTTGTTTGAAAGCTGTATCTCAATTTGTTTTTGAGTTATTAATTTTTTCTTTTCTTTTTTTTTTTTTTTGTAGCTTTTATTACTTTTTTGTCATAGTGGCAACAGAAGTATCCATCTCTGAAGGGAAAGTACAGATTACTGTATATACCAATCAGAAAACGAATCAAAAGCGGATTCAACCAATAAAAAGCTTCAGATATATATACTTTTGATTTCCTACCCTGACGAGGATAATAACCATTTTTCCAAATGGTTAATAAACAATTAAATTTAAAAAATCAAAAAACCCGACTGCGTAAAAAGCGAACTAATTAATTATTTCTCATCAATGTGAAACTATTTTTTTTTTTTTTTTTTTTGTCAATTCCTACTATTAGCTCATACTCTCGCTATATATATCTTGTTCAAATTTTCAATCGTTAATAAAATACTTATTATTCATCCAATCAAGCTCAAATACATTTTTTTAAACTTGTAGTCGGTGACACTTGATGTTAATCCAGTTTTTTTTCAAATATTAATTCATTAATTAGATTAAATTAATGAATTTTCAATAATCGAGAGAGCCCTCTTCTTTATCAAGGTATTTTAAGACCGAGAGAGCCCTTTTCTTGATCAAGGCATTATAAGCACCACTCAAGAGGAAAGAAGATTAGGAGAAAAAAAGTTCTCTCATTGACCTAAGTAGGAATTGACTTAAAATATTTTTTTTTATATTACTTGTTTATATTATTTACCTATTCTTTTATTTACTTGTATTGATGACTTTTAAGTTGTGTTTAATTGTTAGTTCCTATCTATAAACACTCTTTTGATGAGGTCTATAGATGTCTCATGTCTATGATGGTTAGAGTTGCAGTAAAGCTAGAGATCCTACCTACACAATTTCCAGATTGTATAATATTTTAACGGAGCTTCTGACTGTAAAATAGTCAATGAAGCATCGTCTTCATTTTGAAAAACCTATCCAATGATATGCCACTCAATAGGGTGCGTAAATTTTTTTCGTCTGTACCGCCATTTTGTATTTTACGGCCGCCATTTGGAATTTATAAAAACAAAACCTAGCCTATAACCATCGGGCCGTTAAGATGAATTGATAGAGACCTCATTCATTAAAATTCATCCAGCCATTGGGATGTTTCGAGGGTATAAGGAATTCCACATACACAGATACGCGCGAAACACATAACCCTTCTTTTCAGTCGGGTAAAAAAAAAATGAAAATGAGTTTTTTAAATTAAAATGATTTTTTTTAACTTAATTAAGTTTTTAAAAATAGAAACTTTGTATTTTTTTCATTCAAACTATTTTCTACAATTAAAAACTAGTCGGATGTACCAATCCCAAAACTTTCTTCTATCTCATACATGTTAATACTGGAAAATTCGCTCTCACACTGCCAAAATTAAACGGCAATCTATGCCAATCATGAGGATTCTAAAGGTATGAAATTCCGTGCATTAGGTCTTGAGATATGGCTATCTCTGAAATCGTGTAAATTCAGCAAAATTCAGCATTGGAGCGCCACCTATTGGGTGCTTTACACCAAAAATCACCAAGCAACTACTTATGTCAAAGTCTAACTGAATCTGAAGTTTGGGCAAAATCCATATATGAGTTTTGGAGATAGAGTTATTGCGAAAATCATGAAAATTCCAGCATAGCAGCGCCACCTATTGGACGATTAACACTGAAACCTAATCAGCAACAACTTGTGTTAACATCTAACTAAATCTGAAGTTAGATGAAAATTCGTGCATTAGTTTTTGAGATAGAGCTATTGTGGGAATCGTTCAAAATGCAGCACAGCAACGCCACCTGTTGAGCGATTTACACCAACACGTAATCAGCATCAAGGCGTATCAAGGACTAACTGAATCTGAAGTTTCATGAAAATCCGTGCATTAGTTCTTGAGATAGAGTGATTGCGGAAATCGTAAAAAATGCAGCATAGCAGTGCCACCTGTTGAGCGATTTACACCAACACGTAATCAGCATCAAGGCATATCAAGGACTAACTGAATCTGAAGTTTCATGAAAATCCGTGCATTAGTTCTTGAGATAGAGCCATTGCGTAAATCGTAAAAAATGCAGCACAGCAGCGCCACCTGTTGAGTGATTTGCACCAAAAACTAATCAGCATCAATTTGTATCAGGGATTAAGTGGTTATGGATTTTTATTAAATTCCGTGCATTAGTTCTCGAGTTAGAGCGCCCACAAAATTTGTGTCACACACAGACAGACAGACAGACAGACAGACTCACAGACAGACATTTTGTAAAAACATGTTTTTCGGGTTCTCTGACCCCTAAAACGTGTAAATTCGTCGAAAACCGGAATTCGAAAATTTTCATGAATCCAATACTTTCTTCTTGTAAAGATAGAAGAAAGTAAAAAAAATGCTTTATGGATCATTATTATAAATGCTCAATGGTTTTTAAAAAGGGGGTTTCTTTTAGCTCAATTAAATTTTAAAACCAGAAACTTTGGATTTTTTATTTTTATTCAAACTTTTTTTCGCATTTTAAATAAATGTTAAAAAGTAAATATTTCCATTTTTTTCAAATCCTCCTCTACTTGGATTCGATTCCACGATCTACCAATTAGGACAGAAAATAAATACCACAGAGATACTGGTATACGGTCCGAAGTGGCTTATAACAAAATTTGAAACAAATCTCAATGCTGTCAACACACGGCTCCGTTTCTGCACATCACCCAAATAAAATATTTTAATAAGTTCTTATATTATAATTGTTAAAATTTTTATTGAAAATTCTATTAATTGAAATTCTCAAAAATTAAGGGGTCTCAGGACTCTTAAAGCTTCAAACTTTTCGAAATTTTTATTTTTTTAGACATTAAACTCCTATCTTTTCTGAACATTTTGATGTAATTGTTTCCTTGAAATTCCCATTAGAATAGAATTATGCCAGCTCAATAGCTGAAGCAGCGTTTCCGAAACTTTGAAGTCATTTTTCTCCAAATGACGTTTTTGGGCATAACGCGCACGATATCCCAGAAACTTCTGAATATTTTTTCATCAAAATTTTAAACCATATGTTTCATGTTAGTCTGTATAAACTGAACCTAAAATTTCCTTTTTATTGTTCAAAAAAATATTTTTTTAGGTGGTTATACTGTTTAAATTTTCAAAATTTTGCATTAGCTGAATATAACTTTGTATTCAAAATATAAAAATGCTTTAAATAGAATTTTCTTTAGGTTCAAGGTAATTGTTACAATCAGAAGTATAAGTAGGCATGAAAATTAACATTCTAGTTGCAATATTTATTTTCTAATCGTGCACATAAGCTGTTATACCAATTTTCTGTTCATCAAATATCTGACAGTTTGGAGCCCCCTGTAAATGTTAATTCTGAATCTTGCAATTTTTTAAATACATAAAATGAAAGAATATACTTATATCTTTTATCCCAATAAAAATTGTGTTTTGAAATCGTATACATTTTAAGACATTAAATGTTGAAAATGGTCTTTTTTTTTTTAATTTTAAGAGTCCTGAGACCCCTTAAAACTGATGCAATAATTCTGTGACAAGATGTCTCCACTTCTCCACATCACCCCAACGAAAAAGTGGTCTTTCCCAATTTTCGTTCTTCCATAGGGAACCGTCTAGGAATGAGACGCTGGTGCTCTGGACTTCGAAGCACAATTTATAGGCATTGCGATTACAGCGCCAGCTGTTAACGGTTTTTGCAACTAAATTTTGAAACTTCTGTATAACATTTTTACAGCTTAGCTAATAAGCAAATCGTTTATCGCATAATTCTATTGATCTTTGTTTTTGAGATATTTAATTTTGAAATCATGGTCTTATTTGCTGAACACCCTGTATTTGTTATCACTATTTTTAGGTGCGTTCGTAATTATATAAATGCGTTGCACCTATAGTCGTCGTCTGATCCGTCCATCTGTCTGTCTATCTGCATAACTATCCAATCACATGGTTTAAAATTTAATATGTAGAATCTTTGCAGAGTTTTATCGAGTCATTTTAAATTTTATGAAAAACTAACCAAAACTTAAAAAGACACTAATAAAAATTTTCTTCATTCTATTAAATCCTATTATACGTAACTAATTCGATGATATCCCACGATAGGTAATGATTCTTGGTTTCCTTGGTGATGATGTCCTATTTAAGATGGAGTATTATTAGTTCCGTATTACTGAATTTATGGTATGTAATTGTAATAAATTTTATATTCATGCATTTTTGCATAAGATCTCAACAGCTATTGCATCAAGATCTGAATATTTTTAAAACTAGTTATAGTACGAACGCACCTCATTTGTCACGTTTGACGTACAATTTCCGACTTGTTAAGACTATAATCTTCGTGGTAATTTTCTTTAAAAATGTGCAATAGGAAGTTACCATGAAGATTATGTTTTGAAAACAGTGTTGGCGAATATATAAATATATATATAACATAAGACGTCGCAACTTGTAAATGAATATGAAGTGATATTACGCTCATTTAACTAAAGGCAACAATTATACACATATTTTTTTTTCAGTTATAATAAGTACGTAATAGCATTATAATAAAATAAATAAAGAGAAAGTGGAAATTGTAAAAATAATTATAAACAAAACATGGAATGAGTAAATAGAAAAACTAATAAAGCAGAATAATAATTAAAATATGCATGAATTTCACATGCATACTAAAAGCAAAACTAACAATTTACTGTTGAAAAGAGAGTGCTGTAATAACAATAATAATAATAATAATGGGAACAATAATTAAAATGCACATGAAAATGACAAAATGTTGAGAAATACCAATTAAGTTTTTTTTTCATGCCAATGATTAATAAAATTAGGATAATAATAAACAAAAAATAGAATGAGCAAACTAACATTTATAATAAAAAAGAAGATAAAAAACGAAAATAATAATTAAAACACACATGAATTTCTTTTGCATGGTAAAAGCATCAGAAGAAATAATTTACTGTTTAACATACAAAGAGGTAATAATATTAACAACATAATAATAATAATAACGTAGTATTCAAATATATAAAAATAATAATAAATAAATAATATTAAAATATAATAATATAAGTAATATAATAATAATAAATAACATGATATTAAAATATAATAATATAAGTAATATAATAATAATAAATAACATGATATTAAAATATAATAATAATTATAATAATAATAATAATAATAACAGTATCAATAAACAAACAACAGAAGAATAAAAAATTAATAATTAAAATGCGCATATAATTGCAAAAAGTAGGAGAAGTAAAGGTTATTTTTAAAAATCATTAAAAAGAAGTTAAACAATAAATAAAATTCAAATAATTAACAAAACATAGAATAAGTAGATAATTAAAATACGAAGAACAAATAAAAAATAATAAGTAAAACATTTATGAATTTCATGTGTATTCTAGAAGCAAAAGGAAAAATTTATTGTTTAAAATAAAAGAGAGTTAATGACAATTATAATAAAAATACAGTAAAACTTTTGAAAGCTGAATCTGCGAAAGGGGAATATTGCTTTAAAGGAAAGATGTTATACTCCCCGCAAAAAGAATACATCTTAAGATGGAAATCTGCTTAAAACGAAATAACTTTCCGGTCCATTATGATTCCGTATTAGCAAGTTTTACTGGAGTAGTAATAATTTAAAAAAAAAATGGAATAAGAAGAAAAACAGAAGAATAAAACAAAAATAATAATTACAAGTGGAAAATTGTACGTCAAACATGGAAAATGAGGTGCGTTCGTACTATAACTAGTTTTATAAATATTCAGATCTTGGTGTAACAGCTGTTGCACTCTTACGTAAAAATTAAATAAAACGAATAAAACATTTATTACAATTCTATATATTAAATTCAGTAATACGGAAGTAATAGGACTCCATCTGAAATAGGGCGTAATCACCATGGCAATCTAGAATCATTACCTATCATGGGATTTGATCGAATTAATTACGTTTGATAGGATTTAATGGAATGAAAAAATCTTTTAGTAATATCTTTTTAAGTTTTGATTCGATTTTCATAAAATTTGAAATAACTCGACAAAATTCTGCAATGATTATATATATTAAATGTCAAACCATTCGGTTGAGTAGTTTTTGCGCAGTTATATGCAGACAGATGGACAGACAGACGGATGGAACAGACGGTGACAATAGGTGCTACGTATTTATATAATTACGAACGCATCTAAAAATGCTCAGGAAATTACAAAAAGTTGGAGAAATAGTTGTTAGTTCTTCAAAAACACACAAAAAGAAAAAAAAAACTTTATTCTTATCAAATTCTTGTCAAGAAATTTACTACCTTCATTTTTTATTTCAGATTTTATGCCATAAAGTAAAAACATCGGGTTGAGTTTTAGTTGATTTCATGGTTTAGGTCAGGTTGAATATCCGACCTGGAGAGGATACTGACCTTTATAAAGTTACGAACTCAAAGAGAGAATTACCAACAATTTTTACTTCCTATAAAATGATTGATCAGAAAGAAACTCTGCGGTTCCCTTTTTCGTTGTCAAAATTAGTGGTTCTATAAAGTTCAAGATGCTGGGTGAAAATTCTTTTGGTTTTGGTTATACATGGAGCTGTATCACTAGTCTCTACGGCAAAAACAATACTTCAGATGGCTTCCGGTATGGGAAGGTGGAGAAGCAAAAAATAAAAGCCATTGCCTCTGCCTGAATTTTCAAATTTAATAAATTCAATTTTCCTATAACAATTTTCATAATTTCTTTTATTACCTTCATGCGCTTGAAAAGTACCTTAATCAGAGGTTCAAAATGGGGTAATTATCCTCCCCCCCCCCCTAAAAAATCATTTCTCCATCTTGGAAAAAAAGAAAAAAAAAACCCTATAAAGCAGGAATTTTTCTTTTTCAGAATTTAGTGTCGCCCCTGATGAAAAAAAATGAAATGTATATAACTATAGATAGTTCAGTTTTAAGACTTAAAACACAGGCATTTATTTTATGTAAAACAACATCATCCGCATCTGCTGAAGAATTCCTGATTTACGATCCAGTCTTAAACAACATCTATAGTAAAGTATGCATAGGACGTCACTATCTCAGAATAATACGCAAATCCAGCAAAAAGAAATCAGCAAAAAACTCGACAAAAAAAAAAAAAAAAAAATCGGCTATCTAATGATTCATAGGCCTTCATTTGTTTGTAATACATATTAATATAGATACTTAAAATTAAATTTAGTTTAGTTAATTTAGCTCCATGTTTTATCAGAAATCATTCATTTATATTTTTTCAAAATAGCCCGTATTTTAATTACATTTTCTTCAGTTTTTATGGGTAAATGGCAACAAAAAGATATAATTGCTATTTTCCAACTATTTTACCTTTACTTTCTACAAAAATGGAGTGCTTGAGTTGTCAAAATTAAACAAATGGCACTAAAAACTAAAGCTAAATTAATATCTCAAAAATAAATTGAGATGCAGTTTTTAAACAAATTGCATTTAAAAGTACTTCTTTTTCTTCAATACACGTCAATATAAAAATTGAAAATTTGCGATGCTTAGTAGTTTAAAAAATTGCAGTAGAGATTATTCCGTACAATGATACATCTGCTTTCTTTTACAGCTGGCTTATACAACGGGCCATTCATACATATTTTTTGGAGACGACACTTTAATTGCTGGGAGAAAGAAATAGCATACCAGGGGCTAACAGTATCAACCTACAAATCCAAAAGCAGAAAGAATCTTACTTTCAAATTACTTTAGATATTTCTACTTTTGAACGAATATTTTTTATATATTACATCTCTGTATTGCTTTTATATGTTGATTTGTTCGGAAATTTTTCTTTCCACTGCGTTGTCAAAATTAGTGGTTCAGATGGGGGCGAAAACTCTTCTGATTTTGGTTACACCTGAAACCGTATCCGCAGTGTCTATGTCAAAAACAATATCTCTCATAGGTTCTGGCAAGAGAAGAGAGAAGGGCAAGAAAACGTCATTGCCCTGTCTGAATTTTCGAATTTAATAAATTCAATTTTCTGTTCCTTTGACGATTTTGGAAAAGCAAAGGAACTAATTTACTGTTTAAAAGAAAATGAGGTAATAATAATAAAAAGAAGAAGAAGAAGAAAATAACATAGTAATTAAAATGCAGATACAAATGAATAAAGAAGGAGAAATAACACTTTTAGTAGAACTGTTTATAGAGAACTGTATTAGTAATTTTGAATCATTAGAGGCACAAAGCCGTCAACTGAAGTGAAGCTAAAAACCTCATAATCGAGAGTAGGCTCCGATAATCAATCAATCAATCAAGTCTATTTATTTATTTATTTTTTAAGACATAAAAACTGTTTAATAATAAATAAAGTTTCGATATAATAAACAAAAAATCAGAATAAGTTAACATATATCATACAAATAAGATTAAAATCGAAAATAATAATTAAAACACACATGAATTTCATATGCATGGTAAAAGCAGAAGAAATAATTTATTGTTTAAGACAGAAAGAGATAATAATATAATAACATTTTTAAAAATATAATAATAATAGGAAGAAGAATATCAATAATAATAATAATCCTAATACATAATAATAAAATAATATTAATAGTCTCAAGTGATTTCAAATAAAACACTAAGAAGAAAAAGAGTTACGGAGCTTTAATCAAACTTTAGGAAGAGGGGGAAGAGCAGTTTTCTGCACTGTTGAAATTAAAATGAAACACAGTTTTATTTCTTTTTCTATTATGCGCTTATAAAGTATCTTAAGTATAGCGATCCTACATAAGGGGGAGGTTGGACATTGACGAAATATCTGCCATTTTTGCACAAAAACAGGTGGATCTTCGTACAACGCAATACATTTTTACAAGGGCCAAACACTTTTTGTTCTAAAAAAATCATCGAAAAATAATTTTATATGCCTTGAGAGAATCATGCAGAACATAAACATGAGTTCATTTTGACTTTATATTGAATAAGCATTCTTAAAAAATGCATTTCCTAGGAATTCTTAAGCAATAAATTGAATTCATTGCAATTTTAAACACAAAAAAGAAGAAAATAAATTGTAAATCTATATTATAAAGGTCAAACGTGCCCGTGCGTAATGCTAACACCATTTTGAGGCAACAACATCTGACGATTAAATTTCTGTTTTGCAATTTTCGCTGGGGCAATTTTTTTTATTTCTAAGCATTGCATAGTTTCAATTTTTATACCGTCGTATAGAAGAAAAATGTACTTTCAAATGCAATTTGTTTGAAAACTGTATCACAATTTACTTATTTAATGTAATTTTAAAAATAATTTTCAAGCATGAATTTTTAAAACCCATTGCCATTACGTGCATGCTCCATTACACTCCACACCCGTTTGCACTTAAAGAAAAAAGTACCTTTCGGATCCCAATTTTACTCATAGTAATACACTTTTTTCGATTCAACATGAATAATTAAGTTTACATATTTTGGAGTGAAATTGTTACAGTTTCAAGAATAATACCTTTTCTTTAAAAAAATTGCTACAACATTTTCAATTTAAATAACGTATATATTTTTAACGATATATAATGTATACACAAAAGAAATATACGTAAAAGAGATACGTAAAAGAAATATTATATACTTGCCTCTCGTTCTTACAATATGAATTTTGAAAAATACATAAGAGGAACTAAACTCTTATGTCGAATTGAAGCTATAAATATCACTTTTACCTGAAAACCTGAAACATTGAACTTATCAAACGTTTTATAATTTTTTTAATTAAAAATTTAGCATGATAAATGATTAAAATAAAAAAAATAATATATTTTTTAAATTTTTAATTAAAAAAATTATAAAACATTTGATACGTTCAATGTTTTAGATTTACAGAATAAAGGTTATATTTAGCTTCAATTTAACATAAAAATTTAGTTTCTCTTGTATATATTTCAAAAAATATATTGTAAGAAAGAGAAGTAAGTGTATAATTTTTGTTTTACTTTTGTGTATACATTATATATTGTTAAATATATATACAGTCAAACCTCGTTAACACGAAATTGAAGGGACTGCGAATTGTTTTAGTGTTATCCGAAATTTCGTATCAACCGTCGAAATAGTAGCGCCATGTATGATAGATATAAAAACCAAATAAATTAACCTACCAATATATCCCTGCTCTTAAAATTATAAATTAGTATGAAATAGAAAATTTAATACAGAAATAAAACAAATTGGTCAACCTTTTAGGTAATGATAAATTTATTTACTTGCTAATACTTTTTTTTTTTTTTTTTTTTTTTTTTTAAGTCCGTTTTTAACTTTTGCAGATTCTTTTTAGGAACGTGTGGCCATCATCTAATTTGTCCAATGCTCGAGAAGCATCCTCTTGTTTCATAAGGAAACTTTTTACAGTTTTCACTGCTACGGTAGCGTTTTCCAATCGTCCTCTTTCACTTTATTAAGGGGTCTCAGGACTCTTAAAATTGGAAAAAAAGAAAATAAAAGTCCATTTTACACATTGAATAAATTAAAATATATTTGATTTTAAGAAACTATTTTATATTGGGATGAAAGATGTAAGTATATTCTTTCATTTCATGTATTTAAAGATTCGCAAGACGCAGAATTAGCATTTACAGGGGGCTCCAAACTATGTTATTTGACAAGCAGAAAATCGGCATAACAGATTACGCGCAGGATTACAAAATAAATCTTGCAACTAGAATGGAAATTTTGGGGCCTACTTATTCTTCAAATTATAATAATTACCCTGAACCTAAATAATTTTGTTTTTAAAGCATTTTTATATTTTTAATACAAAGTTGTATTTAGCTAATGCAAAATTTTGAAAATTTCAACTATATAATCACCTTAAAAAATATTTTTTTGAATAATAAAAAGGAAATTTTAGGTTCAGTTTATGCAGACTAACATGAAACACTTGTTTTGAAAATTTTATGAAAAAGTACTCAGACGCTCTTGAAATACCGAGCGAGTTATGTCCAAAAACATCGTTTGGAGAAACATGACTTCAAAGTTACGGAAACGCTGGCCGCTTCATCTATTGAGCGGGTATAATTCTAAAAGCCATAACTTCTGTTATAATGGGAATTTCCAGGAAACAATTATATCAAAATGTTTAGAAAAAATAGGAGTTTAACATATAAAGAAAATTAAATTTTCGAAAATTTTAAAGCTTTAAGAGTTCTGAGACCCCTTAACGCTTGAGTTTTGTTACAGTATTCTCAATGTGTTGGAAAGTGTTTCATAAAATATGCTTGAAGCATGATTTTTCGTTCTTGTATATAATTTTTTTTTACTCAAGAAAATTAAATAGTTAATTTCACGCGAATTTTCTTTCCACTAAGCGTACATTTATTTCCATATTAAGTACCCACGTAAATGTAGAGCATTTTAATTAAGCACTAAATTAAGAAATAACAGATGTAGAGGTATTAGCACCGATAATTACATCCAAATATATTACTGAAGTTAATTAATGAAGAGGAGCTGATATTTTTATCGCAAATACCTATATCATTAATCAAATATCCAAGCTCTTTTAATACTTGATACTTAATTTATAACTTTCCTATTACATTGTCATTAATTTGTTGTGTTTTCCGATTGCTTTAAATATTTAATGTTTTCTTTTATAAATATAAAGTGAAGCTGCAAAGTGTATGGCAAGTGATTAAAAGCCGAGAATTTCGCTACATGTAAGTCAATGGATAAAACATTTGTTTTAAATTTCAGAACAATAATACTGCTTAAGAGAATTTGTATTAAATTTATCTGCCAAATCATGTTGTGTTGTATATGTGTAAGATATACAAGGTGTCCACAATTAAACTGGCAATATTTAGATTATTGTATAGCGCGATTTTACATCGATAATGGAGCCAAATTTTGTAGAATGATTAAACAAGACAAAGGACAAAAGGTTGAACGAAAAAAATACAGCGCCACATATACCCTAGCGATGAATTTTGGTACTATTTTTTCGGGGAATCTTTCGTTCCTCATCTTGCTTAACCCCTGTTACAAAAGATGGCCCCATTCTAGCACTATTATTTTTTATGAGTCATATTGATTGGTAAAGAATTGAATATTTCCAACTAAACGAAAAAATGCCGAAGCCGGGATTCGAACCCAGAATCTTTGACTTTAACAGGGAAGCTTTCTTACAGTATTCTGAATATGTTGGAAAGTATTTGATAAACTATGCTTGAAGCATGAATTTTAGTTCTTGTATGTATTTTTCTAACTCAAGAAAATTAAATAAATATTTTCGCATGAATTTCCTTTCCGCTAAGTGTACATTTATATCTATATTTAGTACACACGTAAATGTAGAGCTTTTTAATTAAGCATTAAATGGAGGAATGACGAAGGTAGGGGTATTAGCACCAATAATTACATCCGAAAGTACTACTGACGTTAATTAATGAAAAGGAGCTGATATTTTTATCGCAAATACCTGCATCATTAATCAAATATACAAGCTCTTTTAATACTTAATGCGTAATTTATAACTTTCCTATTAAATTAATTTGTTGTGTTTTCCGATTGCTTTAAGTATTTAATGTTTTTTTGAAATAAATATAAAGAGAATGGCAATTGATTAAAAGCTGAGATAATCACTCCATGTAAGTTACTGTCTAAAACAGTTTTTTATATCCCACAACAATAATACTGCTTAAGGGAATTTGTATTACATTTACCTGACATGTTTTGCTATATCGTATATGTGTAAGATATACAAGGTGACCATAATTAAACGGGTAACACTCAGTGTGTTGTACATCTCTATATAATTGGGAGAATGGAGCCAAATATTGTAGAATGATTAAACAAGACGAGGGACGAAGAATTGAGCAAAAGAAAATAAAAAGAGCCACAAATCTCATAGCGGTAAATTTTGGTACTATTTTTTCGCAGAATCTTTCGTCCCTCATCTTGCTGAACCACGCTACAAAAGTTGACCCCATTCTAGCACTGTTATTTTCCTCAACCGTACTGATAGGGAAAAATGACATACGAATTCTTTTTTTTTTTTTTTCAATTGGGCGAAAAAATGCAAAACCCGGATTCGAACCCAGAATCTTTGACTTGAACGGAAAAGCTTTGTTACAGTATTCTGAATGTGTTGAAAAGCGTTTAATAATCTATGCTTGAATCCTAATTTTTTGTTCTTGTATATAATTTTCTTATTCACGAAAATTAAATAAATAGTTCATTTCACGTGAATTTTCTTTCCTCAAAGCTTATATTTATTTCTATACTAAGTACTCACGTAAATGTAGAGCTTTTTAATTAAGCATTAAATGAAGAAATAACGAAGGTAGAAGTATTAGCACCAATAATTATATCCGAAAATACTAACTGACGTTAATTAATGAAAAGGAGCTGATATTTTTATCGCAAATACCTACAAAATTAATTAAATATCCAAGCTTTTTTAATACTTAATTCTCAATTTATAACTTTCCTATTAAATTTTCATTAATTTGTTGTGTTTTTCGATTGCTTTAAGTATTTAATGTTTTCTTTTATATTTATAAGGTGAAGCTGCAAAGTGTATGGCAATTGATTAAAAGCCGAGAATGTCACTAAATGTAAGTTAATGCATAACACATTTGCTTTTTTATTTCAGAACAATAATACTGTTTAAGTGAATTTGTGTTACATTTATATGTCATATCATGTTGTGTTGTATATGTGTAAGATATACAAGATGACCATTATTAAACTGCCAATACTCAGTTTGTTCCATAGAGCGATTTAATTGCGAGAATGGAGCCAAAATTTGTAGAATGATTAAACAAGACATGGGACGAAGGATTGAACGAAAAAATACAGCGCCACATATATCCTAGCGATGAATTTTTTTACTATTTCTTCGCGGAATCTTTCGTCTCTCATCTTGCTTAACCACTCTACAAAAGTTGGCCTAATTCTAGCAATATTATTTTTATCAATCATACTGATTGGTAAAGAATTGAATTTTTCTGACTGAACGAAAAATGTCCAAGCCGGGATTCGAATCCAAAATCTTTGAACGGGAAAGCTTTGTTACAGTATTTTGAATGTGTTGGAAATCATTTAATAATCTATGCTTGAATCCGAATTTTTCGTTCTTTTATATAATTTTCTTACGAAAATTAAATAAACAGTTAATTTTGGGTGAATTTTCTTTCCACTAAGCGTACATTTATTTCTATATTAAGTACACAAGTAAATGTAGAGCTTTTTAATTAAGCATTAAATGAAGAAATAACGAAGGTAGAAGTATTAGCACCAATAATTACATCCGAAAGTACTACTGACGTTAATTAATGAAAAGGAGCTGATATTTTTATCGCAAATACCTACATAATTAATCAAATACCCAATCTCTTTTAATACTTAATACGTAATTTATAACTTTCCTATTAAATTTTCATTAATTTGTTGTGTTTTCCGATTGCTTTAAATATTTAATGTTTCTGTTTATAAATATAATGTAAAGAATCAAAGTGTATGACAATTGATTAAAAGCCGAGAATGTCACTAATGTAAGTTAATGCATAAAATATTTTTTTTTTTTAGAACAATAATACTGTTTAAGGGGTCTCAGGAGTCTTACTTTTTACCTGTCAGTGCAATTTAGCAACATGTCACATTTAATTTTTTTCTCAGTCCTTATAAAACATAAATGCAGAAAATTTTAAATATAGACAACCTAATCTCTTCTATTTAAAATATTTTTTTAAATATTCTATATTGAAATTTTATTTTATTTTTTTATGTTTAATTTTGATAAAAAAATTAAAACTGTTTTTTGAATTGCCTACTAGTAAAACTTTTGGTTTATGAGCCCTCAAAAATATTGATAATGGTGTAAAACTAATGTATCTTGAACGTATATTTCATTTGTAAGCAATTTATTTATTTATTTTATTTGAAATTTAAATTTAAGTTATCAAAATTTAAAAAAAAAACCCATTCTTTTATTGAAAAAATGCCAATTTGAAATAATCAATGCAATTATAATACTAAATGTGAAGTATACGTTCAAGATACATCAGTTTTACATCATTATCAATATTTTGGGGGTCTCTTGAATCAATAGTTTTGCTACAGTCTTGCGCGCAGTCTATGCAAGTCAAACAACAATAAAAAAAATTTCCAATCAAAATTAAACATAAAAAAAAATAAAATTTCAATATAGAATATTAAAAAATATATATATTTAAATAGAAGCGATATAGGTTGTTCATATTAAAAATTTTATACATTGATGTTTCATAGAGACTGAGAAAAAAAATTAAATATGACATCTTACTAAATTGCACCGACAGGTAAAAAGTAAGACTCCTGAGACTTCTTAAGTGAATTTCTGTTACATTTATATGCCATATCATGTTGTGTTGTATATGTGTAAGATGTACAAGATGACCATAGTTAAACTGGCAATACTCAGTGTATTGTATAGCGCGAGATTATTAATTGCGAGAATGGAGCCAAATTTTGCAGGATGATTAAACACGACAAGATTGAGCGAACAAAACAGCGCCGCATATCCCCTAACTGTAACTTTTGGAACTATTTTTCGCGGAATCGTTCGTCCAGTCATCGTTTAATCACCCGACAAAATTTGGCTCTATTCTCGCAATTAGATCGCGTTACAGAACACGCTAAGTACTTTTAGTTTAGCATCATAAGAAATAAGTAAAGAAATTAGTTCAAAATATTTTATTTAAAATTGTAATTATAAAGTGAGAAATCAAGAACTAGCAGGCTTCGCCCGCTACGTTAGTCGGCTTCTCCAAACGAACCTTAAATAAAAGTAAATATATCGGTGAATTTTAATCGGTATGGTTTTAAAAAATATGAACCTTTACCTTCAATACCCTTTCGCATTGCTAGAAACGATACGAAGACCTTTACACTATTATATTTTCTAATGTGTCAGGCAAAATTTATGCTTCTAAGGACCAACTCTTTTAGTTGATAATTTACAGTAGAGTTAAAGAACGAAATAGCTAGACAAAATATTCTAAAACCATCCCTGAAATATTATATAACTAACAATGCAAGTCGTTCATCAAAATCCCTCCAGCAGAGCTTTTTTTTTTTAAACTAATCTTCAATTATTGTGTTCACCTGATTATAGAAGTTTCCTCCATAATTCTATAGCCAAGCAACGTTTTATGCACTAAAACTTTCTCTAAAAAATTATCTAACTAACAGTCAAGGTTAATTAAAATCCACTCGGCAAATTTTTTTTTAAAGGCTAATCTTTCACAATCGAATTCATCTTATCTTAGAACTTTCTTCCATACTTTTTTAACTAATCAGTGTATAACGATATATTATATACTAAAACCTTCCCTGGAAAATCTATATACATAAAAGCCGTTTTCTGTGTGTATGTCCTTTATACAAATCTTCAATTTTAGACCGAATTGCATGAAACTTGCTGTATATACGTAGAACGTGGAAAAGATCACTGTCTACTTTAAAAAATCATCAGACCAATATTTATCCCTTTTTTAGCTCACAGGCTATCAAAGCCTGAGAGCTAATGTGCCCGCCCGCTCTGTATGTATGTATGTATGTATGTATGCACGTACGTACGTATGTACGTAACGCGATAACTCTTGATAGAAACATCCGATTTGCTTCAAAATTTTTTCCTAGGTTCATTGTGATAAGGCGCTTCCCTGATTAGTTTTGGGAGTTCATTGGTTAAGGATAAAGGGGGAAAAACGGGGTTAGTCCAACCCCTTAATTCAGATAAATGGGTTTTTCATGCAGAATGATTAGATTTTCTCGGAATTTGGTATACCGGTTAATTAGGTTAAGGAACTTCCCTGATTAGTTTTGGGAGTTCATTGGTTAAGGATAAAGGGGGGTTAGTCCACCCCTTAATTCAGATAATTGGGTTTTTCATGTAGAATCATTCGATTTGCCCCGAATTTGGTATACCGGTTTATTATGTTAAGGAACTTCCCTGATTAGTTTTGGGAGTTCATTGGTTCAGGATAAAGGGGGGGAAACGGGGTTAGTCCACCCCCCTTAATTCAGATAAATGGGTTTTTCATGCAGAATCATTCGATTTTTTGGTATACCGGTTTATTATGTTAAGGAACTTCCCTGATTAGTTTTGGGGGTTCATTGGTTAAGAATGAAGGGGGAAAAGGGGGGCTAGTCCACCCCCTTAATTCAGATAAATGGGTTTTTCATGCAGAATGATTCGATTTGCTCCGAATTTGGTATACCGGTTTATTAGGTTAAGGAACTTCCCTGATTAGTTTTGGGAGTTCATTGGTTAAGGATAAAGGGGGAAAAGGGAGGTTAGCCAGCCCCTCTTAAATTAGATAAATGGGTTTTTCATGCAGAATGATTCGATTTGCTCCGAAGTTGGTATACCGGTTTATTATGTTAAGGAACTTCCCTGATTAGTTTTGTGTGTTCATTGGTTAAGGATAAAGGGGGAAGGGTGGCTAGTCCCCCCCCCCCCTTAATTTATATAAACGGTTTTTTCATGCAGAATTATTCGCTTTGCTCCAAATTTGGTATACCTGTTTATTATGTTAAGGAGCTTCCCTGATTTGTTTTGGGATTGGGTTGATTTTTGACGGCCAATTATCTACACGAGGGATATGGGTACGGGGGGAGTGCCCTCCGTGGGGGTCTTTCTAAGGGAACCTAATCCGTATTAACGCATGGAAGATCCACGGCTCGAAGAAAACCACGAAAACTCCGAACGATTAGGCCGACGGGCGCGATTGGGATCGAACCCAGCACCTCCCGTCTACCAGCTTCGAGAGCAGAACCTCTCGGCCACTGGTGGGGCCGATTTGTTTTGGGGATTCATTGGTTAAGGATAAAGGGGCGGGGGGCTAGTCCACCCCCTTAATTTAGATAAATGGGTTTTCTTTGCAGGATTATTCGATTTGCTCCAAATTTGGTATACCGGTTTATTATGATAAGGAGCTTCCCTGATTAGATTTGGAGGTTCACTGGTTAAGTATAAAGGGTGAAACGGGGGCTAATTCCCTTTCACTTATTTTTTTTTGAGGGGCATTATTCTTTAAAATAAGAGTATGATATACAATTAGTGTGAATAGCCTGTAAGCTCAATGCCATCAGTTTAGCTGGGCATTTTACTTTTTTATTCTATCATCTTTCATAATTTAACATTATAGAAATATCTCTTTTTAAATATTAAAATTCGAGTTTCTTTCCTGCTGCCACGCATAAAAAAAAAAAAAAACAGCTCAATAATTTAAAAGAAATTTGATAACTCGAGTACTTTGTTTTATAAGTCAATAAAAATTCGGATTGTCTCACTATATTTTTGCTGTTTTTGAAATTGACGTCATTCAAATAAGAAAATGCACATTTTTCATATATTTATGTAAAATTTTTAACTAAGCATGTTTTAAAATGACCTTAGTAGTACTTTAGTTGAATGTTAAAAAATATATTTTAATGAAGTCGTTTCAATATCAAGAAATCAATTAAGGAAAAAGATAATAGTAAAAAAAAAGTCCTTCCGGCCAGTGCCGGGAGGAAGAGGTAGCTTTCATAATCCTTATTTAAAAAAAGCCAACTTATATCATGCAAACACACGAAGCTCAATTTAGTGGAAACCGAATATAGGAGATTCAATACTAATTTTTATCAATATAATGAATGAGAATTTCGCGAAATTAGTCAGCTTCATCCAAGCTGCTTTTCTTTAAAGTAACTTATATTTGGCTGCCAAATTCGGCAATTTCTTAAAGTGCCTGTTATTTTAAGACAACATGGTGGATGAGGCTAAGCATTGAACTTGGTCGAGACCTTAGTAATTGCTATCCACATGCTCACTCACATCGGAATCGGTTAATATATAGGAGTGTTGTCGCATGCAAAAAATCAGATTTTTCAAAATGTCACCCACAATAGAAATTGAAACTGCTATATCTGAGCCATTTTTTAAGGTAAAGACAAACAAAAAATGCTCCTGAATCCTTATATCAAGATCAAATACTTAAGAAAGAAACCTTTTTCAATTTCTAATTTTTTTGCACCTCACTTTAAATATATATATATATATATTTTAATTTAATGGCCGCCATTTTGAAACAAGATGGCTGATGAATCTGACCAGCGAACTTGGTCGAGGTGTTGATGTATACTATCCACATGCCTTCTTACATCGAAATAGGCGGATACGTGTGTTATCGCGTGACAAATACAAGATCGTTTCAAAATGTTAGCCATGCTAGTAATTCAAAGTGCTATAAATCAACCATTTTTTAAGATATCAACAAAAGAACAAATTTTCAGAAACAAAAACTGCTCCGGAATCTTTGTATCAAGCCAAACACATTAAAAAAATCTTTTTCATTTTCCAATTTTTTAATACCTCATTTTGAATTTTAAATTTAATTTCTTTTAAATGGCAACCCTTTTGAAACAAGATGGCAAATGAAGCTGGCCAACCAACTCGGTCGAGACATTGGTATGTACTATGTACAGACCAAGTTTCATCCAAATAGGTTCATAAATACGCCTGTTATCGCGTGACAAAAATCAGGTCGTTTTAAAATGTCAGCCACAAGAGAAATTCAAAATGCTATTACTCAGCCATTTTTTTTTAGATATAGACAAAAGAAAAACTGTTCCGGAATCTTTGTATTAAGGTCAAACACATAAGAAAAAAATCTTTTTCATTTTCCAATTTTTTGGTATCTCATTTAAATTTTTTTATTTTTTAATTTTTTTAAATGGCCACCATTTTGAAACAAGATGGCGGATGAAGCTGGCCAACGAACTCGGTCGAAATATTTGTATGTACTATGTATAAACTAAGTTACATCCAAGTCGGTTCATAAATACGCCTGTTATTACGTGAGAAAAATCAGGACGTTTCCAAATGTCAGCCACGCTAGAAATTCAAAATGCTATAACTCAGCCATTTCTTAAGATATAGACGAAACAAAAACTGCTCCCGAATCTTTTTATTAAGGTCAAACACATAAGAAGAAAATATTTTTTCAATTTTCAATTTTTGGTACCACATTTCAAATTTAAATTTCTCTTAAAAATTTAAATGGCCGCCATTTTTAAACAAGATGGCGGGTGAAGCTGGCCAACGAACCCGGTCGAGACATTGGTATGTACTATGTATAAACGAAGATACATCCAAATCGGTACATAAATACGCCTTTTATCGCGTGACAAATTCCAGGACGTTTCAAAATATCAGCCACGCTAGAAATTCAAAATGCTATAACTCAGCCATTTTTTAAGATATAGACGAAACAAAAACTGCTCCGAAATCTTTGTATAAAGGTCAAATACATAAGAAAAAAATATTTTTCCATTTTCAATTTTTTGGTACCACATTTCAAATTTTAAATTAAAAAAAAATTTTAAATGGCCGCCATTTTGAAACAAAATGGCGGATGAAGCTAGCCAACGAACTCGGTCGAGAGATTGGTATGTACTATTTACACACCGAATTACATCCAAATCGGTTCATAAATACGCCTTTTATCGCGTGACAAAATTCAGGACGTTTCAAATGTCAGCCACGCTAGAAATTCAAAATGCTATAACTCAGCCATTTTTTAAGATATAGACGAAACAAAAACTGCTCTGGAATCTTTGTATAAAGGTCAAATACATAAGAACAAAATATTTTTCCATTTTTAATTTTTTGGTACCACATTTCAAGTTTTAAATTTTTTTAAAAATTTTAAATGGCCGCCATTTTGAAACAAAACGGCGGATGAAGCTGGCCAACGAACTCGGTCGAGACATTGGTATGTACTATGTACACACCGAATTACATCGAAATCGGTTCATAATTACGGGAGTTACAGTGTGACATAGGTCAGATATATATATATATATATATATATATATATATCAATTTTGAACGGAGGGTGGTTTCGGGGTCTGGGGGTCATGATCGATGAAAATATACCAAAATTTTTTGAAATCGCTTTCCTCCGAACGGCTGCAATAGGTAGCTTTTTTGTAAAGAAAGCTACCTAAAAATCGTTTACTAGATATGACATCAATTTCGTCAGTATAATTTCAAACTGGTTCTAAAAACTGGATGCTATAATTTATTCCATATTTCTTTGTAATCTTTAATTATATCATTTAGATAAATGTTTTAATACCTGAAATGCAGTGATAACATTCTACGGTTTGTATCGAATACGGTTATACAAAATACGATTTTTCTACGATTTATATTAAATAGAAATTATAGCTACTATTTTTTAGGGTAAGCTTTTTTTCTTTTTTAAACAAACTTTCATGACTTACAGACTTTTCTGTTAGATGTTGAAATAATGGGATGCATGATGTTTAAAGATCAAATTGCAGTAAAAACGTAATCTATGGTATGGTTAGGTTGTTGCCACCAACAATATGGTGGTAGGCGTTACTCATAGATATGTCTTTTCTTCATAATATTGCATTAATAGCAAACGGATATATCTTTCTTAATTGGGTTACAGGTATATTTAAAAATATCTCCGTGATTAAAAATTAATTTAAAATGGATAAACAATCCGTAAATTGAGATAAGCTTTTCAAACAAATATTACTGAAAGTACTTTTTGTATTCTATTAGATGTTGGAATAATCAAATGTGCGATGTTTAAAGGTCAAATTGCAGTAAAAGTTAAATTTATGGTTGGGTTAGGTTGTTGCCACCAACAATATGATGCTAGAGATACTCATAGTTCATCAATGTCTTTACTTTATAATATTGCATTAAGAGCAAACAGGTATATCTTTCGTAATTGGGCTGCATGTAGGGATGAGATTTCCACGTTTTTGCACACCGGCATATTCTTAAAGAAAACGTTGTTCTGTTAAATCAAGAGAGTGTTCCGATTAAATGAAATATCATTTTCTCTAACAAAATCCTGGTGTGAAAAAAAGTGGAAATCTTATTCCTGGCTATATGCAAATCAAAAAATATCCATGATTGAAAATTACTTTAAAATCCATTCACATGAAAAAATTGAGATAAAATTTTCAAATAAATTTCATTTCACAGAAACTTTTTCTATTCGACAGTGTGAAAAACGAAATTGTATGATGATCATACGTTAAAAAAATTTTAGTAAAAGCAAAATTTATGGGTTAGGTCATTGCCATGATCAGTATAATGTCACAATTGGCATTGTGTTTGTAGTTTTTTTTTTTTTTTTTTTTTTTTTTTTTTTTGTATATTCTGAAGATGACTCAATGAAAGAGTCGAAATATGTACATTTTTAATATTTTTAATGTTTTTTTTTATTGAAATGACGCTTTTTAAGCAAATAATTGTACTTTAATATATGTTATGACATTTCTTTGGAATATATATTATTATGGTATAGTTAATAGTAGACGCAATTAAGACTATTTTACTTATATTTCTTATCGGTCTTTTTAACGATTCGTGGACGGGAATGCACCAATCTCAGTTATTGTCATTGTCGTATTATTTCATTTTAACGTATTTTACCCGGGAGGACCCTTATTATTGACACGAGCGAAGCCGGGTAGATCTGCTAGTTATAAAATAATAAACACAGCAAATCCCTTCAAAATCCACACAAGTTATAAACAGACGGAATTAAATTCCCATTTGTATTTTATTTAAATAGTAGAAGATGTATGTAGCGTAGCAAAATGAGGTTTGTAGACATTTATCTATTCGTTTAAAAAAAGATTGTTAAAAAAACATAAAATCGATCTTTATCGGGATCTTTTTGTGTTTTTTTCATAGTTTTTCTGACCAATTTAATGTAGAGTACTGCAAAGTTTGTGTTGTACCCCCAGCCACAATCCGAAAATTTTGCTTAAAATCATCCAAATCCCGACACGAACCCGAACTGAAACAAAAGTAAAAATCGTCAAACTGATAACTGACCCAAAACCGACACAGTTAAACCCGAAACCAAACCGAACCCAAATTGTTCAATCTCGAAGATGAAGTTAAAGAAAATTAATCCATATTTTCTTTATATTTATAACTCTTTGTAAAAGTTGTCTACAATTATATACACCGAAGAGCCATTACATTATGACCACCTGTTTAATACGACGTAAGACAACATTTCGCCCTCAAAACCACCAACACTTGACCTGGTATCAACTAGACAAAGTTTTTATAGGTAGTCTGAGATATTTGGTACCAATCGTACACCAACTGCCCGTGAAATTCTCGCATATTATGAGGTGGTAGCATGGCAGCACGAATTGGGATTTCCAGCTGGAACCACAAATGTTCTTTTGGATTCATGTGAGGTGAATTTGGAGTCCAGGACATGACTTGAAACTCACTAGAATACTCCTCGAACTACCTGACGATTCCACCCTAATGGCATGGTGCATTAACCTGTTGGTAACTGCAATAACCTGCCAGAAACATTGTTGTCATTAAGGGGTGTACTTGGTCTGCAACGATGTTCAGATAGCGCACAGACGTCAGGGATTGTTCTATGGGGATTATTGGTCCTAATGTTCTCCATAAAAACATCGCCCACACGATAACATAGCCGCCGCAGTCCTGTCTCCGACCAACTGTGCATCCGGGAGCCAGGGTTACCGTTGGAAATCGGCTATTTGCACGCGCCTATCGATGTGAGGGACCAGAAAATATCATTTCTCGGACCTTGCAACTTTCTTTCGTTATTCTATAGTCAAATTCCAATTTTCATCGGCCCATTGCAAGTGCTCCTGGCGATGACGCGATGTTAGCGCAGGAACGCGCTTAGGACCCCGGCTGCGTAGGCCTATACGCAACAGTACGCGCGGCACTGTGTACTGAGAAACACTGTCTGGGTCACTACTGTTATAGCTGTTGGAACTCTTCTGTCACGACGAATAATGCTTAACAATCTCCGCTCTCCCCTGGAATCAATGCGCCGCGGGCGACACACTGCTCGCTGGAGACATGTCGTTTCACCATCCATACACTATATTCGCTAAGTTCTCACAATGACTGCATGTGTACAGCCCACCAATCGCTCCGTTTTCGATATCGACGTTTCCAGTCGCCGAGCCATAATGATTTCACCTTTATCAAAGTCTGATAAATCTTATGCTTTTCCCATTAAGTCGCTAATCACGCTGTGTTTTTAAATACAATGAATGGGAGCTTTATATACCCTAATATCAACCGCGCAGAAACAAAACAGTGGTTTTGTTTCTGGGGGAGCTCATTATTATAGATGGATGGTGGCCATAATATAATGGCTCTTCGGTGTATATAATATTTATATATATATATATATTATTTTATAGCATATAGCATATGTTCTATATATTATCAAGTTAAAAAAGTTTTTTAATTTCTCAGTGTAGATTTAATGGTATGGTAATAGAATATATTGTATTAACATTTAATTTATTTAAAAAAATTTCTGAATAATGAAATACAGTATGGTATTGTTTATATTAGATGTGTGTAGGAATGCAGTTGATACATTTTAATTCATTAGCATGTATTAGGTTCTACTTACTGTGACATTTGTATAATCATAATAGTTTTTAAAATAAAATAATAGATGGCAGCACCATAATTTTGTATTTTTAAATGGCCTCTATTAAAGTCATAATTTAAATTTTTTACACTAGGTAGTAATTAACGCTTTATATTGGCAATGTTGTAAAATTGTTATTATACAATTTAAAATTGTTTTGAGGTATTATAAATAATGTAATTATTTTTTATTTATATTATATTAATTATATTTATCACAATATTTCAACATGAATTAACTGACTCCATAGCTTTTAATTTCTGTGTTAACTTAACTGTTTTATTCACCTTAATCTTATCATGCTTTTTGGATTCCATGTGCGGGAATATATTTTGAAAATCTACTGGGAATTAATACGGTATGTTTTGTAAGATTTCTATTGCTATAAATTAAATATTTAATGAGTTGTAGTTTTTTTTCCATTTCATGCCAATTGATAATGTTCTGTATTCATCTTGAAACTATTATTTTGATTATATTGGTTGTTTGAGTACAGGGGAATTTTTTTTTTCAGCTTATAGCATTTTTCCCACAGAAAACAACCGATTTGCTTATATCATTGAATTCTGTACTCTTGAAAACGTAATTCAATATATAAGTTTTTCAATTTTTTCGGAATCCATATTCTTCTTTTTTTCTTCCATGTTAATTCTTGTAATTAGGTATACGGTACTTTATTTTACACATACAGTTCTATGTTGTTGGTTTATGGCGTGTAGTCAATCATTCACAATATTGCAGTTTTTGATGATGGTCGGTAATGTTTAATTAATGGTTATATATTAGCATTCAAATTATTATGCTGCATTTGCGCATGTAATTAGGAATGTAAGCTTTTTATGATGTTTTTTATTATATGTTTTCATTTTGAATGAAAATTCATTTTGAAATATTTTGTCCTTAATATTGGTATCTTATATATATTTATATATACCTTGGCAGCTAAATGTTTTAGCCATCTTTTAAATGTTATACGCTTAGATCCTTTCTGCAAATTGCACATAATCTTTGTGTATTATTTATATGATTTCTACTTGTAGTTATCTGATACCTCTCTTAGGAAATTCCATTAATTTTTTCATTCTTATCATCTCAAAGTTTCATTTTATGATTTTACCTTTCTAGTTATGTAACTTATATGTATTTTCTTGTTGTTATTGTATGATATTGTCCTTTATATTTTCAATTTATTATATATATATATATATATATATATATATATATATATATATATATATATATTGCTATTGCTTTTCTTAAATTTATTCAGTATTAGCTATTCTATTTATATATATACATCAATATGGTAGCAATATATATTTCTAATAATTGTTTTATGTTAATAAACTTTAGTCATTTATATTTATATTACTTTGATCTGAGAAATCAATTGGGATAGCGTTTTTGGTCGTCTTTGCATGGTTATTGTCGTTCTAGGTTTTGGATTTTAGATGCGGTTATTTTATTTGTTCTAAAATGTCCAGTGGTTTCATGCATTTATAGTTTATGCATTTTGGGTTAACATTATTTGGTTTTGGAAATATTATAGATGGTTTTTGAGTACTACTTCTCTGGTTTGTACATATTGTATATATATTTATGTTTCATACTCAAAATATTTAATATTAAATTTAATCAAGACTTACTTAATTTCATTTATTCTTATTTTTGTGCAAATATTGCATCTTCCAAAAAAAATTTCTTACATGGCAGTTCTTAGTAAACATCTCGATCCTGGCAAGATACACATAGCATCTATGCAGTGTAGTGCCCGGTACAGGAACAATAATGGGGTTGTTCCTGGATCGTCATCCAGTGACCATTTATACTCTCCCCCTCGACCTTTATTTTTTCGTAAATGTTTAGATGCTCGGTGCAAGACATGTCCATACGCTTCTCAGTCACAAATTGCCTCAGATCCTAATCATTCAAATTTTTGTAAAGCATTTAATGTTATTTATTGTATAAAGTGAAACTTATGTAACATGAAATATATAGGTGAAACATCAGGTCCAATTCATAAACGTATCCATCAACATCGTTCAGACTCTAATAAAAACAAAGCAAAAAATCTACAGTCTATAGCTGAAATTACACATTTTCATAAACATCAATTTAAAAATACGACAATTGAAATCCTTCAAATTCTAAAAAATAAATCAGAACGGCTTTATATGGAGTCATCATACATGAAATATTACAACACAATATATTCTTATGGACTTAATTCTGAAATTTTTAATCGACCTGTCAAAGTCTTCACATCTGTAAATAACACTATTGATTATTCTCCAATTTATCTTACTCTTAATCATAATTTAAATTGTAAAACAACACGAAACAAACGTGGAAAGGGTTCATCTTCAGGTGTAGTTTCTAAAAAATATATCACTAAACAAATTAATGATCTTCGAAGTAAATATTTAAAGCATTATAATTGGTTATTAATTCGAAAATACATATTTGCTATTAAAAAGAAACAGATTATACAACATTTAAATGTATTTCTAAGTAAAACTTTCTCTAAACATTTTTCTGATATTTATTTTGATCTCATTATGACTAGTGTTAATCTTTTAAATATTAATTTACAAAAAAAAACATAAGATTCATAATACGAATACTCAAATGATAATAACTTTTTCATATCATATATTTAATAAAATTAATATCAATTCTATAATTAACGATAAAAAATTTTATTTTCCTATTAATAATCTTCATATAACAAAAACCTTTAAATATCCGAATACAATTGGTAGAAAGATTTTTAACTACAATACGTTTTCACAAAGTACATCTGCTGCAAGAAATTTTCCGTGTAATTGCAATGACGCCAATCTAAAAAATATATAAACAATGATCATAAACATATAATCACTGGAAATCTTAATATTGTTAATTATTTTAAATTGAAAAAACTAATGGGTTTTGGTACTAAATATAGACTTCCATCTAAATTTACTGTTAAATCTATAATCAAACAGTTTACATATGATATAGATATTTTTATATATAAAATTTCAATCTATTACAATAAACCTATTGCATATTTTAATCAATGGAAAATATTAGTAGTAATTGAAAAATTAGCTATGGTTTTAAAAAATAATATTTCTGATTTGGTTTCTATTAACACAAAGCATTTTTTCCAACAAATAACTAAATTACAAAAAAACTACGTTATTACATATGTAGACAAATATCCTAATAATTATGCAATCATATGTAAATCTTATTATCACCAACTTCTTATAACCTGTATTTCTTCTAATAAATCTTTTCAAAAAACTAATGAAAATGTAATTGTAAATAATCGTAAAATTCAAAGTTATTATAAACTATTAAATATTCTATTTACTAATTTTAATTATTCTTATTTAGTTCTAATTCCCAAATTTCATAAAACTCCAATTAAATTTAGGACTGTAACTATTGGTTGCAATACATATAATAATAAAGCCAATAAACTTCTATTAAAAATTCTTAATCAATTATATATACTTAGTACAAAACAATGATAATACACATTGTATAAAAAATAGCTATCAACTGGTCACTATTTTAAAAAATCTTAATTGTGTATATAATATAACTACATATGACTTCAAAGATCTTTTTAATAATATAGACTTATTAGATTTACATAATATAATAAATGCATTATTTAAAAAGTATTATAAAAAACTGGAATTACCATCTAATATTGATATCGCTTATTTTAAATCATTAACAAACTTTATTATCTATAATAATTATATATTGCAAGATAATACATTATATTTACAGCACGTCGGTATACCACAAGGTGGTTGTACATCTAGTTTATTATCAGACTTATACTTATATCACTATGAACGTACTTTTACTAATAATAATCTCCATTTATATCGTTATATTGATGACATAATTTTAATTGCCACTGATCAATCTAAAATTTCTCAATTTCCAGTTGATTATCCCACTAATTTGGTATTAACGGAAAACCTCTTATCTAACAGTACTATTAACTTCTTAGATCTTAAAATTACAATAAAAGACAACAAAACAATAACTGATTTATATGATAAACGTAAAGAATTTAAATTCAAAGTTAATACAGTTACAAATTTTAAATCTTGTCTTCATCATTCTGTATATCGAAATATACTACTTAATCATTTATATAGAATAAAATGTTTATGTTCTTCTCATCTAATTAACAATAATATTAAAAAACTAATTTATGATGCATTAAATCATGGTTTTCCAAAAAAATTCATATATTCATTAATATACAATTAGTACTTACATGATCTATATTTAAAAAAATAATAATAACACATGCGTAGACAAAATTACAAAAAAATTATAAAATAAAAAATATTTATAAAAAATTAAAAATTGTAAAATACAAATAAACAATTACTATAGGATGGTTGGGTGGGTAGATGTTAGAGTACGGATGAGGGTGGTGTTGTCTGGATAATACGCAATGGTTATTTTATATATATATATATATATATATATATATATACAGAAAAAATGGGGCTTTTGTATTATAACTAATGGATGTTGATTTGATGTTTTATATGTAATTGGTGACTTTTCCTTTTTTTTTATTTCATATTAAATTTAACTTATTTAATCAAATTCAATATTAACTTATTTTTAATTTAGTCTACTCAGGACAATGTCATATTAATTAATAATAGTATACCAACTTTTTAGTGATTATTATGCATATTGGTTTATTTGATTAACTAATGTTATACTGTATGTATTAAAATTGGGTAAATAGTTTTATTATTATTATTCCTCTATACTATTTAATATTGTTTTATTTTCAACATTGTATTCCATGATTAATTATCGGTTTATATGTTTGATTGGCACAATCATATTTTTTTTAGCTTTTTTATGACTAATATAAGGATAATTCACACACTATATATGTGATCTTTAGGCTATTTGGAATTTTAGTATCTGACAATCTTATATAAACATCCATTTTTATTTATTTATTTTATAATTAATTAATTTATTTATTTATTTTTTCTTTCCTGTTCATTTTTTATATGTAAAGCTAAATATTAAGATTATTATATTTTTATAATATATAACTTATTTTATTTTATAGCATATAGCCTATATTCTATATATTATCAAGTTAAAAAAGTTTTTTAATTTCTCAGTGTATATTTAATGGTATGGTAATAGAATGTATTGTATTAACATTTAAAGTATTTAAAAATTTTTCTGAATAATGAAATACAGTATGGTATTGTTTATATTAGGATGTGTGTAGGAATGCACTTAATACATTTTAATTCAATAGCATGTATTAGGTTCTACTTACAGTGACATTTGTATAATCATAATAGTTTTTAAAATAAAATAATAGATGGCAGCACCATAAATTTTGTATTTTTAAATAGCCTCTATTAAAGTCATAATTTTAATTTTTTACACTAGGTGGTAATTAACGCTGTATATTGGCTATGTAGTAAAATTGTTATTATACAATTTAAAATTGTTTTTAGGTATTATAAATAATGTAATTATTTTTTATTTATATTATATTAATTATATTTATCACAATATTTCAACATGAATTAACTGACTCCATAGCTTTTAATTTCTGTGTTAACTTAACAGTTTTATTCACCTTAATCTTATCATGCTTTCTGGATTCCATGTGCGGGAATATATTTTGAAAATCTACTGGGAATTAATACGGTATGTTTTGTAAGGTTTCTATTGCTATAAATTAAATATTTAATGGGTTGTAGTTTTTTTCCATTTCATGCCAATTGATAATGTTCTGTATTCATCTTGAAATTATTATTTTGATTATATTGGTTGTTTGAGTACAGGGGAAAATTTTTTTTCAGCTTATAGCTTTTTTCCCACAGAAAACAACCGATTTGCTTATATCATTGAATTCCGTACTCTTGAAAACGTAATTCAATATATAAGTTCTTCAATTTTTTCGGAATCCATATTCTTCTTTTTTTCTTCCATGTTAATTCTTGTAATTAAGTATACGGTACTTTATTTTACACATACAGTTCTATATTGTTGTTTTATGGCGCGTAGTCAATCATTCACAATATTGCAGTTTTTGATGATGGTCGGTAATGTTTAATTAATGGTTATATATATATATATATATATATATTATCTTTTCTGAATAAAAATGAAATGAACTCATTTATATTCAAATATACAGTTATTTTCAATTGAAAAATTTTCAGGACTTTCTTTTGAAAAATTGGGTTAATTTGAACCCGATCATAAAAAATTAAAATTGAACCCCAAACCCAAACATTGTTAAACAACCAGACCCGAACTCGACCCACAATGAAAAAAATGAGAGTCAACCCGATCCTGCAATAACCACATGTCGGCTAAAATTGAGTTACCCGACTTGATACAGGGCTCTAGTTGGAGGTAATAGCACTTATGGTAAAATCGCCAAAGTAATATTATGAGGTTTCACTTCATTGAAATAGAACATCGCTAGTACCTTATATATCTTAAACACAAAAACGTTCTTATTTATTTTTTGAACATTTATCTTTTGATTATCAATTATGATTATCACTATGTTATATATTATATAATACAAGTAACCCTGCAATACTTTTAACTAGGTTTCGATCGAATATTCGGTTTCGTTTTCGTCTTCGGCACAAAATCTGAGTTTCGGCGACCATTCGTTTTCGGCGAAAATACTGCGAGATATTCGGTCGGGAACGAAACTGATCGAAACTATCTGTAAAATCTCGTTTCTTCCTTCGGGAATTTTCAACATTATTCGTCCCTGTTTATTTATCCCTATGTACTTTACTTTTTAGGTGCGTTCGTAATTATGTAAATACGTAGCACCTATAGTCGTCGTTCTGTCCGTCTGTCTGTCCGCTCCTCTGCATATAACAAAGCAAAAAGTACCCAATCGAATGATCCGAAAATTAAATATATAAATGTTGCAAAATTTTACATTCCAAATTTTATGAAAATCGGATGTATAGTTTAATTACTGGGACAGTCAAAAGTTTTAAGTTACATTACGGCCAATGGGAAAAAATATTTCAAGTGCATTTTCATTATGTTACAGCCTTTCGAACAGAATGAAATTGATATGCACTTACCAAGTGAACTAAAATATACATTCAATATGCGGGGCAAAAAATATTTATAAAGCTAATTATAATAGGAACGCACCTCATTTGCCTCGTTTGACGGTCAATTGCCAACTTGTTAAGAAGTAGAATTTGTACTTCTAGATCTACACCATTAATAAGCATACAATCCCAAATCTTTCGGTAGGCGGACATTTCGATTTTCCGGGGGGGGGGGGCTTTGAATTTAGGGGAACCATCCCCTAAATTCAACACTGCGACATGTTTGTGTTGTGTTTTCCATATCAGCGCACTGGTGCAACACTTATTTTCCTATATATTATACTTTGTGATTAAAGCAACATATATGCAAAAACAAGCATGTAAAAAAAAATTGCAAACATACTAAGTTTGCAGGTCTTAATGATATAAAAATCCTACTTTTCGATAAAAATATTGCAAGCTTGAAAGTACTGATATTCAATTTTTAAATTATACATTTATTACGTAAATAGAACATTATCTTTTACACTAGTTTTAGGTCAAAAATCTACTTTCAACCCTTTTAGGCTGTCAGTTATGTAACAATAATTCTCTATAATGATGAAAAAAAAACTGTTGGTCTGTCTGTTTGTTTCCGATTTTTAGAAGAGATCGCTGCATCTACAGCTACCGAATTCAGGCACGAAACTAAGCTTTTATTCGACTGTATGCACATATGCCAAAATTTCGAAGTTTGGTTTCTTCGTTATAATGACCGTTTACATTGTAGCGAATGTCGTTTTAACGATTTATTAGGAACGAAACGCATAGGAGCCAGTTACAGTGATCGCTATTTTTTTTTTAGGTTATTCCATTTTTTTTTTATTTTACTAGGAGGCCTCTAAGATTAGCATGGGAACCTTGGACGGGTTTGCTAGTTATGAAAGTAAACTTGTCCGTTAATTGTTTTATCTAGAGATTGACCGAATTTTTGTTTTTGTTTTCGGCCCAAAATCTGAGTTTCGCCGAACATTTGTTTTAGGCGAAAATTCTGCCGGTACCGAAACTAGGGCAAACTGACTGTATTCCAAAGATCTCGTTTCTTCCTTTGGAAATTTTCAACATTATTCATTGATTTGAGCTGCATCGGCTCAAATGAGGCACTCTTATTGTTATGAATTTCACTGTTTGTAATTATTAGTCACAATTGATTCAAGGCATGCGTGCAAATTATAAAGAAAGCAATACATATATGAAAAATTTTGAAGGTACTTTCCAAGTGCTCATTAAAACCTCCAGACTTAACAGTAATAGTATATTTAAAAATTAAATATTCATTATTGAAACTATCCTCCTATTTTTAGCTATACTGTTAATTAATTATTGAAAAATGCCTATGATTATTGGTTGTCATAAAGTATTAAAATATAAAAGTTGTATTATTACTTATGTTTTGTTTTTGTTTGGAACTTATACATATATATATGCATGTTTGTATGTTAGAAATGTGTTTCTATATACATATAATTAATTAATAATTATATATATTTATGTATGTATCACTTTAAATTTTACTTACTTTAACTTTTTCGGACAGTTTCGTTTTCGGTCTAAAAGAAAACCTGTTTTGGTCGAACACTAATTTTATCATAAAAAAAAAAAAAAAAAAAAAAAAACCATCTAGTCGGTTGGAATGATAAATGTATAATGTCTTTTGTTTTAATAAGTTTAAACAGATAGCTCTACTATGTTATTGCTACTCATATTTGTTCAACATTTCTTATAAACGTCTCTTCATGTTCAAACATAAGAAAAAAATAATTGAAAAAGAAAAAAAAAAGATGTTCTTTTTAAATCTTCTTTTTTTTTTCTTTGTCTAAAGGTAAACTTAAAGAGATTTGATAAAATTACGGAGAACAATCGGAATAGAAACACAAACGTGCAGTAGTTTCTTAACTACAATAATAAAAAAAAATCCTAGTAGTAACTGAAAATGTAACAGTACTTCGACCCCTCCCCTCCCTCCTCATACACACGCTCCACTCCAGAGGGAAAAAAATAAACCTTCTGTTTTACTACAGAACAAATTAAGAAAGTATACTAAACTCTTATTTTTTTTCCTTTCTTACGTGAGTGAAAAAAAAAAAAATTAAACAAGAAGTAACAACTTACCTATAACTATAGCTACCTCTTAATACAATATTGCAAATCTTTAACTTTTTTTTTCTTTAAGAAAACACTGCTGCAGTTACATTCTCCTATTCTCGAGTATTCGCACAATAGTTCAGATTTATTTTATGAATACATATTCATCTTGATAAAAAAAATAAAAAAAAAAATCCCCCCGTCCACTAATTCATAAAAGGGAGAGAAAACTAAGACAGACGGAGAGCCCCCCGAGAAAAAGTTCTCTTGCACCCCCTATCCCCATGATGTTCATGCCTCCCTGCAAATGGTCACCCCCTTTTGCTTGAAACAAAAAAAATTTGAAGATAATCCTACGCTGTCTGAGAAGAAAAAAAAAACCTGAGGCAAAAAGATGATATAAAAAATCAACACAAAATAACGTTTGATGTTAGTTTAGAAAAAAATAGAAAGCTAAGACACGTACAGTGTAGAAAAAAAAAATTGCGGACCCCTCCACATGTATCTCATCAAGATGTTGAAGCAGAGAGCCGCAGGGTAACGCGAACAAAAAAATATATTTATATACATTTAAAAAGGGTGAAAAAATCTTTTTTGATCATAAACTGAGATGCTGGTGTGCTACGGAAAAGGGTGGAGTTATTATAATTTACGAGAGGAAAAACTGCTGCAGCCTAATTGCAATTTGCATTTCGTAATCATGCAGTAATAGATAATCCCTTCTAAGGACTTGTTTTTTAAATAGCAATTTTTTTTTCTCTCCCGTTTGTTCATCAGGAGATCTTAGAAACTGGATTTTCTTTTCAGAATTTTTTTTTTTGTTTCTTGTGTGTGGGGTGGTTCTTTTTGAAATTTTCGTTGCATTCTTTTTTAATTTTTTTTCAACCGTGGCTGATATGTATTTTTTTAAACTTGAGTTGAAATAAAATTATTGATTGGGTCCGCTCTTTTTTTTTAATTCTCCCCATACTTTTTTTTAAAATGTAATGAATGCAGAATTTCAGAGAGGAAAAAAAACATATCTGTTTTTTGTTGATAACCTTTCATGTGTTGAAAAGTTTTTAGAAAAAACTAATTTGATAAGAATATGCGGCTTCAAATTTTTTTCGTTATATTTTATTCTGAAGTATTCTTAATGGAAAGTTGTAATAAAATGGCTTTTATTTTTTTTTTCTCAGCCGTGATGGGAAATTTTTAATTTATAATTTCTTTGAAAGAAAATTGGCATCTGTGCAGTCTGGCTTAATTTTGCTGTTGTATTATAATTTCCATTTTAAAGTGAATTCTGAAACACTCTGCGTTATGAGAATCTGCATAAGTCAATAAATTTTAGTGACGTAAGAGGTATATAAATGCAGGGGCGCGCCAGTGGCGTTTGGCACCTGTGTGCGAAACTTGAGTTTGCTCCCTATACCTCTTCCCGAAAAACTATTGTTTTTTTAAAACCGCATCAGCGAGCACAAATGGAATACTACAATATATATAGTTTTTGTATTTAATATATTAATTATAAGTTTATACATGGGGCATTTTCGCAATCTTTTGACTTTCGGGAATAAAAATCTGGTGAAATTAAACTTTCTAAAATAACATTTTAATCTGATAGACGAATGCCTTAATGATTCAAAATGAAGAAAAAACGGTCAGCAGCGAAAATTTTTTATTTAACTGGGGTTTGAGCTAAACTTGCGAGTTTAATTTTCCTTACCATTTTACCACTATAACATTTTATTTTCTTCTAAATTTTAATTTATAATGAATTTGCATAGTACCCAAAGAACATTCAAATAAGAAATAATAACAAAGTAGTATTTTTAGTACAAAATTTTGGTATAACATTGTCTTAAAGGGGTGTTAAAGAAGGGACGGAAGGGAAAAAAAGGGGATGGTATAGGGGGAAAAAGGGACGGTAATGGAAAAGAAAAGGGATGGGGAGGATGGGACGGTAAGGAAAATTACCACTATTTTTAGTCAAATCATGTTAAGACTAAGTGATAGCCACAATGTTCATTGATTTATAGAAACTGTTATTTACATTGGATTAAATTAAAAATAATAATAATAATTTACCTCGAAAAGTACAGTAATAAACCTTGGGGACGGTAAGACTACCGATAAAGCCACGATGCTTGAAATTGATATTTAAATGCTGATTTAAATTCTGCAGTAAATTTCTTGTTAAAGAATTTTAGACATTTTTTCTCTAGTATACTTCTGCATGAGAAAAAGTTTGAAAAAAATTCTGTGGCTGCATTTGAAGTGATTTTCTGTATAAGTTTAGCAAGATGTATAGTAAGAAATCTAAAACCCAGGGACAGAGTTCAAAAAATAATATCAACCATAAAGATGTGTGCAGGTTAATTTTTTGCTACATATTTGTATAAAAGTATTGTCCCAGTTTCGGAAAAAAATTACATCGAATTACTTTTATTGAAACAATTTTATACAGACAGCTCCAAACTTAAAAATCAGCATCAGGGACACGGGACAGTACAGGAGTTTTCCTGGTATTTGGACCCCCAATATCGCAAAAAACTTATTTATCTTGTTAATATTTTATGCAGTCATGCAGTGGGATGTTCCCCACCATATGAAAAAAAAAAAAAAAAAAAAAAAAAAAAACATAAGAATATGTACTAAAATAAAAATTATTATTCAGGGACTTAAAAGTCAAAAGTTGCGCGAATACATATATATAAGCAGAAATTATAAAACTAGTTTGTAAAAGGAAATACATATAAAAGAAGAGTAAAAAGTTAGAAAATGAAATAATTTACGTGTAATAAAAAAAATTCTGCAAAGTGTGATAGTTTCAGTTCGTGTAGTAAAATATTTCAGATTTCATAAAATGACTTTAAACTGATTTACAGCTAAATGAGTAGTTAAAATATTCTACAGATAAACAGAAAAGAATTTTTTTTTTTCTCATGCTATAGAAAAAATAAAAAGTAGTAATTTCAAGATTAATATTCACAACGTCATTGACTATCAGTTTTAGACTACAATTTGAACATGGCACATAAGACGTACTAAAACGTGAATCTAAAACTTTTATTTGTTAAGCATAGTTTTTGCCGCGCATATTAGATCCATCTTTATATCCCCGACCTCTTGTATTTTATGTTTAAACTACTTTTTTTTACTCAATAAAACAGTTAATAATAATGCATCTGAAATAGTGCCCACTTTGGAATCTAAAATTGGGTACGAATGCTAACAAATGCTCAAGTTTTTTGTAATGTTTCCAAGTTAAAATTTAAGTTCTGAATTGAAATTGATTAATTTATCACATTCTTCTTAAAGAATAACAACATTTAAGTGATTCTAAGTAATTTATTTGAAGTAAATCTGTAAAATATAAATAAAATTTCAAGAGTAATTAATTTTAATAAAATTTAAAAGTATTTATTTTTAAAATTTTTTTTCTTCACTTGAAATGTTATTCACTGAAATGTTATCCGCCTTTGCTATCCTGGCACCCGTGTGCGCCGCACACATTGCACTATAGGGCGGCGCGCCCCTGTACACAGAATGTACAGGGGCGCGCAGAATGTACATTCTGGGTAAAAAATACCCTGAATTGTCAAATAAAACACACACAAAATAAACTCCTTCAAAGTACAGTAAAACCTCCCTAAAATGACCACGTTCCGTTCCAATGAAAATGAGTCGCTCCGAGAGATGGTCTCTTAATGGAGGTCATGTTTAAATCTAGATTTTAATTGTTGAAAAAAGGGTAACAATTAATGTTATTAAAATTTATTTTTCACATTAGGAAAAAATGTGAAATTTTAAGTATGGAAACAAAAGTCAATTACATAAGTTAATTACTGCAGAGTTTAAAAAATGAATACATTGACGTTTGCTTTGAATTTACGGTTCTATCTTTTATAACTTTCATTTCCAAGTCCTTTTGAAGTTCAATAAATATATGCATTTTTTTGGGGGGGGTGGGGGGGGGCGGGAACAAATAATGACGATTTCATTAATTTATCTATTTCTGTGAGAGTTTCCTGACAGAATATAGGGCAGGGGAGTTTATTAACCGCTATTCTTAATTTGTCATCAAAGTTAATTTCATCGCCTAAAAAAGACACAAAGGGGTTTAAACACTTAAAAGTTACCGGTATATATATAAAAAAAAAAATCTAAACTTAGTTTAGAAGTTTCATGCATAATGCGCTCTCCGGAATTATTTTCCTAATAAAACCTTCTTGAAGCGGCCAAGAAAGAACGGAATTTGTTTAATTTTCTTCAAAGTAATGGATCGCTCATGGAGGGAGTTTAACTGGGATGGTCTCTGAATGGAGGTAAAATTAGTATTGAGCCTATGGGAATAAATTTCGTTCCATGAAAAATGGTCGTTCAGGGAGGTGGTCGCAGAGGGTGATTTCAAAATAAGCCCTATAGAGTCCAGTATACAACTATACTGCGTTTAACCCAATCCTCCATTGCAGTCCTATGTGAAAAAATCTAGTATTAAAGCTATGGACTGAACTGAGAGTCCTAATCTTAATCCCATTGAAAGTTTCGGCTTGTAATGTGTGCTAAAATTTCTAAAACGAAGCAGGCTACCAAGATTAAACTAAAGGAAAGCATTACTAGGGTCTGGTACCATGAAATCGGGTATGATTAAATCCCGAAGTTCATTTCTTCCATGCCGGACCGCTGGAAGGCCGTCATTGCCGAGTGTGGTTGCTATTTAAAAACAAGGCAGCAATTTTTTTTTCTTTTCATAATCGGGTTTAATTTATGAGTTTTACCAAGCGTGGTTTCTAGAAAATTTACTTTCATTGCTGTAATCATTATTGCTACTCCCATACGCTTAAAACCACATAGTCATATCCGTCAACGTCAAATTCTCGCCACGTTTGACAATATCGCCAAATTGACAATAAAAGTATGTCGCCATAAATGAAGCCAATGACGATAGCGGATCCATTCAAATTCAGTGTTGTCGAAAATTAGGAATCTTCTATAATCGGATTCTACGCATTTCAGTTTCGTATGTTTTGCGTAAAAATAGCTCAACTCTTTAAAATAAGGAAGGGGGAGGACGTTTTTTCCGCGTTAAGAAAAATAATGTGGTTGTTTTCATTAATTTTTTTTAAGGGGGGTCGGGGGGGTGTCAGTATTTCTTCCTGCCCTGGGCAGAAAAACATGTAACTATGCCACTGTCCATACATTTTTAGTAGACTGATTGAGGTATAATCTCCAGCTCCTTCAGCGAATTTTCTTCTATGGCCACAAATAGTGTTGCCAGTGTCCCGATTTTCAGGGGCTCCGAGACCTGTACCGCGTAACAACTACGCGGGATGCCAAAAGTCCCAATTTTTCAGGATGCACAAATTCTTTTAAATTTCTTTTCGTTATCATGCTATCCGTTAGTCTGCATCAAATGGAACTTAACATAGTAAAATCTGTGAAGACAGAACATGTTTATAACGGACAATTTTTATACTCCTTCCCAAAGCATTACCTAGCAAATCTACTCGCCTAGACGAAAAACTGTCTAAAAGTAATTTTTTTTTTTTTTTTTTTTACTAGCGATTCTGTTTTCACGAGTTTTACTGTACTTTGTTCAGTAAAGTTTGTGTAAATTTAAACCTGTTTATAACGGAATTTTATTTCAAAAAGAAAAATTTCACTGTCCATACGATCGGAAAAATATACAATTATACCTGCTAAATTATAATTTTGCCCTTTTATTTGTAATGATTCCGCTTTCAGAGGTTTTACTGTATAATAATGTTGTGTTTATAATGAAACCTGATAAGACGGAAGCATAAGAGAAGTAAAAATATTCCATTTTAAACAGGCTTTTGTCTTATCAGATTGCATGGTAGTATTACCATATATACCTGGGATATAGTGGAGGGTATACGGAGGTATATGTTAGATTAAACATGAGACTGAACATGAAATAGTAATAATCACATTCAATCACAAAATAAAGATAAGGTAAAGCTCCTTACCTTTTAATTATAGATCGTCCACTTCGAAGCAGGCCAGTTTCTTCATTATATACATTTAATAGACGTATCCAATTTGTGATGAAATATCTTTCTGATTTATCCTGTAATAAAAAACTTTGTTTTTTTGTAATTAATAAGTGTAATTTTAATTCCTAATGTATCCGATGGATTTTTCAGGAACGTTCAGATAATCCTGGTTAAACTATAATATTTTATATCATTTTAAAATACAAAATTGGAGCATACATCTTTGCTCCCTTCTGATTACATATCTAAAAGCACACTGAAGAAATTATAATTTACACAAAAGGATTATTGATAAATGATTAAAATAACAAATAAAATGAATCTTGATTATAAATATGAATAAAATACTTAAAGTCATAAATTAAGAAAATAGTTCTTTCATGTGTCACAATAATAGTCATTTAATTTGAATGTTTTGTTTCTTATCCACATATTCCACAAACAGGAAGTAATCTTAGTCTTTATTTATGATAGCTAAAGTGTTTTTTGAATGACAAGAAAAAACAGTTTATCTTGATTAATGATGAGTTTATATAATTTTGAAAGAGATTAGCTTGTCTAACATGATTGATAGTGTTTATTTAATTCTGAAAGAGATTTAGTTTTTCTAACATGCCCCCTTAATCGCTTCAGATTGATGAGTCAAACAAGTTCATTGAATTTCTGTGATTCACTAATTCAGGTTTGGGGACTGGTTTAGTTAGTGCATCAGCAATCATATATTTCGATGGACAGTACTTTTATTCAATTATTCCATCTTATTCCATCTTCTTTGAGTTGTTTTCTGGCATGGAAACGAATGTCAATATGTTTAGTTCTTTTTGAAAACTTCTCACTTTCAACCATTTTAATACAACTCTGGTTGTCTTCATATAAACAGATAGGTTTTGTTTGTGCTAAGTCTGAATCTTCCAGGAGTTTCAAGTTTCAATAAATAAATAATTTCTTGCCCTGCACTTTCGGCTGATACATATTCAGCCTCTGCTGATGAAAGAGTAATGCATGACTGTTTTTTTTTGTAATCAATTGAATTGGATTATTACCTAAGGTAAAAAGATTGCCGCTGGTTGATTTTCTTGTACTGGTGTCTCCTGCCCAGTCAACATCCGCAAAAGCCTTTAAAATCGGTTCTGCTTTTGTGTCAATGCGCAAGTTTAATTCTTTAGTACAGTTTAAATATCGTATTATTCTTTTAGCTGCCATCCAGTCTTTTTGACGTGGGGATTCATTTCTTCTACTCAATATATTCACAGCAGCAGAAATGTCAGGTCTACTGACAGATCCGATATAAAGTAATGAACCTATTGCCTGTCTGTATTTAACATTATTTGGCAATAAATTGTCATTATCTACTAATCTATTAAAATTAGGTTCCATCGGTGTACCGACTGGTTTAGCATCCTCTACATTAAACTTTTTTACTAGTTCTTCGATTTTAGCCTTTTGATTTAATTCGTAACCTTCTGCTGTTTTTTCTATTTTGATTCCTAAATAATAACTTAGTTCTCCTAGATTTTTTAATTCATATTCTCCCTTAAGTTTTTCTATTATATCTTTAATTTCGTCATCTTGTCCTGCAATCAGGATATCATCGGCGTAAACAATAATATACGTTTTGCTTTCTCCTTCATTTCTAATATATAAACATGTGTCTGAATTCGACTGTTTAAAATTTAAATCATTTAATGATTTTGTTATCTTTGTGTGCCATGCCCTGGCTGCTTGCTTCAAGCCATAAATGGATTTATTTAATCGGTATACTTTGTTTTCCTGATTTGGAATAATATAGCCTTCTGGCTGAGTTATGTAAATTTCCTCATCTATCTTTCCATATAAGAAAGCCGTCTTGATATCGACATGATTAATTTTTAATTTGTGGCAAGCTGCCGCTGCTATGAATGATCTAAGTGTCGTATATGAAACAACAGGGGCAAAAGTTTCTTCATAGTCTACGCCATATTTTTGATAATATCCCTTTGCCACTAATCTCGCTTTGTATTTCTGTATTCTTCCTTGATCATCATATTTGGTTTTAAAAATCCATCTGGATCCAATTACTTTTTTACCTAGTGGGGGATCGACTAGTGTCCATGTTTTGTTTTTATTAAGAGAATTTATTTATTCTTGTGTCGCATTTAACCAGTGTTGTTTTTCTTCTGGGTTTTCAATATTTATTATGTCATTAAAATTTTCTGGTTCTTTTATATGTTCGTGTGTTGTCATGTAAACGAATCTGTTTGGAAGGATTCCTTTATTTGATCTATCTGACCTTCTTGGTTCTGGTGTTAATTGTTTTGACTCACTTGGTGTGTCTTCAGTGTTTGTCACTTCAATTTCTACTAAGTTTTTGTTCTGTGATTTGTCATTTTCATCAGATTGTTTTTCTCTCAAATTTAACTGTGTTTCTACTTTTTCTTGTGTATTTTTGTTTTCTAGAAATTTAACAGTTCTTGCAATTATTATTTCTTTACCACTTGTGTAGATGCGGTACCCTTTGGAGTAATTGTCGTAACCGACAAAAATACCTTTAACTGCCTTATCATCTAATTTTTGTCGTTTATTTTTGTTAATATATGCAAAGGCTTTACAGCCGAACACTTTAAGATAATGTAAATTTGGCGGCCGTTCATTCCAAAGCTCAAACAGGGACTTTTCATTAGCTTTCGTTGGCAAGCGGTTTTGCAGGTGATTCGCCGTACAGATAGCTTCACCCCAGAATTTTTGAGGCAAGTTTTCTTCGCTAAGCAAAGCTCTCGTCATTTCAATTAAAGTTCTATTTTTGCGTTCGGCTACGTCATTTTGGCTCGGTGAGTACGGAACAGTGTGTTGGTGCTTTATGCCGTTTTTTATGAGATAGTTATCCACTAAATCATTGTTAAATTCCCCTCCATTGTCTGTTCTTATACTTTTCCGCTTTTCGCCAAATTTATTACTAACTAAGGCAACAAATTCCTTAAGTTTTTCATAAACTTCTGATTTCTTTGATAATAAATACAGAATTGTGAACCTAGTATAATCCTCTAGAAATGTTAAGAAGTATGTTTTTCCCCCAATAGTTGGTACTTGGAAAGGCCCACATACATCAGAGTGTATCAACGCTAATCGTTTAGTGGCTCTATAATCTGCTAATTTTGGGTAAGGTGCATCTGTTAGCTTTGTTTTGATACAAGTTTCACAAGTTGTGTTATGTTTACAATTATTAATTTGTATTCCTTTCGCTAGGTGTTTTTCTTCGATTTGTTTTATAGATGCAAAATTTTTATGGCCGAATCTTCTGTGCCATAATTCTATGCAATTAATATTGTTGCAGTTGTAAGTTTTATTTACATAGTTTACGTTTGCGCTTTCATTTGCTGTTTGAATTTCATATAAGTTATTTTTCTTTACCGCTTCTAGGCGGGTTAATCCGTTATACGTTAACTTACATTTATCATTTTTAAATAAAATCTCGCATCCATTTTCTGTAGCTTTACTAACAGAAAATAAGTTTGATTCAATATCTGGAACAATTAACACATCTTTTAGTGTTATGTTGTGTATTTCACCGTTTGAAGTTACAGTTTTTATTAATGTATTTCCTGATCCATAAGAAACTAATTTGTTTCGGTTTGCAATTACAACATTAGTTTTTTCATTTGATTTAATTTCTGCAAATAAATGTTGATTATTTGTTATATGACTGGAACTGCCACTGTCAACTATCCACGCTTTGTTATTGCGCGGTTTTATGATAAATGCACAATGTTTATTACCTTGATGACTTTCAGATTCATTGCAATCGGCATTTTTATCCGAATTACATACATAATCATTTCTTACAGTTTTATCATCCTTTTGGAAAACAAGCGAAGAATTAAAATTTCCTTTGTAGTTTTGTTTATAGTTCGTATTATGTGAAGTATTGTTTTGTTTATTTTTATAGTTGTAATTATGCCAGCAATCTTTAGTGTTATGGTTTTTTAATTACAATTTGAACAGTATTTTTGTTCCTTCTTGTATCCCGCATTATTGAATTTGTAACCCGCATTGTTAAATTTCTTTGTAGTTTTGAATGTTCTTGCGGTGTTTTCAGATGGTTCTGAACTATCGCTTCTGCGATTATGTTCCTCAATCAATTTACTTTTAATAAAACTAGGTGTCAACTCTTCTTCATTACGGGACTCTAATGCGGTTATTAATGTATCATATGATGCTGGTAAACTACACAGCAACAGCGCTGAAATATGATTATCTTTTATCGTCTCACCTATCGCCGATAATTTATCTATCAACTCAAGTATGTTAGTGATATGCTTGACCATATCACCAACTTCATTTAATTTTGTGCTATACAACTTGCGCAAAAGGTATAGCTTACTTGATAAATTGCTGCGTTCATGAATTGCCTTTAATGTGTTCCATGTATCTTTTCCGTTTTGAATATTTTTTACGTGGACAATCTGGCTATCCTCAATGCTGAGGTTAATTATAGCCCTTGCCTTCCGGTCCTTTTTGGACCAATCGGTATTAATTGGGTTTGGTGGTTCATCAGTAATGAGCTCAAAAAGATCTTCTTTAATGAGAAGCATCTCGATTTTAAATTTCCATACATTATAATTGTTCTAATTAAGCTTCTCTATTATCTGTGCATCTTTTGCAGTCGTCATTTTTGACTTCTATTATTACCTTTTAATTTTCAAATAAACCCTTTAAATTATCATATACTAATATTTAATATTTAAGGAAGGCAGCGTGTCAGTCTCATAATCATTGTTAGATTAAACATGAGACTGAACATGAAATAGTAATAAACACATTCAATCACAAAATAAAGATAAGGTAAAGCTCCTTACTTTTTAATTGTAGATCGTCCACTTCGAAGCAGGTCAGTTTCTTCATTATATACATTTAATAGATGTATCCAATTTGTCATGAAATATCTTTCTGATTTATCCTGTAATAAAAAACTTTGTTTTTTTGTAATTAATAAGTGTAATTTTAATTCCTAATGTATCCGATGGATTTTTCAGGAACGTTCAGATAATCCTGGTTAAACTATAATATTTTATATCATTTTAAAATACAAAATTGGAGCATACATCTTTACTCCCTTCTGATTACATATCTAAAAGCACACTGAAGAAATTATAATTTACACAAAAGTTTTATTGATAAATGATTAAAATAACAAATAAAACGAATCTTGATTATAAATATGAATAAAATACTTAAAGTCATAAATTAAGAAAATAGTTATTTCATGTGTCACAATAATAGTCATTTAATTTGAATGTTTTGTTTCTTATCCACATATTCCACAAACAGGAAGTAATCTTAGTCTTTATTTATGATAGCTAAAGTGTTTTTTGAATGACAAGAAAAAAACAGTTTATCTTGATTAATGATGAGTTTATATAATTTTGAAAGAGATTAGCTTGTCTAACATGATTGGTAGTGTTTATTTAATTCTGAAAGAGATTAGTTTTTCTAACAGTATACGCCGTATATCTTCTGGATTCTTTTAAGGAACACCGTATATCCTCTGTTTCTCAAAAAAGCTATAGTATATTATACACTGTAGGGTATACCCTTTTTTCTTGAGCGTATACCCTCTGCTTACAGCGTATACCCTCTGTTGTTGTTGTTGTTTTTTTGTTGTTGTTTTTTTACTACTACACCACTGATATAGACGGTGAAGAATTACGTTTAAGACAGGATTCCGTTAAAGACAATTTCTGTTTTTACAGGTTTTTCTGTATTTTTATGTCACGATTTAAAAGCCCTTGTCCCGGTCTTTTTGCCTCACTGTTCCGCTTTTTGTTATACTAGACCTGACAACACCAGCCTCAAATGACATAAAAAACATTCCTAAAAATGGTAATTTTAGTTTCGGGAGCAGGAAAAGTCACAAAGCACCATATCAGGCGAGTACGATGCTTGGTCGATGATATCCGTTGCATTTTTGTCTAAAAACCATGCACAACGATAACTTTGCGCGATGTTGCATTATCGTGGTGCAATATCCACACAAAATTCCGGTGATATTTAAGATGTTCGGTACACTAAATGTCATCCGAAATACAAAATTAGAGCAAAGTCTTTGTTCAACTAATTTCTCTAGTGTCAAAATTCGCAGAGGACTCAAAAGTAATGACAAAATAAACAGATGCTATCAACACACAAAAGTCACAAATGGCGCTCAAAATCCTCTTTATAACTCGGTACAGTGACACCTGTTATCAGAAGAAGGAAAAAAAATGTGATATCTGTTACTGGATTCTTTTAACCTCTTGAAAGTTTTGAATATATTTGAGAAAAATGCGCCAAAAATGAAAAAAAAAAAAGTTTCTTTTTAACTTTTTTTGTTATTATCATCAAACTGTTAGAAATAGATTATTTTAAAAAAATAAACGAAATAACTACTATATTGAATATTTTCACATATATAGGAAATATTAATGGATTACACTAATTTTTGCTCAAATTATAGCAAAACAAATCAAATGACATAATTTTCAAGAAAATATAATAAACTAACATAACAAATTATTATTTAAATCAACTGTCATGAATTCAATGTCCCACAGGTTCCTTTGAATTTCACAAATCCTTTACAAACTGCAAAATTTCAAAAATCTGCCAAATGGCGAGGAACTGCAAAACTTTTCGCTGGAAAGCATCGCCATCTATTGGGAAAATGGCAAATTACATATTATGCATTGGACGAACTGAGTTCGAGATTCACGGAGTTGAAACACCGATTTTCCTCTTACCCGAACTCAAGTCAGGCATTCCAAAATTACCGCATTTGCAATGCCCGAACTGAGTTCGGGCGTCACAGGCAAGGAGTTAAATGCTAAATACTGTTTACTTTTTGCTTTTGTGTTCTATAACCTCGAACAACAGAGATGTGTTTATGTATTCAATCTGCAAGTCTATTAGAGATGAGTTAAGGTTCTTTTTTCGGGGCACGTGCCCACCCATGCCCCCTGAGTCGGACAATTTGAAATACGAGCTTGCCCAAGCCCGAAAAATATTGTGTCACCAGAACCCGATATCGAAATTGTGCAGTAGAAAAGTGTTGATATTTAAAATTTGTTTCACGAATTATTTTCCCATTTAAAAATGTCTTCTTGCAAAGAAGAAAGTGTTAATCCTAAATACTTCCTCATGTCATCGTTTCGTGATTTTCATGGTTCTGAACATCTGTTAAAAACAGCAAATTTGTTTTTAAAACCCAACCACTGGTAGAAATCTTGAAAAATCACATTTCTTATTCTTTTAAAATATCATCGTACGACTACCACCGAAAGACACTTGTTTTCTGTTTTTCCATTAATACTGGAAAAAATATTCAAACAGAAAGCGATGATAGACAATGGATATCCCATGGCTTTCTTGTTTCTTTATGTTACTAACACTAACTGGGAAAAGACTCCAGAATCGGATAGGATAATTCTCCTTATTTCCGATCAAAAACGATTCACTTCCCATTAAGGGGGTTGGATACCTTTAACCCTACAAAATTTCGAAATTTTTTTAATACCTATTTTGATTCCTTAATCATTTCTGAACAATATGCAAAAAACCGCATTAAAAAATTCCTATTAGTTTACCAATTATGGCAGTTTTATTAAGACTATATATTAAGACTCACATACGATAATTAAACTTTGCTTTGCGTTTATTCAAAACGATGAATTTTAATACTCCGCGCAGTGTTACTAAAAAACTATGCATGGTAATCAAAAGAAATTTTCAAAACATATTCATTTCTGTATTATCTACAACTTAAAACCAGAAAAAGGTAATATTTTATTTTTTTCTGTTTTTTTACTACGAAAATATTTTTTTTAAGTGAAAATTTTTAATTTTCTGTTAATTTTTTAATTTAGTCGATATTTTTTTTCAAATATTCTGGTATTAGTATAATGGTAACACTAGTATTTATTTATTTTCAACAAAATTTCCTATTTAAATGCATATTTTCAGATTTTATCATATGCGCACAAGATTTTTTTCTCTTATTACCATATACAGTCGAACCCGGTTAAGACGCTCACGGTTAATACGCGATCCCGCTTAATACGCGGATTTTTTCCGATCCCTTGAACATCGCCTATAAGGCTAATGCAAAAATATCACGTTTAATACGCGAACGGTTATTACGCGATCCCGCTTAATACGCGATAAATTTTCGGTCCTTTAAGAGAAAAAAATCACACTTAAGACGCGAATTCATTGGTCAAGATACAAATTACATCTCTCTTCTCGAGTTTTGCAAATTTAGTGGATTTTTTTTATTATTATTCAGAAAAAAGCACTGTTTCCGAATAATATTATTTACTTTATTTAACAACAAATTAATGAAGTAGAAAATTACTAATCGGAAATAGTGGAAGATATTTCAATAAAACAAAAACCTGCTAAATTAGAAAAACTGCAATACTTCTTTGATTCCGCCTCCTCACATTTTTTGTCTCTAGCTTAGTGCATATTTTTACGGTAGTAGAGAGATTCAGGAGATGAATTCAGTCTTACGCAGTTACGTCATAAAAATTATTATGGTTAGAGATGACCATGCATGTTGTTAGTGAGGTTTTAAACGTACGCTATATTAGTACTATGTTTTATAATACATATTATGGGCAACAAAAATGAATCTCGTAAAGATTAAACTCATACGACTGCGGTTGGATAATTTTTTTATGTTTTCTTTACTGTTTGCTATGCTAACAATATTTTTTTACACAAAAATTAATAAGGATTGTCTTTCCTATATTAAAAAGATGGTTAGATTATAATGGTACTCATTATTAAAAGTACTAAATATGATTTTAAAAACTGATAATTTTAAAAAGTGAAAAAAAATTGAACATTCCTATCTTTGTTTTTAAAAAATTACTCTAGTAGAAAAATTATTGTTGTTGTTTAATTTTTGGTTGCAACGTATTAATCGAAAATAAAGCCACGTTGGGATCCATATTTATTTTCCATTATGATTTCAGTCGGTCCTATAAAAACAAACAATGAGTTAAAGTGTAATACAATTAAATTTTAATTTAAATGTACGTAAAAGACACAATGACTGACCATTAACATTTATATGAAAGCTCTAAAGTTTATTTAGACTATTAGATATGTAAATAAGTTCAGTTCCTGCAACATTATACAAATCACGTTTAATACGCGATCCCGCTTAATACGCGAATTTTGTTCACTCCCTTGAAACGCGTCTTAACCGGGTTCCACTGTATTTTTAAACTTATCATTTCATTATTTATTTATGAATTTACAAGTATATATATATATATATATATTTAAATATGAATTTAAATATGTGCTTTATATTTAAATGAAGTTTGATTTTTATTTTTGACTTATTTTACAAGTTTTGAAACTTGGTACATAGTGATATTTTTTACTTTTTCGACGTGTTCAAAGGTATCCAACCCCCTTAAAACTGATTTTTAAATTATCGTAAAGCACTTTAAGACTCTTATACTACATTCTTATTTCTTAGGTAGCAGTACTTCTTTTTTACATTCTTCTTTTTTACAATTTGTGGATAAGTAAAAATTTCACTTTGAACCCGAACCCGAAGACTGATATAAAAATTGAACCCCATCCCGAGCTTGAGCCCGTATATAGCACGGGCTCGGGTTGAGCTCGTCTCATCTGTAATAACTACTGTGTGTGCGTGCACACTGTATATACTCTTCGAGAGGAAGATTAAGTGTAATAGGTGCTCAAAAAGGACAAATAGGGGAAAGTTTTGGTGTAGTTTTGATATTTGGTGCCTTCATGTTTTGTGGGTCGCTGAACACGAATCTGAAGTTTGCCAACAAAATTTATCCCGGGACACGTTTTTTTGGCAAAAAACGGAAAAAACGGTATTTTCTTTGTTTTTTTCCAAATAACTTCAAAATTATACATTTTACGTAAAAGTCCTCAATGCATAAATTAAAGAAGATAATTTTTTCTACATTTTATGTATTAAAAGTTTTTTTCTCTGATCAATGGTTTAGCCGTGACAACGCCACAAAAATGGGAGTGAAAACCAAACAATTCAGAGGAAACGGGAATTACGCCGCTGTACGTAGATTTAACATGAAAACTGACCATTTTACACAAGCATTGACTATAAAGTATACTAAAGATTATATAAATGACTACATTTTACAATGAAGTTGCTGATAATAAATAAGACGACTCATTATGAATCATTATTTAATTATAAATAAACATGTACATTAGTAACTATATTTATTTAGAAAACAAAAAAAAATATTATTTCCGCTTTCTTTTACTTGAGGGTCCCTGCTTTTCACCGACATCTACAGCATAGAAAATAGACGCATGGAATTAGTGGGTGTTTTTATTACTACCAACAGTATAAAATGAATGTTTTTTTAATAAAAAATATTTGATACCTTCTGGCATGACTTTTTCTTGACATTTCAGTTCAAGTACCATTTTTTTTAATCAAAGACAGCAGAATTTAAGTTTGTCAGATAAATAAACTTTTGCACCCTTAAGCAACGGCATCAAGATTTAAAATGTAACGAAAATGTGAATTTGGTCGAAAATAGTATTTTGTTTACAGAGGAAAATTACAATGAAGAGCACATGAAGTTTTGCAAGAGCGAAATGTTTAAATTTATGACCAAATTTGGACAAAAATTGCCAGTTGTATGTAGATATATCGGGACAAAATCATTTAAAATATATTACTTGGCTGCAAATTCTGAGTGTTTACAAAATTGATCCAGACAAATTCTCCAAATTCAGATTTGATACAATGCAAAACATAATGTAGGCATTTTCTCATGATATATTAATCATGATATCTTAGGATTCCCTATCTTTACATAAGGTTCCTGTTAGGTTTCCTGTAAGGCTTGTGCAGAAATAAATATGAATATACAACAGAACATGCAACACAGCAATTTTCATTAATGCTATCGAATGTTTGTCCCGTACCTTAAATTTTAGAAAAAGAAATTTTAGAATTTGTTATAATAATACAAAAATAGTTTTAATAATTTTAGCTTCAATGCTGTTAAGAAAGTATCATTAAAATTATCAAGAAGAATGGAAAATCATGAGCCAATCAGATTATGGAACATTTTTGAACGCATTCGGACTACTATAATAAAACTTCATAGTTTAATAACGTGAAAAACGATGTCTAAGCAATAATTTGTAAAACATATAACACGTTTGAAAACACAATTTCAACCAAAATCGAAAACATAGCTGAAAATTTTGTACATTCCTGTATATGAACTACAGATTTATCATATAATTCACAATATGCTAAAATTTAGAACTGTTAGTGAACGCATGGCACAGTTGAAAATTTCTCGTTAGCAATTTCCGGCAATAAGCGGGTATATAGATGTCTTGTGCAGCCCTATATATGATTTATAGAATTTATACACGCTAAATAGTATGCAATTTTTAAAATTTTAAAAAGAGTTCCACAACTGAAAACGCACTTCCATCAATTATTGTTCATACAGAGAAAAATATAACTGATTTATTTTGTGTGTCCCTGTATGTGAAAGATCAATGGCACATCATATTCAATAGTAAGCATCTTATAGAGCACCTCGGAGATATATATCAATTTAAATACTTTTGAAAAGGTGTAACATGAACAAAATACACCACAAATAATTTTTCTCCATAGACCGTAATGTAACATAATTCTTTTTAGTGTCCCTGTAAATGATCGATTAATACTACCCATACCATATTCTATAAGAAATCATCTTGTAGTGCACTTCATAGATATGTATATAAATTTCAAAGTATTGGAAATTATGAAACATTATTAAAAACCACCATAAACGATTTTTCCCCATAGGCCGTAATATAATGAAATACTTTTGAATGTCCCTGTAATGAAATTATGACTGCTACACGTAACATTTTACAATACCTAATATTCAATAGTGAATATCAATAACATTTTTCAATTTCATGGCGATGCGACTATATTGACGCCAAAAATAATTTTGGCCAGCTAGAATCGGTAAATTACCCACCGTGCACTGTCGTAATTCCCGTTTTTTCAGAATTTTTTGATTTTCACACCCATTTTTGCGGCGCTGTCACGGCTAAACCATTGATCAGCGAAAAAAACTTTTAGTACGTAAAATGTAGGAAATTTTATCCTCTTTAATTTATGTACTGAGGACTTTTGCGTAAAATGCATAATTTTGAAGTTATTTTGAAAAAACAAAGAAAATCCCGTTTTTTCCCAGTTTTTTGCCAAAAAAACGTGTTTCCCGGGATAAATTTTGTTGGCAAACTTCAGATTCGTATTCAGCGACCCAAAAAACATAAAGGCACCAAATATCAAAACTACCCCAAAACTTTCCCCTATTTTCTACCAAATGACTGGACTATAAACCTAAACAGGTTTTTAAGACCGAAACCGAAACTGAATTTCGGTAATCTTCCCATTTACGGCTGTAAACAAAAATGAAACTGTCCTCATTTTTTTAAAAAAAATAATTAACACATACATAAATTTACATAAATAGTATAGTTAATTATACGTGTGGCCAAAATTGGCTCTCTGAGCCTCTGACCAAAACTGTTTATTTTCATATAAAATAAAATGTAATTAATTCGTCAACGACACAGTGATTTTATAATTATACAAATTTCATCAAATTAAAAAATGTTTTAGGTATACGTACCTCGATTTATCTTTTATAATGATTTTTGTAAATGATCATCTGTTAACTAGAACTCTCTCAGAGAGTATTCGAAATACTTCTTCCATTTTGAACTAAAAAATTTCATTTACTGTTAAGTCTGCAGCTTTTAGTGAGTACGTGAAAAGAGTCTCCAAAATTTAGTCATATGTACATTGGTTGCTTTATAATTTGCACTCACGCCTTGAGTTAGTTATGACTGATATTGTAAACAGTGAAGTTCCTTGCAATAAATGAAGAGTGTCTTATTTGACCCGATACAGTTCAAATAAATGAGTAATGTTGAAAATTTCCGAAGGAAGAAACGAGATTTTTGGAATGCAGATAGTTTCAGTCCGAATTTTCCGCGAAACTCAGATTTTTTGGCGGAAAACGAAAACGAATTTTCGGTCGATATCTAATGAAAAGCAGCTTATTAGGGACAGATGCTGCACTGTGCTTTCAGAGTTCCGATAGCCTTTTTCTTCTACACTGTAAAAAAAATACTGCCAGTTTTCCGGTAGGAATCGGAAAAATAGTTGCCCTTATCGTACCGGAATAATTTCCGACCCGGCTCGGAATAAAATCCGTAAAAATAAGGAAATAGTCAGTAAAACGGTATTTTAATGATTTTATTCCGAGCTGGTTTGGAAGTTATTCCGGTACGATAAGGGCAACTATTTTTCCGATTCCTACCGGAAAACTGGCATTATTTTTTTTACAGTGTAGAACTACGGAGAAAGCCATGCTATTATGAGAAGTTTCAAGGTGTGGTGCAGTACATATAGATTAGTAGAATTTTGTATATTTCTTAATGAAACTGTTTGTTATTAAAGTCTGCTTTTTCAAAAAAAAAAAAAGAAAAAAAAAAGATAGAAAGAAACTCGTATTAAAGCTCACTGTAAAAAAAAAAAAAAAAAAAAAAAAAAAATTCCGACCTTTTTTCCTGTAGGAATTGGAAAAGTAGTTGCCCTTATCGTACCGGAAAATTTTCCGACCCAACTCGGAATAAAATCCGTAAAAAAAAAAAAAAGGAAATAATCAATAAAACGGTATTTTACGGATTTTATTACGATTTTACGGATTTTATTCCGAGCTGGGCCGGAAAATTTTTCCGGTAATAAGGGCAACTATTTTTCCGAATCCTACAGGAAAACTGATCGTATTTTTTTACAGTGCTGTTCTCACAAAATGTTGAATTTTTGTTTTGAAAAGATAGAAAGAGCTATATTATACCATGCTCTACACTGTCAGTTAGAGGTCTGCACGGGCCCAGATTTCCAGGCCTGTGCCCGGCCCGACTCAATGAAAAAAAAATCGACTCGGTTAAAAAGTTAACAGTTCGGCCTAAGCCCGGCCCTGCCCGTAGAAAAACAGCATTGGACCGGCCCCGTATAACAGCTAAACGTTCGGCTCGAGACCGGCCCGACCCGGAAAAATGTTTAAATCCCGGTCCGAGCCCTGCCCGGCCCGAGGGATTTTCTACAAAATATTGATTTTTACGTCGATTTGGTTAAAAATTTGTCTCATACGAGGAGTTCTGACGAAAAATATTTATCTTAACTTTTTTTTTCATGTTTGTAATTTTCGTTTTTATACACTGTAAAAAAAATAATGTCAGTTTTCCGGTAGGAATCGGAAAAATAGTTGCCCTTATCGTACCGGAATAATTTCCAACCCAGCTCGGAATAAAATCCGTAAAATACTGACTATTTCCTTATTTTTACGAATTTTATTCCAAGCTGGGTCGGAAATTATTCCGGTACGATAAGGGCAACTATTTTTCCGATTCCTACCGGAAAACTGGCAGTATCTTTTTTTACAGTGTAGAAATGCCGCAGGCTGCGGTATTTTTTTTTTTTTTTTTTTTTTTTTTTTTTTTTTAATGAATCTCTATTTCTTGTATGTAAATGTTTCAGTTATCAAAACATGTATAATAATCACTTATAAACAAATTAAGTTAAATAATGCTATAAAAAGTGATAGAATATCTTTATTAAGACTTACGATCGTTTCATCGCACAATCGGCGACATTTTCAAAATCAATCATAATAGAAAATATTTTCACATAACTTAAAAACAATAATATAGTAAACAATGTCACGAGACATGAAGCATAATGAAAATATTGCAACCATAAAATAAAATAAAAATTAAATTAGCTATTTGCGAGCGTGGATTAAGTTTCGCATAATTTAAAAACAACATGGTAAACAATGTCACGAGACATCAAGCATACTGAAAAACATTGCAAAACATAAAATAAAATAAAATTAACTTGGCTATTTGCGAGTGTGGATTAATTTTTACTATTGTTTCTACAATTACTTAGTATCTCTTTCCAAATTCTAGGTAAATCAAGGGACACAGAATCATTGCAAATATTCTCGTTGCGTAAAAATATTTCTATTGATTCTCGGACTATGGATGGTAAATAAAATCTTGATGGATAAATTAACTTGCTATTTTAAAATTCAATCTGTAAAGGTTCTTCAATCTGGCTAATTCAATCTGTAAAGGTTCTTCGTGAAGCAGTTCTACAAAAGCAATATTATTAAAATTTGGCAGAACGAATGGTCTTATAGCGATAAGGGAAGAGACACGCATAGTATTATTAAAGAAGTGGATACCTCATTTTTGTGTTCCTCGCAAGTCCATGCCTATTTTATATCTGCACATGGGGCATTTCCTAGTTATCTTTATAAAAGGGGAAAACGCCAGAGTGATAAATGCCTATGTGGAAACATCGGTGATGTCAAACATTATCTGTTTGGTAAATGTCCATTGATGCCTACTTCATTTAACTTTATCCGTAACCGGACACTTAGCTGGAACATGCGTAACATACTGTTCTCGAAATCAAATTATCACAGACTCAGTCTTATTTACAACGAACTAAATAAACATTTTTCGTTTATAAAATATAAATTTTGATTTTTAATCTTTGTTTTATTTTAACCACTTTTCAAGCGCCAGGGCGCTCTTTGTGAGTTTTACTTTTATTTTTTATTTATTTATTTATTTATTTTTTTTTGTCATTGTATTTCTTGGGCTTTTCCCCAGCTGTGGTTTTGCAGGTCGCAGAGGGTACTTTTCTGTCAGGGGTTCATGCCTATGCCATTTTTGGTTGGCTCCCTGGCAGAGTGATCCTGATCCTGTAAAGGTTCTTCGCTGCATAATCTGGCCAAAACTGTGGTTCTTCTATTGTATTTGATGTCTGCTATATGTTCTTTGATTCTAGTTTTAAGTTTTCTGCTTGTCATACCTATATAAAACTGCTTTGTTCCATCTTCTTTGGTGAAAGGTATTTCGTATACTCCTGCTAATTGGTTGGACTCAATTTTATCTATTTTCTTGCATACTATATTTTTTATTTTCATGGATGGTTTTGCGACTAGGAAGATATTGAATTTATTGAGTTTATATTTTAAACGTTCGAAGAAACCAGGAAAATATTGTAAAGTGGATAATGTGGAATTTTGTGGCTTGAAATTTCTTTTCTTTTTGTTCTTCAAGCTCTTAATTAATTTTTCTATGGTGCTTTCTTTGTATCCATTGTTTCTTGCAATATCATATATTTTATTTATTTCGTTATTTAAATGTTCAGGGGTACAAACTGTGAAAGCTCTCTGAATAGAATGTCTAAATGCAGAAACTTTTATGCTACCGTATGCTACCGTAATGCTACCGTATTTAGATGTATTATTAATCAAGACGCACCAAGGAATAAAGCGCACTGTGTACAGAAAGCCCATAGCCAGTCAATCCATTATCCCTAATAATGCGCAAGCACCTTTTTCATACAAAGTTTCTCGTGACATTGTTTACTATATTATTGTTTTTAAGTTATGTGAAAATATTTTCTATTATGATTGATTTTGAAAATGTTGCCGATTGTGCGATGAAACGATCGTAAGTCTTAATAAAGGTATTCTATCACTTTTTATAGCATTATTTAACTTAATTTGTTTCAGTTATCATTAACATTGTTAATCCATATTCCATGTATGAAGTGTTAAAAATCTGAAAAATGCTATACACTAAAATCTTCTATGACGGAATTGCATAGAAAAAAAATTACTTTTTAAACAAGATCCCTTCTTAGCAAGCGTAAATGCATTACATAATCTTTTCTTACGTATTAGTATATTAATGTTGCATGGATCAACACGTTTTTTTCAGTTTAAATCAAGATTCCGTCATAGGCAGGTTATTTTTCACACGTTTTACTGTATTTTAATTTAGCTGTATTTTAATAAGCATAGAAATCTACCATTCTTTATAAAGAATATATGTTAATGTTTAGTTGTAGAATAATGGCGATTTAAAAATGTAGCATTTTTTGAAAACATTTTTAGGCGAGGCCTAATTTTACTGACTTTTGAACGGACCAGGCCACGCCGAGACAAGGATTTTCATACGGGTTTGATCAAAAGTAGGGCTGAAAATTTTGGGCCGTGAAGACTAGGAATAAAACCAGTCCCGGCTCTGTGCAGAAATAATAAGTTAGGCCCGTCTCGGCCCGATCCTTTTGGAAAAACGTAAGGCTCGAACCCGGTCCGGTCCGGAAAGAGTAGTCATTAGGTCCAGCTCGAGCTTTCAGAAAAAAGTATGGTCTAGGAAAAAGTATGGAGACTAGGTACGGCCCAGTCCGAGTGCCGTGAATAAAAATAATCTCGAGCAAGGCCCTCGGACTGAGAACATTTCAGGGTCAGGGTTAGAACGTCTGTTCTCTAGCGCATTACAATAGAGGTGCATTAATGCCAGAACGCCGTTCCGAAGCCGCTTCTAAAAAAAACAGTAACAAATCATCCATTCAGATAAAATTTATTTCAATTTAACTTTAAAACAAAACTAGTCGGATGTGGCAATCCCAAAACTTTCTTCTACCTCATACATGTTAATATTTCCTGAAAAATGCAGCATAGCATTGTCACCGGTTAGGTGATTTACACCAAAATCTAATCAGCAACATTATATGTCAACTTCTAATTGAATTTGAAGTTCGATGAAAATCCGTGCATTAGTTTTTGATATAGATCTATTGCGGAAATCGTGAAAAGTTCTGCATAGCAGTGGTACCGGTTGGGCAATTTACACCAAAAAATTATCAGGATCAATTTATATCAGGGACTAAATCTAGAGTTTGATCAAAATTCATGCATTATTTCTTGACATACAGCTATTGCGGAAATCGTAAAAAATGCAGTATAGTAGCTCCACCTGTTGGACGATTTACACCAAAAACTAAACACACTAATTAAAATCGGGGACTAACTGAATCTGAAGTTTGATGAAAATTCGTGCATGAGTTCTTGAGATAGAGCTATTGCGATAATCGTGAATAATACAGTATAGCAGCGCCCGCTATTGGGCGATTTACCCCAAAAGTTATCAGCAATAAATTATATCGAGGACTAGTTGAATCTGAAGTTTTCTGAAAATCTGTGTTTTAGTTCTTGAGATATAGCTATTGCGGAAATCATGAATAAGGCAGCATAGCAGCGCCACCCGCTGGGCGATTTACACCAAAAAGTAATCAGCACCAATTTATGTCAGGGACTAACTGATCTAAAGTTTTATTAAATTTCGTTCATTAGTTCTTGAGATAGAGTGCCACAAAATTTGTGTCACGATTCGTGCGGATCCGGTTTTTATGGCACAAAAATTTGCGGGCTTGGGTTGGCTTGGATTTCATATCTTCGGGTTCGAGTTCAGCCATTACCATCTCCAATACTCATTGAGACGGTAATGATTCAGCAAAGAGAGCCCGAACTTATCTCTAGTACCTAGTGCTGAAAGGTGTACCGATTTACGCGTGGTGTCCCGATTTCCAATAGCTGTAAGATCTGTCCCGCCTAACCATTGCACGGGACGCCAAAAGTCCCGATTTTTTATGATGCACAAAAATTACTTTAAATTTCTTTTGGTATGATGATATTCATTAGTTTTCATCGATCGGAACTTAGTACAGTTGAACCTGTGAGGACACGGTATATATAACGGAAAATTTTTAGATTTTTTTTTCCCAAAAGAACATTTTTAAAATGTACTTGCCTAGACGAAAACCTGCCTAAAACGTAATTTTTTGCTGTTTCTAGCAATTCTGTTTTTGAAGATTTTACTATATTTTGTTAATCCACAAACCCTGTGTAAACGGAACTTTTTTCAAATGCTAAAAGGTGCAAATTAAAACTTTAAAACCAGTAAAAATACGTTTATTTCGACTATTGACATATTTCGACTCAAAATGTTTCGACTCATGTCGAAATAAACGCATTTTTACCGAAACTTTTTTATAACGGATTCTGTTTTAAAAGTAAAAAATGTCCTTGTCCATAAGATATACTGTATGCATAGAATTATATCTGTTAAAATGAAATTTTGTTTTAGTCCCAAGCGATTCCGCTTTCACAGGTTTTACTGTATAAGTTTTTTGCGTTTATTTAGTTTATTTAAGGGACCAGATAACGTTGAGCATCAGCCAAAAAATGACCGTATTTAAAGCAGTACGAAATAATCTGTAATTTCTTAACCAATGAATGAAACGCAATTTTTTTTCCTTTACTTTCACACATTCTTATGGTTTGATAAAATATTCAAATATACATATATTTAGTAATATTAATTGATTAAAGCATAACGACAAAAGTGGCTTTTGAAAAATATGAATATTGTAATATGCATTTTGCGCACATGATTTTACAAATTCTACTGCAGATATATGTTTAATGTTTCATATTTTGTTACTTATAATATTATATTTTACACTGAACATAAATTTGAAAGTATATTCAAATTCTTTAGCATAATTAATAGCTTTTCTAATCATATTCTCTAAATTTCACCAAAAAACCGTATATTTATTTTTTTAATCCACAATTTTCTGTAACAAAAATCAGACTAAATTGAGGTTCAGCATAAACTAACACATGTAAATTCAGAATATACATAATTTGAAGGTTCTGTCATAATTAGTTTTTAAATGAGAGTGCGATACCAAAAAATCAATTTTTAGAAAAACGGCTTCAACGTTGGCTTATAACATTACAGCAAATGCTTTTATACAAGCTATTTTTAGCCCATAACTTCTGTTCTTAATTGTTATTCTTTTTATTCTTTTTGCAGTGGATTTGTAACTTTTAAAGGTATCCATTCCAAAATTTGTGAAAAATCTTTTTATTTTTTTTATTTTTTTTTTTTACCGTCAACGTGATCTGCCCCCTTAAACCTACTAAGAGGTAATTGCGAATGACAGGAGAAAAAATTCCGTTTTAAACAGGACTTCGTCTTACCGGGTATAATAGTATGGTATTTGTACAGTATAGGGACAATGAAAGTTTTATGTTGAAGACAGGATTCCGTTATAGACAAGTTCCGTTTTCATAGGATTTACCAGGGCTTAATTTCTGACAAAAGAAGTACCGGAGCCCTAATATTCTGCGGTACTAAAATCTTAGAGCCCCCCCCCCCCCTTCGCCATCCCTCAAATCTGCATATTTATATTTCATACATTATTTGCAAAATTTAAATTACCTTCTTTTTCTTTAGCAAAATAAAAAATTTACATATATCTAGCTGCATATAATTAACTGTAATTATTCCATTTTTTAGTTTATCACTCCTTTCGAATAGAAATCTTTGCCTCATTTTAGTGGCAATTAATCGCAGAATTCTGCAATTAAATAAGGTAAGGATTATGATTCGGAAATGGTGTTAACACAAAAAAGGAATTGTTCGCAGCTATATGCATATAAAATGAATGAACAACTAGCAAAAACATTCAACAAAAATTTTCAGAAAGTGTTACGCGCCGTTTAATCTCCATCTCCTACGTGTGCGACACACTACGTCACATCTAAGTGTTTTGATCGAAAAGAATGCAGAAACTTGGAGATGGCAGGGAGCAGAAAGGGTAATTTAGGCTTCGGTTTTCGGAATCGCTATTGCACTGGGCTCCGGAGCCCTGTTTTTATGAGCTCCGGTGAATTATTCCGAACAATACTTAAATATTTACTAAAAACAGAGAAGTACCGGAGCTGAGCTCCGGTGGGTTCCGGCGCAAATTAAGCCCTGGGATTTACTATATTTTTATGTCCCGATTTAGAAGATGCTGTCCCGTTTTTTTTTTTCTTTTCTGTCTCCATGTCACATTTTTTGTGATGCTGGACCTGGCAACACTTAGTAGTCACATAATTCAAATTCACAACTTTTTGAGTTGTTCAGTTGTTTCTCTGAAACAATGATATCTCTTGCACATAAACGGATATCCGTTAAACAAAATAGGAGTAAACCGCAGAATTTCACTGATATCTCCATCTAATTCGGTCAATATTCTGCTGCAATAATTTATTTTCTCATCAAACTGATTCATAAAACAATGACTCAATGTTTCTATTAGAAAAGTTACTTAGCAGCTAATTTTAAGGCATTCACCATTCAGGGAATTGTTTTACGGAGAATCGCGATTTCAGAAGAACAATCATTAGTGTTTCCGGATTTTAAAAAGTCAGCATTCTATTACTAAAGTAATATAATCATATTTTTGGCAAAATTTATCCAACAATATCCTCTATTACCTATACAGAATCTGAAATTTCTGTGAATCTTACAGAAAACATTTGTCGACAGAGTAGTTTTTATAAAAATAAATAAATAAATGAAATAAACTATTTTGAATGTATACAGTCGTGGAAAAAACGTAAACACCCTCTACTAACTCTGCAACAATTTATTGTAGAAGAAAGTTACAGGTACCAAACGATTGGAAATAGTGTCTACTTTTAAATGACGTATATAAATTTGCTCAGGGGGTAATCCACCTATCAAAATGAACACAAACTTTTTTTTTTTTTTTTTTTTCAATAGCAATACCCAAGTTTGACGCCATAAATAAATTCTACGCCCTTCAATAAGCCTAAAAACAAATTTTCATGAAATTCGTACGTTTAGTTTCAGAGAAATTACTTATTTTAAAATGAGCCTATTTTAGGGGTTGTATCCAAATTGAAGCTCGGTACTCGATTGTTGAAATGCTACAGATAATTATGTCACTTCTGTTGATGTGTTATTCCTTGCCAATATGACCATTTCATTCGCTTAATATATTTCGACTATTGCCAGTCCAAATTTTTTAATAAAATGAGTAACATGTACTTTTTTTTTCAAATTATGCTTTATTGATCATCATAGACAACCCCTTAAACCACCATGTTTTCTCGAATGGTATGTTGTGTTCACCTATAAGTATGCAAAATTTCACGCCTCCATCCTAAATAGGAGTTCACTTAGAAAGAATTGTTTAAAATACACATGTGGGAGCCCAAAGGGTTAACTGTACGACTTTTTCAAAATTTTATGATTTGTCGTTTGACGTGAGGTGTTCAGCTATAAGTATGCCAAATTTCACGCCTCCAACCTAATTAAGGGCTCAGTTAGAAAGAATTGCTTAAAATACGCATGCGGGAGCGCAAAGGGTTAAATGTACGATTTTTTTCAAAATCTTATTATTTCTCGAATGATGTGTGGTGTTCACCTATAACTGTGCAAAATTCCACGCATCCAACAACAAATAGGGGCTCACTTAGAAAGAATTGTTTAAAATACACATGTGGGAGCCCAAAGGGTTAAATGTATGACTTTTTTCAAATTTTTCTGGTTTGTCATTTGATGTGAGGTGTTCAGCTATAAGTATGCGAAATTTCACACTTACAACCTAATTAGGAGCTCACTTAGAAAGAATTGTTTAAAATACACATGTGGGAGACCAAAGGGTTAAATGTACCACTTTTTCGAAATTTTAGGATTTGTCGTTTGATGTGAGGTATTCAGCTATAAGTGTGCAAAATTTAAAGTCTCCAACATGTATAGTTTCTGAGAACGGGCTCTATGACAGACGAACAGACAGACAGAGGAGCGAGACGAATAGACTTTCGCGAGATGAACGAAACCCTCGAAATCAATGTCCATTTCAAATATTGCCCTCAGGAATACATATATATTCGAAATTTCAAAACTCTATGTCAACAGGAAGTGGGTGAAAAATGAATCACAAGATTTGAGTGCCACAGACAAACATAATTCCAAGTTAAAAGAAAGCAGGTAAAAAAAAAAGAAAAAAAAAAAACAAGTGGGTAAGTGTGATAACAGATCGCACAGAGGGTTTCGTTTAATATTCCTTTCAAAACACTTTATCCTTTTGAAAAATCTGTTAGTTCCATATTTCAAAACCAGGGGGCGCACTTGATTCTAAACAAACCTGTATCCGAACGAAAATCCGTTTTACATACTATCCGTAGATATATTAGTCGAGTGGATTGGGCCCATAGCACCCGAGATAAGTAGGCGCCCCTATTGGTAAAAAGAGGAACTAAAATATGTAAGGCTATGGTGCATAATATGAAAGAATGGTCAAAGGGGTGTCGGCAAAAGTTGGAAAAGTGCTCCCCGGGTGAAAAGGGCGGAGCTTAAAAAAATTGCTTAAAATATACAAGTTAGAGCACAGAGGAGTAAATAATATAAGACTTTTAGAAAATTTTATGATTTGTCGTGTGTTCTGAGGTATTCAGCTATACGTATGCAAAAATTCATGTCTCCAACTTAATTAGGGGCTCTGTTAGAAAGAATTGCTTAAAATACATATGTGGTAGCTCAAAGGGTTAAACGTGAGACTTTTTCAAAATTTTATGATTTGTCGCCTGGTCTCAGGTGTTCTGCTATAAGTATGCAAAATTTCAAATATCCAATTTAATAAGGGGCTCAGTTAGAAAGAATTGCTTAAAAAAAGCATGTGGGAGCCCAAAGGGTTAAATGTACGACTTTTCCAATTTTTTATGATTTGTCGCATGATGGTGTTCAGCTATAGGTATGCAAAATTTCACGCCTCCAATCTAATTAGGGGCTCACTTAGAAAGAATTGTTTAAAATACGCATGTGGGAGCCCGAAGGGTTAAATGTATGACATTTTCAAAATTTTATGGTTTGTCGTTTGATGTGAGGTATTCAGCTATAAGTATGCAAAATTTCACTCCTCCAACCTAAATAGGGTTCCCTTAGAAAGAATTGTTTAAAATACACATGCGGGAGCTCAAAGGGTTAAATATACGACTTTTTCAAAATTTTATCATTTGTCGTATAATGTGAGGTGTTCAGTTATAAATACCCAAAATTTCATGTCTCCAACATAATTAGGAGCTCACTTAGAAAGAATTGTTTAAAATATACATGTGGGAGCCCAAAGGGTTAAATGTACGACGTTTTCAAAATTTTATGATTTGTCGTTTGATGTGAGGTATTCAGCTATAAGTATGCAAAATTTCACTCTTCCAACCTAATTAGGGTTCACTTAGAAAGAATTGTTTAAAATACACATGTGGGAGCGCAAAGGGTTAAATGTACGACTTTTTCAAAATTTTATCATTTGTCGTTTGATGTTAGGTATTCAGCTATAAGTATGCAAAATTTCACTCCTCCAACCTAATTAGGGTTCACTTAGAAAGAATTGTTTAAAATACACATGCGGGAGCTCAAAGGGTTAAATATACGACTTTTTCAAAATTTTATCATTTGTCGTATAATGTGAGGTGTTCAGTTATAAGTACCCAAAATTTCATGTCTCCAACATGTATAGTTTCTGAGAACGGACTCTGTGACGGACAGACAGACGGACAGACAGACAGACAGAGGAGCGAGACGAATAGGGTTTCGTGAGATGAACGAAACCCTAAAAAGAAAGAAAGAAACAAAGAAAATAGGAAGAAATCATGCTATAAAGCAGAATACTTTATTAAACATCATATAATTGTTTCTTATTTTCACACGGAAATATAAACATGCTTTTGGCGATTAAAAAATGCTATTGAGAGATTATTGCAAAATCTCAAATCAAAGTTTTTATGCCTTTTTTTCTTTAAAATGGAAAATGTTTTATGGCACTTCAATATTACCGCGTGCACATTTTTTTTTTTTTTTTTTTTTTTTTTTTTTTGCTCCATGTGTTCAAACCAGTTGTCTATGAAAACATTCACCGGTGAAAGTGACGCAAACCAAATTTCTGTGACGTAAGCAGATAAATTGTGCTTTTTTTATCAGTTTTTTTTTACATAATTTTTAAACGGTTTGGAACTTATTTTTCATAGTAGGTGCATTCAGTAGGCGACCCTCATAGGTACCATCTGATGCAATCCGACGAAACGAGATCCGACAAATATTTTCTGAGTTATGCTTGACGAAAGGTTTTTTTAGGCTTTTTTTTTAGTAGGACATGGCGTTAATATCCATCGTAGTAATACTGCGATGAGTATTAGCCTTCGCTTCGCTCAGACAATTATGTTCTATTACTTAAAAAAGGAAATAACAATAAATAAAAAAAAATTTCATTAAAAACTACAGAACAAAGCAATTTATATAATTTTAAGAGAAAATTAAAGTAAATCAATTTATTAATAAATAAACAACAATAGCCGGTGTTACCATATCAAGCAAAATAATCTATTTTGGAGACAATTTGGTACACCGGTGCGTATATGACATCTGTGCCATTTTCTTATTACTTCATGATATAAACAGACATCCTGGTTCAGCGTATAAACCTGAGTTATGTCAACGACCCTATAATAAAAAAATACCTTAAATTACACATACTAGCCAGTTTGGTCTCCATTAAAATTTGAGCTTGGGAAAGCATGCTAAGCATTGTATCATGTTACTTTTATTCATAATTTAATTTATTTGGACTCCCTAATCCTCTCGCTGCGCAACCCGAGATTTCCTCGTGGATTCATTTTTTCCACTGGTGACTATTGTTTAATTCAACTTGGACTACTTTTTAAATACAAAAAATTCCATATAGACTTTAACAACATCTGCAAGATAAATACGCTGCAAAATTGATTTTCTTAAAATAGTGGTGCGAAACTATAAAAATAGTCTCCAGTGACAACCCTGACTTCGCCTAATTTCTATTTCTAATACCCTATCCCATCTGAGATCCTGAACTCTTTTTGCAAAAAATGTTTACATATTTAAACTCTAAAATATATATGAATTTGAAATATGTAATAAAAAAATGTGCAATTTTTGAACCTATTTTGATTTTAAAAATTACGCAGCGAGAGGGTTAAATATAATTAATATAATCCCTTAAGCTAATGTTTGTTTTTGTTGCATTAAAATATCTCTATTTGTTGATTTTCTGTATTCAAGTAAACCCTATTGGTTTACAATGGAAGTCTATGTGAGTTGGCGAAATATTATAGATATCGCCGAGTTGGCGTCACTTTTGGCGCCAAACTTGGCGACAGAAAAGCGTCCCCCCCCTATGGTAACCCTTTATAGGTATGGGGATACATTAAATAACCAATAATAATCAATCAATAACCAATGTTCAATAACCAATTCGTTCAATAACCAATATAACCAATGAGATGCGTTTCATTTGGGTTGGCTGTGTTTATGACGGCCAATTATCAACACGAGGGATATGGTCCATAAGAGGGGGTGAGTGCCCTTCGTGAGGGTCTTTTTACGGCTACCTAACCCGTATTTAAGCTTGGAAATCCAAGGTTCGAAGAAAACCACGAAAACTCCGAACGATTAGGCCGACGGGCGTGATTGGACTCGAACCCAGCACCTCCCGTCTACCAGCTTCGAGAGCAGAACCTCTCGGCCACTGCGTTTCATTTGGGCGTTGCCTATAAACAATTAACAAATAATTGCGATTTCTGTGCTACGTACGATAGCGTAATATATAAATAGATTGTCTACTATAAAATATGATAAAGAATTGGTTTATTATGTATGTTTTTAATTATCGGAAGGGAAATGCTTTGCTTAATTAATTCATTTCTTCTTCTTTTTATGTTACGTGAACAACGTCACGGGTAACAGCTAGTTTTTTTATAAAAATTTGGAGTTGTTTTGCACTAAAAAAGGCTAGATCATTTTTTAGTACTGCAAAGCTCTGAAATTTCATAAAATTCAATGTATTATCACTCGGTTAGTTTTGATTGTGAAGGAATGGACATTTTGTTGTTTTCCTTGTTGTATATAAACTCCTCACTCCCCCCCCCCCCCCCAAACACACAACTAAATAATTTATGGGATTCAGGACTGTATAAAAAAAAATTGTTTAAAAGGACAGCTTTTTAAAAATTAGTGGCCGAACTCAGTATAATCTTACACTAACTCAATATAAACGTTTAATGAATATTATAACCTTAATTAGAGATCAACTGAAAATTCGGTTTCATTTGCGGTTCAACATCTGAGTTTAGCCAAAAACTCGTTTTCGGCGAAAATGCTGCGGAAAATTCGACCGAAACTATCTGTATGATTCGAGCTGTATTGACTCATATGAGACACTCTTAATTTATTGCTATGAACTTCACTGTTTATAATTATCAGTCAAGACTGACTCGAGATGTGAGTGCAAATTAAAAAAACAAGAAATGCATATATGACTAAAATTTGAAGACGAGACTCAACTTTAACAGAAATTTTTTATTTTGAAACAGCAGAGGTATTTCAAATATTCTTTGAGAAAGTTCTAGTAGAACAGATGATCCTTTACAAAATTCATTATAAAAGATAAATCGAGGTACGTATACGTAAAATATTTTTAATTAGATGAAATTCATAATTAGAAAATCATTTCGTGTCATTGATGAATTACTAATTACATTTCTTTTTATATGAAAATAAAAAGTTTTGGTTAGAGTCACAGAGAGCCAACTCGGACCACCAGGTATAATTACACCTACGATTAATTCATAACTATGTATATTTATTATGTTTAATTACTTAAACATTTTTTTGGAAATTTTCGTTTTCGACCGAAAATAGAAATATTACCGAAATTCAATTTCTGTTTCGGTTTCGGTCGATCCTTAATCTTAATTACTATTTTATTTTGAACACTTTTTCAGTTTGCATTATCTATATATCTCCAACAGGTAAAAAATTAAAGATTAATAAGATAAATTATTTCGATCTTTTTGTGAAACCCAGTGTGTATGCCGGAGTCGGAGTTGGAGTCGATTGTTTCAAAAATCCAGGAGTCGGAGTCGGTCATTTTTCCTATCGAGTCCTCAACCCTGCTTTATTTATTGCTATGAACTTCACTGTTTATAATTATCAGTCAGGACTGACTCAAGACGTCAGGGTAAATTATAAAGCAAGTAATGCCTATAGGGCTAATCTTTGAAGCCGCTTTTCACGTGCTCATTAAAAGCTTAAAAGTAATAGAAATTTTTTTGTTAGAAACCATTCAGGAGTTTCGAATACTCTTTGAGAAAGTTCTAGAATAACGATGATCATTTACAAATATCATTATAAAAGATAAATAGAGTGTACACCTAAAACATTTTTTAAATAGAGGAAATTCGTATTATTAGTAAATTCGTGTGTCATTAATGAATTAATTAGATTTTATTTATATGAAAATAAAAAGTTTTGGTCAGAGCTACAGGGAACCAACTTGGGTCACACGTATAATTAATTAATGAGTATCTATATTTATATGCATGAATTAATTACTTAAAATATTTGTGGACGTTTTCGTTTTCGGCCGAAAATAGGAGGATTACCGAAATTCGGTTTCGGTCTTAAAAACTTGTTTCGGCCGATCCTTAATGACTTGAGAATAGATAGCATGCGAAAGTCTTATATTTTGGAATGAGCAAACTGATTAATACACTATAAAAGCTACTCGGAAGCATTTCCGAGAATTACGGACAGCAAAAGAAGCTTTGTTTTTTAAAAAATGGAGATCTGTTTAGGAAAAACTTGGGTTCTTTTGTTAAAGGACACTTCACAAAATTTTTTATCTTAAAACAGGAAAATCTACAAAATATTTCACATTTGGGTCCGGGACACATTTTAAAATTATTTTTATTTATTGTTAAAATTTTGAATTTTTTTGTGATAGTTAACCATATCATTTGAAAACAAACTTCTCATTTGTGATAAAACTTCTCATAATCAAAGAAAAAAAAAATTAAAATTTAGTAATAAAGGGGGGGTAATTTAAAATCGTTATAACTCGAAATATTATTTGTAAAATTTCATTTTTTTCTCATTTAAATAAACATAATTAATATAATTAAATAAACATAAGCAGAGAAATATAAATTTTAATTTTGATTCAGCCTTTTTAAAAATATTAATTACAAATATTAAAAATATTTGAAAAAATTTAAAAAAAAATATGTAACTCAAAAGTAAATTTTTTTTTCAAATTTTCTGAATCAATAAATAAAAAAAAACTAAAAAGTACATGTTCCAAGTTTGAATCATTTATTTTTAACGGTTCTTGACATATAACAATTTAAATACGAGAAATAGTGAAAAAAAAAACATCATGAAGAACAACACATTTTCACAAGAATTCGTTTCAATGACAACCACTGCTTGATGAAAGTCAAATTTTGAAAACAAGCCAAAGCGAAAAAAATAATATTTCCTGTTCTAATTAAGATACAACATGATTCAAACGTCATTTTAAGTAGAAAAAAAAATCAGAGAAATTTTTAATGCAATAATTTTTTTTAGAAAATTTGAAGATTTCTCTGTTCCACATCCCCTTAAAACTCTTCACAAAATTCTTTGTCTTAAAAATAGACCTTTCATATATTTATATATCTTACAAATCCAAACTGAATCTTTTGCAAATTTAATTATTTAAAAGCAAAATCTAACTTGTCACAAAACAGCTGAAGTTGCCAAAGAACCCATTGTCTAGCTTTCACATATACAAGGGCTTCCCTGGTCACAGAATATAAAAAAAAAAACATTTTTTTTTTTTTTTTGACCGAACCACAGTAGTTGATCAAATAAGGTCAGTGCTACGGGGTTTTTATTATATTTCCTTCCTTTTAAGTTTTAGAAGTAAACTAACATGATTGCTACAACCCTTAATGAATATCCTACACTGTAAAAAAATCCATACAGTATTCCTGTAGGAATCGGAAAAATAGTTGCCCTTATCGTACCGGAAAATTTTCCGACCCAGCTCGGAATAAAATCCGTAAAAAAAAGGGAAACATTCATTAAAACGGTACTTTACGGATTTTATTCCAATTTTACGGATTTTATTCCGATTTTACTGATTTTATTCCGAGCTGGGTCGGAAATTTTTCCGGTACGATAAGGGCATCTATTTTTCCGATTCCTACAGGAAATCTGGTCCTATTTTTTTTTTTTTTTTTTTTTTTTTTTTTTTTTTTTTTTTTTTTACAGTGTATAATGCGCAAAAATGAAATCTGCTGAAATTAAATAGCAACAAAATTATTAAAAATTGTTTCTTTAATTGCCATTTTCTCAGTAGTTGATCAATCGAAGAAATCAGTCGAATACTCAAAAAATAATCTTTAAAATATCATGCTTGGGCTGTGATTAACAATAATTCATAAAAAAACAATTATTTAAAATAAGAAAGATAGAAGTGGGCTATTTTAACTTACCGTAATTGTCTCCAACTAATCAAAAACTAAATTTGTACATTTTCTTATTTAAAAAAAAAAAAAAAAACTACAGCAGGCAGCTGAAAGCAATGTGACAAAAGGTGTTCAAACATTCAAAGATATTATGTCTAGTGCCACGTGTAAAAGTCATCTCCGTCTGAAATGGAGCAATATTTAAAAATTTTGATCAACTACTGGCGTGGTCACCCTATATATATTTTTAGAATGCCCACTAACGATACCAAAAGTCATATTTATATGGAAAATAGCAATAACGCATTCAAATAAAGCTTTAAAAGTTATTAAAGACGATACTTTCGTATTGGACTCACACCAAGAGTTAAAAACCGAAGAAATTGCCAAAAATCACTATTTACAATCAGCCTTTTTTATTGCTTTGCTTAGACTTGTTTTTAAAGCTAGATTACATTTGAGTTTTATTTATTGATTGAAGAATGTTTCAATTTTGTTATGTCATACAAGCCGAAAACAAATGCTAATCTGTATAAATTATTTTAAGTGCAAACGGATTTATCTTTCGTAATCGTCTACTCGCGATAGACGAGATTTAAAAAAAAATCAGGCATGAAAATTATTTTAAAAACAATAAAAATTTAGTAAATAGTGATGCATTTTTCAAACAAATTGAGATGGAGTTTACAAACAAATTTAATTTGAAAGTACATTTTTTCTCTATCCGACGTTGTAAAAATTTTAAATTGTGCTATGTTAAGAAATTTAAAAAAATCGCAGTAAAAGTTAAATTTAATCGTTTGATGATACCACCGACAAAATGACGTCAGCATTACGCACAGACGAATTTGTCCTTTATAATATAGATATGTAAAGCATTTTGCTAAAAATTTATAAATAAGAGGCTGGTCATTTCAAATTCATAACGTTATAATAAGACATTTCACATGTATAAATTTTTTTTCGCAGTTTCATAAAAACGGGACCCAGTCAGAAAAGTTCGGATATGCTACTTGCTTTACATTAAATTAAGACGTAATCCTAATTTAAAGAGATTATTTGCCAAATTTCGAACTTCAGCAGTGCTTAAGTGAGCTCATAGATTCAAATGAATGCTTTGTATCTTGTTGTATATTTATAGAAATAGCTTCAACTCTATGGTGTAAACATACTATGACCAACTGCGTTCTGTTTATTTCACTTTTGAAAAACAAGGTTCTAAGGCGATACTCGTAGTTCACGCCATTCAAAATACTATACTGACAATTGGAAGTCATCTACTTCTACACTGATAAATGGGTGTTTACATGGCGGTATTTATAACATAAATCAGTGGGGTAGGGTGGCTAATATTAAAGTATTTGCCGAATGGACAGGCTCAAGAAAAGATGAGTGGGGTCACACAAGGGTAAAGGAGCTGGGGTGATAAGAGAAAATAAATTTTTCGCCAATTTGCAGTACTGTCATTAATGGTGGGTGATGGGCAGCAGGGTTGCCAGTCGTCACAATTTTTGCGGAATGTGCTGAATTTTTGGCTACAATTACATGCTTCATGTGTAATGGCTAATTTCACCATTTTTCATATTAATTGTTTAACCATCATGCCCTTATTCCCCCACCCCTACGCATTGATTTCTTTTGAAACATCTAGAGCAGTGGTTCCCAACGTGGGGCGTACACCCCACAGGGGGGCAATATGACATTTCAAGGGGGCAATTTAAGATTTCTTATTAACAAAATTTCTGCCTTAGTCTCGGAATAATTATGTGATTATTTTTTAGATATTTTGACACCTTTTGTTTATGAAAAAAATCTTTAATTTTTCTGGTTGTAATGTTATTTTAGGAAAACAAATCTTTTTTTAAAACTTTTACATCTATTCATAATGCAGTATACCCCTTGAAGGCACTTTTGCATATGAAATTCTGTAGGGTATATCTAAAATTGACTATTTGGACATGTTTAACCTAAAAAATGTTTTTAATTATGTAAATGAGGTACTACTTTTATGAAATTAATAAATCTCTGTGTGCATCACGGAAGGAAATGGATAGAAAGTAAACTTCGCATAGCTCTTCTGCAGACCACATACACAATATATAAACATATTTCATGACATATGCATTTTAAAATTTAAAATCGGAAAAAATATGGTAGCCAAATAATTATAATGGGAAAAAGAAAGCCCGCTATCAAAGAAGCATGTTATGCGGGAAAGAAAAATAGTTACTTAAAATGGATAAAAGCGCGAATCCGGAAATGTTACTTGTGAATTATGTTATCCAAACAGACTCGGTAATAAACAAATATCACTATTCTTAATGAAGTACTAAAATCCATTATAAAATGTATCAATTCTATCAGATGTAATACAAAATGTGAGAGAGATTTCAAGAAATTTTACGAAGATAAAAATGTAGACTATTTATCACTTTTAAATTTGAGGTAAGTTGCTAAAATAAATAAAACTTTTGTAGATGTAAAGATGAAGATCCATGACCTCATTGATTCATAGAGTTATGTTAAAAACAGTTGTAATAAAAAATATGATTTTGATAATTAAAGAATGAATGCTATTTTCAGACTCTTCCGGGAAAATAGAAGTTTATTTTTTATATAGGATTTATATGGTATAGAAGGGAAGGGGGACATCATGATTTTAGAGATGCTTAGGTGGGGAGCGGACAAAAAAAGGTTGGGAACCACTGATCTAGAGGCAGAAATAGACTGACGTCAATATTTTGTACTACATACACTGAAATTTCCGATTTGGTAAAACAATAATCTCGTACCAACAGAGTTGTAGCAGGCCCTTATTATCGCATGGGCAAATCGGAACTTTGTCCAGACCCCCAAATCCATACATTAATTTATAAAGTATTTACTTTTTTTTTTCAATTCCAACTCTGAAAAATTTCAAAAACAAAATACAAATTTCCTCTTTAAAAGATTCTACTAAACATTCTGAAAAACAAATTTCATTTTGAACTCGCAGACCTCAATGCTTTCGCAAAGCTAACCTCAACTGCTATTCAATAAGAAATAATATTTTGATTTTAATAGATTGTATTAGCAATGAACTTAAATCATATCTCAACTTTACTGGTTAAAAATAATCAGTTCTAATTGTCATGAGATAAATTTTCCTCCGTATTCAAAGTTATTTGTTTTAACTTTGAGTGAAATATGAAAAATAAACCCAAAATTGCCATCTTTTGAGATTTATTGAAAAAACACTTTCTACTTGTGAAGAAGAATGTATTTAATTTGATATTATGTTGTGTGTAGTACAACTTAAAAAGATGTAAAAGAAAGTAATTTGATTAACTCATATTTACATGTTAGAGTATTTGACACTCTCCCATAAGTTAAAACTATTAAATTAATCTTAAAATAATATAACATGTTGCTAAAGTTATATAAAAGTGTTTTGTTCTGTACTAAGAAAAAAAGAGTATTTTTATTAATTAATACTTTATTTAGAATTGACGGAGCTAAGAATTTTTTTCTATTTAAAATCCAAGGTGCGAAAATATTGTTTATGCATTGCACCGCACATATGACTGATCATCAGTTCTATTTGAATAATGTTGCAACGATTAGAATGAGGTCCCCAAATTTATCTTTGCCCAGAACCCCACCCCCAGGGGGCCTGGGGTGTAGAGGACGGTATACGGTGTATGCCCTCTAAATTTCCTTTTACCCTTAACCCTTTGATACCCAGACCATTTTTTTTCAAGTACGGACATATATACCAACGTTTAACATAAATTTGTATTGTCATATTCCACATGTTCGTATGAACTGTACGTCTGGTAGTCGTCTGCGATAAAATCAGGATGACCTGGAAGATGTCATTTGTCCTGGATATCAACCGCTGAACTGATGTTAGCGGTCCCATAGACCGCTGCTTTTTCCAATTTCCGCAGTTTAACTTGTAATTTTCAGATACTTAACTGAAGATACTAGTGAATATATTTTTTTAACCATTTGGAAATGGTTGTTGTTTTTGGTCGAGGATGGGGCCAAATGATGCTCTCATTTTACTTTTTTTAACGAAATTCAACGATGTTCTTTACTTTTAGAAGAATTTTTATTTGAATAGGTAATAGAAAGGCATAAATACGTTAAAAATTGTTTGAAAAGGTAATCGAAAGGCATAAAATCGTTGAAAATTGAAAAAGTTACAAAATGGGTAGGCGCAAATTATCAGATATGGAAAAATCCAAAGCCAAAGAACGACGCCGAAATGAAAATCGTCTTGCAAAGCCAAAATCGAGGTAGTTCATTATGTAGGCAATGAAAATCGAGGTCTTCAACTGATTATGTAGCTCATGAAAATCGAGGTCTTCAGCTAATTATGTAGCCCATGAAAATCGATTACAGAATAAAAGACGAACGCGAAAAAGGAAACAATCTAATGTTTAATCGATTGATAGTAAAAGGCCAGGGGCCCTACCACAAGCGCATTGAGTTCCTTCCGAAGTGAGAAGAACCCGAGGTCGAATTTACATGTTTCCCGAAAATTTTTTCCGATACACAGATTAAATGCTACCACGAAGAGCTCGGCAATAGCTCACGGATTCTAGATTCCTTTTCAAGTAGGCATCGGAAAAAACTAGATTGACCACTTCAGTTACGAGACAATTCTCACTGACCTTCCCTCTTTTTCTCCCGTTTGAAAAGAAAACAAATGTTTAATTTTTGCTTTCTGTGTTTATTAAAAATGCCATCTACACACACCTAATTAAGATATTTTCATAATCTTTTTTTTTAACGAATGTGAAATATACAGATTTTTAGCTGTAAAAACTCAAAATTATACGACAGGTAGATCTTTAGAAAATGATAAATAAAAATGAAATTAGCTTTTTTTGACTAAGCGGGAGCTTTTCTTTAAAAATTAATAAAAAAATTAACAAATTACTCTAGAGATATTTAATAACTATCATAAGAAAGGCCTTATTCTAAACTTTAAAATGATATCAAAATAATTTTTTTGTGAGTTTTTGTTAAGTAAATATTAGCATAAATACCCAAAAATTTCAAGAAATTCTGCTTAAATACAAAACAAACGGGAAAATATTTAAGCTTTGAAACTCATTTTAAACACTAATAATAAATGTACTTTGAAAATATTGCATGCAGTTTTTGGTAGATTTAGATTGATGCAGTATGGAGTCTGTGTTTGTAATGAAAATTCAACGCAAAATTAAAAAAATAAATTCTAATGTGAATTAAGAAAATAAATTCTAATGTGAATTAAAAAAATAATAATTGCAGTACATATTAAAACATAGTTTAACAAAATATCGTGTGTAAGTTTATTAATTTCCTTTAAATAAACAGTGTGTTATGCTAAGAAAACTCTAATTATACAATAGTTGTCGCATAAAAAAATTAGCAGAGAAAACATGCTGTGCTTACTAGAAAATAATTGACTAGATATTTTTGCTAAAACTTCTTTATAGTAAATATAACATTTCTGAAAATATCGAAGCCCATGTGTGCACTATCATTGTTTACCCAAATAAATCAAATATTCAAAATTTCCAAATATTTATTTATATAGATTATTAAATGTTGTATCAGTTTTAAGATTTGTTATTTGTTGCTTAAATAACAAAATACTTTAGTAAATAGATAGAGAATTTCTTTTTAGAACAAGATAAAAATATTATATTAAAAATTTTTGCGCAAAAAAAAGAAAAAAAAGAAGTAAATATCTTTGGAAAATATTGCAGGATTTTGAATACTTTAAGATACTACATTTTTTATACTTCATATTTCATTGGATATAAAATAAATTGTAAAGTTTCTAATAACATAAAAAGCAACTTATTTCATAGTAACTTTACAGTAAATTTAGAAAAGATAAAAAATATATTATTTGAAGATGATGTGAATCAGTCTTCTTAGATTTTATTTTTTTGTCTCCGTCTTTAATTTCTATATAAAACTAATCTTTCAAAATATAAGTTAAATATTACTCAATCTACACACACGCACACACACACAAAAAAAGAGGACTCTCTGGCGATCCTAATATTAAGCTTTATTTAATATCGAAACTTCCTTTTTTTTTTTTTTTTTTTTTTTTGTTAATTTGAGCAATAATTATTTTTTATTTCGAAAAAATAGTTTTATAATCAAAGGCAGAAAAAAAATGAAAAGTGAAGAAGACTCATTCACATCATCTTCAAACAATATATATATATATATATATATTATTTTGTTTGAAAGTTTTCGAAATTTATTGTAAAAAAGTTACGAGGAAATACGTTGTTTTTTGATGACCTTAGAAACGCTACAATGTATTTAAATTCCATAATAAAATATGCCGTTCAAAAACATGCAAAACTTTCCTAAGATTTTTTCTTTCCGAAAACTTTTTGATTGAATATTTTGATTTTGTACTAATCGGAAATTCTCATTGGATGTTATTAAAAGATTTTATATATTTATATATAGATATATATATTATACAACAAGTCATTAAAATTGATACAGCAAGCATTTAATAATAATTTAAAAAAAAAGAAAAGGAAAATCTTTTGGAAATTTTGGATAATTATTTTGTTTGAGTAAACAACGATAGAGCGCACATGGGCTTAAATATTAGCATAAATGTTATATTTAGTATACCGAAGTTTTAGTAAAAGTATATGGTCAATTATTTTTGGGGCATATGCAGCGCTTGGTCACACTCCTAATTATTTGTGCCAGAACTATGATATAATTAGCTTTCTTGGTATTGCGCGTTGTTTATTTAAAGCAGATTAATAAGATTTTGCGTGATGATTTGTTAGACTATGTTTTAATAAGTATTTCAATTACTTTTTTTCAAATTAGTATTAGTTTTTGTTATTTTAAGTTAACATTTCATTTTAAAAAGATAGCGTATCACAAAGAAAAATCAATCTAAATCTACAAAAAATTGTTTGCAGTATTTGAAAAAAAAAAAAAAAAAAAAAAAACGCTTATTATTAGTACTAAAAATTAGTTTCAAAACTTATAATATTTTCCCAGTTATTTCAGATTTAAGTAGAATTTCTTGAAATTTTGGCGTATTTATACTTATATTTGCTTAAGAAGAACTTATAAAACTTTTCTTTTTATACCATTTAAAAATCTAGAATAAGATCTTTCTTATGATACTAATTAAATATTTGTAGGTTAACATGTTAATTTTTTATTAATTTTCAAAGAAAAACACTTGCTTGGTTAAAAAAACAAATTTCATTTTTATTTTCCATTTTATAAATAACTATCCGTCATATCACTTTGAGATTTTGACAACTCAAAATCTGAACATTTCACTCTCGTTTAAAAAAAAAGATAATGAAAATATCTTAATTAGGCGTGTGTCGATGGTATTTTTACTAAACAGAGAAAACAATATCAACCGTTTTAAAATCTCTCCCCAAAGACGCACTTCCGACAATATATGCTTTTCTCACTCCCTTCAAAGGGGTCGGAAGTTTTCGTGGAGATCTCGATGACAGTAATCCGATGGAAGACGTTCTCGATTGTGTCGTGGTAGCATTTATCCCAGGGTCATTGGAATGCAACGTCACATCAGGAAATGAAGAAGATTTTACGAGAAAGGGGAGAATTCGATCTGTTCGTGGTAGGCCTCCATATCTCGAGGGGCTCCAATCCACTAGCAACGGCGTTTTACAATCGGTCGATTCTAACCGGGAAATTTTGAGCTCAACGTAGGTAATTTGTCGCAATCTGTGGATGATTCGGTGGAACTGCTTTCGATTTGTAAACTGTTTTTCTTCTCGAAACGGGACTTGGAAAGTTTAATGATGAAGGTTTTGGTCATCTGAAGTTTGATCTATGCGATCTGTTGTTGAAGAGGATGCGACGGAATTTGGTGAACGAAATAAATTCCAAATGGTCGTTGTAATCTATTAAATTACAATTATTATTATAATTTTTTTTTTTTTTTTTTTTTTTTTTTTTTGAGTTAGAATTTTGATTTTTTTTCTTTTTTAGTTTGAGTCCTATTACTCTCAATAGAGACCACTGAATAGGTAAATTTTCATTATAATAGAACTGTACATAAAGTTTAGTAGAGAAACGAAGCAGATGTATCATCGTACGGTTAAATACTGATATTATCTACTGCAATTTGCTAAACTTCTAAAAATCGCATATTTTTAATTTTTACACCGTCGTATAGGGAAGAAAAAGTACTTTTAAATGCAATTTATTTGAAAACTCCATCCCCATTTATTTTTGAGATATTAATTTTTTTGTAGTTTTTAATGCCAATTTAATAATGGTGGCAACTGAAGTACTCCATTTATGTTAGAGATGCACAACCTTTTTAAGAGAAGGGCCACTTGCAAAAATGTCTGAGTTGTCGAGGGCCACATCAGTAACACAGAGAGATTTCTACTTCTGGGAGGTGGGGGGGGGGGAATCTGTGGCCTATAAAAAACATGATTTCAGAGGGGTGGCAGTTTTACCCCTTTAGGCTCCCCTACCTAGTCAACATACCCAATTCCATTGGTCTTCAACAGTTTATGTTTGTATACATATCAATAGCAGGTATTGTTTTCAAGGAGTGAAAATATTCCTTGAATTTATTCAGGGGAGCAAATTTTGCTTTATTAAAAGTGCTAAAAAAACAAACATTGGTATGAAAGTGGCTAGTGCCGAAAAAAATGTGAGCTTTATAAATGAAGTTAAATTGACGAAACTCGCAATTTTTTTGCAGCCGACCAACGAAATTTGCGATTTTTCCACGCCCAGTCAACGGAATTCGTGATTGTAAACTGACCGACGAAATTTTCAATTTTTTTCCGCGGCAATTTATCGAAATTCGCGACTTTTACTCACGATAAACTGTCGAAACTCGCGATTTTACCACCGCCGATCGACAAAATTTGCAATTTTTTTTTTTTTTTTTTGCACTTTATTGACAAAATTCGCGATTTTTCCTCAACCAATCAACGAAATTTCGAATTTTCCGCGCCCGATTGACAAAATTCACAATTTTTCCGTGGTCGATCGACAAAATTCGCGATTTTTCCGCGCCCGACCAACAGAACACCCTATTGTTTGGTGCCGATCGACGAAATTCGCGATTTTTCTGCGCCCAGTCAAAAAAATTCGCAATTCTTGACTGACTGACGAAATTTAAAATTTTTTCCCTTGGCAAAATGGCGAAATTCGCGACTTTTTCTTGCGATTTTTCGCAGTCGATCAACGTTTGCAATTTTTTCTAGCTTCATCAACAAAATTCGCAATTCTTCCGTTCTGATCAACGAATTTCGCGATTTTTCGGCGCCTGATCGGCAGAACTCGCGATTTTTTTTGTGCTTGATCGACGAAATTCGCGATTGTTAACTTACGGACGAAATTTAATTTCTTTTCCTTCGGCAAAAATTCTTTTCCTTCGGCAATTTTCTCGCAGCCGATGAACAAAATTCCAGATTTTCCCATTCCCGATCGACGAAATTCGCGACTTTTCCGCGCCCGATCGACGAAACTCGCAATTTTTCCACACCCAGTCAACGAAATCCGCATATCTTAAATGACTGACGAAATTTAAAATTTTTCCTCGGCAATTTGGCGAAATTCGTGATTTTCCGAGCTCGATCAACAAAATAATCGACTTTTCCGCGCGCGATCGACGAAACACCTCGATTCTTCTGAGCCCGATCAATGAAACTAGCGATTTTTTCGTGCCTGATAGACAAAAATTCGCTATTTTGCCGCGCCCGATCGACGAAATTCGCGATTTTGCCGCGCCCGATTGATGAAACTTGCCGTTTTTTCGCGCCCAGTCAACGAAATTCGCAATTGTTAACTGACTCACGAAATTTACAATTTTTCCGTTCAAAATTGGCGAAATTCGCGATTTTTTCTCGCGATAAACTGACGAAACTCGCAATTTTCCCGTTTTCGATCAACAAAATTCGCGATTTTTTCGCGCGCTATTGACGAAACACGCGATTTTTCCTGCACACGCCTGATCGATAAAATTACAAATTTTTTCGACTAGCGACTGATGAAATTAGCAACTCAAGAATTTCCTATATTGATACAAATGGTATCGGCCGGGTGATTAATGAAATTCGCGATTTTTAACTGACTGACGAAATTTGCAATTGTTTTCCGCTTCAAATTGATAAGACTCACGATTTTTCCTACAACCTATGATCAAAAATTGCGATTTTTGCCAATTATAAATTGAGGAACTTCGCGGGCCACAAGTAAACACATCGCGGGCCACCGGTTGTGCATCCCTAATTTATGTAGAAAGTAAAAGGAAAATAGTAGATTACTATATCTTTTTGTTACCATTTTCTCATAAAAAAGGAAAAAAAAAAGTTGCAATTAAAATACGTGCTATGTCAAGAATATTCGTCTGCTATAAAAATGTATTTTAAAGTATGTATGCGGTGTGACTTTTTTTTTTTTTTTCATTCACTTAAGGGTGCTCTCAAATCCAAAAGGGCAACTTTCTGATATAAGTTTTAATTTATTTTTGTTTGGAAATGCATGAAGCTAGCAGGTGCTGTTGTTCAGAAACTATGTAATCAAGCTATTTTTCCGTTTTTTTTTTTTTTGTTTTTTTTTTTTTTTTTGTTTTTTTTTGCAAACGCACTAGATCTTTCAGAAAATAGTGTCAAAGATGAGGATTTGAACCGAAGTTCCCGAAGAAAGCAGAAAAACCAGTCCGTGCAGGGCGAAAATCGTCTTTGTCACGTGACCAAAATCTCTTATAACTCAACAGGTAATTTATCGATCGAAAAATGGAAAAAAACAGTTCCATTCCAAATCGCTTCCATGGCCAGGCTTTCCAATTTTATATCTTTCAGCTAGAAAATGAATTTGTAAATGTGTCAAAACGTTCGCGCTTGTTGAGCAAAGCAGTTAAGAACAGCCGAAAGAATGCAATTTTTTTAATCCGGTGTAATAACGCTTACCGAATTTTGAAAAAAATGTAAATGAATGATTTCTGATAAAACATGAAGCTATTATAAACTATATTTAATTTTCAGTATCCATATTAATATTACAAACAAATGAAGATTTGTGAATCATTAGATACCCGATTTTTTTTCCTTGTAGAGTTTCTTGAATGACGACATTGCTTTCTGCTGGGTTTGTGTATTATTCCGCGATAGTGACGTCATATGCATACTTGTCTATAGATGTTGTTTAAGACTGGGTCGTAAATGTGGAATTCTTCAGCGGGTGCAAATGTCGTCATTTTATATAAAAATAAAAGCGTGTATTTTAAGTCTTAAAAATGAAATATGTTTTGTACTATCTATATTTATATATATATATATATATATATATATATATATATATATATATATATATTTTTTTTTTTTTTTTTTTTTCACCGGGGGCGACATTAAATTCTAAAAAGCAGAATTCCCGTTTTCAAGTCTCCTCTTTTTTTTAGTTTATTAATCAATTATCAATCTAAAAAACAAGATAAAAAAGAATTAAAAAAAAAAAATTCCCAATCTCACTTCATCTATGAGATCCTAACAATCAGGCCATAATTAATCATATTACGATATCGTATTCAATCATATCATGACGCTAATAATTTACGTTCTGGGAATCCACTGGTGCATTCAACCATTGCCTCCACTTTCTTAGTTTTACTTTCTGACATCCCGGTGAAAGCGTGGAATATCCGGGCAGTTAAATTTCTCCGAAAATAAAATAAAAATAAACTAAAAATAGAAATAGGGATTTTCTCTGAGGAAAGGGCGTTCTTCTTGTTAAAGGTTCAGAAAATGAAGCTCTGCGAAAACGTATGTTATTATGTGTGAATTCCTTCGGCCATGCAGTTGAGTTTCAAAGGGGATTATCACAAAATCTACCCTTAAAATATCTTGAACTTCCTTACTATTCCAAACATTCCTTTAATTTTTACAAGCATTTCAGTAATTTAAACAGAAGTTCGGAATCGTAGTTTCGCAAGCGTTTTAGGGTGCTTTGAATACATTACAGATACCCATAATTAATGCAACTTTCGATTATGTATTTGCAAGCATATTTCTTTAGAGCTGTTTAATATGTTAACCCTTTCCGGGGAAAAGGACTTCCATTGCTAAAATGTTGAAATGAAGGAAAGACACCGGAATTTACGAACTAATTTGTTTGTAAATAAGAAAACGCTATATTTCACGTACATAAGAAACGGAAAATTTCTGTGCTAAAAATCTGGTGCCATTGTAGCATTTGGATATTAAAATTAAGTGGTTTCATAAGCATATCACCGCCCCTGGTGAAAGAAAACTTAATTAAGGCTGTTCTCAGATCTAAAGGAGCTATTTCTGATACATTTTTTAAATTCATTTTTCTTCGGAAACGTATGGAATTGACAGGTGTTTTTATTCAAAAACTATGTAATCGAAAGGCGTTTTCCCTTTTTTGATAAAGGCAGAAGATCTTTCAGAATATACTGTCAAAAGTGACGTTTTGTACCGAATTTTCGGACGCGACACCGTGAAAAAGAGAAAAACCGGTCCTACGTGACCATAATTGCTTATAACTCGATAAGTAATTTATTTATCAAAAAATGGAAAACTCATTTCGATGCTATATCGCTTCACTACTCAGGCTTGCCAATTTTATGATTTTACGTTTAAAAATGAATCATAAAATGTGTCAGAAAATTTTGCGTTTTTGTGCAGGGGATTTGGAACCTCCTTAACAGATATGAGGAGTCATCGGAACTTGGGTCATTTATAGGGTCTGGTGACCCGTTTTCATCCGAACTTGACCCGATTCGCGGTTTAGGTCTGTTCCAGTTGACGCTAAATATTTTTATTGTGAGTCCGGTTGTTTTTAAATATTTCGGGTCCATGTCGGTTTTGAGTTACATTGTCACTCTTTCGGGTCGTGGTCGGGTTGACTCGATTTTTCAAAAGGAAGTACTGAATATTTTTCACAAGTGAAAAACAGTATATTTGAATATTAATGAGTGAAAAGTTGTTCATTGTTATAAAAAAAAAAAAAAAATTCATATTCGAGATACAATTCTTCCACAATTGCATTAAAATAAGGATTAATTTTATTTCACTTCGGGCTCGAGTCAAGTTCGGGTTTGGATATTTCAGGATCAGGTCAGATTTTGAGTTGACGAAACTTATTTTTTTTTATTATTATTTGGAACAGGTCTAGATTTTAAGCAGAAATTGCGGGTTTGGGTAGGATACAACAAGATCCGTGATACAGAATGCGACCCTTTGTGCACTGATAGAGTGTAGTCAGTAGATAAACATATGACAAGAATAAAGTACAATATGCAGTCGGTAAAAAAACAAGCCCCAAAGTCACCCAATTTTGAAGCTTTAGTATTGAAGCTTATGGGATAAATTACACATGTTTCTGAGCGGCCAGATGGTATAGTTGGAAGAGCGCCAGACTTCTAATTTTTCTTCTTGTTATTTTGAATTCTATGTCTTCGAACATAAAGTAATCTAAAACATATAGTATTCTATAATGTTAAATTTTCCCATAAATATGTAATGCAGTTTTCTAAAATCATGGAACGATTTTCAGAATCGTGGTTTTCTAGTTTAATATTTTTCTAGTTTAAGGGGGAGGGGGGGGGAATGTCGTTTTGAAGTGTAACACATATAAAATGTTCCATAAGAGTCAAAGAAAAAAAATTATTTATTATAATTTGTAATTAAAAAATATTAAAATTCTGATAAACTTATTATTTTTTCTTTTTAACACTAAGCGTATCGCGAAGGGTCATTTGACTCCTAACAATTGAAAATATTTCGGTTCGTACCAGAATTTTCTTTATATAATAAGTTTAAAAAATACAAGGAAGAAAAAGTTAAATAAGTTAAACAGCTTTAAATAAAAATTCTGGTGTAAAATATATTTATAAAACTTGTTTAAAACTTCCGGTTGTTTTAGCGTTACTATACATTATAGCAAATCAAGAGATATCCGAGCTTCACTTTTTGCTAATTAAAATATTTTCTCTCTAATATAAAATTTTCGGATACGCGTATTTTTAAATCATTTTTTAATGGCCGATTTATGCTGTAATCCTTTTTCTTCAAGAGTTATTTTTTTTTCTAAAAGAATTAAATTTATCTGAAAATTTGAGACCCTTTGCATGCTTTCCTAGCATGCCCTTATAAAAAGAACATACTGAAAAAAAAAAAAAAAATTAAGCCATTATTATTTCCGGTCTTCTACAAGGTTTTGTTTCTCCAAAAATGATTTAGCGGATGTTTCAGAAAGTAGCGAAGTGTGGATTTAAGAATAAGCCTTGACAGATAATAGTTCTAAAAGTCTAGATAATTTGTCACCGTTTTAGGATTTTTTTATTTTTACGCACTACAAAGAATTTCCTTATTTTGCCAGTACAATTTCTGAATTTTACGGTCTTTTGTTTTTTAGCGTAATATTAAATATAAATCTCACAGATTTAGCGAAAATGCAAATTTAACATTAACTGTCAAAAAAATTCCACAATTCTATACTTTTTGACACATTCACGAAATAATCTCACAGCTTTAGCGAAAATGCAAATTTAACATTATCTATCAAAAAAAAATTCTCAATTTCATGCCATTTGACATATTTACGAAATCACTTTCATCGGAAAAAAAAAAAAAAAAAATCGTTAAAAAACGGAAGCAGTTTCAGAACCAGTTGGCCTTATTTGGCGAGGATGTATTGGTGCATAATTAAGTTCACTGATTTTGTAACGCGTAAAAAGATGTAACCATAAAGAATTTTTGGCGATTTAGCACCTCCGGCCATCTAACGGTAAAATGACTTAAAATTAATTTATTATTTTTTAATTAAGTTCTAAAAATTCTAAAATGCTGTATTTCCATCAGAAACACACTTGTGTCAAATTGGTATTATACATATATATGCATGATTTCTACGAAAATAAAAACTACATACACTATATCTTCACATAAAAAGCACAATTCCTCTTTCGATATTATGCCCAGAGATCTGCACGAGCCGGACTTGGGCCAATTTTCATTCAAGGCACATGGGCCGGTCCTGGTCTCCACTCTTTTCGGGTCTGGCCGGGCCATACTTTTTTCTGAAGGCTCGGGCCTTTTTTCCTGAAGGATCGGGCCGACATATTGTTGGAAAGGCCTGTGACCACTTATTCATGTTATGCACATCCCCTCATTCAATTTGCCCTCCGGGGGGGGGGGGCACTTTCCTAAATTCCAGGCACATGGCCCAGGCCTGGTCTTCACTCTTTTCGGGTCTGGCCGGGCCATGCTTTTTTCTGAAGGCTCGGGCATTTTTTCCTGAAGGATCGGGCCGACATATTGTTGGAAAGGCCTGTGACCACTTATTCATGTTATGCACATCCCCTCCTTCAATTTGGCCTCCGGGGGGGGGGGGACACTTTCCTAAATTTTGTGGACACCATTAATGCCCCCCGGGGGTAAATTTGGAGGGAGGGGCTCGGGGGTGCATAACATGAATAAGTGGTCACAGGCCGTTCCAACAATATGTCACACGTGGGGGCCGGCAAAAGTTAGAAAAATGCCTCTCTTTGGGTCTACTATTGCGCCTCCTGGAATACATCCCCCCCCCCCCTCTTTTTGAAATACCGTTTGCAGAAATGTGTTACTGAGCACGGTGAATATATTGAAAAGGACTAATACAATGTAGCAATTTCATAAATTTTACTCAATTATTTTTATGTGAAGGCAAAAACTTATTGATACCCCCTCGTATCTTACATTTCCTTAATTTTCCAACTATTTCTTTTATTTTTACAAATTTCCTTCTTTTCTTAAGTGATGATAATGCTCATGTCATGAGAAATTCTATTTGATGTTTTGTAGTTATATTTGTATTGCAGAATAAATGAATGAGAAATTATTTTCCATTTAATTGGTATATTACTTGGCTATATTATATGGGCATTAGTATATTACTTTTCAAGGAAGACTTATTCAAACAAATTGCAACATTACTTAGGACTTCATTCTTATCTAGCAGTTATAAAAATTCCGAAGATGGAAAAATATTTTTTAAACTATTGTTAAATAAAATAAACTTCACTTGACAACTTTAAAATAAATTTATCTCCCTGTTCATGGAAAAACTGTTTTGTTAAAACGAACAGGGAAGAACTCATAAATTAAAAAAAAAGTTTAACGAATCGAGAATTCCCCTTCGAGTCATTAACTACTGTCGATCAGATTGTAAAGAACTTGTATCGAAATATAAAGCAATTCTTGGAAAAGCTATGAAAATAATCTCAAGCCGTATTTTCGGAGAAACCAAACTACATTTCTGATTTTCTCTTTTATTTATCAGGTAGTTTAAATAAAATAAACAACAACAACAAAAAAGATTTTGCCAGTTTGCTATTGTAAACTCCACACACTGGTTAAAAATGTAAAAAAAAAAAAAAAAAAATTAACCGGTATTTGTTCTTAACTTATGTAAATTAGGAGGCGCTTTTCTATGGTACTGATAAAGTAATCATTAAGAATTCTGTTGTTGTAAATGATTGCACTAAACCTTGTGTTATTCCTTCTTCGGCTACCTGTGCTCGTTTTTACGTTCTGCCTAAAGTCAGTGTTAATCCAGGCTCTTTTCGGCCCCACCAGTGGCTGAGAGGTTCTGCTCTCGAAGCTGGTAGACGGGAGGTGCTAGGTTCGAACCCAATCGCGCCCGTCGGCCTAACCGTTTCGGAGTTTTCGTGGTTTTCTTGGAAACCGTGGATTCCCATGCGTAAATACGGGTTAGGTTCCCTTGGAAAGACCCCCTTAGTTAGGTTCCCTTAGAAAAAAAACAGGTTCTTTCCTCCGGGAGGAATTTCTGTGGCTTCTGGGGATGGGGGGGATTGCTGTTTTTGACCGCTGAAAACACAAAATCTCAAATCTTCCGGGGTGACACCTCATTTCTCCGGGGGGGATGTCCCATCCACGCCACTCCCTGAATTCAACACTGCCTAAAGTTCATAAAACCCAATGTTCTTCTAAGACCTATTGTCTCCAACATTGGTACTCTTACCTATCCTCTTGCCACGTTTTTAACTTCAATTTTTTTCTCCTTTATGCATTTTTAATACTCATAGGATAAAAAATTCTTATGATTTTGTTAGTAAATTAAAAAATGTTAAGGCTGTTCTCAAATCCAATAGGGCAACACTATGACATAAGTTTTAATTTATTTTTGTTCGGAAATGCAGGAAACTAGCAGGCGTTGTTGTTCAGAAACTATGTCATCCAGCTGTTTTTTCCGTCTTTTTTGCAAACGTAGTAGATCTTTCAGAAAATAGTGTCAAAGTGGGTGTTTTGAACCGAATTTCTTAACCAAAGCAGAAAAACTAGTCAGCGAAGGGAGAAAAAAGGCCTTATCACGTGATCAAAATCGTTTATAACTCGATAGGTAATTTATTGATCAAAAAATGAAAAACACAGTTCGATTCCAAATCTCTTCCATAGTCAGACCTTTCAATTTTATATCTTTCCGTTGAAAAATGAATTTGTTAATGAGCCAAAACATTTTGCGTTTGTTGAACAGAACAGTTGAGAAGAGCCTTAACCCATCCAATTGTTCTATGTTATCTCTTGCTATCAAATCATTATTTACTAATGTTCCGATTGAAGGTGCTCTTTCTTGTTTGGAAACAAGATTATGTGAATTTCATTACTCCGATATTGAAGTTAAAGGTTTTGTTAATTTAACTAAAATTTGCATCACTCAAACTACTTTCGAATTTGATAATATATTTTTCAAACAATTTGACGCCTTAAGGGGGTCCGGGACACATTTTAAAATAATTTTTATTTATTGAGTTAAAATTCTGAATATTTTTGTGATAGTTAACCATATCATTTGTAAACAAAATCACATGATAAATCTTCTCATAATTTCTTTTAAAATTTTAAATGTAAAATTTATTAAAAAAGTGAGGTAATTAAAAATCGTTTTAACTCGAAATATTATTTGTAGAATTTAATTTTTTTTTCATTTAAATAAATAGAAATACATGTTTTAATTTTGATTCAGCATTTTAAAAAATATTAATTTAAAAAATTAAAAATATTTAAAGAAAAAAATTTTTTAAATGTGGCACAACTTTAAAAAAAAAAAAAAAAAAAAAAAAAAAAAAACATACGTATTTTCAAAAGTAAATATTTCTTGTCAAATATGCTGCATCAAAATTAAAGTAAAACAATTGAAAAGACATGTTCCAAGTTTGAACCCTCCTTTAACGGTTCTTGACTTATAAGAATTTAAATGCGAGAAATAGTGAAAAAACCCATCATCAAGAAAAACGCATTTTTATAAGTCGTTTCCATGACAGCCATTGCTTGAAAGCTAGATTTTGAAAACAAACCAAAACGAAAAAATTACTATTTCTTGTTTTAATTTACTTGTGCAGGAGAAAACAGAGAAATGTTTAATGCAATAAAATGTTTTCATAAAATTTGAAGATTTTTGTGTCCGGACCCCCTTGAGTATGGTTAATCTTTTATCACCAATTTTTTGTGACATTTATATGAATTATTTCGAAAAAAAAATATTGAATCTGTTAAATTTTAAACGTTGAATGCGTCATGTCGACTATACCTTTTAGTTGATAATCCCTCTTGATATTTCCACCATTCTTATAAAATTGTCAGTTCTAACGATCCACATATGCAATTTACTTTTGAGTTAGAAAATTACACTAAACTCCCTTTCCTTGATGTTTTAGTTACCAAATGTGATTCTCATTTCAAAACCAGTGTTTATAGAAAACATTTCTCTGTCTCTACCCCATCTCGTGTTCTATCAAATCATCCAGCTAAACAGAAAATCATATTTTTTACACGTATGTAAATCGTGCTCTCAAAATTTGTTCTGACTCTGCATCCCTTAAGGATGAACTTAATTGCTCAAAATCTGTTATTGTCAAAAGAAGTTCCTGTCCTTCTGTTATCAATAATGCTGTGAAGATTTTTAATAGACTTTCTAGAGAATTTACTCTTTCTAAATCTGCGAAAAGAAAACCTGATAATTTGATTCTTCTGCCATTTTATCCTCCTTTATGTTTCGAATTAGCTAAATTTTAAGGATGTTTTAACTTTTAAGTTTTCTTTAAACCCGTCAATAAATTCAAATACCCTCCACTAAGTCTCCCGTTCCTCATCGGCGTAAATGGGAAATTTATAATGTTCCTTGTAGTGGCTGTTATTTATCTTATATTGGTTAAAAGAGTAATTGGAAAACAACCTGCACATAGTGCCTGTGGTACCAGGTGGCCGTCTGATTCAGATTTTGCGTTAAAAAACTAATTGTTGACAAAATCCAAGTTTCGAGATCCTTAAATATTAAAAAATAAATAAATGTGAAAAGAAGAGTTCTGAAAATCTTGAAGACCAAATGGATTTTATTTATTGTAAGGACAGACGTGTAAAGTGTAGTGCCAGAGAGGGACCCTATCGGTAGGAAGGTTACAACGTTACAAGTCCGATGTACAGAGAGAGAATGATATAATTATTAGATAGTATTACGAGCGCGTCAAGCCAAAATCTTGATACCCTGGACCATTATAACCCCAAAGATTATATCACCTAATGGGAATTTTCAATTACATTCCAGCCAAGCCGCTGTTAATTGGCGTATCAAAATTTTAACGTACTTATACGATGCCAAAGCTGAATAATGGGAAAAATTACTTTTAGAAGCAGCAACGTAGACACTAATCAATGCCTGACGCCTTCTTTAAGGGCAGATTTTTGAGACCGAAAAAATATTTACATTGACTATCAAACTGAGCATGAACAATAAGTATTTAATTTACTGCAGCAAAAGAACATATATAGTCAAATAATGTCTTTTTTACTTTCTTCTATCTTTACAAGAAGGAAGTATTGGATTCGTGACAATTTTCGACGGATTTACACGTTTTAGGGGTCAGATATACCAAAAAACATGTTTTAACAAAATGTCTGTCTGTCAGTCTGTGTATCTGTGAGTCTGTGACTCTGTCAGTCTTTATTTGACACAAATTTTGTGGGCGCTCTAGCTCGAGAACTAATGTACGGAATTTAATAAAAATTTATATTCGGGTAGTCCCTGATATAAATTAGAGCTGATTAGTTTTTGGTGTAAATTGTCCAACAGGTGGCGCTGCTATGCTGCCTTGTTCAATATTTTCACAATTGCTCTATCTAAAGAACTAATGCACGGATTTTCATCAAACTTCAGATTCAGCAAGTCCATGATGTGAGTTGGAGCTGTTTACGTTTTAATGTAGATCACCCAACAGATGGCGCTGCTATGCTGTATTTTGCAGGATTTACACGATTTCCGCAATAGCTGTATCTCAATAACTGATGCACACATTCTCAGCAAACTTCAGATTTAGTTAGCCCTTCATATGAATTGATGCTGATTACGTGTTGGTGTAAATCGGCCTATAGGTGGCGCTACTGTGCTGCATTTTCCACGATTTCTTCAATAGTTTTATCTCAAGAACCAATGAACGAATTTTCTTCCAACTTCAGTTTCAGTTCGACGTTGACACAAGTTGTTGCTAATTAGGTTTCGGTGTCAGTCGCCCAATAAGTGGTGCTGCTATGCTGGATTTACACGATTTCCGCAATAGCTGTATCTCAATAACTGATGCACACATTCTCAGCAAACTTCAGATTTAGTTAGTCCTTCATATGAATTGATGCTGATTACGTGTTGGTGTAAATCGGCCTATAGGTGGCGCTACTGTGCTGCATTTTCCACGATTTCTTCAATAGTTTTATCTCAAGAACCAATGAACGAATTTTCTTCCAACTTCAGATTCAGTTAGACGTTGACACAAGTTGTTGATAATTAGGTTTCGGTGTCAGTCGCCCAATAAGTGGTGCTGCTATGCTGGATTTACACGATTTCCGCAATAGCTGTATCTCAATAACTGATGCACACATTCTCAGCAAACTTCAGATTTAGTTAGTCCTTCATATGAATTGATGCTGATTACGTGTTGGTGTAAATCGGCCTATAGGTGGCGCTACTGTGCTGCATTTTCCACGATTTCTTCAATAGTTTTATCTCAAGAACCAATGAACGAATTTTCTTCCAACTTCAGATTCAGTTAGACGTTGACACAAGTTGTTGCTAATTAGGTTTCGGTGTCAGTCGCCCAATAAGTGGTGCTGCTATGCTGGATTTTTAAAGATTTTCGCAATAGCTCTATCTCAAAAACTAATGAACGAATTGTCTTCCAACTTCAGATTCAGTTAGACGTTGACACAAGTTGTTGCTGATTAGGTTTCGGTGTCAGTCGCCTAATAAGTGGTGCTGCTATGCTGGATTTTTAAAGATTTTCGCAATAGCTCTATCTCAAAAACTAATGAACGGATTTTCCCCAAACTTCATATTCAGTTAGACGTTGACATTAGTTGTTGCTGATTATGTTTTGGTGTAAATCACCCAATAGATGGAGCTGCTATGCTGCATTTTGCTCGATTTACACTATTTCAGCGTTAGTTATATCTCAAGAACTAATGCACGGAATTTCATCTTTTTGATGATCATCCTTATAATTAGTATACATTGTCATTTAATTTTTGCACTGTGATAGTGAATTGTGAAGTATTAACATGTATGAGATAGAGGAAAGTTTTGCGATTGATACATCCGACTAGTTTATATTCGTTAACGGAAAGGAAAGTATGCACGCACAGTTAATGATTAAAAGGATGGGAAAATAGATTTGCTTCTGTTTTATTTTATTAACGGCTGGAATTAACTTGGGAACATTAAAGTGAATGTTATTTATTAAGCGTAAAAGATAAGAAGCAATAGATAGGTATATTTTTATAGAAAGGAAAAGAAGTTTTGATTAACTTTATAATTGCAAAAGGAGAAATTAAATTTTAAAATGGGGGTTGAATAATGAAATATCAGTTTCAACATCACAATCTGTCTTAAAGCCTTTTGAACCAATGAACGAATGCAGATTATTCTGTAGTTCCTACGAAGGCCATATGCCTTCATTCCCCTACCTTCGATGGTGATCAATCGAGTGGTCTTAATATATTGGTATTATAATAGTGGTATAGATACTGAGGAATTTGAGTGGAACTTGAAAAAACAAATTTTGGAGCCTTGGAATTGGTATGCCAAATAAACTGATGGACTTTTAAGAAACAAAATAAGCTTAAAGTCAGTGTTGCCAAATCTGGTGAATTTTGTATTCAGAAATTTTATATACTAGTTACTTTTGCTTCATATAATAATAGACATTCCGTAAGTAGAATAGGAAAATGTTACATGTCAAATTTTTTAGCATTAGTTCGGAATTTCTGAATAAAAAACCCGTCAAATTTGGTAGCACTGTTTAAACTGCAGATTTAATTAAACGACCAACAGACAATTAAGACTGTGTAAAATTTAATTAATGAGAAAGATGCTTGCAGACAGAAAATTCCGTTTGAAAGTTTGTTTGAAAAGTTCACACTACACTCATTAAAAAACCGTACGTGCTTTGAATCCTTCTTCGGGACAAATACATATATTTTCTTAGTGTCATGGGACATTTGATACTTTTGTTAATGAAATTCTTATTGAAAATTTTAATTTTTGAATAAAATAATGATGTTAATAACCTTTTAAGAAAGTAATAAAAGTTTACCAGGAATTCAGAAAATCATGAACAAGTTACTTAGGGTGCGAACAGCTTTATTCCATGACTTTTAAAGAATTGTATAATGCGACTCTAGGGAAAAAGTGTCAGATGAAAAAAGTATCGTAAATTATTTTGACAGAATTTGTCATATAGTTATAGGGGCAAATTCATAAAGTCGCTTCTGAAATTCAACAAAACGTTCCTATATGAAATTTGGTGTCAGATTTTTTAAAACATTGACGAGGATAGCTAACTTGACAATGAAGAAAAGGTCCACTATTTTTACAAACACATTTCCTTAAATGTGGTTACAGGTAATGTGACCACATTTACCTGTCAGTCAGGTAAATTATTGACAGGTCATTTACCTGATGACCTGTCAATCAGGTACCGGTAACCTGAATTCTTAATGCCATTTCTATAATTCAGCGGTTTTTTAAAATGTTCTATGTGAAACTTATTGTCAGATTTTTTAAAACATTTCGAGAACCAACTAACTTGACAACAAAGAAAAAGTCCCCGATTTTTAAGTTTCTCAAACACATTACCTTATATTCTAAAACAATTTTCGTCTTAAGGCATTTAACATATCAAAAAACTTAAGCTGAAGGTTTAATTAAACGACCAACAGACAATTAAGTCTATGTAACATGTAATTAATGAGAAAAAAATTTGTAAACAGAAATTTTCATTTGAAACAAAGTCTTTTCAAAAGTTCATCCCAAGATCACACACCATATGTGCTTTGATTTCATCTTCGAGACAAATACATATGTTTTCTTAGTATCATGGGACATTTGATATGTTCTTTAACAATATTCATATTGAAAATTTTAATGTTCAAGAAAATCATGAACAAGTCACTCGGGTGCAAACCGCTTTACTTCACGACTTTTAAAGTATTGTGTAATACGATTTCAGGGATAAAGTGTCAGATGAACAAAATACCAAAACTTATCTTCACAAAATCTGGCATAGAATTATAGCAACAAATTCTTGATGCCATTTCTATAATTCAACAGTTTTCAAAGTTTCCTGTATGAAATTTGGTGTCATAGTTTTTAAAAATCTGTCGACAAAAATACCAAAACTTATCTTCACAAAATCTGGCATAGAATTATAGGAACAAATTCTTGATGCCATTTCTATAATTCAACAGTTTCCAAAGTTTCCTGTATGAAATTTGGTGTCAGAGGTTTTAAAAATCTGTCGACAAACATACCAAAACTTATCTTCACAAAATCTGGCATAGAATTATAGGAACAAATTCTTGATGCCATTTCTATAATTCAACAGTTTCCAAAGTTTCTTGTATGAAACTTGGTGTCAGAGTTTTTAAAAATCTGCTAACTTGACAGTGAAAGTTTCGACTATTTTTGAGTGTTTGAAACGCAATTAAATTCTAAAACAGTTTTCGTCTTAAGGCATTTAAGGTATAAAAAATTAAGCTGAAGGTTTAATTAAACGTCAAACAGGCAATTAAGCCTATGTAACACGTAATTAATGAGAAGGACGCTTGCAGACAGAAGATTCCATTTGAAAGAATATCTTTTGAAAAGTTACTCACGAAGAAAGCACCGTGCGTGCTTTGAATTCTTCAAGACAAATAAATATACTTTCTTAGTATCATGGGACACTTGATATGTTCTTTAACAATATTTATATTGAAAATTTTAATGTTTAGATAAAATAATGATGCATGCAGCTTTTTAAGACAACAGAAGACTATCAGAAATACAGAAAATCATGAACAAGTCACTTGGGTGCAAACTGCAAACAGCTTTATTTCGCGACTTTTGAAGTATTGTGTAATACGATTCTAGGGAAAACGTGTCAGATGAAAAAAAATACCAGAATTTATCTTCACTGGCATAGAATTATAAGAACAAATTCTAGATGCCATTTCTATAATTCAGCATTTTCCAAAATTTCCTATATGAAATTTGGCATCAGAGTTTTTAAAAATCTGTCGACGATCTGCTTACTTGACAGTGAAAGGATCAACTATTTTTGAGTTTTTCAAACTCATTTAATTAAATTCTAAAACAGTTTTCGTCTTAAGGCATTTAAGGTATAAAAAAATTAAGCTGAAGGTTTAATTAAACGTCAAACAGGCAATTAAGCCTATGTAACATGTAATTAATGAGAAGGACGCTTGCAGACAGAAGATTCCATTTGAAAGAAGATCTTTTGAAAAGTTCATCCCACACTCACGAAGAAAGCATTGTACGTGCTTTGAATTCTTTTTCGGGACAAATAAATATACTTTCTTAGTTTCATGGGACTTCTGATACGTTCGTCAATGAAATTTTTTGTAGTTAGTATTGACGTCTTGTTAGAGATAGATTAGGTATTTTGCGGTCAATAAACTGTCTGATTGGAAGAAAAACAATGTAAAAAAAAATCAGCTTATATGCTTGTCATTGCAGTTTAAAAGAATAATTGTGCATCAGTAACCATATATCAGGGTTTATTATGCTTCGGTGCTCGAACGAAGTCAATTTCGATAATATTGTATAAAACTGATCATTAATTTTGAAGCTTTTGATATGAGTATTAAAGATTATAATGATCCATGTACAAATCTAATAAAATATAAAGATCGACCGAAACAGGTTTTTAAGACCGAATCTGAATTTCGGTAATCTGCCTATTTTCGGCAGAAGATTAAAATGAAAACAAAAATGTCCCAAAATTTTTTAAGTAATTAATACATACATAAATATACATAATTATTAATTAATTATACGTGTTTATTAAATATACATAATTATTAATTAATTATACGTTTGACCCAAGATGGCTGTCTGTACCTCTGACCAAAACTTTTAATTTTCATGTAAAATAAAATGTGATTAATTTATCAACGACACAGAATGATTTTCTATTTATACGAATTTCATCTAATTAAAAAATTTAGGTATACATATCTCGATACTTTTTTATTTTTGTAAATGGTCATCTGTTATACTAGGACTTTCCCAAGGAGTATTCGAAACACATCTACGGTTTCAAACTAAAAATTTTCTATTACTGTTAAGACTGCAGTTTTTAATGAGTACGTGAGCGTCTGCAATGTTTAGCCATATACTTGCTTTATAATCTGCACCCACGTCTTGAGTCAGTAATGACTGATAATTATAAACAGTGAAGTTCACAGCAATCAATAAAGAGTGTCTCATTTGAGCCGATACAGCTAAATCAATGAGTAGTGTGGAACATTTCCGAAAGAAGAAACGAAATTTGTGGAATACAGATAGTTTCGGCCGGGGCGAATTTTCGACAGCATTTTTGCCGAAACACTGATTTTGTCCGCAAAACGAAAACGAAACCGATCTCTAATAAAATACAGCAATGTATTTGATAAAACAGTAAATCGTATGACAATTTAAATGTCAGTTTGATTGACTTATGGGATTGATGCATAAATTTCTGAGTTTTATATAATCTTAGAAACAAGCTAATTTACCAGTGCCGATAAGAATCTATAGATCTTTAGGGTATTAATATATTGGATCGTTATGGGCACAGAAAATATTTTTCGAAAGTTCTAAAAATTGTGTAATACATTATTCCCCGTTTTACTGCATTTTATATAAATTTAATGGTAATGTTCCATCCCATGAGAAACAGATATACGTATTCCTTATTTTCAGACATTTCACAATATCTATATAATATTCCGTCAACAAAATACACAATAAGAATAAAATTTAGAAAAAAAATTGAAATCGCTGTCACTTGTGTTGGTTGAAAAGGATAATTATTATCAAGAATAAAAACTTGAAATGTGTATGTCAAAATTCAATATCACACCCACGCGATAAACTTTGAACCAAAATATTCTCTAAAACCCTATTTACAAAGAAGCAGTTCAGTATGATGTTATTTTATCAGGTGTTATTAGTTGGTTTCAGAATAAGATTTTTTCCTTCTTTTTTGTTTCAGAGACATTATTTTTTTTTCAGTATATGGAGGAATCGTAAGAATTTAACATTTTTGCAGCAGGATAAAATAGTAAATCAGATATGAATTGGATTTGAAGAACTGGCACAAGTTTCATATCCTTTGATAAACAAAATTAAGTGTATTTGTCAATAATTTTAAACTGCAAGACACTATTTCGTAAATTCTTATTACTTACACACTTCCTGTGTTCATCGTATTAGCAAAAATATGCATTACATGTACTCTTTACAACATTTAGTACATTTACAGTCGAGGAAAAACAAAAGTAAGCAGTCCCTACTAACTCTGGAACAAATTATCGTAGAAGAAAGTTACTGGTACCAAATGATTGGAAATAAAGTCTACTTTTAAATGATGTATATAAAATTTGCTTAGGTGGCCATCTACATATCAAAACGAACCCAAACTTTGTTTTTTTTTCAATAGCAACACCCAAGTTTGAAACCATACACTTAAACCATCATTTTGATGTTTTTTAGATATAATTCGAAAACTATTTGGAAGAAAAATTTGAAGTTGAGATTTCGCATAAAGCAGGACATAATAAATATATAAAAAAAAAATGTAGATTTCTTTTCAATAGTTTGAGTTGTAGATTTAAAATATATTGTCAAAATAGGGTATTGCCATTGAAAAAAAAAAGTTTTGTTTTTGTTTGATTTGTAGATGGGCCTTTATGCAAATTTTATATACATCCTTTAAAAGTAGAGTTTATTTCCAATCGTTTGGTACCAGCAACATTCTTCTGTTATAATTAGTTACAGAGTTGGTAGGGGTGTTTACTTTTTTTCCCACGACTGTACATAAATTTTACATACTTGAATATGAAATTCTTTAAGTATTTCTTTTAGTAACTCACTTAAGTTTTACTTAAATTGATACGTATTTGTATTGGTAAAAAGTAACTTAAAAATACTGGCCATAGGTGATAATGCATTTTTAAAAATTGATGCATGATGAACCGTTAACTAAGTGTATCACATAATTTTCATTTCTTGTAAAGTGATGGAAAATATTTTTTGAAAATTTAAAACTGAAATGAAGTTTAAAATAAAATTTTCGTACAGCATTGTTCGCATGACGTAATCGGAAAATTTCTGCAGCTAAATAAAGTGACTAAGCTTCTACGAAAATACAAGTAGTCAAAATAAAATTTTAGCTTTTTTTGCAACCGTGCCTATGAATTTCTTCATATGAATTAATTTTCATAAAATTAGATTTGAAAGTTCAATAATGCCGAAGCAGTTCCATAGTTAATGATTCAAACTTTGAATTTTTTTTTTTTTTTAACAAGTTATTACATGTTTGTACTGTATATTTCCCTGAATAACTTTAAAAAATGGTAGGCGAAACTCCGTGTAGAATGCAACAGCTTTAACATATCAGAGCCATAAAATGGCAAATTGAAAGTGATTTACTATATGGCCAAAGGTGACCGGTCACTTGCAATTTTAGACGTTTTGTCAAACATCTAGAAGAATACATGAGGAATTAACCTGAAACTGCAGGTGTGTAAACAATATAGTGTAAGTCATATATTACGGCGAAGATTTTTTTCCGAAACCCCATATAGGGGACGGTCAACATACTGAAAAAGAACGAATATCTTTTGGATAACCCTGTAAAAACTAATGTAGCAAAAGCGTTCAAACTCGAGATTATTAATAAATGGCTTATTGTAATATACTGCGTTCATTTTTATAAGCATAGCATGTATACTCATAGAGAAATTAAGGTTTTTATAAAAGCAGTCCCAAATTTCGCCAAGTTTTTTGCTTATAATTTGCAGAGTTCTTAGTATAAAAAAAAGTTCTTTTCAGAAAATATGACAAACAATATTGTACACAATACTTTGCAATCAGAATTAAAAAATAATAAAAATTGTATGGAAAATGAGCAGGTTTACTAAATAATGTTAACAGGGTTATCCAAAAGACTTTCGCTGTTTTTCAATTTGTTGATGGTTCCCTATGGGGTTTCGGGAAAAAATCTTTGCGGAAATATATGACCTATACTATATTGTTTACACACCTGCAGTTTCAGGTTAATTCCTCATGTATTTTTCTAGATATTTAACAAAACGTCTGAAATCGCAAGTGACCGGTCACCTTTGGCCATATAGTGTAGGCAAAAACGAAAAGTTTATAGTGTTTAGAAGAATTTCAATTTCGTGTTTAGAAATTTTTGAGCATTGTGAATAGTTTTGAGAATTCTTTATTGGCATTCTAGGTAATTTACTTCTTCAGATAAACAAGCAGCGTCTACATCCCAACTCAGTAGCAACGTACCAGATAGGCGAATTTAGTTTTTCCGCGGTTAAATGGGATTTTTATGATAGAAGTTTGGAATCTAAAATAAACACTTGTAAAAGGTAGGGGATTTATTCACGAAATGTTACTGCAAAATAACAAATAATACATAAATATTTAGGCATCTGACGTTGGGGGAGGAGTGAAAAAAATCAGGAAACGGATTTTTTCGATGTAGGGTGATTTAGATTACTTATTATTTACTCATTGTTGCTACAAAGTAACAAGTAGGGCAGCAAAAAAATTACTTTTCTGGTAGGGAGGGGCTGGAATTTTGACAGTAGAGGACAGTTTAGATGATTATTTATTTATTATTACTATAAAGTAAATAATAATAATAATAATAATAATAAATCAGATTTTTGAAAATGAAGAATTCGAAAAATTTAAAAGTTTATACGTTTTTTCTTGGAGGGTGGGGGTAAGGGACTGAGGAATAGCTTTTGGTGACTGATTGTTTGTTTAATAAATAAATTTGTAAGATTGTTTATTTATTGTTGTTAGTTGCTATAAAGTAAATAAGCAGAGAAATTTCAAAACAATTAAATAATTTCAAAGGTTTTAAAGTTTGTGTTCTGGGGGGAAGGGGGCTATGGATTCTATAAGAATAATAACTTATTTATTGTTACTACAAAGTAACAAATAAGGCAAAAAACTTCTAAAAATAGAAATTTTAAAGACTTTTAATTTTATGTGCCGGGAATTTTTTTTAGGTGGGGTGGGAGGGGATTTATTTATTTTTTATGTCGAAACACAGAAGATCTCAAACCAGACTTGATTGTTTTTAACTCCCACAATTTACCTGCTTTGAAATCATTTATAGGATATTTGGATTCTTCGGTGAATTTTAACTGGGATATCAAACGGAAAATCATTCGGTCAAGTAGTTTAGGAATTATGTAAATTGAAAGTTTGAAACTCCTAATGTTAAATTCTATTTTAATCATTGAAAAACAGATTGCAATGTGGGTAATTTTCTAGCTTAATTCAAAAACTGCTTTGCGGAAGGAGTTGTAATTATGGATTCGCATATTTGAAGCTTTTACAAATAAACTTCTATTTAAAAAATTACAAGTTACAATTCATATTTAAAAAAAATTAATTTCAAAATATATATTTTTTCAAAACTAATTTTTGAAAAAAAAAAAAAAAAAAAAAAAATTAAATAAATCTTCAAATATTACGAATACAAAATTACAGCTTATTCAGTTTGACTTTTTACTTTCAGATACTTTTTTAAGCACCTAAAGGACGCTAGAAAGTAAATTACAGCAGTCTTCATTATATCGTTTACACCTCTTCAAAAAAAAAAAAAAAAAAAAAAATCTTAAAGTAGCTGTTTTATACTTGTCTAGAAAATGTTAGTTTATACGCATACTACATTTTTTTTTTTTTTTTTTTTTTTTTTTTTTTTTATTACGAGAGACAATTTTCTAACCAGTGTATAGGCAAAGTTTATTGAAAACTGTCTTTAACATAAAATTTAATTTCTTTTCAGTGATACGAAAAAAGAGCGATATATTCTAATGAGGGATGTGATAGGAATTGTGTGAAGGGCAGCATAAAACAAGATATTGTTATTATTATTCAGATATTTAAGGCGGTTCTCGAATTCCGTGCACTTCAATGCAAATCTTTCTGACGCATTTTCTGCCTCATTTTTAAGTTCAAAGGCATAAAATTAGCAGGCTTGAATATTGAAGCGATTTGGAATCGAACGCCATTTTCCATTTTATGATAAATAAATTACTTATCAACAATTTTTGTCACGTGACGACCGAGTTTTTTTCTTTTCCCGCGACGTCACGTCCGGAAATCGGTCCAAAACGCCAATTTTGACAGTATTTTGTAAAAGATCTGCCTTTACCAAAAAATGGAAAAATAGTCTCTGAATAAGAACACTTGTAATTTCTTGCGTTACAGAAGAAAAATGAATTCAGAAATGCGCCAGAGAAAGTAGCTCCTTTGAATCTGAGAACAGACTTATAATATTAAAGTATTAGACTATGATGCTTGATTTTGAATTTGATTTAGCTTATTATTTGACTGAACTTAACTTATGATTTTATGGATACAAGTTTTTTTTTTAAAAAAAGAGTCTACTTAAAGGTTTTGCAAAGGAGCAAAACCTAAAAGCAAGTAAAAGTAACATAAAAGAAAGATATTGAATCCGGTGTAAATCTAAAATGTATTAACCATGTTGCTCCTTTACGTGTCTACCAGGGATGTAGTGAAGGAAATACGGTGGTATATGATGTATACGTTCTGGATAACTCCGTATACTCCCCGTAGCTATAGGGTTAGGTTCCCTTAGAAAGACCCCCACGAAGGGCACCCCCCCTCCCCCGCCATAGGACCTATATCCCTCGTGTTGATAATTGGCCGTCATAAACACAAAACCAAACCAAACCCCGTAGTTGTAGCTATAGCGTGTACTCTGCGCTCTTTCGGTCTATATCATCTGCCTGTAGCGTATACCCTCTGTCTTTTTTTACGACTACGCCACTGATGTCTATGGCAAACAAAGTTTGAAAACACCCGCTCGCTAATGCTAAACCTATGGGCAGGTTGTTTTCGAATTTCTGATTTAAATTTGAATATTTTTAAACGATTTTTTTTTCTTGCATAGGATAGCTGAGGTCAATCTCTAATATGGCTATTTTTTACTTTTTAGATTTCGGTTGCAGATTTTTTTTAATAAAGGTACTTTCACTTTCGGAACCGGTTTCGAAAATGGAAGTGCCTTTATTTTTAAAAACCTTTATTCATTTAGCATTAGCGAGCGTATGCTAAGTGAGTGAAGAGTCCCCTTAACGGTTGGTTGGTTGTATTTATGACGGCCAATTATCTGCACGAGGGATATAGGCCCAGGGGGGGAGTGCCCTTCGTGGGGGTCTTTCTAAGGGAACCTAACCCGTATTAACGCTTGGAAATCCAAGGTTCGAAGAAAACCACGAAAACTCCGAACGATTAGGCCGACGGGCGCGATTGGGATATAGCCCAGCACCTCCCGTCTACCAGATTCGAGAGCAGAACCTCTCAGCCACTGGGTCCCCTTAACGGAAACTTCCGTTTTGCCGACACATCTATTTAGCAGACACTTTATCAGCCCCCAACACATATACATTTGTACATTTTTGCCTCTGAAAAGCTGATGCCTCCGAATAGGTGACGAATTCCGCTCTCCCGATGTGTATCTTACTCAGAGGTTTTACTATATTACTTACTGTTTATGATGCTGCCGTCTATTTAAAGAAAAGTAAAACATTTCTTTCATGATTTATTTATTTATTAAACTAAACCAGTTTTACATTAAAACCTCATTTTTGTATGTGCGTGCGTCTGTTTATTTTAACAAACAATAAAGACATTATTTTCATTTATTCTCTTGGAAAAAACTTTAAAAAACATAATTTTAATAGCTTTTATGGAGGCCAGTAAAAGGAAAACCAAGAGGGCTTACGCTAGGAGCAGAAGGTATACGATAGAGAGTATAGTATAATTCTATCGAATCGATATAGATTTGCTTGAGAGACAGAATATACGGAGTATTTTAAGAAATCCAGAAGGTATACTGCACATACTACTGCATACCTTCCACTATAAACCTGCTTACATGATATTATTATTTTAGAAAAGATATAAATTGATATAGAAAAAGTCATAAAATTACAAGTATTATTTACTGTTTGTGGTGCTGCCATCTAGTTGAAGAATAAACAAAACATTTCTTTGATGATTTATTTATTTAATAAACTGAAAACAGTTTAAAATAAAAACTTTTTTCCTATGTGTGTGCGTGTGTGTATTTTTTTTTTTTTTTTAAAGAACTAATTTTCATTTGTTCCCTTATAAAAGTTCTTTAAAAAATTCATTTTAACAACTTTTATGGATTGCAGTTGTTGTAAAGAAAACTATATGGCAGCTATGGGCAGAAGGTATACAATAGAGAAGAGAACATACGCTATAGCTTTGCTTGAGAAACAGAAGGTATACCGAATTTTTTTCAAAAATACAGAAGGTATACGGCATACACTACCGTGTGAACTCCACTATACTCTTGCATATATGATTTGATTATTTTAGAAAATATATAATTTAACATAGAAAATATGTAAAATTATATTTCTTATTTATTGTTTGTGGTCAACTTTAGTGTCATTGAATAGTTTTTCAAAAATATTTAACATAAATTTTTTCGTCTTACAATTCAATGTGTATTTCTCAAGTTATACGATCGTCTCCGGATTTTTGGGACATCCTGTATACATTAAAAATAATTTGACATTAATAAAAAATAGAAACATTGTTTAAGAACAGTACATATATAAAAAAAGGAACTTAAAAATATTAATTTCCTGAGGGGATACATTAAAAATAGGAATGGATTACACGCCCGTAGGTTTAACATTAACCAGGGAAGTTGGGTTGGTTGTGTGTATGGCGGCCCATTATCAGCACGAGAGATATAGGCTCTAAGGGGGTGGGCTCTTTCTAAGGGAACTTAACCCGTATTAACGCTTGGAAAACCAAGGTTAGAGGAAAACCACGAAAACTCCGAACGATTAGGCCGACGGGCGAGATTGGGATCGAACCCAGCACCTCCCATCTACCAGAGTAGAACCTCTCGGCCACTGGTAGGGTCAGGGAAGATGGGTTGGTTGTACTTATGTCGGCCAATTATCAGCACGTGGGATATAGGACCAGGGGGGGGGGGGTGCCTTCCGTGGAGGTCTTTCTAAGGGAGCATAACCCGTATTAACGCTTGGAGAGCCAAGGTTCGAAGAAAACTCTGAACGATTAGGCCGGCGGGCGCGATTGGGATCGAACCCAGCACCTCCCGTCTACCAGCTTCGAGAGCAGAACCTCTCGGCCACTGGTGGGGGCCCAAGGAAAATGGGATATCGCTGACCAGGGAAGTTGGGGTCTCGCTGACATTTATGCTTAAAGATTATTAAGATTATTACAGGTAAATTAATAAGATTTTAACATTTTAAAATAAAATAAAATATAGATCTCTGGAATATTTTTTTCGTCGACTCTTAGGATGGATCATGTCTACACTATTCCCAATTGAACAGGTACAAAAAAAGAAAAAAAAAACATTCTTTGAGATGAGCATAAAGTAAAAAAAAAAATGTTACAAATTTCAATTTTCCGAGAAGAAATTAAAAAAAAAATGTATTCAGAACCCATAGGTTTCACATTCGATAAGGGAATTCGAGATGTAACTGATGAGGAACCTTAAAAGCTTCTAAATATTTTTCTCCGCTCAACAACGCCAATCTTTTTGACGTGTTTCACTACTCATTTTTGAACATAAAAGCATTTTCAGACATAATTGTTGAAGCAATTTATAATAAAACATTTTTTTTCCTTTTCCGATAAATAATTTGTATCTTGAGTTACACGTGATTATAATCTCGAAACGGCATTTTTCCCCTTTCCTGCGTTATCGCGTCCGAAAATTCTGTTGTAGAGGGCAACTTTAACAGAATTTTTTGAAAATTGTTCTGGCTTTAACGAAAAACGAAAAAAAAAAAAAAAAAAAGAAAGAAAGAAAGAAAGAACCTAATCGCGCCCGTCGGCCTAACCGTTCGGAGTTTTCCGTGGTTTTCTTCGAACCTCGGGTAACCTTGCGTAAATACGGGTTATGTTCCCTTAAAAAGACCCCCACGGAGGGCAACCTCCCTTTAGGGCATATATCCCTTATGCAGATAATCGGCTGTCGTATACAACACCGATAAACGAATGAGGTCAGTTTTTTTTCCATTCCTGCGAAATTCGATTGAAAACTCCAACTTGACAGGATTTTCTGAAAAATCTTCTGATTTTGCCGAAAAATGAAAAACAATTCGATTACATAGTCTAACTAAGAGCATCCATCAATTTGAAACGTCTTTAAACTATAGACAGTTTGGGACTTATGGTGTTGCCATCTAGTAAAAAAACATACAGTAATATAATGTTTCGATGTATCCTTTTAAATGAGCATGCCACGCATTTCTATTTCCCCCTCGGTGATATGAATATTTCTAATAGATTTATGAAATCTTTTTCCTTTCTACCTGTTGAAAATTTTTAGATCATCTACTGCAGGTGTGAAAGAGTAGAAAAAAAAAACTCCCCATCCCACCCCTCACTTTAAAAGTGATAACTTTTAATACTCAGGCCTGTGAGGGAATTTTTTTACTTCAAACTGAAAGGTGTTTCTTGTGTATTTTTAATCAGATAAAGCTTTGAAACAAATCGAGAAGTTCTGCCTGGTTGATGAATTATAAATGTATCCTCAAAGATACCATAATTTCTAACTTTTAAATTGTAAATTTAGTCTTAGGAGTCTCCACGATACAAGAGATTTGTAATAGAACAGTTCTTTTCATTTTCCAATAAATGAATTACATCTGGAGCTATAAGCGATAAGGAGGGTAGTTTTTTTTTTTTTTTTTTTTTTTTTTTTCCTTTCAATCCTGCGAAATTTAGTTCAAAACTCCAATTTGACAGGATTTTGTGAAAAATCTTCTCATTTTACAGAAAAATGAAAATAAAAATCGATTACATAGTTTCCAAATAAGACTTCAATTTGATACGTTTTCAAACAAAAATGAATTGAAAAGAATGTTTCAGAAAGAAGCCAATTTGTGTTTCGGCTCCCGGAATATTAATGGTGTCGCCATCTAGTAGAGAAACATATAGTCTGATAACATTTTTTCAAAAATTTTGTTTATTTTAAAAAATATGGTTCAAATGGTGGACTCACTGCATTTCAATATTCAACTAAGAGTGAATTTTGAAAAAAAAAAAATGGAACAACTTGCGAATACGCCCGGAGTCCGCCATCTTGTTTCTTTGTTGATCATCGCTGATTTTAAATTTCTTTATTTGGATTTGTTTATTTATTTTTGTTGTTATTTATAATGGAAAACTGCAATTTTATTAAAATTTCAAAAAAGTTTTAAAAAAGGGGAATTTTTAAAAATCCCCACTACTTTTTTAAATATTGGTATTTTTGCCCAATGTTTTTTTTTAAAGATCTTCAAATGTGTATTACACAAGACTACGCATGCATTTTTAAATACATCTAATATTAATATAACTTTTTTACTGATATATGTAGTGAAAAGGATGAAATCTAAGACATCTTCATACACTTTTATTTAAAAAATAATATTAATAACCAAAAACTTGAAGGCGCAGATTCCATGCGCAGATGGCCCCACCAGTGGCCGAGAGGTTCTGCTCTCGAAGCTGGTAGACGGGAGGTGCTGGGTTCGATCCCAATCGCGCCCGTCGACCTAATCGTTCGGAGTTTTCGTGGTTTTCTTCGAACCTTGGTTCTCCAAGCGTTAATACGGGTTAGGTTCCCTTAGAAAGACCTCCACGGAAGGCATTCCCCCCCTTAGGGCCTATATCCCACGTGCTGATAATTGGCCGTCATAAATACAACCAACCAACCAACCTTAGCATTTTCAAACAGGAAAGGGACGAAAATGCGAACATGGAGAAAAAGCCATTTAAAGTTTTAATTTGTATGGGTAATTGTGCTGAGTGTATTAACAAAATTTACAATATCTCGCGATATAATTGCCGTATGGGTAAAAATGAGGCTTCAAAATTAACAAAGATTTTATTTAATAATTTAAAAAAATCGACATTTTGGCCAATTTTGAGGTAAACTGTCCACTTAACCCTCTGAGTGGTTTGCCCGTATTTTTCCGTTTCACAAAAAAACTTATATGCCTTGTAGAAAAAAATATTTTAAACAGAATTTTATTTTAAAGTGTATGTCAAATAAAGAGGTATGAAGTGTATTTTAGAAACAAACAGGGAAAGAAAATTTTAAGTTTATTTTTATAAGCCTTTTTATGAAAATGCAGGAAAGCCCTCAAGACGCTCGGAGGGTTAAATTGAGCACTTTCTTTTACCCCCTCTCGACGATATGAATCTTTCTAATAGAATTAATTATAAAGTAGTTTACATTTTTACATGTTCAAATTTTTAGATAATCTCATTCAGCCACTCCTCATCCTACCTCCACTATAAAAGTGATAACTTTTAATTTACAGGACTGTCATGAATTTTTTTTTCTTCAAACTGAAAGGTGTTTCTTATGAGTTTTCCCTTCCATACAGCTAGCATAAAGGCTAGAAGTTCTGTCTGTCTGATGAATTACAAATGTATCCACAAAGATACAATAATTTCTGATTGTTAAATGGAATCCCCCAGTTGCGAAAAACCGTTATGTTCATTTTTTTTTTCCTTTTGTAAATTGTTAAACGTTTTATCCATATGCACACATTTCAGAAGTCAGTTCGAAATGTCGTTATTTTCAATGCCACAGCTGCAAATGATGCCATACTTTTTGAACAATGAAAATATTTTTGGTTGGTTGATTTTTGACGGCCAATTATCTGCTATAGGGATATAGGCCCAGGGGGGGGGGGGGGGGGGTGCCCTCCTCTTCATTTCCCGAAGCGATAGTGCTGGAAACGAACAAAATGGTCGTACTAAGAAAATAATTGTTTGTAAATCAAGTTTTAATTAATTGAACGAAAAATAAAAACACATGTCGCTTTTAAATCTCCTCAAAAAAATCGCATCAGAAAGTTTCATGTTTTTACTTTTAAAAATGAGTCAGAAATGTGACAGAAAATTTCGAGTTGTTGAGCGTGGAAAAATATTTCTTTGAATACCGCCTTAACATGATTCTGATAAAACCAGCTCTTACAGAAAAATGAAATTAAAGATACGTCAAAAGCGGCCAAATAAAATTGTTAAACTGCATATATCTCTAATCTTGATTTAGTTTTTGTTGGTGAAATTAGTATTTAACTTCGAAATCTACCCCCCCACCTGTATAGACCGAGCCAGCAGGGATTTTTTGAACGCGAAAATTTTTCGGAGGTTCATAACTTTATAAAAAACTATTTTTTTTTACAGTTTTTTTGGCTATACCTACATTATTTTTTAGACAGTAAAGGGATTTTGTAAAATGTTACCTTTTGTATTTTTAGTTTCTTAGTATTTTTACAGAATGATGTGAAATAAGCATAGTAAATTTTGGAAACATGTTCCAAAACTCATTATGTACATTATTCAGTTCCAAAATACGTTTTGTCGCAGATTTTTTTTTCTTTTTTCTTTGTAAATAAACTAAAAGTGTTACATTTGAGAACATGAGTTTCAAAACTCGCCTTATCTAAAATTTAAAAAATCGAGTTTTCCGTATCAATCTATTCTACTGAGGATCCTACATCGAAAAAACACTACAATCTGCAAAACAACTTGTTTATCGTGTATTTCTACCTTGGATTACAATGAAAACCAATTGACGCAATCAGAGGTTTTTCGGGATTTCCCAAAATTTGATTTTCTGGTTAAGGCAAGTTTTGAAACAAAGCCAGTTTTGAAACTCACGTCCTGATTTCCGGACGTAGTGTTATGAAATTGTAAAAAAAAAATAATATAAAAATAAAAATCATAAACCGAAACAATATCTATTTCTTTCTTATTGTAAGAAGTTTTTTCATTACCTGCAAAATTTCAGTTTTTAGAGCAGGGGTCGGAAAAATTATCTGTTACTGTAGTGAACTACAAGTAACGATACTTTATGAAAAATATATTTAACTACAACTGCAATTACTTGTTTTAAAAAGTAGAGACAAGTCCTTAATTTGCTACTTTCAGATTTTGTAAAAAGATTTAACTTACACTCGAAACTGAAGACAAGGATACAGTGACCTCTCGTTATACGGAGTGTCAGTTATGGATGTTTTACTGTATTTTCTAATAGATTTATTTACTTAAATCTCCATGTCAAAAGAATTTAGTTCTGTTAAGAGTTAATTACATTCAATTGTCTAATTTTATAATCTAGAAAATTACAGAAAAGCAGCTCAAAATGCAAACAGTAAATAAATCTGCAAGAAATTCCAAATACAGTAGAACCTCGATTATCCGAACTAACAGGGACCGACCATCTTTCAGCCCACCAGCGGCTGAGAGGTTCTGCTCTCGAAGCTGGTAGACGGGAGGTGCTGGGTTCGAACCCGATCGCGTCCGTTGGCCTAATCGTTCGGAGTTTTCGTGGTTTTCTTCGAACCTTGGATTTCCAAGCGTTAATACGGGTTAGGTTCCCTTAGAAAGACCCCCACGAAGGGCACTCCCCCCTGGGCCTATATCCCTCGTGCAGATAATTGGTCGTCATAAATGCAACCAACCAACCAACAGACCATCTTTCAGAAAATCGAATTTTTTGGATAATCGAGAACGTTTCAATTTTAAGATTAAGGAGAAATATATGCAATATTTCTTATTATGGTAACAAGGGCTTAATATAAATAAAGTAATAGCAAAATAGAAACAAGAATAAATGACCCGAATTTTAATTTTGAAATTAAGCATCTTTTGACATATATCACAATGTAGTATAATATAGCGTTTGAAAAAATGTTTTGTTTGTCGCAGTTTCGATTGCCTTTGCTTTGAAGCAATATCACGGAGTTTTTAAATATTATTAGTTCACCAGTATCACAGTCTTTCTGCTGTTCCAGCCATGTCCAACCTTTTGCAAAACATCCAAAAACTTCAGAATTGCTAATTTATTCGTTTTCTTCATTCCATTTCGCAGCTTACGGGAACTCAAGTTAAATTCAAAGGAACTCTAAGAAAAGGGTTCGAAAATATTTATATGTACTCGTAGTTTGGAATGGATCACTTGCCCACAAGGAATATGACAGCTTAAAAAAAAAAAAAAAAAAAAAAAAAAAAAAAAAAAAAACTTTCAAAATGGATTTTGCACACAAGGAATGTGACACTTAAAAAAAAGGCTTTAAAAATGGATTTCGGTTAAAAGAGTTTCGGATGAAAGAAGTTCTACTGTAGTAATAAACATTACCACACAACCATTAAAACATGAGGACCTAATAATGAGTAAATAGACAATCCTTGACTGCAAGAAAATTAATATGGGTAAGTGCAGTAAAATCTCCCTGTGCGACCACCTCCATTAAGTGGCCACCTCCCAGAACGACCATTTTTCCATGGAACGAAATTCATTACCATAGGCTCAATACTAATTTTACTTCTATTCAGAGACCATCCCAGTTGAACTCCCGCCATGAGCGACTAATTTCTTTGAAAAACATGAAACAAATTCCGTTTTTTCCTAGTCGCTTGAAGAAGGTTTTATTAGAATAATAATTCCGGAGAGCGCATTATTCATCAAACTTCTAAACAAAGTTTAGAATTTTTATTTATTCCGGTAACTTTTAAGTGTTTAAACTTCTTTGTGCTTTTTAAAGCAATGAATTGAACTCTGATGACGAAGTAAGGACGACGGCCAATAAACTCCCCTGCCCTGTTCTATCAGGAAACTCTCAAAGAAATAGATAAATTAATGAAATCGTCATAATTTCTTCCCGTCCAAAAAAAAAAAAATTGCATTTATTAAATAACCCTCGAAAGGACTTGGAAATAAAAATTATAGAAGATAAAACCGTAAAATCAAAGCAAAAATCAATGTATTCATTTTTTAAACCCTACATTAATTAACATATGGAATTAACTTTTGTTTTGATGCTTAAATTTTCATATTTTTTCCTAATGTGAAAAATAAATTTTATTAACATTAGTTGTTATCTTTTTTGAACAATTAAAATCTATATTTAAACATGACCTCCATTAAGAGACCACCTCTCGGAGCGACCATTTTTTATTGGAACGGAAAGTGGTCGCTTTAGGGAGGTTTTACTGTACATGTTTTTAGCAGCAGGTGTCAATTGGAAAAATCATGCGAGGTGTTTCTATATGTTGCAGCTGAGATTTACCACTGAGATTGGAAAATTGTTGAGCAGAATCAATTTTACTAAAAAGAAGTATTTTACGGCCACGTGATTTGCAGAATGACACAATTTTTTCTTCTGAATCGTCTCTTCTCGCTACAGACTGCTGATTTTTTGTATCACGCTTTTGTAATACGCTAAATGTTCCCGAAACTAGTCTGCTCAAACTTTACATATTCTAGCGTTTTTAACGTTGTTTTTAAATTTGTAATAAAGTTATTGGTTGAGATTCCTGGTCCATTACGATTAGCTTGGTCACCATATCTCAACCCATGTCACTTTTGTATTTGGAGTCATCCCAAAAGCACAGTTTTTAATGACAACATTGGAAATTTGTCAAAGTTAAAAGATGTCATGATCCGATATAGCATTTTGAATGATAGATATGCTTCGAGCTATTGTAGAGAATGCGACATTGCGCTGTAATCTTTTTTTGTGAGAAATGGTGGGCAATACACTGAATATGTACTGCCACTAAAGCTTATTTATAAAATCTTTTATTATATCTTTACCAGCAATAAACTTTGATTTCGTATCTGGTGGTACCTTTTTAAACTTATTATTATTATTATTATTCTCAAGGTACATAATTTCATGATTCCTTTTATAAATTTTCGAGTTTGATTAATTCGGTCCTGTAATTCTATAGTCTTTTCCATGTGAAATTAATTTTGATCGTCTTATATTTCAAAAGATTATCAGTTTTCATTATTTTCACATTTAAAAGGACTATAATTTATCAACGGATACGAATATAGAGCTTCATCTTGTCACATAGTAATTGGAAGCTCTCAAAATGTGAAAAATATTACCAAATTTCGTTTGTGATATATCCAAAAACACTTTTATGGTATTTCAGATTGCATATGCATACACAGATGTTACGTGCGTGTAGAGGCAGAGATGTCCACTACTCAGAGGTAAATAGAGGGATCTGCTAATCGAGAGTGTCCTTTATAAAGATTTTATAGCATAGATTTCTTACCTGAAAAAATATTTTCGACATTCTTCTGAAAAATCGGGTTACTCCAAACTTGACCCGCACACTGTTAAAAATTTGCAGCATTCTGTCCATTCAGCCGACTGTTTTTTGAAAAAACGGTTTCATAACCATAATTTAACTATATTCTGATCATAAAATGGGCAATAATATGGTCAAAATAGCGTTAAATTATGGTTGTGTAACCGTTTTCGATAAAAATGGTCAAATGACTGGACAGAATGCTGCAAATTTTTAACAGTGCAAGAATCAAAACCCAACCGAAACCGATTCGAATCCGAAACAATGAAAGTAAAACCGACCCCCAACCCAAATCGCAGCAAAAATCATAAGCCAAGCCAACCCACAATGAAAAAGCATAGCGCGGGTCCGGTCGGATTCGGGTAAAAGCGGGTAACCGACCGGATGCAGGAGTCTAGTCTAGACTTTTAATGTCCTTCTTAAAACTTCCTTTACATACAGGGTTTAGTTTGACAGAACCACCGGCACAGTCCTGAGGTAAAACATACGATATCCTCTACGACATGCGGGCACCGAACATTTATATAGCAATAATTAAATTGACAAATTGTAGACAAAAGACCGGTGCCGCCAGAAACGGGATAGCGGGCGAATAAAAATACAGTAAATTCTGCCTAAAGCGGACTCTGTGCAAGCCGGAAATCTGTCTACCGCGGAAATTTTTTCAAGTCCCGGCAAACCCATAGAAAATTACATTAATCCATGCTGCATAAGGCGGAATCTGTCTACCGCGGAAACGGAAAGGATTTTAAGGTCCCACCGAAACCAAAATTTTGCATAAGGCGGAAAAAAGGATAATTTAAAAATGAAAGGTATTTTGTTTATTAAACTTTAAAACTGATAAGTCAAATACTCAATGTCGAGCATGTTAGTTAAATTCAGTAACACTTTGAAAAAGTTAATTCAAAAGAACAGAAACTGTTTAAATGTTAAGGAATTTATGTTTGTGTCATTTTTTCATATGCAAAATTGCAGTTAAAAGTTAATATTTCTAGTAGAATGAACATTTATCAAAATATATATTTTCGAAAGTACAATATATTATAATTTAAGGTTGTACTCAAATTCAATGTTATAGCGTTCTGTTTCTTCCTCAAAGTTTATTGTTTGTTTTTGTTTTTTTTGTTTGTGTGTGTGTGTGTACGTAAACTTCAAATTCGCATGTATTACAGTAGTACTAAGAAATTGAATAGCGTTTCTCATTTATCTATATAAAGTAGGGGTGCACAACCTTTTTAAGAGAAGGGCCACTTACAAAATTGTCTGGGTTGTCGAGGGCCACATCAGTAACACGGAGAAAATTCTTAGTCAAGGAGGTAATCTGTGGCCTATAATCAGATAAAAAATGTGGTTTTAGAGGGGGGGGGGGGGGCGGTTATCCCTCTAGGTTCCTCTACCCAGCCAACATATCCAATTCAGTTGGTAAGGGTATGTCAGTGTTTACATTTCTATATATAATAGATATAGCAAGAATTATTTTCAAGAAGTGATAATATTCTTTTACTTTATACTTTATTACGGGAGTGTAAAATTTTTTTATTAAAAATGCTAAAAAACTAACATAGGCATGAAACTGACAGGAGCCGAAAAAAAACGTGAACTTTATGAACGAAAGGGAAGGATGAGCAGATCTACGAAATTAGAGACTTTTTTCACGTCTGATCACCAAAGTTCGTGATTTGTCTGTGCTCACTCTAAATCGAAATGTCTTAAATTCAGACACTTAAGTGTCTGAAACGGAGTGTTCAATTTTCAGACATTTTAAAATGTCTGAATTTTTTCAGACACTTTTTGCGTCTGAATTTTAGACACTTCAAACGTCTGAATCGCAGCCATTTTTTTAAAGCATTATACGTAGCCATGTTTGACCACGTTGATCCGGGAAAAATATATGGCCATTATTCTGCCCTACTCCCCCCCCCCCCCTTCCCCCGCACACACACAGCCTGATTTTAGGGGCTCCAAAATATGGTATGCAATTTTCATAAAGCTGATAATTGAAATCTTTTTCGACATTGTACTGATTATAATCAATATTTTGAATTTATAGAGTAGAATAAGATTAAAAATTAAAATATTTGTCACAATACAGTAAAACCTCTCAATAGTAGGCACCTTAGAACCGTGGAATTTGTTCGCCATTCGGAAGTGTCTGTTTTTCTGAGGTAAAAAAATATAAAATATGTGCATGTTGTTAATAAAAAATGTGCTTCTTAAATAGTTGTGTCCTCTATGTAGGAGTGTCCGTTATGGAGATTTTACAACAAAACTTTCATAGGACAATTTTCTTCAGCGAACACTGACCTTTTTCAAGATAAATACATTTTTTTTTTACCTCATAAAAGCGAACATAATCGAATAGCAGGCAAATTCAACGTTCCAAAACGCCTTCAATTCGCGAGGTGGCCGCGATTGAGAGTTTTTACTGTATTTATTTTTTTATTTAGTTTTTAATCTAATTCTACTTTTAAAGTTCAAAATGCTGATTATAATCAATACAATGTTGAAACACATTTAAAATATAAGCTTAAAAAAAAAAAATCCATATCGAATTTGGAGCACGTAAAATCGTAGGGGGTGGGGGGGTCTGCCCATGCTTTAATCAGGCCCTCCTTCTGGAAAAAGTCCAACCCTGTATTATGATTCGATAAATGTACGTGTCAGTTTTAAGTGCAAAATCTAGCTATATGCAAATAAATATTTTATAAAAATCTACCTCTTTACTTTGTATTCATTTTTAATTTCAAATTACTTTTTAACTAAAAGTAATAAAAAAATCAATATTATATAATTATTTCAAATGAAATATATCTGTATATTTTTACCGCATTCTTACAATTACGTTAACGGTACATGATTACATGAATTTAAGAATCTAAAAATAATCATTAAAATTTAACAAAGTGCTAGAGATAACGCGAGATCCTTTTTCTAAATCTTTGTTGACATCAACAAATTTTTTTCTCCTTCAACGTCTACATTAGTGACGTCAATTTCCGTTCAAACAATCAAATCATGAAGCTGTGGTTTTGACTTTTGAATCATAAAATGATTATATGTTGACTACTATTTTCAGTATGGCAAATGAGATATTTCTAAAATACTCGGAAACACTAAAATTATATCAAAGGGAAATATTTTAATTAGAATGACCGGATTTAATGAGTTTTATCAGTCAAAACATTTTAAAATAAATAAATGAACACAAGTAATTCGCTGTATTAAATATATGGGGGAATCAATGAATGGAAGGATGTTCGAACTATATTCTTTTTTAAAATTTATGATGTACACACTATGAGGCAGAAGAAAACTTCATTAGACAAGAAAAGCATAAATAATAAATAAAAGCAGCTATTAACAGGAATGTTTACTATAAATGCTTTTGAATTCCAGTACAAAACACATAATAAATCTATCAGAAATGTAAAAATCGATGTAAACATTACAAATGCTGCCGCATTAAATGCTTATAAAAATATTGTATACGTAAATAAATAATTAAAAAGGGTACTTCAGAGTAATAATTACACCAAAAAAATACTATTAAGGTAGTCTTGATGGTAATTAAGAAGTATCAGCCAATCAACAGGCGATGTCACTGCGATTTTTAAAGTAATGGCTACATAAGAAAAGGCTTAGGAAGGTGTAAAATTAATAAATTCAGTAACCGCTAATATACACCATGCAGAGACACCTAAATTTATTTTAAAGATAACATTGGATAGAAAATAATACAGAAATATGATTGCAGATGATTTGAAGAGTAGAAATTTAAATATTAGCAAAATAAAATTTTAACATGGAAATACCATAGGCAAAATGCTTTGAACATATTTTGGCATAACTCAGGAACTAATAAAGCTATAGACTCGTGTGAGGTCTTCATTTAAAGAGAAAACAATGACAGAGAGTTTTAAATACATAGTTAAGACCCCACTTACCTGGGAAAATGTCTGATTATTCCAAAAGCACATTCGCCCAGAGGACGTCCGGATTGGAGGCTACGTTAGTATCCGTTAGTTAGGCAGAGTTTAATATTTAAAAAATAAAATCCCCTTGCACATCCGGCTAGCTCTGTCAAAAGAATGGAAAATTTCCATCCTGAAAACATAGCCCGCCAGACAACAGTTCTCTTTACAAATTTGACGAGATGAAGAACATTGTATTAGTTTATAGATAAATATTAATACGGAGTACCACTATGTCGATAGAAATTAAATCCCGGAACTTCACATTCCGCAAAAAACAATCAAGTCAAAATAAATTATTAGTTAAAATGTACGCGTACATAAAAACAAGCATTCAGTTTGAATTACAAACGAACACCGAGTTCGAAAGGAAGACGCATGCGCAACTGAGAGTGCCCCCTGGTGAATGCGGAGCGGAGTTACAAAGTGTCTTAAAATTAGACACTTGCAGATTTTTTAGACACTTTTATCAGTTCGTGTACACTATGATCATAGTAAGACACTTAGGTGTTTTAAATTAAGACATCTATTGTGACTGAATTTTCAGATTCAGACACTTAAGTGTCTGAAATTCTTTTTCAGTCACATATGTATCTTAATTTAAGACGCCTTTATTTGCAGTGCTGATGAAAGAAATTTGCGGTTTTACAGCGCCTGATGGACAAAATTAGCAATTTTCTGAAGCAGATTGACAAAATTCGCGGTTATTCCGAAGCCGATCGACAAAATTTGCAATTTTTCAGAAGCCGATTGACAAAATTCGCGATTTTTCCGAACCCTACAGACGAAATTCACGATTTTTCCGAACGTGATCGACAAGATCCATGATATTTTCTTGCCCCACCAACGAAATTCGAGATTTTTCGAAGCCCGATCGATAAAACTCTCGATTTTTCCGTGCCCGATCAACTAAATTTTGCGATTTTCCACCCCTGATAGACGAAATTCATGATTTTTCGGCGCCCGATCAACGAATTTTGCGATTCTTAACTGACTGACGAAATTTGCAATTTTCTTTCCGCAGCAAATTGACGAAATTTGGGATTTTTTCTCGCAATAAACTGACGCAACTCACAATTGTTCTGCAGCTGATAAACGAAATTTTCATTTTTTTCGCGCATCATTGACAAAAATCGTGATTTTTTAGTACTGCTCAACAAAATTTCGACGAAATTTGCGATTTTCCGCACCCGATCGACAAAACTCGCAATTTTCTATGTCCGTTTGGCGAAATTTGTGATTTTTTTTCCGTGCCTCATCGATAGAATTCGCAAGTTTTTTCGCGAATTCGCGATTTTTCCGTGCCCGATTATTTCTCGAGCTAAACATGCGAAACAGGCGATTTTCCCGTGGCTGATGATTAACAAGAGTTGCAAATTTTCCGCTCGTGATCGACAAAATTCACGATTTTTCCGAGCCCGACCGACAAAACTAACAATTTTCCGTGACCGAGCGCGAAATTTGAGATTTTTTCCGCTTCTCATCGACAAAATTCGCGATTTTTTTGCCCGATCAACGAAATTTGCTATTTTTCCGCGACTGATTGACAAAACTCACAATTTTACTTGCCCGATCGGTGAAATTTGCGTTTTTTCCGCGCCTCATCGACAAAATTCGCGATTTTTCCGTGCTCAATCAACGAAATTCTCGATTTTTCCGTGCCCAATCAATGAAATTAGCCAGGGATATGTATAGGAAAATTTTAGGTCCTTTAAAGGACCCTTCACAAAATAATTTATCTTAAAACAGGACCCTTCACAAAATTATTTATCCCAAAACAGGATCCTTCACAAAACATTTTATCCCAAACCAGGACCCTTCACAAAATTATTTGTCTCTTAAATAGACCTTTCACAGAATTTTTTCACTTTCAAATTGAACTTTTCACAAATTTAGTCATTTAAAAATAAAATCTGGCCTGTAAGTAAGCAGTTGAACTCACCAAAGAGCATATTATTTAGTTTTTTATACATGAAGGATAGGACATGAAGACATCGATAATTTAAAATTCACAGAATTATGACTAGAATTTTCACAAAAATAAGAAAAACTTCACAATTTCACAAAAACAGGACCCTGTGAGAAAAGTCTGGACAGATCTCTGTTAGCGGTTCTTAACTGACTGACGAAATTTTCAATTTTACTGCGGCAAGTCGACGAAATTTACGATTTTTTCCTGCAACCTATGGAGAAAAATTCCAATTTTTTCCATTTGTAAATTGACGAAATTCGCGGGCCACACGTTAACCCATCGCGGGACACAGGTTGTGCACCCCTAATATAAAGACAAAAGATCTTTCCGAATTTCAGTTTTCAATCGATTTCCTAGTCAGGAAAGTCAATGAAAGATCATCATCTTCGAGGGATTTTTTTTTCTTTTGGGGGGGGGGGGGGAGGGGAAGCTTTTTCGCATAAGCCGGAATATTGTCTACCACGGAAAATTTTCTCAGTCCCGATCGATTCCGCCTCAGACAAAGTTTACTGTAAAGGAATTATAGAGAGTATTTACAAGATTAGTACAATATCTAGCTTGCTTCGCTCGGTAGCGGGCTGCTTTTTACCGCAAGTCGCGGGAAGTGTCCTCGCTGCCTACAGCTGCATATAGCAGCCATGCTGCGCACGTTCCGGAATATATTTTACTTCCACCTTCAGTGCCAGAGGGTGCATAGTGGTCTAAACAAATGTAACTTTGAACGAACTTCCGGCAGGGGTCCCCACTGCCTACAACCACGTATACCGGGCGTGCTCGGAGCACGCCTGAATACATCTTTCAGTTTCACCTTTGGGGGGCGCATTGTGTTTTAAACAAACCTTTCTCCGAACGAACCTCCGGTACGGGTTCCCACTGCCTACTGCACCGTATAGCAGGCATGCTGCATACGCGCCGGAAAATCTTGTAGTTCCACCTTCGCTTCCAGGGGATGCATTCTGTTCTAGACAAACTTCACGTCGAACAAGTCTCTAACAGGGGTTCTTGAATTATTTAAGGCAGGTGTTTATAATGAAATATTTAGGATAAATGAATGATAATAAAAAACTGAAAAAATTGTACAAAAATAGTTTTAACGCACAACGTACAATAAGACACTTCATTGTATAAATTTTGGGGAAAACATACAACCTCGCAATCTTATTTCGAACCCAGTATCCAAAGACTCGGAATCCGAACTTAAGCATGGTTATTATTACTAAATTTATCAGAGGATTGCAGAAGAAAATCTAATAATTACCGCTTTCAAAGAGAACGAGCGCACTCGGGCAGTAAGCACCACCCACCTATCTCAATTGAGAAAAAAGGTGGAAAGGTATCCTATAAGATAGATGAAAGAAAAACCGAGCGGCAAGATTTCCGAAAACGACTAAGAAAAAATACTAAAGTGATGTATCCACGCACACACACACAAAAAAAGTCTTACAAGGAATTGCGGAAATGAAGAAAAGATAGAGGGACGATGCAAGAACAAAATCAGTATATAAAAACAACCAGAAGTTTAATTTAAAATGTGGAACTACATACTCACGGAAAGACTTATTTTTAATCATAATCAAATAAAACTATTATTTGCATAGAGCATCTATGCATTCATTGAAGAGCATTTTTTAAAATTTTTAAATTGATAAGACCACTATGTACAAAGGGTTCACGTTCATGGAAGGGCATGTTCATAATCATATTCAAATAAAAAAAAAATATTTACAAATGGTATTTTCGCAGTCAGATGAGAGCATATTCTTAAACATAATTCCGTAATTCAGCACCTACATAAACATTGAGAAGCATAATTTTGTTCATATTCCAATAAATCAATTATTTACAAAAATATATAGAAGATTTATAGAAGGGCAATATCTTATTCTCAATCAATAAGACAAGCATTTACAAAAGGACACTTACATATTTTTATAAAGGTATCTTCTTAATAATATTCAAATAATGCTATTATTTAGGAAAAAAAGCACACACACGTTCATAGATGGACACTTTCTTATTCTTAAATTGGTAAACAATCATTTACAAAAGGTATATCCACACATTCATAGAAGGATATATTTACATTCTTAACTTAGTAAGACAATTTTTAACAAATGCCGTGTACACATTCATTGAAAGGTATATTCTTATTCATATTCAGATAAAACAATTATTTACAAATATCACATACACACTCACTGAACAGCATAAACTTATTCTTACCAGCAAAACGATTATTTTCAAAAATGCACCCACGCATTCATAAATGAGTACATTCCTATTCAAATTCAAATAAAACAATCACTTGCAAAAAGCACATGCACATTCAAAGGAGGCCATATACTTATTCATAAAGCAAACATTTTCAAAGCTTTTGTTTTGGTCTAATGAAGAACTTCAGTTACTAAATATGGCACACTCTCACTCACGATAATTCATTGTTTTAACCCATTTATGCCTGAATTTTTGTTTCTCAAATTTCTTGGTAAAATCACTTTAAAATGTTGGAAAAGGAACTGGAAAAATACTAAAAAAAATACGCTAAAATATTTTTGTATTTACACTCTAAATCGAAATGTCTTAAATTCAGACACTTAAGTGTCTGAAACGGAGTGTTCAATTTTCAGACATTTTAAAACGTCTGAATTTTTTCAGACACTTTTTGAGTCTGAATTTTAGACACTTCAAACGTCTGAATCGCAGCCATTTTTTTAAAGCATTATACGTAGCCATGTTTGACCACGTTGATCCTGGAAAAGTATATGGCCATTATTCTGCCCTACTCTCCCCCCCCCCCCCCCACGCAGCCTGAGTTTAGGGGCTCTGGTATGCAATTTTCATAAAGCTGATAATTGAAATCTTTTTCGACTTTGTACTGATTATAATCAATATTTTGAATTTATAGAGTAGAATAAGATTAAAAATTAAAATATTTGTCACAATACAGTAAAACCTCTCAATAGTAGGCACCTTAGAACCGTGGAATTTGTTCGCCATTCGGAAGTGTCTGTTTTTCTGAGGTAAAAAAAATATAAAATATGTGCATGTTGTTTATAAAAAATGTGCTTCTTAAATAGTTGTGTCCTCTATGTAGGAGTGTCCGTTATGGAGATTTTACAACAAAACTTTCATAGGACAATTTTCTTCAGCGAACACTGACCTTTTTCAAGATAAATACATTTTTTTTACCTCATAAAAGCGAACACAATCGAATAGCAGGCAAATTCAACGTTCCAAAACGCGTTCAATTCGCGAGGTGGCCGCGATTGAGAGTTTTTACTGTATTTATTTTTTTATTTAGTTTTTAATCTAATTCTACTTTTAAAGTTCAAAATGCTGATTATAATCAATACAATGTTGAAACACATTTAAAATATAAGCTTTAAAAAAAAATCCATATCGAATTTGGAGCAAGTAAAATCTTAGGGGGGTGGGGGGGGGGGGGGGCGGGCTGCCCATGCTTTAATCAGGCCCTCCTTCTGGAAAAAGTCCAACCCTGTATTATGATTCGATAAATGTACGTGTCAGTTTTAAGTGCAAAATCTAGCTATATGCAAATAAATATTTTATAAAAATCTACCTCTTTACTTTGTATTCATTTTTAATTTCAAATTACTTTTTAACTAAAAGTAATCAAAAAATCAATATTATATAATTATTTCAACTGAAATATATCTGTATATTTTTACCGCATTCTTACAATTACGTTAACGGTACATGATTATATGAATTTAAGAATCTAAAAATAATCATTAAAATTTAACATAGTGACTAGAGATAACGCGAGATCCTTTTTTCTAAATCTTTGTTGACATCAACAAATTTTTTTCTTCTTCAACGTCTACATTAGTGACGTCAATTTCCGTTCAAACAATCAAATCGTGAAGCTGTGGTTTTGACTTTTGAATCATAAAAAGATTATATGTTGACTATTAATAATATATAATCCATGGCAAATGGGATATTTCTAAAATACTCGGAAACACTAAAATTATAGCAAAGGGAAATCTTTTAATTAGAATGACCGGATTTAATGAGTTTTATCAGTCAAAACATTTTAAAATAAATAAATGAACACAAGTAATTCGCTGTATTAAATATATGGGGGAATCAATGAATGGAAGGATGTTCGAACTATATTCTTTTTTAAAATTTATGATGTACACACTATGAGGCAGAAGAAAACTTCATTAGACAAGAAAAGCATAAATAATAAATAAAAGCAGCTATTAACAGGAATGTTTACTATAAATGCTTTTGAATTCCAGTACATAACACATAATAAATCTATCATAAATGTAAAAATCGATGTAAACATTACAAATGCTGCCGCATTAAATGCTTATAAAAATATTGTACACGTAAATAAATAATTAAAAAGGGTACTTCAGAGTAATAATTACACCAAAAAAATACTATTAAGGTAGTCTTGATGGTAATTAAGAAGTATGAGCCAATCAACAGGCGATGTCACTGCGATTTTTAAAGTAATGGCTACATAAGAAAAGGCTTAGGAAGGTGTAAAATTATTAAATTCAGTAACCGCTAATATACACCATTCAGAGACACCAAAATTTATTTTAAAGATAACATTGGATAGAAAATAATACAGAAATATGATTGCAGATGATTTGAAGAGTAGAAATTTAAATATTAGCAAAATAAAATTTTAACATGGAAATACCATAGGCAAAATGCTTTGAACATATTTTGGCATAACTCAAGAACTAATAAAGCTATAGACTCGTGTGAGGTCTTCATTTAAAGAGAAAACAATCGCAGAGAGTTTTAAATACACAGTTAAGACCCCACTTACCTGGGAAAATGTCTGATTATTCCAAAAGCACATTCGCCCAGAGGACGTCCGGATTGGAGGCTACGTTAGTATCCGTTAGTTAGGCAGACTTGGATATTTAAAAAATAAAATCCCCTTGCACATCCGACTAGCTCTGTTAAAAGAATGGAAAATTTCCATCCTGAAAACATAGCCCGCCAGACAACAGTTCTCTTTACAAATTTGACGAGATGAAGAACACTGTATTAGTTTTATAGATAAATTTTAATACGGAGTACCACTATGTCGATAGAAATTAAATCCCGGAACTTCACATTCCGCAAAAAACAATCAAATCAAAATAAATTATTAGTTAAAATGTACGCGTACATAAAAACAAACATTCAGTTTGAATTACAAACGAACATCGAGTTCGAAAGGAAGACGCATGCGCAACTGAGAGTGCCCCCTAGTGAATGCGGAGCGGAGTTACAAAGTGTCTTAAATTTAGACACTTGCAGATTTTTTAGACACTTTTATCAGTTCGTGTACACTATGATCATAGTAAGACACTTAGGTGTTTTAAATTAAGACATCTATTGTGACTGAATTTTCAGATTCAGACACTTAAGTGTCTGAAATTCTTTTTCAGTCACATATGTATCTTAATTTAAGACGCCTTTATTTGCAGTGTATTCAGGGATGAGAGCGTTCCAACCCAAATGACCGATTGCTACCACAAAATTTTAATAGTATTTATCGCGGTATTTAATGCGAGAATTTCTCAAATTTAATAAAGCAAAGAATACTATTAAAATTTAGTGGTGAAAATCAACCATTTGGGTCGGAGCACACTCGTTCCTGTTATTTGATAAAATGTAAACGTAATAAATATGGAAATATCCATATGTAGAAAAATACATAATTATATGTTTTGTCTAAATTTATATAAATTAAGCTTTTAAATTGTATATTATATACTATAATTAGTATTTTTATGAACTATTAAAGAAATACATTCATTTCTTTTCAGAAACTAATAATATATTATAAGTATTATTAATAATAAATTAAGAATAATCGTATTTGAGGCTAAAAGACAATTTATTTCAAAATCATCTTGAAAAGGACTTTACATAAATAACTGTCCTCTAAATGGCTAATAGAAATATATACCCATTTGCGCCTAGCTCCGTATATTTTGTACGTTACAAACATTACATAAAAAATAGACTTGAACATATAATTTCGCAATTTAAAAAGATACATATTTCAAAGAAGTCAACAAGCTAAGATTATGACTTATTTATTTAGATCCTTGATACAAAACATAGAAATAAATTTACTTTTTCAATTTCGCTATCTTGAAAAATGAAAAACCTATAAACACCGAAAAAAGGCCTTCATTTAATTAAATAAATATCAATCTTATGCTACCATTTCTCGAAGATAAAGACATTTATAGACAATTACTTTATACAATTTTCATGTTGTAAAGCAGATGAAAATTATAAAAAATTATTAAAATTCGAAACGTCCCAAGAATGGGACGCTAGGCATAAATGGGTTAATGTGTGTAGTTCTGATTCTTTGCTCACAATCTATATAATAATTGAATTATGGCGACAACAAAAATGTGAGGTTGATTTGAAAGTAAAGTTTTATATATTTTATTATGCATATATAAAATAAGAAAGTAATGTTCTTTGTTGTAAAAAAAAATAATTTGGTATGTATATTTAATATTTATTTTTATCATGAAACAGAAGTAAGAGGAAACACTCGAATTTTCTGAAATTTTTCCAAACACGAATGTTTCTTCTGCATATCTTCAACGAGGGCATTCGTGATCTGTAAGTAAATAAATAAAACAAAAGAGAAAAATTACACAGAAATAAGAATGTTTGAATAATTTATAAAACAATTCAAGTAAATATATAGGAGAGACCGGGGCACATTTTCCATAGGGGTAAGTTTTCCAACTCGCTTTAGTTCTTAAATGAGCTGCTAGATGACGCTAGCGAGTGAACTGGCTGAAGTGGCAACATCTTACACACCATCTACAAAAGTTATAGCTTAATAGCTGCTGTCACTTCGTCTGGAGAGCTGTTTTTTTTTTTTTTCATTTTTTCAACGGTAAGTAAAATTTTAGGTCTTTATTAAAACGTAAAAAAAAAAAAAACGTACTAGCGCTAAACATACTATTTTGACATTGCATGCACTAAAAAAGGCTTTCTTCACCTCTATTCATCCAGGTAGTGTAAAAGTTCAAATATGGCGAAGGGCAGGTTTTCCAACAACATACGCGGCATGTTTTCCAACACGTTTCTCATTTGAAAACGTCCCCCCTTCTAAATCAGCTAGTCTTATAGTATCAAAAATGTATTTATTGTGCAGTAAAATAGGCCAAATAACCATATGTACTATGAACCCGTTTGATCATTTAGTCATTTCAGTAAAACTATCAATATAAAAAAAGGAGATAAATTCAAAAATATAATAAAGTCAATTTTTTCTAAATCGGGTTCATTTAATGAATCCATGTTAATTATGCCTTTATAGTCATAAGCTACAACACTGAGATCGCAGTGTGTATGGACCCCTCAAAAAGCAAATTAACCGTGTTTAGAGCTGCTCCACTGGCGTTAATCCACAGTCAATATTATGGCGGCTTTTAAACGTTAGAGAATTTTCCCACTGAATCTTGAAACATTTACAGACTCTGCTTTTATACCATCCTACTTTTCTGACAGGCGAGTTCCTGCCGCACCAAATCTTGAAAGCACCAACAATCCTGAAAAGACTTCAAACTTTCCCCAATAATCGATTGCCCCCCCCCCCCCCCCCAAAAAAAAAAAAGAAAAAAAAAGAAAAGAAAAGAAACACCGAAAGCATCTAATCCTTCTACACCAACGTAGGCTAGCACTTCCAAAGGAAAAGGCGTTCCTTCTACATCCAAGCAAATTTTGCCTACACCAGAAGAAGTTAGGATTTTTGCGAAGGCTGCACTAAGGAGGCAAACATCGCGTGGAAAGAAAAATAGGAAGTATTGTACTGACTGCTTCTCCTGTTAAAAATCAACTGAAAATGGAAAAAAGATTCATCTAAAAAAAGGGAAACTACAAAAAGAATCAGATAAAAGGGGCGAGAAAAAACAAAATCCAATCCCAGCCAGGCAGCTGTTTGGACCTTCGTCTTGAAATGTAAAATGTATTAAAACTGTTTTTTATGTTACTGTTATGTTATTGTGCATTTAGTTCATAATAAAAAATACTTATTAATTAACAAGCATGATTTATTACCTGTGTTTTACCATTTAAAGTATAGTTGGAAAACTTGCCCCTGACAATTTTTAGTAGGCTGGAAAACTTGCCCCGCATACGGGGCCCATTTTCCAACGTAACATGATTAGACTTAACCAATTTTTGTGAAAAAGTATATTTAGTTTTTTGAAAAATAATTGTGCCAGTTTGTACAGAAAGGTCTAGGGAATACAATGATATCCTGTAGATATCGAAATAGTTAAAAATAAAAAATACAAAAATAAAATTATAAAAAGTTAGAAAACTTGGCCCGGTTTCCCCTACATTACATAATGAAACAGTTATTAATTTAAAACTCCAAGATGACTTATACAGTGCATTTCAAAATGATTTTAACGATTTTAACTCATAGTGATTTATATGAAATTGTCAAAATAAAATAGGTATTTCAGACAGAATTTCCAATTGTAAATATTTATATATTTATAGAACGACAAAATCCCGTGAAGAAAAGGCATATAGCTCAAAAGTTCAAGTTTAAGATGCACTGGCTATGTTAAATTTAATTCACAAATGCTCAATGTAAGCACCCTTTATTACAGGGTCATCTTTAAATTACGTCAAACAAATTTCGTGATTTTTTTTTATCTCTTTCTATGATTTATGTCATAGGTTGCAGCATTTGAATAATAGCCTTTCCAGTCGAGGCTAACGGAAACAGAAAGGCTACCGCGGTGCTTTACGCGTACCTTTTTTTTTTTTTTTTTTTTTTTTGTTACGGACCGCTACCGTGTGGTGACCAGCAGTGGTCAAGAACACGTGTGTAGCTGCTTTACAGACCTCTGGAGTCACGTGATGCTCGAATGCACCAATGCAGGTGTGTGAAAAGAGCATCACGTTACTCTAAAGGTCTGTAAAAAATATATGTGGAATGCACCGCGGTAGCCTGTCTGTTTCGTTAGCCTCGCTTTCCAGTACTATGACGTCACATTTCCTTCAACCACCGCCCCTGAACACTAGGCCTGACCGCTGACACAAAAATGGCGGCTGCCGTAGGCGGATATTTTTAATCGTTTGTACGGTCCCCTATATTTTGACACCAGTATTTTCAAAAGTTTTCTTTGATTTATTCAGTCTCCAAAAAATAAAGCGGAAAAAACTTTTAAATGTTATTTGTATTCAAACTGAAGAGACCGTACAAACGCTGAAAAATATCCGCCTATGGCGGCCGCCATTTTTTTGCCAGTGCTCAGACTTAGTGTTCAGGGGGCGGTGTTTCAACTATTAATTTAGGACTGATTTTAGCAAAAACGAAGTTATTATGATATATGACCTACAGATATAAATACTATAAAACCGTTAAGATCACGAGTACTTTTCTTCAAACTGTTGAAATTCAAAGAAAAGAGACCTAATACTACTAGTCTGGGAGGCAGAGCCACATTTCTGCAACCAAATCTAGCGTCTATGTTTTTTGTACGTAAGACATATTAGAAGGTGCGGATAAGGAAACTGCTGGTGAGCTGTCTCAACAGCGTGGAAAGAGGTAGTTATTTAAAAAGGTTAGATTTAAATTTTAATTTATTGTTTGAGGAATATTTTATATTAATAAAAAATCCAAATTGAATAAATAAATTGACATGCATTTAAATTGAATCAACGATCAGAGCAAATCAGTAAATAAAAAAAGAAAAACAAGTTGGAAATTGCACGTCAAACGTGGCAAATGAGGTGCGTTCGTACTATACCAGTTTTATAAATATTTTTTGCACCGCATATTGTACTGAATACATACTTTAGTGCACTTCATAAGTGCATATCAGTTTCATTCTGATCGAAAGGCAATAACATCATTAAAATGCAACTGAAATAATTGTTTGCCATTGGCCGTAATCTAACGTAATCCGATTTTCATAAAATTTGAAATGACTCGAAAAATTTTGCAAAAATTATATATTAGAAATTTCAGACCATTCGGTTGGGTAGTTTTTGCTCTGTTATAGGCGGACGGACTGACGGACGGACAGACAGACAGGCAGACAGACGGACGGACCGAACGACGGCTATAGGTGCTACGTATTTATATAATTACGAACGCATGAAAAAATATCTTAGCTATGCATACCTCGATTTATCTTTTATGAGGATTTTTGTAAATGACCATTTGTTATATACTAGAACTTTTTCAAAGAATATTCGAAGCACTTCTGCGGTTTCAAACTAAATATTTTCTACTACTGTTAAGTCTGCATCTTTTAATGAGAGCGTGAAAAGCCTCTTCAAAGTTTAGTCATATATAGATAGCTTGCTTTATAATTTGAACTCACGTCTTGAGTCAGTCATTGAAAATAATTATAAAAGTGAAGTTCATAGCAATAAATAAAGAGTGTCTCCATTTAAAGCAATACAGCTGAAATCACTGAGTAATGTTGAAAATTCCTGAAGGAAGAGACGAGATTTTAGAATGCAAATAGTTTCGGTCCGGCCGAATTTTCGGCAGTATTTTTACCGAAAATGAATGTATGTACTGAATGTATATTTTAGTGCATATCAGTTTCATTCTGTTCGAAAGGCTGTAACATCATTAAAATGCACTTAAAATAATTTTTCCCATTGGCCGTAATGTAACGGAAAACTTTTGACTGTCCCTGTAATTAAACTATACATTCGATTTTCATAAAATTTGAAATGGCTCGACAAAATTTTGCTGCAATTATATATTTAAAATTTCAGACCATTCGGAAGGCTGTAAAATCATTAAAATGCATTTGCTATAATTTTTTCCCATTGGCCGTAATGTAACGGAAAACTTTTGGGTGTCCCTGTAATTAAACTATACATCCGATTTTCATAAAATTGGAAATGGCTCGACAAAATTTTGCAGCAATTATATATTAAAAATTTCAGACCATTCGGAAGTCTGTAACATCATTAAAATTCACTTGCAATAATTTTTCCCATTGGCCGTAATGTAAAGAAAAACTTTTGACTGTCCCTGTAATTAAACTATACATCCGATTTTCATAAAATTGGAAATGGATCGACAAAATTTTGCAGCAATTATATATTAAAAATTTCAGATCATTCGGTCGGGTAGTTTTTGCTCTGTTATATGCGGACGGACGGACAGACAGACGGACGGACAGACGGACAGACAGACGGACTGAACGACGACTATAGGTGCTACGTATTTATATAATTACGAACGCACCTAATAATTAAATAAAGGAAGAGTAATATAGAGGAAAAACATATCGGGCTTCTTTTAAATGATAAGGATGTTTTATCAAAAATTTAACGCCATCTTACATGTGATGAAGAAGAATAGCTATTCTGTCACTAAATGAATCGACAAAATATTTTACATGAAATATATAATTATAAAATAAATATTTGTGAAGTAAAAAGAAAATACAAGTTATTCTTAAATGCAAGTATGAAATATTCTTCTGTCATCGAGAGAGCAGAATATTATTTACTAAACATTATAAAACTATTAAAAGAGAAAGTAAATTTTATAGTTACCTAACATGCATCGTTTCCAAAGATTTTGCATCTAAAAATATTAGGAGCAATACACATCTGGAATAATAAATAATATATATATAAACATACTTGAAATTTCCATCATCAATTTATTTCTACAAACCATTTTTGTTCCAATTTATTATTAAGGGGGTTCGGGACACATTTTAAAATAATTGTTATTTATTGAGTAACAATTTTTAAATTTTTTGTGATGGTTAACCATGTCATTTGTAAACAAGATCTCATGATACAACTTTGCATAATTAAAAAATAAATAAATAAAAATTAAAAGTTTATTAAAAAAGTGGGGCAATTTAAAATCGTTATAACTCGATTTAATAGAAATTTTTTTTCCATTTAAATAAACAGAAATATATAAGTTTTAATTTCAATTCAGCATTTTTAAAAATATTAATTTAAATTTAAAAAAAAAATAAAATAAAATAAACGTAAATATTTTTTTTCAAATTTGCTGAATCAAGATTAAAGTAAAACAATTGAAAAAGACATGTTCCACGTTTGAATCATTTATCTTTAATGGTTATAATCTTGACAATTTAAATATGAGAAATGGTGAAAAAACCCATCATAAATAAACAGAAATATATAAGTTTTAATTTCAATTCAGCATTTTTAAAAATATTAATTTAAATTAAAAAAAAAAAAAATTCAAACGTAAATATTTTTTACAATGACAATTTACATATGAGAAATGGTGAAAAAACCCATCATGAAGAAATGGTGAAAAATCCCATCATAAATAAACAGAAATATATAAGTTTTAATTTCAATTCAGCATTTTTTAAAATATTAATTTAAATAAAAATTAAAAATATTTAAAGAAAAAAAAATTAAACGTAAATATTTTTTACAATGACAATTTAAATATGAGAAATGGTGAAAAAACCCATCATAAATAAACAGAAATATATAAGTTTTAATTTCAATTCAGCATTTTTAAAAATATTAATTTAAATAAAAATTAAAAATATTTAAAGCAAAAAAAAAAAAAAAAATTAAACGTAAATATTTTTTACAATGACAATTTAAATATGAGAAATGGTGAAAAAACCCATCATAAATAAACAGAAATACATAAGTTTTAATTTCAATTCAGCATTTTTAAAAATATTAATTTAAATAAAAATTAAAAATATTTAAAGCAAAAAAAAAAAAAATAAAATAAAATAAAATAAAAAATAAACATAAATATTTTTTACAATGACAATTTAAATATGAGAAATGGTGAAAAAACCCATCATGAAGAAATGGTGAAGAAATGGTGAAAAATCCCATCATAAATAAACAGAAATATATAAGTTTTAATTTCAATTCAGCATTTTTAAAAATATTAATTTAAATAAAAATTAAAGATATTTAAAGCAAAAAAAAAAAAAAAAAAGAAATTAAACATAAATATTTTTTACAATGACAATTTAAATATGAGAAATGGTGAAAAAACCCATCATGAAGAAATGGTGAAGAAATGGTGAAAAAAACCCATCATAAATAAACAGAAATATATAAGTTATAATTTCAATTCAGCATTTTTAAAAATATTAATTTAAATAAAAATTAAAAAAAAAAAAAATTAAACGTAAATATTTTTTTTCAAATTTGCTGAATCAAGATTAAAGTAAAACTATTGAAAAAGACGTGTTCCAAGTTTGAATCATTTATCTTTAATGGTTATAATCTTGACAATTTAAATATGAGAAATGGTGAAAAAAACCCATCATGAAGAAATGGTGAAGAAATGGTGAAAAAACCCATCATGAAGAAATGGTGAAGAAATGGTGAAAAAACCCATCATAAATAAACAGAAATATATAAGTTTTAATTTCAATTCAGCATTTTTAAAAATATTAATTTAAATAAAAATTAAAAATATTTAAAGCAAAAAAAAAAAAATTCAAACGTAAATATTTTTTACAATGACAGTTTAAATATGAGAAATGGTGAAAAAACCCATCATGAAGAAATGGTGAAGAAATGGTGAAAAATCCCATCATAAATAAACAGAAATATATAAGTTTTAATTTCAATTCAGCATTTTTAAAAATATTAATTTAAATAAAAATTAAAAATAATTAAAGCAAAAAAAAAAAAAAAAAAAAAAAAAAAAAAAAAAAAAAAATTCAAACGTAAATATTTTTTACAATGACAATTTAAATATGAGAAATGGTGAAAAACCCATCATGAAGAAATGGTGAAGAAATGGTGAAAAAACCCATCATAAATAAACAGAAATATATAAGTTTTAATTTCAATTCAGCATTTTTAAAAATATTAATTTAAATAAAAATTAAAAATATTTAAAGCAAAAAAAAAAAAAAAAAAAAAAATTCAAACGTAAATATTTTTTACAATGACAATTTAAATATGAGAAATGGTGAAAAAGCCCATCATGAAGAAATGGTGAAAAATCCCATCATAAATAAACAGAAATATATAAGTTTTAATTTCAATTCAGCATTTTTAAAAATATTAATTTAAATAAAAATTAAAAATATTTAAAGCAAAAAAAAAAAAAAAATCAAACGTAAATATTTTTTTTCAAATTTGCTGAATCAAAATTAAAGTAAAACAAACAAATTAAAGTAAAGAAAAACAACGCATTTTCACAAGAAGTCGTTTTCATGACAACCATTGCTTTAAAGCTACATTTTTTAAACAAACCAAAACGGAAAAATTAATATTTCCTGTTCCAATTAAGATAGAATACGATTTAAACTTCATTTTAAGCAGAAAAAACCCAGAGAAATTTTTAATTCAATACATTATTTTTAGAAAATTTGAAGATTTTTGTGGTCCGGGCCCCCTTAAATGACATTTATTTCAATTTTGTCTGGCATCATATAGAGGAAGTTCGTGTATTATGGAATGGTCGAACAATATAGAATACTCCAATATCTGGCACATATGATACTGCATCAAAGCGTAAAACTGCCAGAGATCTTCCCAGAACTCCCATGAGGCACTGTACTCAGTTCTGTTTGGATATCTGTTGATGGACCGACGCGGTGAAATAAAATCTTATTCTCAGTTTTTGCAGGTAAATTTTATTACATTCGTATTAATTATAAAATTTCATTGTCAGTGATGTTAACCAAGTTCAGTGTAAAGTTGTACAGTTTTGTTTATTGCTGTGTTAATCAGTTTTCCTCTGTGCTAACTTGTTGACGAGTGAAGAGGTAATGTTTTCCAAGGTGGTGTTTCGGGTAATATGGAATATCAGCTAGACAACTGACAACTATTTCAAGACAAGTCTAGTGAAGATGGACTATCATTTGAGACGGGCTTTTTACCAGGTTGAACAACAGATGGGGAAGATGCAGTGTATGTATGTTTTGCAATGGACGTATTCAGAGGATGGAAGAGGGGAGTAGTGGATATAATGTCTCTTGTGGGCTTATGTAGACTGTTATGGGGCCGAAACAATAAATTACATTTGTCTTTTTGTAAAAATTAAAATAATTTTTCAAACAATTTGATGATTTATAGATAATGTACTAATGTTCATTCTAGTTATTTTTGTAAATCATGTTTTTTTTTTTTTTTTTTTTTTTTTTAATATTCCTTATAAGCCTATTCCATAAGACCCAAGTGGTTGCCATTACCCTAAAGGTGTAACTTTTTTTTTAAGGTATCCACATTCCTCTGAAACGTCATTTTCGATCAAAATACCAATTTTTTATTTTTGCAATAATATTAAAGTCGAATCTTTTAACTGTCGAATTATGCTAAAATTGTGTCTGTATCTTCATTAGAACCAGGGGTACAACCGTTTAAAGTTATTGCTTTATCAGCTTCTGAATTTTTTTAAAAAGTTATTTTTAGCTTTTCCTCAAAATGAAGTTTTTCAAATTCTTACTTTATAAAAACATCCTATACCAAAAAATTATGCATGAAATGCGTTGAAATTTTGCGTACTTCTTTGAAAAATGTTTCTTGAGGGAATAGACTACACTCGGGATACTATATAAATTAGTTTTATATTTACAATGGTATGAGTGACAAAACTGTAACGAATCCTGCACATTTTTCATTACATCAGAGTTTCAACTGCCACAGCATCTGAGATAGAGATGCTATTATAATGCGAATTGTCTATGTCTTAGAGAAAGTTATTTTCTTTATTATGCAATTTAGAAAATGCCAATAACATTGGTTTATTTTATTTATTTATTTTTATTTATTTATTTATTTATTTATTTATTTTGATATAAACAAAAGGACTACGTCTGAATTCATTCATATTTATAAAAACTTTTCAAAATAACAGACATTACATTACATTACAAGATAAAAACACTAAAAACAATATAAAAGGACGTTTCGGATTCATTTATAGATTTATTCATTCATAGATCATTATAGGTAGGATATTAATTTTGTTTTAGCTATAATTTTTTGGCAACTTGATGTAATGTTTTTCTATTTGTTGAACTTTAAAATCTAGTATGACTTTTACGTTAGGAATTAGCTGATGAGAGATTCAGAATGAATCCGAAACGTCCTTTTATATTGTTTTTAGTGTTTTTATCTTGTAATGTAATGTAATGTCTGTTATTTTGAAAAGTTTTTATAAACATTGGTTTATTTTTGAGTTATCATGTTTTGCGGAAATGTCAAATTTTCACATAATTTTGAATATTTTTCACTTTTAAAATATTATTTCTGTGTAATTACTAAAATATTTACATATTTTTCAAAGTTTTAACTTAAATGCCATCATAAAAAATTTATATAAAGAGAAAATTTCAAAAATTTCAAAAAATCTTCTACGAAGGTGTGTGGATACCTTAAAAGCTAAATACTGATATGTATTTTTTCTTCCACTTTAAACGCATTAAAAAGGTGTTAAGAAACAGTTAAAGTCTGTTCTTTACTAACTTTTAATGTATATCAAATTTTTTATCTTGACTTACAAATAAAAATGTAAATGGTATCGCGTAATACCCGAACTTTCTATGTCTTTAAATATGTTTATGTTTCTAAATAAATTGAGAGTTCATGATAGGTTTTATTCAGTAAGATATTTCCTAAACTTTTGTTTTAAATTGTAATAATTACGTAAAGTGTTGTTGCACACTATCTTTAAATTAGAGCTTCGGTCATTTTCTATTCGAACGTGTTAGCTATATTTTGACTTAAAGGGTATTCGATATATAAAATAATTACATGCCATATCTAAATTGGAGATTTGGCCAGATTTTGATATAAGAACTTGCTTATTGCTTTTTGATTTCAAAGATATTATATATAGGGTGACTGCTCCAGTAGTTGATCAAATAAGGTCGGTGCTACGGGGTTTTTATTATATTTCCTTCTTTTTAGATTTTAGAAGTAAACTAACATGATTTCTACAACCCTTAATGAATGTCCTATAATAGACAATAATTAAATTCTGCTGAAATTAAATAGCAACAGAATTATAAATAAATAGTTTTTTAATTGCCATTTCGCCAGTAGTTGATCAGGCGAATCCAGTTTTTGATCAATTTCATTCCAGTAGTTGATCACTGGTCGTTTTGATCTTTTTTCAATGTAAGTAGATAAAATTAAACAATTTGATAATAGTAAATATTTTAATGAGACGAATAAAAGTAAAAAAAAAAAAAAAAAAAAAAAAAAAAAACTTATGAGCAATATTGAAACTCAGGGGCAGTACTATTCAGGGGCAGAGAAAAGATTTCTTGTTCTACTGATTTTTGTGGGTTCTATGTGAAAATAACTTGATCCCACTTATAAAAATGGACAACTTCCATAGGCGCGAATTGCTCTGTCGTTATTTTTCCACCTAGTCGGAATTTTAGATAGTCCTATATTTTGTCTTTGATATATAAGTTATTTCTTCTTCTCTTCCTTTTTCTGAATCATTTCTTTCTTTCGGATTTCTTATTCCTTTTTTCTTCGAAAGACTTTATCTATTGTTTTGGCGTTGTCGCATAAGGCAACCGTCTCTTTTCTGTTTTTTTTTTCTTCTCTGACGAGACGTGAGGCCATAGAATGTTGTCTGCAAAAGCTGGATTGACAATTTTTTCTTTAGTTAGACCTAAGATTTTGGGCGTTCAGGAGTCGCATAATTTGAAATGGGTCCGTCTGCCTTGAAGGACCTGGTGTTGAATCGTCAAAATCAAATGTTTTTGGAGGATCATCAGATTGTAGAGCAATATACGCAGTTGGTTTTAGGAGATCATCAGCTGACGATTCAGGTTCACTCTCTGGAGTCACAATGTTCATTTGAGTTTGTACAAGGCATTTGTTCCGCATTTGCCTCCAGAAATGGAACAATTCAAGAGCCTCAACATCACCCTCCCATTCGTCTCCTTCCACGCTTCTGAACTTCTGAGCTTTGCCTTTTTTTTTTTTTTTATAGGGATTCAATGTACAAAAGCGTCTTGACTTTGAAGTTTTCTGCTACTTCTATTTCTACTCTACACCAATTTTCACGTGTGTTTGTAGGAGGACAAAGTCGTTGCTTACTACTGATGCACATTTCGTAGTCTACTGCATCTAGTTTAAACGGAAACAGACTGCATTTCCGGAAGCCGTTTTTAATGACTTTCGGAGTTGTTGCTTCCCGAAATACACTTGCAATTAAAGGTCCAAATACTGCTTTTGTGACTACTTTGTTTCCAAATTTAGTTTTCGAATATTAAACGGTTTCCCGCCAGCGCACTTTGAGAAGTCTGAAAATAGCAACGTCGGCTGGTTGGAGTATGTGTGTTGCATTCGGGTAAAGAGCGAAATAAAGGATTTGATTCTTTGAGCATAACTTTGCCACTTCAAGAGTTAAGTGGATCTTGTGGCCATCCATCAAAAGTAATATGGGTAGTTTGATATTTTGCTTTCTCAACCAAGGCAAAAATACATTTGCGAGATATTCAAAGTAGGTGCTCCCACACATCCAACCTTTCTTTGATCCACCTATTCCCCAGTCATCTGGCACATTATGCAATTTCATGTGATATTTTCTGCAATGGGTAAAGATCATCTCAGGAATAACCTCTCCTGCTGCATTGAAAGTAGCCATCACGGTTACAGCTTCTTTTTCATTACGTGTTTTTATTTCAAATAAAATGTTGAATGAAATGGGTCCTAAAACTTTTCCCGTTTTTGGACAAGTTTGAAAATTGCTTTCATCATCATTAAAAATTCTGCTAAAATCAAGAAGAATGTCAAGGCAGCCTTCAGTTTCAAGATATTTATGAAGTTCTTGGAGCCATTCGCGGATGTTGGGCTTTGACACTTCTGCTCTTGGAGTGTTGATAGAATTTGCATACCTCTCAGCTATCGAACTGTTTCTTCGCATGAATCCTTTAAACCATGTTGTCCCCGGAGTTCAGTTTGCCAAAAGGTTTGGCCTTTTATCGGCTTTGATGATGTTTTTTACGGTTTCAAATAAAATCCTCCTCTTAATCGAGAACTCTTTCTTGACATAAGCATTTATCCAGTCAACAAGGAGCTGTTCCTCTTCTTTTCTTAAAACTGATGAATGTCTCACCTCTGACATTTTCTCTTTAACTAAAACAAAAGAGCTTCTTAAGGAAACATAGGTAGAACATTTCGAGCGGTGCTTTTGATTTGAAACTATGGAAACACCCTTTTCTCTTACGTCTTCGACGGCTGCTCGCTGATCATCCTCTGAGTACTGGAAGAATTTCTTTTTCGGCGGCATAATGAATTCTAAAAATAAGCAATAATGGCTTGGCAAGCAAAGAAATTAAAGATGTGATCAACTAATGGCTACGCATGTTATTATCCAGTAGTTGATATACTGATCAATAACTAGAGTCATTTTTATTTTTATTTTTTTATTTTATTTTTTGTGTGTGTGTGTGTGGTGACGGCGGTAGTAGATGAAAACCGCTGGGTGGGGCTTGTGAGTGCTTAAGCCATTTGGTAGGCCTCCCCACCTAGCTGACCCTTGAAACTAATAATTGATCACAGCTGATCAATTTCTGGAATTTGCTTATTTAATAAGACCAGAAGTTGATCAGTCAAATTTCAAGCCCTAAAATAAAGTCAATCGAAAATCTAAAAATTAATATTTAAAATATCATCCTTTGGCTGTGATTAACAACAATTCTTATAAAAATATTAGTTGGAATAAGCAAGATGGAAGGGGATTATTTTAACTTACCGTTATCGTTTCCAACTAATCAAAAACTAAATTTTTACACTTTCTAATACAAAACATTCATAATATGGACTTCTCTTACAGAAGACAGCTTAAAAGTATGTGACAACAGGAGCACTAATATTCAAACAAAAATATTATGTCTAGTGTCACTTGTAAAACTCATTTCCGCCTGAAATGTCGCAATATTTAAAAAATTTGATCAATTACTGGAGGGGTATCAACTACTGGTGCAGTCACCCTATGTTGCATTCTAGCAACATTGGATTAGCTTATCGTCGAAATTGCAGTACAGGTTGTCACGACAATAGCTGAGGGCGTAAAAGAAGTGGTCAGAACAGATAATTCGAATCTGCTATGTTAGTAGAACCAATTGCTGAAATGCAGTTGTCGAGTGAAAACAATGAAATGCATCGTTCCGTGAAGTTTTCCCAGAAGAAATTGAAACAACTCATGATATCAGCTAAGCGCTTTATTAGAATATCTTGCAAAAAGTGCAGTTTCCACCAAGATAATTAGACATCGCGCCGTAGTAGTAATTAGGATTAAACAAAGTTCCAGATAATCGAACAACAGGACAGTGACCAGGGGATGGATGAAAACTGGAAATATGACTCAAATCTGCTGAAACACAGCGAATATCAACTTTTTGTTCCTCACGTGTAAGGATACAAATATGACGTAGGTCGCGCTCTCAACCAATGAATAATTAAGAATGTCACGTGAAATAAAGAGTGCGAACAGAACTAGCGGATGAATTTGGAGGAAAAAAGAATAACATCAGAAATGCGCGGGAAAGTAAAAATGGAAGCTAAAAAAATAATCTCGAAAGAAAAAAGCGCGGGAATGGAACATTTAATTTAAGAATACTAAAAGCGTAATATTTAAGCGATTAAGACAAGTGAGACATTAAATTAAAGGGAATTTAACAGAGTTAACGATAGAGATTATTTAAGGATAAGGATTTAGTGAATATAAAGTAGTAATTTAGAATAAGATAAGGAAATAGCGGAATTAGATCAAATAATGTAACAAAAGCCCTCCCCTCTAAAAATGAATGAACTAGTAGGTCCCGATGACCTGCGAGTTCATTGAGAGAAAGCAGATACTCGTTTTACAATTTTTGTTTCTTTGTTTTACAATCATCTTTAAAATGATACCTTCACTTGGCCACCAAATCGCGTTGCTCAAAGATTTAATTTCATTTTGAAAGGAAGAAAACAAAATTATAATAAAAAAAAAAAAAATTCGCGTCTTAGTGGAAACTGCTGTAATAAGTACATATCCAATAATAAAAACTATTATAATAATATTTGGTTAAAATTCAAAATTAGCAACAGTTTTGCTTTCTGTGAATTAATACAGCAATATTAATATCAGTTCATTAGTTAGCAACAGTGACACAATTTTCAAAACCATACCATATTTATTTAGTATATTCACTAAATTATATGTCCTCTAGGGATTTTTAGTCCGTACTGAAATATGGATTTGTAGAGTTCATAAGAGTTTTTGGTCGCTTAAATTTTATATCACAGACTTTGTTGCACTAATAATATTAAATACTAATAACAATAAATAATAAATTATAACAATAATAAATAAATAAATAATCTTATAATAACCTTGTATAATAATAATATATAATAAAACAATTAGTAGACAATAGTAAATAAAATTTTTGTCAACTATAATGTAATTTACAACTGTACAATCTTTGATAGTTTTTGCCATGGTCTTTTCATTATTACAGATCTGTATTCTCTCAGTATAATAACAGTATCAATCACAACTTATGTTAAATCTTACGTAATTTTATTCCTCGTATTATATGAAATCTTAGATAAGTTTTCGAAAAAAAAGTAAAGATTTGTGACCAGAAATGAAGAATTATGAGGCGCATTGCCTCATAGGTCCTTCCAAGGGTTAAACCATCATCACTGTTTTCAGTAACTTATATCTTTTGTTTTAGTATAGTCATCATAAAAAATTATTTAAATCTCTATATAAATAATTCAATAACATTCTTAATTCTAGTATTTTCTTCTTTTTATAAATAATAATAATATAATGTTAATCCTATATCACATAATAAATTCATGTATATAAATATATCAACTAATAAAAATATAAAAAAAATAAATCATCATCTAAAAAAAATCTTTTGCAAAGGGAGTAAAAAAATAGCTGAATACACTAGTGTTTCTTAATTCGCATCTGTAAATTACCTTTACCTCAAATAATAAAATAAAAAATCAAATCTGTCGCTACAAAATGAAATTTGACTTTCGTGGTAAAAAAAAAATATCGCAGACGAAAATTATCATTAAGTCTTGCATTCGAATAAGCAAGCGGTTTCGCAATAACCTTCACACCTGTGGACTCTGAATTCAAATATGAAACATTTTGTCTCTCTCTCTCTCTCTCTTTTTTTTTTTTTTTTTTTTTTTTTTAAATAAAAACTGATAAAATGCAATCGTTAGAGTAATATTTAAATCATTTGAAAGAATATCAATTTTTTATAGCAAGTAAGATTAAGTTTTTAATTACTAGTAATAAATTAAGTAAAGTTAAGTTTTTTGGTTTAAGTTTATAATCCAACATTAATTAGAACTCTAGATAAATCAACCAACTTATGCCCGCATAACTCAGTTAATTTAAATAAATTCCCAAACAGATAAACTCTTGGGACATCTCCCCAAACTCATCCGTAATGTTGAAATAATAAATTTACTTAAGCTTTAAATTTTAATATTAATTTACAAACTCATCATTGTTAGAAAATTAAGTTTAAGTTAGTGATTTAACCTGCGTCTGCTGCTGTTGTTGTGGTAATTGCTCATGAGACATTTTTAAGTTATTAGGATGATGGTACAAACGCAATTTTGATAAATTTTTCTACTAAAATCTCTGAAATTTGAGCATAACTATCACAATTTTGGCAATCATTGATATAAATTTTCAAGGCCTCTCCCTTTAAATATTTTGAAATATTTTCAAATTTCCAAGTATCATTTTGTTTAATGCAAGAATTATCAAAGTATGTTAACCATTGTTGAATGTTCATTCCCAAATCGGGTCAAAAGATATAATACTAGTTTCAGTCATTGTTCTTTTTTGTTTCCACGTAATAAAATTAGCGTATCTAACTTTACTTCCAGATCGTAAAAGCATTACAAATATACCTCAAAATCTCTATCATATTGCTTGACAAAAATATAAAACTTATAATAAAAATCTCATAATAAATAATAAACTAACACAACATTAATATATCTCAAAATATTAAAATATTCTATCTTTTAAATAGTCGTAATCTTTGAAAATATGTATAAATAAACATAGTTGATTCCGTTTACGTAACTTAAATAAAACACCTGTCACTTTAATGTTCATATACTTTGTCAGTAAAAATAAACACAACTTATTTCGAATAAATAATCAAATAAAATAAAATAAAAAGAGTTACGCAATAACAAAGCATAAACATAAAATTTTTTCATCACAAACAGAGATCATTTTTTTTAAATGACTTACGTAATGCTGAATGCTGTCTTTATTGGGGCTGGAACAACTTTTTGTTGTTCTTTTTTATTTTAATGATGTTAAAAGGTATCTGAACTTTGTTTCTTCCTGGAGACCGTCGAGTGAAGTAAGGCTTTTTCGGACATTTTAGTTGACATTCGATGATTCGAATTTGCGCTGGCTAGACGTTTAATATGGTGTTCATGCTGCATTAATTCTGGAGTGGCGTTGAAGTCTCAAATCCTTGCCGGTTAAATGTTGCATTCTAGCAACATTGGATTGGCTTATCGTTGAAATTACAGTACAGGCTGTGACGATAATAGCTGAGGATCTCATCCAGCGATAATGGCGTAAAAGAAGTGGTCAGAACAGATAATTCGAATCTGTTATGTTAGTAGAACCAATTGCTGAAATGCAGTTGTCGAGTGAAAACAATGGAATGCATCGTTCCGTGAAGTTTCCCCAGAAGAAATTGAAACAACTCATGATATCAGCTAAGCACTTTATTAGAATATCTTGCAAAAAGTGCAGTTTCCACCAAGATAGTTAGCCATCGCGCCGTAGTAGTAATTAGGTTTAAACAAAGTTCCAGATAATCGAATAACAGGACGGTGACCAGGGGATGGATGAAACCTGGAAATACGGCTCAAATCTGCTGAAACACAGCGAGTATCAACTTTTTGTTCCTCACGTGTAAGGATACAAATATGACGTAGGTCGCGCTCTCAACCAATGAATAATTAAGAATGTCACGTGATATAAAGAGTGCGAACAGAATTAGCGGATCAATTTGGAGGAAAAAAGAATAACATCAGAAATGCGCGGGAAGGTAAAAATGGAAGCTAAAAGAATAATCTCGAAAGAAAAAAGCGCGGGAATGGAACATTTAATTTAAGAATACTAAAAGCGTAATATTTAAGCGATTAAGACAAGTGAGACATTAAATTAAAGGGAATTTAACAGAGTTAACGATAGAGATTATTTAAGGATAAGGATTTAGTGAATATAAAGTAGTAATTTAGAATAAGATAAGGAAATAGCGGAATTAGATCCAATAATGTAACATATATATATGCATATGTATGTATACGAGGGGGGTTCAATAATTATTGTCCCCAAAAATTATTGTGTAAAATATATCGGAAATAAGAGACTATATTGTATCTTTTCTTTCGGGGTTATATTGTATTTCCGTAAGATGAAGATAAATTTACCTTATGTTACAGCGTGCGGATTGTTTAAATTTCTAATAGGGCTTATGAGGGCACTGTGTCGTTAAATGATATATATACTCTCTTAAAAAAATTCAGCGATTTTAACTCCGACTGAGTGTATTTTCACTCCTTTTCAGTATTGAAAATGCACTTATCCTATAGGAGTGAATTTCATCCATCTTGCGGAGTGGTTTTTTTTTCATTCCTTTTTGATAAGCTGTTTTCGCTCTTTTTTTTCGACTAAATTAATAGGCAAAACGGGTGACTGCACTTGTTATTGACAAGTCATTTTTAAACCCCTTTTTTTGTCAAATTTAATAGGCAAAATAAATTATTTTCTTCTTATTTTCAGATTTTTTTTTGTTTGTTTTTTAACATATATAACTCCCCAGTTTGCAAAATGTATTACTTTTAAAACTCCATTTTGTTTTATTTTAATCTAGATGCAGAAGAAATTTTGTTTTTCATTTCCGAAAGATAAATTAAATAATAATAATAATAAAAGATATGTTCGCGCCATAACAAGACAAGATTTTCTACCTTGTCAATATCATGAAGTGCGCTTTTTTTACTTTATCTTTCTCATTATGATTTTTTTCTTTTTAATATTTTCACATTGTATATATAATTTTAACGTTATTAGTTTTAATCCGGAAATGTCGATTTCTTTAATTATTTCTGATATTATTAGATCTTATTAATATATTTTGCATATGACACAGATAAATAATTATGGACTATAGAATTCATGTGTTACATAACTGCAGACTTTTGTTTAGTTAAACTTTTGAATATTAACAGAGCGAAGTATAACACAAAAATAAAAATTCACAAAATCATAATTTAAAAAAAAGGTCAAGCTAGTTGTGTCATAAAATAAATTGATAATATTTTTTACTAATCTATTATTTTCTGATACTTTTTTTAAAAATTATCTTTTACATTTCGTACTATTTACATAATACTGTGGCAATTAAAATAATAATATTTAAAGTGTAGATGTGTACAACTATCTAAATGAACACAATTTATTAAATACTTGTACTTACTGAAACATATAATATATGTTCTATTTTTTTTTAAGTTAAAAATAATTTAATAATTTTTATAATCATGGGTTGTGTTACGTAAATATTTCTGAGTGTCATGAGCAAATTAGTATATTAATAATCAATAGTATAAGCACAAAATGATATATGTTTAATAATGTAAATACCAATTAGCGTAATTTTACACAATTTGAATACGAGAAAACTACATATCTAAGTGCATTTTATTGATTATAAAAATTATGGAACAGATGCATTAAATAAAGGGAAAAAAAGTAATTTAAGAAGTTCATGTTTCCGGTTTAAAAGTATTAACGTTAAATAACGCGAAAAATCATATATACAATGTGAAAATACAACAAGGAATGGTGAAGGAATTACAAGAAAGATGAAGTAAAACAACGTACTTTACCTTAGAATTTTCAGTATTAGTAAAATCCTAGAATCGCCGGTAGCCATCTTGGTTTTAGCTGGGAAACAAAAACGAAATTTATCCAATTCTTTGTGATGATTGCCCCACCCCCCTGCTTTCGTGGGCATAATCCATCTATCTTATTCTATGCCATTTTTAAATCAATCAAATTATAATTGTAATATTGTTTTTATCATGTAGGTAACGCTAAGCTTTGACGCTTGAAACAAACAAGCGACTCCCTTTTGAAGACGATTCTCCCTCTGCAAAACTATATATCGCGTTTCAGGATTTCAACCAATAGGGAAGCTTCTTAAACCGCTCTTTTAGAGATATTTTTCTGTTCCGGTCTGAAATGAGCGGTCCTGGGGATGCTACTCCTAAAATGATGATTTGGTGAACGAGCTTTTTGTTGAAAATGTCTCTTTTTGATAAAACAGATACTCAGAAAGAACAAAAATACGCGTAAAACTTTTCGTTCTTTTGTTGAGTTAATAATTCGTTCTTTTGAATTAAGAGTGTATATATAAACTTTCTGTACAATAATACCATTGAAAGATAATGAAAATGACCAATAATATGAAAATACAAACGCCACATACACCAGATGTTATTTAAAAAGTATAGTCCCATGTACTACCTTATGAGGATTAAAATGGAAGAAAAAATAAAAATATGTATACAGAAAAAAATAAAAATAAATAAATGAAATGCTTATATAGGGAATTACTTTATCAAGGGCACAGAATTCACATATATAAGCAAGACAGTCGTTTTCTGTAAAGAATAAAGGTAAAAGCTGTATAATTTACTCTCTCTGCGCCCAAACGACCGCATGATATATATATATATATATATATATATATATATATTAATATAGTTTAATTTTATAAATCAAACTTTTTTGGAAATTAATTCAAAATAATGAAATATTTGTATTATCATGCCATAAAATTATATTCTTTAAGTAATTTTTTTTAACACTATGAGTCTTTGAGAGTAAAGAAGAAGCTTAAAACTTACCCTTGCAGCTTCTATTGCCAAGCTTTTGTTTATATTTTTAATGTCTTTAGCTATTTCTCTCTATAAAGAAAGACAAATCATTAGCAATGTTCAGACAGTAAAAATTTTAAAACAGGATAATAAAAACTAAGCACAAATAATAAAAACTCTCTCTTTGCTATTTACCATGTTTCACGGAAAATAAAACAAAACTGGAAAATAAGTCTTAGAATTATATTTTAGGATGCTCATAATATAAGGCCTATTCTAAAAATCGGCCTATATTTATTTCTTAAAAGTGAATATTTAACAAATCATCCTAGTTTCAAAAATGCAAGTAATTATAATAAGAAATATGGTTTATGCCCTTGTTTAAATTGGGCTTTCCCAGTTTTTAAAACTGTATACATGTAGATTAGTGTTATGAGACAAACTTCAGAAATTCCCATTTCTTGACTTTTGAAAGATATTCTAAAAAATTATAAGTAAAAAGATGTTTTAAAGAGAAGTTTTAATATTGGCGATGCAAGCTCTTGAATACACCAGAGAACAGATTAACTTCTCGCTTCAGGAAAATCCTGTGCAAGCACATTGCTTTACACATATTTTTAATTTGTTCCTAATGATTATTAATCTGAACAATTTAAAATTTTTGATCTAAAGATATTCTAAAAAATTTCGCTTAAATTCAAACTTTAAAATAACGTGAGAATGCTAAAGGATAATAAAGAACTATATTTCTAGACATGAGAATTTTGACAATTGAGCAATGGTTAAAAAATTCGTTACATAAAATCGCTGATAGCTGTAATGCCAGTGTACTAAGATCAGGCTTTTGAACAGGAATAATTCTTTTCAAAGTTGTTTGGGACAATAATTTCCCATCATACTCATGTAGTAGTCAGTAAGACAGCCGTGCCCCATCCTTAAGGGATTTGCTACCGATCACCTTCCACATATAGTGATAAGTAGCCGGTAAGTGGCCGGATAAGTGGCCGGTGGTGTGGTGGATAGGGTAAATTAAGTGGCCGGATAGGTGGCCGGTGGTGTGGTGGATAGGGTAAAGTAAGTGGCCGGATGGATGCTTTTACCGCTGACATCATAACGAGTGGCTGCGTTTGAGAAGGGTTTTCGCACTGCGCTAATCTCTTTCGCTAGACTTTTCCCTGAATCCCTGTCCAGGTACCAAAGCTCCTGTTTCTGACTGCTGAGCTCCCCGACATTATCTCAGATGTTGATAAGTAGGTCCCAAGGCAGATGTCGCTCCCAGTCTCCGGTCGGCAGGGAAACACGAGGTCCAGTCCCCCCGTCATCTTCCTCACTAAAGAGGCCGAATGGGGACCACCTGGAATTACGTCCATCACCAGGTACCTACCACCAGTTGCCGGTTCAAGAACACAATGCTCGAGTTAAGGAACGTCATTTCCAACCTCAAAGCGAGCATAGAAGTACCAATAAGGCCGAAGGGCAGCGAAGGGCCGAATGAGGAACACCAGGAGACAGGGAAGTGAAACATAGAAGATCTCACCAACCGGTTACTAGGATCGGCTTTTGGAGCCCAAACATGGACTCCGTTAATCAGGGAGACCGCTTGGGGGACAGGATTAGTCAATGTCTGCACCCGTCGGGGAGCCTGCATCAGGAACATAGCGTTCTCTACCTGACTCCTCGTCATCTTCTCTTTTTAAGGGACCGAGTGAGAATCAACAGAAGGCACTGCCCCGTATATATATAGGTAAGAAAAATCTATTGGTAAATTAAAACCACTTAATAAATCGAAATAAAGTAAAGTTACTTCAACCGGGATCTGCAACTCTTCCCTCCCGTTTTATGGAATTTCCATGAATAAGGGGTAAACAGGCTGCAACTTACTATTGATAATGCTTAGAAATATTTATTAAACGTTTTAATAACACAAAAACCGAATAAAAAATCATCAATTTTTCAAGTCGTTTTTATGGGGCCCAGCATTTGGAAAACGCTGCTCTAATCTGCAGGGTTTTCAGATCGGTTCCGAAGGAAACGTCTATTTTTCTAGCCCCGATCGCTCTGTCATTGTCATTTATTAAAAGTTGAGTGCAATTACGAATTCAATAAATAAAAAGAAAAGAAACAAAGAAAGAGAATATGAATATCCAGGCAAAATATTTCCAATAAAATATTAAGGGAAAAAGCACGTCACTTACATATTACTACCCGTACTTTACGAGAGGGTCTGCCACTGATATAAAGATGTTAAACATACTAAATTCTTCTTCGTAAAATTACCTGATTAGTGGTGTGAGTACTTTTGAAATGAACTCAGTAGAAGTTGATTCATAAGTTATGATCATTTTCCACAATCGGAGTTCAATACGCACAATATAACATCACAACATTTTTTTGGCAAGTGAAAGTAAGAGTGACCAATGAGAAATCCTTACAATAATAATCTGCAACACAACTATCTCTACTACAGCAGCTTATTTCTATGATCAAGGCACTTTTATCATAAATAACACGTTGCTTTTTTGGTGGTTGAATATAAAAAAAACAAGCATCTCTGTTTAATAATAAAAATAATTGAGATGGGATTTATTAATATAAATTGAGAGGACTTCCACAATGGAACTATCTTTGTCTGTGAAACGATAATATTAGAGAACACGAGAAAAAAAGAGCAAGAGAGGATCCTCGGACCGGATATTCAAAAAATTCTGAAACTTTGAGAACATGTAGCACTTATGATTTTTTTTTTTTTTTTTTTTTTATGTTGCTCGAATTAACTTTAAGTGGATAAATCTTACTCCTGGAATAGTTTTCGATTTTATTTTATAACTCATTAGTTATAAGATATAGAGATTTTACCCTTGAAATATTTGTCGATCTTATTTTGTAGCTCATTGAAAATAAGATGCAACGTAAATCCGCATTTAGTGGGCCATGTACCAATAGCGAGTTATTAAACCTTTCCAGTCGAAGCCTTCTTCACAGGCACAGGCATCTCTTACACGAATTTCTTCAGTTGGCACCACATTTTTTTTTAAAAGAAAGTTTTAGTTGCACCTTGACAACACTTGAAAGGTAAATTTATTAAAAAACCCACTTTTAAAGTATAGTATTATCAATAAAATATAAATCTAGAATCATGTACATAAGGTTTGGATGGCTATTTACCGACCCTCGATCACAAAGGATTAATTTACAAGCTTTAGAAAAACAAGCCTCCGACACATTTCTGAAAGACGAATGAAATAAATTTAATTCACGTACTGTTTAGAAAAAATATTTATTTTTTCTGTTGTTGGAGAAATTGATTTTTTAGAGTGTCTTCAAAAACGGATTTTTATTTTTGGCAAATTCTTACAGATTTCTTTAAGAGATAAATTTCTATACGAAGTATTGTTTCTTTAATATTATGTTTTATTATGCATTAACCCTTTATCTACAGACGGTACTTATAGGTACCATTAAAATAACTTGTTATAAAATTCATTTAATACATCGATTAGTTGTAATATAGTTTAGAATCAGTTATAGATACATTACTTTATCTTGTTCCGAAAGCATTATTGGTTATACAAAACAAAAATATTTCTAAAAGGATGATGTACTTTGCCTTTTCATCTTTGTAGCTTTCATGGCGTTGGATGGGGGGTGGGGGGAGGGATTTTTCAATTCGGAAATATTTCTATATTTCTATCGTAAGAACATTATACTTGTACATTTCCTAATTCTACAAAATACTAAGAAAAATATTTAAAATAAAACATTTGAGTGGGGTTATAAATATTGTACAAAATCTTATAAATTGAAATTTAATTAATCCTTCTAAAATCCTTCTAAAATTTATTAAATGATTATGTAAAACTTCTAATGTAGTTTAAACATTTTACAAAAAATGCTTTAGTAGATAAAATTTTCATGAATGCATAATTCAGTACATAAAGAGTTAAACTGCTGTTGGTATCGCTCTGCATCGCTCTAAATAATTTGTCAGACAATCCTAAAACTTAAAAAAAAAAAAATAGTACTTCTATTTATCAATTTTGAAGAGGAACCTGCTTCTGGGTCACTATTCTTTAAACGGTAGTAATAGAGGGCAATGGGCATGGTGGTGCAGCACTGGAGTATTTGCCATTTTTTATGTTAAACTTATTTGAATTAATAACTTTTTGTGGTTTTAAGCCTTTGTATCTCATTTATTTAGTTTTTTGTTCACCAAAACCAACAGTGAGTCAAAACCAAATTTGAAAATTTTCAGAAGCAGAAATTTTAAAGTTTTCAAGTTATATACCTCTAACTGCTTATTAGGGTGGGTCGAAAAAACCGAAATATTTATAATCGAAACGTAATAGCGCGGAAAAGTTGCCTTTTGTAAAAAATATAAAATACGTAAAATATTACACCGATTGGTTAATATCTTTTACCGCCGCAAGGGGTCCAAATTTCGAAAAAATCGCAAAAAACATACTTTTAGCAATTTTTTTTTTTAATTATCCAAACATATTTATTCAATTTCTAATAGAACGCAATAGCCACGCCAAGATATTAGTAATGTAACATTAACATTTCATTTTTGTGACATCGTTGCTTTTACCGCCACAACAGGGCCAAAATTTCTAAAAAATGTTAAAAATTAAAGTTTTTCATTTTTTCAATTTTCATAACTTTTGTAATGTTTTCAGATTTTTTACATTTCTAATAGGCTGGGAAAGGCATTTTATGTTGTTAATTTCATGCACATTGTTAACCATGATCACTGTAATTCTATTAAAAAAAAATTGCTCAATGATAGAAACACCTGCAGCTGCCTGCAAGTAAAATTAATTTCTCACTGCTAAAGGGTCACGTCTCACTTTGGTAGTTTTTTTTGTAATGTACTCCTTTTACTCTATACTTTGATGGCCCTAAGGATAGAAATATCTGCCAGGTTAAAGAGGTGGCAAAGTTTCATCTTTGCGAAGTCAAGGAGGAACATATCTCTTTGTACTAGAACCAGGTCTGAATTATTTTCGTTATTTGACCCCATCGTCTGGCAAGGCGACTTGTATATGCAATGACATTATAGATTTTTTGAAGAAAAATGAAATCCCGACTGGAATAATAATTGCAGTTGAATTTCGCGGAACTGTCTTCAAAACAGGATGCAAAGGTGGTGTTATAGTAGGATTGGTTGAGAACAACTTTTAAAAAACCACTTTATTGGCTTCCTTGACCTCACTTCAATGAGCTTCCACTGAGACATCTTTTCAAACATCTTGATGACAAAAAACAGATTCTCTATCATATTGTGGCCCAGTTGGTTGATCTCTTGCGATTTGCGAATTATTACCAATTGCAAAATTTAAGCCAATTTAATCTGATCACCTAGCTGTTGATAAAGATGATTTGTCAACTGACCAGAAGTATATGTCTGAAATATTGCACGCTCTTTCAACACGCGTGTATACAATTGACCTTTTTTGCTGAGTCCCTGGACAAATATTTCACGCAAGGTGGATCATTACTACTATTCGAATTTTAAGACTCTACATTTGAACAAAGAAACCCTCTTCTTAACTTGTCATACTCTTTGAGTACATCCTGAAAATGTACTGCATCAGTTGGTTCACAATTAAAATGAATCACGCATGTTTTCCAGAATCTGTGCACTATAGTTAGTAACTTACGTTACTTGACAGATAATCTACGAAAGATTATAGTTCCTGTATTTTCACGAAATGACTATTTCGCAAATCATACAAATAGCCTCTTTGGAATGATAGCATATGAAGAGGAGAACATCAGGGCACCAGCCATGAAGAAAATTGCAAAAGCACGAAGTTCTGTGGACTAGATTAGTGCCATCCGTCACTTTATCATAGCAGACTTCAACACTGAAGCTTAAATTTGTATGGCTTTAGTCTACTGACAAAACGGAAAACTAACGGAACCACCTGTTATGGTTTCTTTATCGACTAAAAACACTGGTGAGTTTAAAATGATCGATTAAAGATACCAGCTATTATAACTTTCCTTGTTCCACTCAATCACTAGAAAGATGCGTGAAATTATTCATTGAAGCACTGATAAAGTTTGTTTACTAGAACAGAGGGAGGATCACATGTGATCAGTTTTGGCCTCTCGAGAAATAATGGCTTCATCTGAAAGCAAGTTATATTATAAAATTCATTTACATTAAATCCTTCTTCATTTTAAGTTTATTTAACCCGTTTCGGTTAAACATCTCTATATTTTAATTAATAAAATACTAAAACATTTTGCTCATTTTATATAATTTTTGTGGCATGAATTGGCTGTTATGAAGTAAAACATCAGTAGATGAAGCGATCGTCAAGAAAAATGAATGATTAACTTTATTTTCAAGTCTATTACAAATAGTTATAAAAAATTATTATATATTAATAGATATAAAGTAAAATTATTTATTTCTAGACATATTATAGAATTTATAAAAATTTAGAAAAAAAAAGAAAAATTGAAATTTTTGAAATTTTTACAAAAATATGGTTTTTTGCGGCAAATAAAGATATGATTTCATCATAATGAACATTTACCGGGACATTTCTCATATCTTCATGTAGCTATTGTGTTCTATTAAAAATTGTATTGTTATGTTTGGATAATTAAAAAAAAAATTATAAAAAGAACATGTTTTTTGCGATTTTTTGAAACTTTGGCCCCCTTGCGGCGGTAAAAGATATTAACCGATCGATGTAATATTTTAGAAATTTATTCTGTATTACAAAAGGCAACTTTTCCGTGCTATTACATTTCGATTATAAAAATTTCGGTTTTTTCGACCCACCCTACTGCTTATATTTTACAACACTTAAAATTTAAGGAGAGAGATTTTAAAAGCGCACTATACCAGCATCGCACGTCTGCATTCTTTCGGTAAAAAACATACTTGGATAATTATTGGGTGAATGCAAAAGTTCGTGCCCTATTTCATATGGTGGCGGTAGTTTGTAATTTTGACTAGAGATCGTACATTAGAGAGAGATTGGACATTGAAGAAATGTCTGCCATTTTCGTTACAAAGTAAATGGAACGCCGTACAACGCAGTGCATTTTTATCAGCGTCTAACACTTTTTATTTTATTAAAATTATGAAAATTTCATTTTATATGCCTTCAAAGAGTTTTTCGGAACATAAGTATTAGCGCATTTCCATTTTAATGAGTAAGAATTCTCAGAAAATGCATTTTTTTTTATTATTATTCAGCTGTTTTACGCTACGCAGCAGTGCGATTTTATTTAGTTATCGGATTTTTATTTGTTTATAGAATTTGTTTTTCATATTTTTTATTTGTTTCTTTTAACAGAGTGCCCCTGTTTATTTTTTTTTTTCTAAACTTTCATTTAATGTTTTGAAAACAGTACTCATTCTAATACTATATATTTACCAGACTTTCGTATTTAAAAAGAATATGAAAGAGAAATAGCAGTACGTAGAAACTTATGAAATATTTTCAGCGCACCTATTAAATTAACTTTGAATCACATTCATAGTTAAATAGGAGTGGTAAATGATATGTTCAAATTTTATTGTTTCTGAAATTATCAATGCAAAGGTGGTGAAAATTACAATAATTACTGTTGTTTTAAAATGTGTAATAAATTATAGATAGTTTTAAAATATTGAATTCTATAGTTCATTTTTTGTCTGATATTCGTTACAAATTATTTTCTCAAATTTTGCGAAATTAAGATAAAGTTCTTACATGCCCAATCTTCCTCTGCCCGTTATTTTAATTAGTAAAAAAAAAAAATAGAGTTTTCTGAGAATTCTTACTCATTAAAATAGAAATGTGCTCATATTTATGTTCTGAAAGTCTCTTTGAAGGCATATAAAATGAAAATTTCATAATTTTAATAAAATAAAAAGTGTTAGACGCTGATGAAAATGCATTGCGTTGTACGGTGTTCCATCTACCTTGTAACAAGAATGGCGGACATTTCATCAAAATCCAATCTCTCTCTAATGTAGGATCTCTAATATTGACTATGCTGATGTTTCTTTTATAACCATATCATTAACTGGCTGTAGTCTACATGTGTCAAAGTGTCGTGAGTGAACATAACGTTAAAAAAAGTTTTTGAAATTAATTTGTGTGCAATCTTAATATTCAAAATGAAAAATGAAAAGTTACATTTCCGTCATGTTATGTTATATGAGTTTAAATATATCTTTTATGGAATATGAGTGTTTGACGTACTGCAAAAAAATATTCAACATGTTTATTTGGATCGTGCTGCCGCTCTTAGGGGAGTTAAAAAGTGGTTTCGGAATGGTGATTTCAATCTAAACGATAAAATTCACTCTGGGCGACCTTCTGGCATTGATAATGACCTAATCGTGAATGATATGTAATGATCCGTAATGAATAATAATCCACGGATTACTACTGAAGAGATTGCTGAGAGACTAAATGTTAGACAGTTCGACTGCATCTCGCCATTTAAAACAACATGGGGTACACTTCGAAACTGGATGCATCGGAAATCGGGCACAAACTTTTACACTCACCCAATATATTAGGTAATGAGTAATCCTGCTATGAAATTTCCTCATAGATTAGCATGGGATTTCGCAATCGGCAGGAGTAAAATCTGAATCGGTGAAGTGCCCCTTTAACTCCTTGGGGGCGAGCGGTCGGTATACGTGCCGCGTAAGGTGCTCAGAATCCGTGATTATTCTCACCAGTAAATTTTTATTATAAATTTTGCCTTATTTAACCGGATCATTTTCTGAATTCTATTACGCAAAAATTTCTGTTTTGAAAAACCGGTGGTAAAAGATTAAAAATCCTGTAAAAGACTCTCGTCCCAAAGGGGTTAAGGAAAACGAGTAGGACCAGGTTTCTATTTTTGAGTAAAATGTTTTCATGAATGTTCTGATTAAAACATATCTCCATATTTCTAAGCGCTTACTAGTCTTCGTCCTCAGACACGGGACAAAACAATTTAAAGTGTCTTTTTTAATGCTTGTGCAATTTGTTAGTAAAAAAAAAAAAAATGTATATCTCTTAAACTATTACAAGATATCGTTATAAAATTACATTTCAATGTTTAGAAAGAGATATAAAATTTTCAAAATTTAATTAAAAAAATGATATTGTAACATGTCACCTTAAACTTAACGTTTAAACGTTAACATTCATTTTTAGTTTTTAGGACTGCCAATGGCAGTAGTCTTAAATTGTGGACTAATCTTGATTCAAGTTCATAAGCAACCATTTTCTTTTATTAAAGGTTTTTAACATTTTAATTAATTCATTCAATTACATATTAACAGTGCACCTAACCTGTCATTTGTCAGCATTGCTTGTCAGGAGTATGTTACGATTATTACGAGCAGTTACTGTTAAGATTAATTTAATTTAGAATGTTTCTTGTAAACAATATTTAAAAAATAATAATAATAAATTCACATGAAATAAATAGTAAAATATATTATTCAACAGTTAAAAAGGAAACTTACTATATACTGCTCAAATTGGTTGATTACACCTTTTTCGTAGCAGATTTCCTGATAATTAAGAAAACAATTTATATAGATAGATATTTAAAAAAAAAAAAAATAAATATAATGAAAGCTAATAAATAATAAAAGTTAAAATCAATAACTATCAGATTGAATTTGAAATCTGAGCTGAAACGATACTTTATAGCATAAGTAAATAAACAATGTTTAGAGGACTAAAATATGCATGCAATATTGTATTATAAATACGAGGTATAAACTGTCGAAGTTCGACGAAAGAAAATGTTTAAAAAAAAAAAAAAAAAAAAAAACCTGATCAAATTGAATTTATAATAAACTTTCAAAACTAATTACAATAAAAATCAATCTCACATCGGCTAGTCTAACTATTAAAACAAATATTAATTTTAACTAAAGTTGCGGTGTCATTGGAGATTCTAAAGGAATAGCAATATCATGTTTGTTTGCTATGGAGAGAACATTTCAGTTTGATAAAAACTTTGAAAACGAATATAGAAATTTCATGAAGAAATAGGAAGAGTTTGGTCATATGACAACTATTAACAAAAATTCAAATTCTACAAGCAACAAAGTATATTACCTTCCTCATCATACTGTCATAAAAAGAAATTCTATTTCTACAAAGTTACATGGGGTGTTTGGTGGTTCATGCAGGCCTCCTAATGCTAATTCTTTAAATTCTGTTTTAGTGGTTAGTCAAATTCGATAATCAAATCTTTCCACCATTCTGATAAGTTTTAGAATAAATCCTATTGCTTTTACTACTGATATTCAGCATCGTATAGATAAGTTTTAATTGTTCCAGAAGACCAAGATTTAAAACGTATTGCATGGAGAGAGTCAGCATATTCTGCTATAACGGAATCCTGGCTGGAAACTGCTACACATGGTATGTCTTCATCTCCCTTCTTGGCTACCCGTTGCTTATTTGAAATCGGAAAGTACGTAGAAAAATATGATCCTGTAATAGTTGCAATAATTATAGAGAGCTTCTACATTGACGATTGTATCTCGGGTTCAATCTCAAGTGACGATGATATTAGAATGATTGAAAAACTTTCAATGATTTTAGATAATAAAGGTTTTCATTTAAAGACATGGATATCTAATTTTTCTGATATATTGACTCATTTATCTTTACATTCTCTTGACTCAACAAACTTAGACATTCATCCTGATGATTGTTCCAAAGCTTTGGATTCTTCAGATAATGTTGTTATCTTTAAAGTTAATTTGCAATTTGATGATAATATAACCAAAATAACACTTATTTTACAATCTGTCGAGTTATTTGATCCGTTAGGATTTTTGCTCCATGTACCATCTCTACAAAGATTTGTGGTTGATGAAATTAGACTGGGATACTGCTCTTCCTGAATTTTCCCAAGCAAATTGGAAAAAAATTCCAAAAAGAATTTGGACAAGTTTGCCTTATTCAAATTACTCGATAGATCCAAGTTTCCAGTAAAGATCACATATTTCACGGATTTAGTGATGCTTCAGAATCAGCATGTGAAGCAGTCATATATGGGGTACAAACCCATGAAATGAAGTCAAGAGTGACGATATTAGTTTTCAAAAGCAAGGTAGGACTACTTAAATCAGTTTCGATTCTAAGGCTTGAATTGAATAGTGATCTATTACTTTCCAGATTGTATACTATATTATTTATTATTTTGAATACCTTCTTTATTAAGTTTTGAGCTTGGAAAGATTCACAAGTAGTTCTTTCATGGTTGTCATCTCCTCTTAGGTGTTGCAAACTTAAGTGTATTATAGTGTACTGATATTTTTTAATTTTTTGTGACAGCATAAGAAAGGGTGGCAAGATTACTAGACCCTAGGCCCAGGGCCTGACTTAGGCTATCTAGGGCCCCGGGGCAAGTAACATTTGAGGGGCCCCTTATTATTTACCACGGAAATCATTCGTGAATTGTGCTAAAGTGACTACGGTTTAACCACGGTTGTGGGAACTCCGGTTGGCAGAATGTTAAGCCGATTCCATTCACACTATAAATGGAATCTACGGCTGAGATATCCTCTGTGTATCCAAGGAAATGGTATTCAATATTGTTTTCTATTTTCTGTTCTAAGTAAAATTTTATTTTAAATTAAATGGATCGTGCACCTTCTGCTGGTTCTCGGATTAGGTCTTCCCGAAGTATATATATATATATATATATTTTTTTTTTTTCTGCATGCTTGGAAATTTTGTTAAAAACATGTTTTTTTTTTTTTTTTTTTTTTTTTAATTACATTTATATTTATGGCTAAACCGTAGACTTAACGACTGCTTAGCGCCTGACTTGTCGGCTAAGTGATAAATTCGCCAATTCTATCTATCTAAATATTCAGATCCAATGTAAACAAATAATGTAAATAAATAATGTAACAAATAATGTAGCAAATAATGTAAACAATAATGTAAATAAATAATATACACAGTAATAAAAAAAAATCGCCAATTTGATAATTTTTCAAGACAAGCAATCGATAATCCTCTAAACTCGTTAATTCTAAAAAGATTAAGTTACGCTATATTGTGAGGGAAAACGTTATTACGTTTAGTTTAACAATCATATCTTTAAATCACCTTTTTTACTGTATTTGCATTTTCAAACTTATTTTAATATAATAGAGTTACAATATAATACTTTAAAACATATAATTCAATGGCAGAAACGAAAAGGCATTCGCCAAGAAAATGTGACATATCTGGGATGTTTAATAAACAAACTCATCCCGAGATAGTACGGACTTCCCCATTTTCGACATGGACTAGCCCTTTTCGCCCATGCGCAGTTCGCTCCAGGTTTTTATCAAACGTGGTACATCAGTAGTACTAAACTTCATATTATTTATGTATACATAAATTTCGTACCATGCACTATTCACATAAGTATACAGAGTATCACAAGAAAGATGGTCACAACTTTAAGAAAAAAGTGTTATTAATATAACTAATAGGAAAATAGTGAAAACAAATATCAATTGGTTGACAAGAGTATTTGAAAACATTTCCTTATTTAGCTACGTATACCATGCGATGCTTAAAAGAAAAATCCCCCATATCGGGAATCATTAATGTTTTTAACTTGCTTCATTACGAGGAAAACGTCAATACCGCCAACCGGTATTGACGGTAATACCGTCAACCGGGCTACTTTAGGCCACTTTTTCCTGGTTCCACTAACATTTCCATTATTAAAAGAAATATTATATATGATTTTTCAACTTCGAAATTGAGTTGTAAACAATTAACATGAAACAATGAAGCAAACTGTATGGTTTTAAAGAGGCAATTTTTTATTTTTTAACTATGTTTAAAGTTTTGGAACAAAGTAGCCCCTGCTAGGGGCTTCTTTGGTCCATTCACTTAGTTTCAAATAAATTGAATACATTTCATATATTGGATTATTGAAACCCTCTTGCAATAGGATCTGCTAATGAATTAACACTGCAAACTCGATAAAGGAGTGTTCTTTTTTTTAATATTTAAACACAATACATCAATTGTAAATATTAAAGACACGAGAAACAGGTTTCGTCATGTTATACCCAGCAACTGGAACAAAAACAGTTAATGTAACATTTTGCTACAGTAACATTTGAAAAAAAAATGTTACTTAAAACATTTTTAAAGAGATTTGGTTGTATAAATGGCATTTCGAAGTAACTGGGGCTACTTCGGACCAAACCAGGCCTGGCACAAAGTAGACCAGAAAAACTAGTTTTCATGTCAGCTTTATGAAAACATTTCCTGTCAAAATAAGAAGTTAAAGGAAAAACTATGATCATAAATGGGTTACAAGCTACTAAAGGTAATATTTTGACACTTACCTTATTTGTAGCTCTTATCCAGATTGTTTCACTGTAGAAAGTTTGGAGAAAAATCTACACACGAAAACAGTTGTTTACAAACACATCCAGTGTTGCCACTAACAAAAATTTAAAGTACCCCAAAGTACTCAAATAGCCTACATTTTCAAAGATTTAGAATAGAAGTACGGTTTTCACTTTTCCGCTCTGCTTCCCCCCCCCCCTCTCTATAGTAGGGTATAAACTATTTTTCAAGGGCAAAAACTTCAAATTATCTTGTATTGTTTGTTCAATACAAAGAATAAACACTTTTTTTGTGTTATGGACCAAAGTAACCCAAGGATCAAAGGTCTACGGTAATGAATTTCTTTTTTAAACAATGGACTACTAATTTGTTCTAATAAAGTTTTAATCATTAATTTTCTACTGATATAGTTCGTTTCATTTTTTTTTTCCAGTGCGGGAAGCAGAAAGGAAAGAGGAAAAACCGTACTTCTATTCTAAATCATTGAAAATGTAAGAATTTTGTTAACTTTTGGTACGCTCTTAACGAAAATCCTGACTGCTCTCATGGGGCCCCCTAAAATGAGGGGCCCGGGCAACTGCTCCGCATGCCCCTGCATTAGCCATGTCCTGCCTAGGCCCCTCTTTGTCTTGAAAGAGACCTCGCAGCAATCCTGAACATTACTTACCCATTCTTCTCTGTTAAATTTACATATTTCCTGCGCAATTCTTAATCCTGACATTTGTGTGCTCAATTCTACACTGCCTAGCCCACAAGCATTTATATTGTCTGCTATATGCTGTCGAGTCTGAAAAAAGAAATGAAAATTTATGATTATGAATATTTACAAACAAACACTATATTTTATACATTCATAAGTAAATAAAAATAATAAAGAAGGAATAAAAATCCTGCCCTATTAGTATATATTATTTGCACGCCAATGATGGGAAAATATTTCTTTTAACGTAAATATGAAGTACACTTCTAATGTTTTCAGCTGTCAATTAAAAAAAATCATGATTGAAAATATTTTTAAATGATCGCAAACTTAAAGTAATCAAGTGACACAGAATGAGGTTTATACATTTAATAACAATGCTGAAAACATTGTCTAAAAGAAAAAGTGATTACTATGTTCATAATAATATTAACTAGTATTAAGCGATAATAATATTAACTAGTATTAAGCGATAATAATATTAACTAGTATTAAGTGATTAAAATTCATATAAAAAGCACGAATGCACAAAAATTGCTTCCAATTGAATACATACAATATAAGATTATTTAAAATACAATAAAATACCTTAAAAATCCATTAACACCCCAAAATGTTTTCAGCCAATTCACAGGGCCATCTTCAGTAAGATCTGTACATCAGTAAGAGCCAACTTCAGGATATCTGAAGATGGCTCTCTGAATTGGCTGAAAACGTTTTGGGGTTTTAATGGATTTTAAGGTATTTTAATGTATTTCAAATAAGTTATATTGTATGTGTGCAGTTGCAAGCAATTTTAGTGCTTTTTATATAATTTTAATTATTTACTCAAAGTGAATTTAGCAGTAGAATTTTAACTTTGTTTTATAGAATTAAGCGGTTATGGAAGTTTTTCAGCTTCCAAAAATAACCACTATTTTTTTTCTTTCTGAATGTCTGTTTCTTAATTATTTTCTCGAAGATGCATTTAAGGGGGTAATTTACTCGGAAAATGAAAAATAAAATCCATATTAATTTTTTCGCATAATTGTATTCTGCACTATGTACTGCACAAAGTTACAAAAATTTCTATCTCGGTATGTGCTCTGTAAGTACCCTAAATTTGCTTGTATCTAGAAAAAACTGAGTAAAAATGCACTTTTTGGGTCTTTGCTTCTCCTGAAAAGTAGCATTTTTTATCACAATTCGTACCTTTCTTCCTGAAAACATTGTCTAAAAGAAAAGTGATCTTTATGATCATAATAATATTAACTAGAATTGAGTGGTTATGGAAGTTTTTCAGCTTCCAAAAATCCTCCTATCATTTTTTTTTCTGAATGTTTGATGTTTCTTTATTATTTTCTGAAAGATGTGTTTAAGGAGTAATTTACTCGGAAAATGAAAAATAAAATCCATATTAATTTTTTCGCATAATAGTATTCTGCAATATATACTGCACAAAGTTACAAAATTTGTATCTCGGTATGTGCTTTGTAAGTACCCTAAATTTGTTTGTATGTAGAAAAAACTGAGTAAAAATGCACTTTTTGGGTCTTTGCTTCTCCTGAAAAGTAGCATTTTTTTTATCACAATTCGTACCTTTCTTCCTGAAAACATTGTCTAAAAGAAAAGTGATCTTTATGATCATAATAATATTAACTACAATTGAGTGGTTATGGAAGTTTTTCAACTTCCAAAAATCCCCTTATTTTTCTTTTTCTTTCTTTTCTTTTCTTTTTCTTTCTTTCTTTTTTTTTTTTTTTTTTTTGAATGTCTGATGTTTTTTAATTATTTTCTCAAAGACGTGTTTAAGGATATAATTTACTTGGAAAATGAAAAATAAAATCCCATATTAATTTTTTTGCGTAATAGTATTCTACACTATGTACTGCACAAAATTACAAAAAATTCTATCTCGATATGTGTTCTGTAAGTACCATAAGTTTGTTTGTATGTAGAAAAAACCGAGCAAAAATGTACTTTTTGGTTTTTTATTTCTCCTGAAAAGTAGCATTTTTTATCACAGTTCGTACCTTTCCTCCTGAAAACATTGTCTAAAAGAAAAAGTGATCATTATAATCATAATAATATTAACTAGAATTGAGTGGTTATGGAAGTTTTTCAGCTTCCAAAAATCCCCCTATCTTTCTTTTTTCTTTTTTTTTTTTCTGAATGTCTGATGTTTCATAATTATTTTCTCAAAGCCGTGTTTAAGTGGGTGATTTACTCGAAAATTAAAAGCATAACAGCCATCTTGGTAATGTTTTTTTTCTCTCTGTTAGTTTGTCTCATTGGGCAACATTTGAGTTGAGGGAATTTCAAACAACATTTTTTTCATGTTTTTCTTTTACTCAAAAACAGTACGAAAGGTCTTTTTGTCAAAATCTCAATGAAATATAAGCATTTATTTATTTTTTTTTTTATTCTTAATTCACTTGATATATATAAATTCATAAAATTATACAAAAGTTTTTTACGGCGATCGGATGTACGATTTACGACAAAGGTAGATTTAGTTAACATGTAAATCACCTCAATAGGTTACTACCTAAAATATTTAAATACATATAGAAACTATAATTATTAGCAATATGATAAAGTTAATATAATCAGTGGGTTTAAAAGTGTGTCTCGGAAGAAATGTTACCAAAATAATTTGAACATCACTATTTTCAAACAATATATTTCGTGGCTGATTTCTATTGCAAAGAATTACTGGTTTAAAACTTTTTGTTGCCCATTTTTTTTCAGTGACAAACGTTTAACTCTAATAAGCATTATTAGCTATATGATAAATATTAAACATAAATAATATGACAATGCAGCATTTCTTAGTTCTAAAAGAAAACATCAGGAAAATTTTCTTTAATCTATATACATATATATATTACGCTATCGTACGTGGCACAAAAATCGCGATTATTTGTTAATTGTTTAATGGCATCGCCCGTATGAAACGCGTCTCATTGGTTATTGAACAGCATTTAATGCATCTACATATCTAGGGGGGGGGTTACCATAGGGGTGAACCTGTTCTGTCACCAAATGTCCTCAAGTTTGTCACCTAAAGTGACGCCAACTTGGCGATATCTCTAATATTTCGCCAAATTCTCATAGACTTCCGCTGTAAACCAATAGGGTTTATTTGCTTACAGAAGTCAACAAATTGAGATATTTTAATGCTACAAAAACTAATATTAGCTTAAGGGATTATATTAATTATATTTAAGGGAGTCCAAGTAAATTAAATTATGAATAAATGTAACATGATACAATGCTTAGCATGCTTTCCCAAACATAAAATTTAAGGGAGACCAAACTGGTCGCCAATGGCGGCTAGTAAATCAATATTTTGCTCAATGAAAATAAAAGTAGAAATATCTGGCGCAAATTTAATAAATTTAGGATTATGTTTGATTATTATCAAAGATTGAAAAATGTATACATACTGTAGCAAAAATAGGAGTGTTGGTTAAGGAAACGGTATTTCAGGTGATGGTGGACGTTTTTTTTTTTTTCATCACAGAGGTATGAAATTTTGAGCAAATATACATTTCACCATAAGTATATAGAACACATTAAAAGAAATTTCTAATCATATTATAATTTTAGGATTTTTTTAATTTAAAATTTTATAACAAATTTTGAAATGCTCCATGCGTCTTAATTTTTCAGATATTTCCTTGATTTCACATTTGAATCACTTAAAACTCTTGTTACAAACAAATCTGTGAATCGATTTCTTAATCCCTTGAACTGTTAGTTTTTTAGAGACTTTTTCTGAATTCTATATCGATTTTCATCAAAATTTTGACTTTTAATAAGTTAAAAATGAAATTTAGTTATCTTAATGAAGTCGAATTTTAAAATGCATACACAGTTTTTTTGTAAGCAATATCAGGATCCTTCCTCATCAATTTCCTGAATTTTAATAAGAAATTATAAAGCATGGGGCATTTCAAAATCTAAAAATGTTGAAAAATCACTTTTGAGGAAAGCTTATCTAAAGTACACTAAAGGGCCAAAAATTTGTTTGTGTTCAAAATGTAAACACTTGTAACTTTGCGAAAAATCATCGCATCTGCATGCGGTTTTTCACAAATGACTCTGTACAAATTGGAATAATACACACAAACAGAAATGCCGAATTTTGCTCAAATAAAGGTCCACTTTCCCCTTAAGATGTTTAAACATCTTGAATTAGTATGTATAAATAAAAGAACAGATTTTGTCTTCTGATGAAAATATAGAAGAACTAGCCGTACTTGGCGGCCAGTTTGGTCTCCCTTAAAATTTATGTTTGGGAAAGCATGCTAAACATTGTGTCATGTTACTACTTTTATTCATAATTTAATTTACTTGGACTACCTTAAATATAATTAATATAATCCCTTAAGCTAATATTAGTTTTTGTTGCATTAAAATATCTGAATTTGTTGATTTTCCGTACGCAAGTAAACCTTTTGGTTTATAATTAAAGCCTATGGAAATTTGGTGAAATGTTAGAGATATTGCCAATGTGGCGTCACTTTTGGTTGCCAAACTTGGCGATATATCACTAAGTTGGCGACAAACTTGGCAGCATTTGGCGACAGAAAAGAGTCCCCCTATGGTAAACCAACTTACAGGTATGGTGATGCATTAAATGCTGTTCAATAACCAATGAGCTGCATTTCCTTCAAATGTTGCCATTAAACAATTAACAAATAATCGCAATTTCTTTGCCACGTACGATGGCGTAATATATATAGATAGCGAAGATCTAAAAACTTTTCATGTTCATCTAAATTCATTTTTTAAATGGGGGGTTAATGATTATGAGTCTTGGACACACATAAATGATCAACGGACTACATTCGCTCTGCGGGCCGCAGGTAGAGTATGGCTACCAAAGAGTGACAATTATGTTTCAGCCCTGCTTGTGCATAGTGGGCGAGATTCTACCATAAATGGAAAATCGGTTTAGCCATCGTGTGCAAAATGCGACCGTAATTTTCCAAACCAACCAACAATTGTGTGTGATATTATATGCCCTTCTATATTAACAAGAGTTTATGGCTGCGGTTTGTTTGCCCTTTTGTCTGGCTGTATTCTAACTCGCCTAAATATACTCGGAATCACATGTGTTCGATATATGTAATTGATGTTTACCATGGAATGATCGCCATTGAAAATTAAGTGTGTAGTACTTATTAGTTATTTTGTAAGAGAAAAAAATCGTTATATTATGGCTATTGGGGAAAAACAATTTGAAATATATTTTAATGATGTTACACTATTTCAAACGTATTGAAATTGGTATACATCATTGAGGTGTACTGCAAAATGCTTATTGTAGAATATGGCGTTTATCGTTCGCTTACAAGAGCACACAAAAGAATACGGTTACCGTATTCTCTATGAATAATAGTTGCTGGAAGTGCGTTTTCACTTGCGATATGCGTTTTGTTAAATTTAACTAATTTTTACGTATTAATTAATGTGCATAAGTTCTATAGATCATATACAGAGCTGCCCAAAATTTTCCTTATTGTTACTTTCTATGAGTAATAGTAGTTGCTGAAAGTAAGTTTTCAGCTGTGGTATGCGGCTTTAAATTAACTGTTTTTTTTGCATATTACATGTGTATAAATTCTATAGATCACATACGAGGCTGCATAAAAAATATTTGAATACATTTCACTTTATTGACGGAAAGTGCTGCAGTGGAATTTTCAACTCTGTTATGCATTTCCTAATTGAACTAAATTTTATCATATTATGTAATTTATATACAGTAAACTTTGTCTAAGGCGGAATCGATCGGGACTGGGAAAATTTTCCGTGGTAGACCATATTCCGGCTTATGCGAAAAAGCTTTCCCTCCCCCCCCCAAAAAAAAAAATCCCTCGAAGATGATGATCTTTCATTGACTTTCCTGACTAGGAAATCGATTGAAAACTGAAATTCGGAAAGATCTTTTGTCTTTATATTAGGGATGCACAACCTGTGTCCCGCGATGGGTTAACGTGTGGCCCGCGAATTTCGTCAATTTACAAATGGAAAAAATTGGAATTTTTCTCCATAGGTTGCAGGAAAAAATCGTAAATTTCGTCGACTTGCCGCTGTAAAATTGAAAATTTCGTCAGTCAGTTAAGAACCGCTAACTGGACAGATCCCTGGACAGATCCCTGTCCAGACTTTTCTCACAGGGTCCTGTTTTTGTGAAATTGTGAAGTTTTTCTTATTTTTGTGAAAATTCTAGTCATAATTCTGTGAATTTTAAATTATCGATGTCTTCATGTCCTATCCTTCATGTATAAAAAACTAAATAATATGCTCTTTGGTGAGTTCAACTGCTTACTTACAGGTCAGATTTTATTTTTAAATGACTAAATTTGTGAAAAGTTCAATTTGAAAGTGAAAAAATTCTGTGAAAGGTCTATCTAAGAGACAAATAATTTTGTGAAAGGTCCTGCTTTGGGATAAAATGTTTTGTGAAGGGTCCTGTTTTGGGATAAATAATTTTGTGAAGGGTCCTGTTTTAAGATAAATTATTTTGTGAAGGGTCCTTTAAAGGACCTAAAATTTTCCTATACATATCCCTGGCTAATTTCATTGATTGGGCACGGAAAAATCGATAATTTCGTTGATTGAGCACGGAAAAATCGCGAATTTTGTCGATGAGGCGCGGAAAAAACACAAATTTCACCGATCGGGCAAGTAAAATTGCAATTTTTGTCAATCAGTCGCGGAAAAATAGCAAATTTCGTTGATCGGGCATGAAAAAATCGCGAATTTTGTCGATGAGAAGCGGAAAAAATCTCAAATTTCGCGCTCGGTCACGGAAAATTGTTAGTTTTGTCGATCGGGCTCAGAAAAATCGTGAATTTTGTCGATCACGTGCAGAAAATTTGCAACTCTTGTTAATCATCAGCCACGGGAAAATCGCCTGTTTCGCATGTTTAGCTCGAGAAATAATCGGGCACGGAAAAATCGCGAATTCTGTCGATGAGGCACGGAAAAAATCACAAATTTCGCCAAACGGACATAGAAAATTGCGAGTTTTGTCGATCGGGTGCGGAAAATCGCAAATTTCGTCGAAATTTTGTTGAGCGGTACTGAAAAATCCCGATTTTTGTCAATGATGCGCGAAAAAAATGAAAATTTCGTTTATCGGCTGCAGAACAATTGTGAGTTTCGTCAGTTTATTGCGAGAAAAAATCGCAAATTTCGTCAATTTGCTGCGGAAAGAAAATTGCAAATTTCGTCAGTCAGTTAAGAATCGCAAAATTTGTTGATCGGGCGCCGAAAAATCATGAATTTCGTCTATCAGGGACGGAAAATCGCAAAATTTAGTTGATCGGGCACGGAAAAATCGAGAGTTTTATCGATCGGGCTTCGAAAAATTGCGAATTTCGTTGGTGGGGCAAGAAAATATCACGGATTTTGTCGATCACGTTCGGAAAAATCGTGAATTTCGTCGGTAGGGTTCGGAAAAATCGCGAATTTTGTCAATCGGCTTCTGAAAAATTGCAAATTTTGTCGATCGGCTTCGGAATAACCGCGAATTTTGTCAATCTGCTTCAGAAAATTGCGAATTTTGTCGATCAGGCGCGATAAAACCACAAATTTCTTTCATCAGCTACAGAGAAATCACGAATTTTGGTGATCAGACGTGAAAAAATCTCAAATTTCGTAGATCTGCTCATCCTTCCTCTTCGTTCATAAAGTTCACGTTTTTTTTCGGCTCCTGTCAGTTTCATGCCTATGTTAGTTTTTTAGCATTTTTAATAAAAAAAATTTTACACTCCCGTAATAAAGTATAAAGTAAAAGAATATTATCACTTCTTGAAAATAATTCTTGCTATATCTGTTATATATAGAAACGTAAACACTGACATAGCCTTACCAACTTAATTGGATATGTTGCCTGGGTAGAGGAACCTAGAGGGATAACCGCCCCCCCCCCCTCTAAAACCACATTTTTTATCTGCTTATAGGCCACAGATCACCTCCTTGACTAAGAATTTTCTCCGTGTTACTGATGTGGCCCTCGACAACCCAGACAATTTTGTAAGTGGCCCTTCTCTTAAAAAGGTTGTGCACCCCTACTTTATATAGATAAATGAGAAACGCTATTCAATTTCTTAGTACTTCTGTAATACATGCGAATTTGAAGTTTACGTACACACACACACAAACAAACAAAAACAAAAACAAACAATAAACTTTGAGGAAGAAACAGAACGCTATAACATTGAATTTGAGTACAACCTTAAATTATAATATATTGTACTTTCGAAAATATATATTTTGATAAATGTTCATTCTACAAGAAATATTAACTTTTAACTGCAATTTTGCATATGAAAAAATGACACAAACATAAATTCCTTAACATTTAAACAGTTTCTGTTCTTTTGAATTAACTTTTTCAAAGTGTTACTGAATTTAACTAACATGCTCGACATTGAGTATTTGACTTATCAGTTTTAAAGTTTAATAAACAAAATACCTTTCATTTTTAAATTATCCTTTTTTCCGCCTTATGCAAAATTTTGGTTTCGGTGGGACCTTAAAAATCTTTCCGTTTCCGCGTTAGACAGATTCCGCCTTATGCAGCATGGATTATTGTAATTTTCTATGGGTTTGCCGGGACTGGAAAAAATTTCCGCGGTAGACAGATTTCCGGCTTGCACAGAGTCCGCCTTAGACAGAATTTACTATATAAATCTGTAGGTCATATATAGGTCTTTACAAAATAATTCGGATGCTTTTCCGACTACAGATTATTATTTTCTGACTATATCTTTCCTGAAACTGGATTTTCAAATTTGTTATGTGTTTTCCAAATTGTTTATTTATAGATATCACCATCTTTAACATTATTAAACTGTGAAGGTTTGTTATAATGTTCTGAATGTGTTAGAAAGTATTTCATAATCAATACACGATTTTTTTTTCTTATTTAAATTCTTTTGTGGTACATTAAAATAATATATAAAATAATTTTGTGGTATTCTTAATAAGCTTTAATGATGTTTATGGAATTTTGTGTAGCTTACTTCGTCGAACATGAGATCATAGCAATATCCTATACCGCCAGCATTTTCTGTAAAATAATAATTAAAAAATTAGTTTGAATGAATTTAATTTAACTAATACACTCGAACATGTTTAAAGCAATATCAGAGTTCTCGCAGACCTATCCAGTCTGATCTCGAAACCGCAGCGGTCGTTCGACGTATTAAACGCCCGGACTGACCCTTCCTGCAGGTCGATTTATTAATAAATTTATTTTTATTATTATTTAATTTAATTTAATTTAATTTAATTTACTTATGAATGAATTAATTGCTGGTCTTTAATCTTATGAATTTAGCCTTTAAATTTTCCCGGTGTAGTGGCCAGCGTTTAAAAAATTGAAAAGAGACCTCGGGCGGATGTGCGGACTGCCTCTTCCGGCGTATGAAACGCGCCGACCCTACCCTGCCCTCTGGTCGATCCATTAAACATGTGGAATTTAGCTTTTTAAATTTTTGCTGTATTGGTCAGTGTTTAAAGAAAGAAAAGGACCTCGAACAGCTGCGCGAAGCGCCTGTTACGCGAAGAAGTGGCGGTATCTTGCAGAACAAACAGACCGCGCGCTCGTCAAAAATCCCTTGCATCCTTTAAACACCACCCGGGACGGTAGGTGGTACACTGAATCACAGAAGATGTCACCGGAGAAATTTAAAAGCTAAGTTCAATACTGGGAAATTTTAAAAGAGAAACTGAATAAATTTAATACATAGATCAGAGGGCAGGGTTCAATTGGGGCGATTAATACATCGAAAGACCGCTGCGACTTTGAAATCATTATAACCCGACCCGAATGAGTCGAATAGTAAAAAAAAAAAAAAGGGGGGGGGTGGGGGTTAAGATTTCATAAGTAAAAAAGAAAATGTAAAAGTTTCATTAAATTATTCAAAATATGGAATAAATACAGAAAAAAAGACAAAAATTTCTATTTCTAGCACAAACATGTCAAATAAATTTCCAGGCTTTTTCATATTTAATTACCATAAGATAAATTACTAATATCCGACTTACTAATTTTAATATTTAAGAAATATATTGAACATGAAATAAATCTTAACAAATCTAGTATTTTAGGGAATAAAATTTTTATTAATTTCTGAAAAAAAAATTTAAGCAGTGATTTACATAGTTTTAAATGACTAATTTAAATGCTATTCGCTTTGAACATATTTTTTCAACATTCGATTACTGTGTAAGACACTTTGTAAGGAAATATCCACGAATCACGAGACGCGGTTTCGAAATATTTACGGCGTTCTTATTATTTTTTTCCTGTATAAATTTAGGAAAAGTATACATTTTAAAATAAATTTAAAAATATATACAGACTTTTTTGCAAACGACTGATTTAATAAATGGATTTATGAATTGGAATATCATGTATGTAACTATGGTCTCAGGACACTTAAAATTGCAAGAAAAAAATGGCTATTTTCAACATTTAATATTTTAAGTATATGATTTTAAAACACAATTTTTAGACGGATGAAGAATATCAGTATGTTCTTTCATATCATATATTAAAAAAATTGAAATATGTAGAACTAATATTTATAGGAGCTTCAACTGTCAGACAGTTTTCGAGCAGAAAATTGGCATGACAATTTACGTGCAGGATTACAAAATAAATTTTGCTTCTAAAGTAAATATTTTGGTGACTAATTATACTACAGATTTTAATAATTACCCTGAACTTAAATAAATTTGAATGTAAAGCATTTTTATATTTTTTATACAAAGTTGTATTTAGCTAATACAAACATTTGAAAATTTCAACAGTATAAAAGTCTAAAAAAATATATTTTTAAATAATGAAAAGGAAATTTTAGTTTAAATTTATGTAGACTAACATGAAACATATCTTTTGAAAAGTTCATGAAAGTATATTGAGAAGTTTTTGAGATAGACTGCGCGTTATGCTCAAAAGAGAAAAATAACTTCTAAGTTTCTGAAACGTCACCGTTTCAGCTCTAAGTGCGAATAATTCTAAAAGCCATAACTTCAGTTCTAATGTGAATTTCAACGAAATAATTACATCGAAATTCTAAGAAAAAATATAAGTTTAAAATCTTACAAAAAAAAAAAAAAAAAAAAAGGAAGTTTTTGAAAACTTAAGAATCTTGAGACCCTTTAATTTTAACATGGTTTAGCGTTTGCATGACAAATTCTTTGTTTTTATATCATTCTTATCATTTTGTAACCCGCTTTAAACATCTCCAAAAACTTTTCCCGCCTTGTGCCTTATTTAATTACCAAAAAATAAATGCAGCATAACCTCGAAAATTCAGCATTCAGAAATCCGACAACTTCAAAAATCCGGTATCAAAGTCATCTCCTCCCCCCCCCCCCCTCCCTTTTTTGTACACTTCCAACTCACGAGAGAAAGAAAATGGCAATTTTTTACGAAATAAAAACTTCGAGATCGAAAGCGACGGAGTAACGAACAGCGAGATCGCTGACGCTAGGCTAAATAGAAGCAAGATAACGTTAGTAGCAGTTCAGAGGAACGAGGATGAGGAGACGGTGGAAGAAAACGAGTCACTGAAAAAATGCATACATTTTAAAAATGACTGGAAAACTGAATATCTGCTTTAAAGAAACAAGACTATATTTCCGAAATCGATATTCTTTACTTGTATAAAATCTATGAAAAAAATTGAAGGAAATAAAATTTAAATCGGTGTTTCTTAAATTACACGAGAAGTTGGGGACTGTACATATATAAAGTTATCAAAATTTGGGTAAGTTTGGACCCCCTACCCCCCTTACGATATCATACATTATCATCCATCGAACTCTCCCCCCCCCCCCATAATAATATCGTTACCAATGTCTAAATATATATATATATATATATTTAGGGGGGGGGGGGATTATTTTTTTTTTTGCTGTTGTTTGTTTGGAGTAATATACACATTTTTTTTCAGCATACTTTATTGATTCAAATGAAGAGAAGTCAATAAACTATCACTTTATAGATGAAATAATTTAAAATCGAATAACCCTTCAAAGAAGTAGTTACTGTTTAAACGTATTTAGTAATAGCTTTATTTTACATAATGCATTCAACAGTAATAATGTCTTCTTGCGCTTGCCCCCGCACGGGACGTAGCAGAAAGAATTTCTTAAAAAAAAAAAGTGTACAACATTCTTCCTCTTTTATTTACTAGTAAACACAAGTATCATTTCAAACATACTTCGCACATGGTTTGTCGAACAGCGGATTATATATGAATATACGTATGACAGAAGAATAGGAATGCCAAAAGTTGGAGTATTCCTATTTTGCAATTAAATAATTTTATAATCATTTTATAATTTCAATAATAACTTTGTATTTTCATAAAAATAGATAACACACTAAAAAAAGATAACATGCTCCTTTGATGCAAATATCAAGTTACAAATAAAAAGAGGAAATTTTGTTTGGCTAAAAAATGATAACGATATCAGAAGACATATCCCCCTCCCCCTAGAGATATCTTACGATATCATGTGCCAGATCTCCTCCCCTCCCTCCTAAACTGATAACGTTACATTTCATAGCCCCTTGTATTCGTAGAAGAAGACTTTACTGTTTATTAGTATTTATTTCGTAGCACAGAAAATATCAATTAGAGTTTTTAAAAATAGTTAAGTTTATCTTTTCCTAACATGAATATTACTTGTCTGCGAATTAAATTATGAATAAAGGCACCATTAGGAACATCGGAAGTACTTTTGATATTCTTTCAGAAATCCGGAATTTTCAAAAATCCGGCTTAGTCTCGCTCCTCACGATGCCGGATGTTCGATGTTATACTGTAACAGTTAAGCGACATAGGTATTTAAAAATTAGAGACATACAGTAAATACGAAAAAGTGCTTTTCAGTGTTAGGTTAAGTGGGGCATGATTTTACAATGTGACTCTGGAGATTCTGGCAATTTAGCTTTAAACGGCTAATATTCATTTGAATAAAACTCTGAACTTTTGTAAATGTGTTGAGTTAGGTTCCCTCTATCAGACAGAAATGTTCAAAATTACATTTTAATGTCTAAAAATAAATAAATAAATATATATATCATCTTTCTTTCCTCATGGGTCCAGTTGCCCCATAAAAATGGGGCAAGTGGACCAGAAGGGTCTACGTTCCCATGCGTTTTTTTTTTTTTTTTTCTTTTAGTATTGGGTATCAGGTCCTGTTTGAAAAAGTGTAAACAACTAAAAAAAATTTAAACCTGGCAGATCATGTACAGTCGTGGAAAAAAAAGTAAACACCCCCTGCTAATTCCTCAACAAATTATCGCAGAAGAAAGTTACTGGTACCGAATGATTGGAAATAATATCTACTTTTAAATGATGCATATAAAATTTGCTAAAGGAGCCATCTACATATTAAAACGAACCATAACTTTGTTTTTTTTTTCAATAGCAGTACACAATACTGACAGCATAAATGAACTCTACACCCTTCAATTAGCCTAAAAATAATTTTTTTATGCAATTCATACCATAAGTTCCAGAGAAATTAATTATTTTAAAACAAGTGTATTTTAAGGGCTGTATAAAAATTGAAGTTTGGTACTGGATTGTTAACTGAGAGAGCCAACTTCTTGATCAAGACACCTTCAGCGCCACTCAAGCAATCAATGAAACCTGGTAGATTACAGGACAGCAGACGAGATTTCAAAATATTAACTCACTTCTATCATAGACGGTTGGTTGTGTTTATGACGGCCAATTATCAACACGAGGGATATAGGCCCTAAGGGGGGGAGTGCCCTTCGTGGGGGTCTTTCTAAGGGAACCTAACCCGTATTAACGCTTGGAAATCCAAGGTTCGAAGAAAACCACGAAAACTCCGAACGATTAGGCCGACGGGCGCGATTGGGTTCGAACCCAGCACTTCCCGTCTACCAGCTTCGAGAGCAGAACCTCTCGGCCACTGGTGGGCCTTTATCATAGACGGCCCCTTAAACCATAATTTTTCTTTTTTTTAAGCATAATTTGAAAACTACTTGGAAGAAAAACGTGAAATTTTGGATTTCCATAAAGCAGGACTTAATAAATCTAAATCCATCAAAAAAAATTGTAAGCTGCAATTCATATTTTTTTCGAATATCAATTTCATAATTCATAATTCATATCATAAAATTATGAAAATTGCAAATTCAGCGTATTTATGTTTGGGTACATTAGTATTATTGCTACGCAAAAAATTAGCACATTAGGAGCATAATTTCAGGAGATATAAATAAAAATATGAAAATGTAATTTAACATTAAAAGCACTAAATTTTGAATGTTTATAACTCAAAAACTTATCATTCAAATGACTTGAAATTTGGTGTTTAGGCATAGTTTGAACCGAAGATTTGAAATATCTCGTTAAAATTAGGTATTGCCATTGAAAAAAATGAAGTTTCGATTCGTTTTAATATGTAGATGGCCTCCTAAGCAAATTATATATATATCATTTAAAAGTAGACTTTATTTCCAATGGTTCGGTACCAGTAACTTTCGGCTACGACAATTTGTTGAGGAGTTAGTAGGGGCTGTTTTCCTTTTTTTCCCACGACTGTGCATTATATATCAACTAAAGGGCGTTGTAAGGGAAACCTTCACTGACAATGTGTCTAAAAAAAGCACTGAAAGAGAAAATATTAGATTTATTTATACAAAAAACATAAAAATTAAGTAAGTACAATACTTATGTACTTTAGTATAGGTAATAAAAATAAAAGTTACATGGGTATTTTAAGGAAAAAAATAACAAGATAAATCAGTAAACAAACGGCTACGTAAGCACTTAGGTATCTCATTCTCTTTTTTATTTACCACAATGGAAGTTCGATATGTCCAATAAACCTGTGGAGAATGTAACCATATTTTTATATCAAACTGAACTATTTTTTATTTGTTTTGATAATTTTTCAATAATCTCACTTTGCCTTATGTACGCCTCTTCATCTGTATCGTAAAATTTCGAGCTATAGCTATCACACTTAAGAAATTTGGTTTGATATCCCCAACATGCTTTTTTAAAATTTTATTATGTAATTTTAATAAGGTATTTTGTAATTTTCTTTATTGCAAGCAAAAAAAACAAAAACAAACAAACAAAAAAAAAAAAAAAAAAACAAAGGAGAATGTAATTTCCCATAGTAAGAGAAACTCAAAAAGATATTTATAACTATTGGGGTAACTGTATCCCATATGGCAGTGTTACCAGTGGGCTACTTTTTTAAAATTCAAATTTCTTGAATGGCATCACTTTTCTGAAATAGCAAAATTTCCCTTGTTTTCTCCTTAATTAATGTGTCATTAAATCAGGCGAATTTCACTATTTCAAAAATTGGTGCCGATCAAAAAATCTGGATTTTAAAAAAGTAGCCCACTGGCAACACTGCCATATTGTCCAGTTACCCCTGATACATGTCCCAGTTACCCTATTCTTTAAAACTTTATGGGGTAACTGAAACACTGGGCTTACATTTGAAATATGAAGTAAATATGTATAGATACCTAATAATATTAATATATTTACGCGTCTAATCTTTAAATAAAGAGATTGTTTTATAAAAGTACTTACCGTATTTTAATAAAAAGCCGAGGAAGTTCAACCAAATGTACGCTGTTTTTAAAAAAAGAAACCTAAATTTTCGGCAACCTATCACAGCAAAGGCAGAGTTATGATTGAGTTGACACATGTTGTTTTAAGAAGTAGAGATGGGGTGCAATATTGACAAAAGCTAAAATTTAAAAAACATCAACGGTTTTTTATAAAATAGCCTATGGTCCAGTTACCTCGTGGGTCCAGTTACCACAGTTTTTATTAATTTCTGAGAAATTTTGAATCAGTGATTAAATGTGCAATATTGACAAAAGCTAAAACTTAAAAAACATCAACGGTTTTTTATAAAATAGCCTATGGTCCAGTTACCTCGTGGGTCCAGTTACCTCAGTTTTTATTAATTTCTGAGAAATTTTGAATCAGTGATTAAATGTGCAATATTGACAAAAGCTAAAACTTAAAAAACATCAACGTATTTTTATAAAATAGCCTATGGTCCAGTTACCTCGTGGGTCCAGTTATCACTGTTCTTATTAATTTCTGAGAAATTTTGAATCAGTGATTAAATTACACAGTTTATAAAAATCACTGATTCAAGCTCAGTTTGTCCAATTTGTTAAACGTTTCTTTACTACCGTTGTGTCTGTAAGATCTTTTAACGTTTTCGAACACAGTTGAATAGTGTTTATGAATTTGATTTGTCTGTCCGTGCTTTAACTCGCGTAAATATATTCCAATTGCCATGAAATTGGGATTTATTATGGTATGTTTGGTATCGAAAATGAAGCGTGTAGCATTTACGCTTCATTTACAGGGACATTCAAAAGAATTCCGTTACATTACGATCAATGGAGAAAAATCGTTTGTAGTGTATTTTAATGATATTACACTGATAATGCATATTATTATATCGTTCATTTACAGGGACCCACAAAAGAATTGGGTTACAGAAGAAAATTAAAAATAATTGAACTACTGAAGCCTATGAACAATAATTGCTGAAAGTGCGTTTTCAGTTACGGTATGCGTTTTTAAATTTAATTATTTTTATTACATGGTGTGTATAAATTTTATAGATGACTAGCAAACCCCGCGGCTTTGCTCGCGTAATATTTGAAATATGCCAAGTGATATTTATATGTCTAATTTTTATTAAAAGGTACTAACTAAATTTTTATTTTATTAAAAGGTAATATTTTATTTTATTAAATTTTTTTTTTATTAAACGGTACTTATTACTTTTAGGAATAATTTAAAAATTAGTATTTAAAACACAGTTTGATTAAATATCATTATTACACTGCATTAGGCAGAAATGAGACTTAAATTAATAAAACGAAATAAAACTAAATAAATGATAATTTAGAAAATATTTTGAAACTTTTATGCTCAATTAATACGCTAATTTCAGTATTCATTTGAAGTTTTGAATTTTTTAGAAACCATCTTCTTACATCTTAAAATTAACCATCATGTCAAATTCCAAGTCCTACCACCTCACTCAACATAAAGGGCTATGTTGAAATAGGAAATGTCACCATTAATTTGTCAACATTAATTTTGAAATCGGTTTGTTATTTCCTAATATTCCACAGAAACGTATTTTAGAAAACTTTTAAAGACCTTTTTTAGAACGTTTGTTGTTCCTGTGAACCCCAGGTGGTAGAATCATCGGCATAAAATATAGCCTGTGTAGGATCAGAGACTGTTACCATTGATTCGCAACTATTACTTTTATAATCGGTTTATATTCCCTGAAATTGCATAGTAAACGTAATTTAGGACATTTTTAGAATGCTTTTCGCACCTCCCTTTCGCTTCACCCCTTTTTAATTAGAATTTATTTTCGGCAGTCCCCGAGGGCATTTATATTTTATAAGTAACTACCATGCCATATTTAAAGTTTCTAGACTTTTCAGTATCACAGAAGTCGCAATTTAGAAAGTTTTTAGCTCCTGCAACCCTCTGGTGGTAGTGGCACAGACAAATATAGCTTATGTTTGAGCATATAAAGCATATTATGTTTGAGCATAATATATAGCTTATGTTTGAGCAGGTTCTATCACCAACAATTTGTCATCATTATTTTTTTAATCGGTTTGGTATTTTATAAGTTTGCTTAAAAATTGTAATTTAAAACGCTTTTCGCTCCCTTCATCTTTTTAAATTTGGAATTTTCTTTCGCATGTTCTTAGAATGAAGTTGCATCTTGTAAGTAAATACCATGCCATACTTCAAAGTGTTAGACCCCACAGTTGTGCAAAAAACGCAAATTAGAACATGTATTGCTTTTGCAACCCTCAGATGGTAGTGACAGCAACCTAAAATATAACCTATGTTATAGCAGGGACTGTCATCATTGATTTGCAGCCATTACTTTTGAAATAGTTTTGGTATTTCCTGAGATTGAGTAGAAATCGCAATTTAGAACGTTTTTAGAACGCTTTTCGTGCATTTTCACCCCTTTTTAAATTTCCAGGTTTTCGAAACTGTTCTTAAAGATAATTTATATCTAATAAATATGTACCTTGCCTAATTTTAAGTTGCTAGCCCCTACCGATCACAAAAATCGAAATTTAGAACGCTTTTTTGCTCCTAAAACATCTAGGTGATAGTGATACCGGCGTAAAATAGCGTCTATGTTACAGCAGAGGCTGTAAGCATCAATTTCCTACCATTACGTTTGAAATCAGTTTGATTCTTCCTGAGATATTGCTGACAACTCGGCATTTAGAACGTTTTTAGAACGCTTTTCGCGCATTTTGCTCCTGCATCTCCTCTGGGATAGTGGAAACAGATATAAAATATAGCCTATCTTGGAGCAAAATCTTTCACCATCATTTTTACACCATTATATTTGAAATCGGTTCACTACTGTCTGAGAATGCATAGAAATCGCAATTTAGAAGGTTTTTACAACGCTTTTTGCGCATTTTGACCTCCTTTTAAATTTCGATTTTTTTTTTAGGAAATGTCCTTAGAGATCATTGATATCTTATAACTAACTACCATTCCAAATTTCACGATTCTAGGCCCTTCCGTAACGCAAAAACCTCAATTTAGAACGTTTTTCTCTGCACCCTCCCCCCTTTGGGGCACCGACATAAAACATAGCCTATGTTGGAGCAAGGGTTATCACCATCATTTTGACGCCATTATTTTTTAGATCGGTTTGGTATTTCCTGAGATTGTGTAGAAACCACCATGTACAACGTTTTTTAGAACGCTTTTCGCGCATTTTCACCCCTTTTTAAATTTTGAATTGTTTAAGAACTGCTCTTAGAAATCCTTTATATCTAATAAGTTGTTAATATTTCAAATTTCATATTTCTAGGCCCTTCAGTAACACATAAATCGCATTTTTAGAACGTCTTTTGCTCCTGCACCCCCTTTGGGGTAGTGGCACCGACATAAAACATAGCCTATCTTAGAGTAAGCGTTATCATCATCATTTTGACACCAATATTTTTTAAATCGGCTTGGTATTTCCTGAGATTGTGTAGAAACTACCATTTAGAACTTTTTTAGAACGCTTTTCGCGCATTTTCACCTTTTTTTAATTTCGATTTTTTTAAGAAATGTCCTTAAAGATCATTAGTATCTTATAAGTAACTACCATTCCAACTTTCATGTTTCTAGGCCCTTCAGTAACACAAAAATCGCTTTTTTAGAACGTTTTTTGCTTCTGCACCCCCTTTTGGCCAGTGGCACGGGCATAAGATATAGCCTATGTTCTAAGTTGGACTAACACCATCATTTTGATACCATTACTTTTGGAATAGGTTCGGTAGTTCCAGAGCTTACCTCCTACAAATAAACAATTTTTACCTCTTTATAATATTAAGTATAGATAGATAGATATATAGGGTTGCACAAAATGTTTCAACAACTTCCGTTTATTGGCGGAAATTGCAACTGCGTTATGGGTTTAACTAAACTGATTTTTAGCATACTATGTAGTATACGTACATATCTATAGATCATGTACTGTGCGGCACAAAAAAATCGCAAATTTTTCCGATTATTCAAATAGGATAAATTAATAGGAATAGGTAATAGGAGAAATTGGGTTTTCAAATGCATCAAGGGTTTTCCAAACTGTTTATTTAGATATCGTCTTTTACCTTAGTAAACTGTGAAGTTTTGTTGTAGTATTCTGAATGTGTTGGAAAGTGTTTCATAATCTACACCGTACGCGTCATTTTTCGTTCTTGTTTCTGAATGCAAAGGCGTCCTTTTGGAAACGCTAATTTGGTAAAATTTTTCTTGTTTATGTGATTAAAAACAAAAGAATATATAGTGTGGTCCATCTGTTGGTTCTCTTTTGAACTATGAATATTTCATAGGTTATTTGTGTTAGCTGTTATGTATAATCATGTATGAACTGTCAAATGTATGCCATTTGAAATTACGGAATCATTGACAACACAGCAACGGCAGACACTGCTCGCCAAACCTTCAACTTATTGAACGAGAAATTTCCAGATCACGCAATTTTGAAGAAATTCTCATGTGAATTGGCCACCAAGATCGTGCGATTTAACCCCAATAGATTATTTTCTCTGGGGGTTTCTGAAAAGTAAAGTATACGCCAATGCCCTCCGCACAATCCAAGACATCAAAACGTAGCATCCGGGCTGAAATTTTGGCCGGGCTGAAATTTTGGCCGGGCTGAAATCACGAATATGCCATGGTAAACCCCAATAACATATATCAATTTCTTGACAATCTGACTATATTTACGCGGGTTAGAGTATGGACAGACAGGCAGACGGATGGACAGATAGACAAAACAAAATCATAAATGCTTTTTAATTATGTTGGGAAGTGTTAAAAAGTTACATCCTTTAAGAAAAATGAAGTTAAAAATATAAAAGATATTAATTTCCCGGAGAGATATTTTTAATACACGAATGCATCCTACACACATTATCGAGGGGAATTGAAGAGTTCAATGACCAACAGCCTTAACATTCGATTACTATCCGGGCTGAAATTTTGGACGTGAATCCGTCCATTCTGGGAAAAGCCATAAAAAATTTTGATGTTCGGAGGATAGCATGTAAGCGGAGCGCGGTGGCCACATGTGCGATATTGTATTCCATACATAAATGGCATAGACACACCTTCCATGTTCAATGAAGAATTTCGATTTTCACTCATAAAAAATGCGTTTTCTTTCATAATAAAAAAAACAACAAAAGATGAACCACCCTTTACATTTCTAATTAGTGATTACTTTTATCCAAAATTTTGCTCCATAAAATGTATAAATATGGGGATTACGCCATATGATCTCTCAAATGTAACAATAACAATAACGAAAGTTTTTTTAGTATTAGTAATCGAATGTTAAGGCTGTTGGTCATTGAACTCCCCAATTCCCCTCGATAATGTTAAGCCTATGGGTGTAGGATGCATTCGTGTATTAAAAATATCTCTCCGGGAAATTAATATCTTTTATATTTTTAACTTTAACATTTTTCATTATTTTTAACATTTTTCTTTATGCTCTTCTTAAAGGATGTAACTTTTTAACGCTTCCCAACATAATTAAAAAGCATTTATGATTTTGTTTTATCTATCTGCCCATCTGTCTGCCTCTCTGTCCATACTCTAACTCGCGTAAATATAGTCAGATTGTCAAGAAAATGATATATGTTATTGGGGTTTACCATGGCATATTCGTGATTGAAAATGAAGAGTGTAGCATTTACGGTTCATTTACAGGGCAACTCAAAAGAATTACATTACATTACGGCTTATGGAGAAATACCGTTTGCGGTGTATTTTAACGATATTACACTATTTTAAACATAGTGAAATTTATGTATATTACTGAGGTGTACTACAAAACACTTACTGTAGAATCTGGTGTACATATCATTTATGTTCATTTATAGAGACACACAAAAGTATTTGGCCACAGTACTGCATATGAAGAATAATTGCTGGAAGTTCGTTTTCAGTTGCGGTACGCGTTTTAAAATTTAAGTATTTTTTTCATATTACTTGGTGTGTATAAATTCGGCAGGTCATATACACAGGGCTGCACAAAAGATTTCAAGTACATTTTCATTTATTGACGGAAATTGCTAAATTGAAATTTTCAACTGTGCTATGCGTTTAATTGAACTAACTTCTAGCATACTACGTAGTGTACATACGAATTTATAGATCATATACAGGGCTGCACAAAAAATTGGATGTTTTTTCGACTATTGATGGTAGTTGCAGCAATTGGGTTTGAAACTGCGTTAAGCATTTTCTAAATTGTTTATTAGATATCTTTCACTTTAATAAACTGTAAAGTTTTATTATAGTATTCGGAATGTGTTGGAAAGAGTTACATAATCTATGCTGGAGGCATGATTATTCGTTCTTTTTTTCTTAGTTTTAAAATATTTCTTAAATTTAAGTTTGATTTAATATTTTATGTGTTAAAATTTGACGAACTGTGCGAAACATTTTAACGCTTCAAATAACACTTCAAAAATTTAAGTATATATTTTAGAAATACTTTGACATCTAAGAAAAAAGAGACATATTGTAGGAAGAGTACACATAAAAATGAACTTAAGGCTGTTCTCAAATCCAAAAGGGCAACTTTATGCCATAAGTTTTAATTTATTTTTGTTCGGAAATGCATGAAACTAGCAGGTGTTTGCTCAGAAACTATGTAATAGAGCTTTTTTTCCTTTTTTTGCAAACGCTAACGATCTTTCAGAAAATAGTGTCAAAGTGGGCGTTTTGAACCGAATTTCCGCGCGAAAGAAGAATAACCCATCAAGAAAGGGCAAAAAACGTGTTTGTCACGTGATCAAAATCGCTTATAACTCAATAGGTAATGTATTGATCCAAAAAATTAAAAACACAGTTCGATTCCAAATCTCTTCCATAGTAAGGCCTTCCAATTTTATATCTTTCCGTTAAAAAATGAATTGGTTAATGTGTTAAAACGTTTTGCGCTTGTTGAGCAGAGCAGTTGAGAACAGCCTTAAGAATACTAATTTCCTGAAGAGATATTTTAAATACAGTACTGCATTCTATGCCAATAAGTTTAACATTATCGAGGGGTATTCGGAAGTTGATTGATTAACATCCTTAAGAATGTAAAAAAGATATTAATTTTAGACTCACCACATAGACACCACTGAGCCATCAGGCATTCAAAAAACCCACTATGATCGGAAATACCTTTTCGTTTGCTTATAACTATATGAAGAGCAAAAACAACTGTAAAAAATACAGCCCAGACTCGAAGCTGGTACATTTCTTATACAATGATCTTTAGTTCCGCTGTGTTAGTATATCTTCATAAAATTGTTAAACCAACTAAATACACTGGCTACGAGATTTCTTGTATAACTTCTGTTTTTAAGATACACAATGAGTAAAAAAGATAGCGTGTTTTGTTGTCAGATCATTTCGTTTGAAAAATAAATAAGCAGCATTAACAATTCTGCATAATGACAAAGAATTTATAACGATCAAAAGTTAAAATGCAGCTGGTATTACTGAAATAAATAAGTTGTAATAAATTTAGTTGACATCTGAAGAGTTTTTTCAAATTATTTACAGTAATACACGGAAGTTTAACCTCTTACTTAATAAATGCGCATTCATTTTTGGGGAGCACATGATTATAAATGGAAAAGTATGTAAATTAGCAATGTAGTTTTATGTGTGAGTACATTTGTTGAAAAGAAAGGCAACTCTCATCATGCACGCTTTGAACTATAAGTCTGTTACTATAGTTGATATAGAATATTCTGTTAACTTCTCAAAAATAGCTTCTATCTATGCAGAAATTAAGAATATTCTCGACGTTGCTGCGGTTGACACATTCCTAAATTTATTACTTTCTTCTATCTTTACAAAAAGAAAGTATTGGATTCGTGAAAAATTTCGACTTCCGGTTTTCAATGGATTTATACGTTTTAGAAGGTACTGCACACGATTTGATGGTTTTTAGTAAATGTCTGTCTGTCACTCTGTCTGTGAGGCTGTCTGTATGTGGCAAAAATGTTGTGGACGTTCTCTCTCAAGAACTAATGCACGGAATTTTACAAAACTTTACATTCAGTTAGACATTGATATAAACTAATGCTGATTAGTTTTTGGTGTATATCGCCTTATAGGGGGCGCTGCTATTCTACATATATAACGATTTCCGCAATAACTCTACCTCAAGAACTAATGCTCAAATTTTCACTTAACTTCAAATTCAATTAGACGTTGACATAAGTTGTTGCCGATTAGGATTTGGTGTAAATCATCCAACGAGGCGCTGCTATGCTGCATTTTACATGATTTACACGATTTTAGCGATAGTCATATCTCAAAAACTAATGCACGGAATTTCATATCTTTAAAATCCTCAAGATGGGCATAGATTACAATTTAATTTTGGTAGTGTGCGAGCGAATTTTGAAGTATTAACATGTATGAGATAGAAGAAAGTTTTGGGATTGGCGCATCCGACTAGTTTTTACTTGCAAACGCGTAATATTGACAGGTGCATTCAGAACCAATGAAATTGAATGACAAACCAATGGATATTTATTGAAAACTGGAGAAATTGTTCGACTCCAAATCATTTGAATAATCATGCCTGCAATTTCGTAATTTTATGTTTAAAAACGAATCCGTGAATGTATCAGAAAGTTTAATGTTGTTGAGCATGGAAAGGGGTGTTTCCATGATCTTTTCCTGCCGTAAAATATCATGCCAACCTATGAGGAAATTTAACAGGAAATAAAATTCATTCATTACTTAGGCTTTATGAACCACTTTGCAATATATCCAGAATATTATTAGTAAATATTCAGGTTTTAGTATAGTAAAAGAATAGATGCAAATAAAATAAAAAGAAATGTGCCTAGTTAAACTGATGGCAATGAGCTCACAGGCTATTCACACTAAATGCAATATTATACACTTATTTCACAGAATAATGCCCTCAAAAAATAAATGAAGGGTATTAGACCCCCGTTTCACGCCTTTATACTTAACTAATAAATCTCCAAATCTAATCAGGAAAGCTCTTTATCAGAATGAACATAGAAAAAAAAATTAAGTAAATTGGATAATTCTTCATGAAAATCCATTTATCTAAATTAAGGGGCAGTGACTTGCTCCCCTTTCCCCCTTTTATACTTAACCAATGAACCTCCAAATCTAATGAAGGAAGAGCCATATCGGAATAGACAGGTATATCAACTTTGAAGCAAACCGAAGGCTTTTCTAAATTAAGGGGGGGGCTAGCCACCACCCCCTCTTTATGCTTAGCCAATAAACCTACAAATTTAATCGAGGCAGCTCCTTAACATAATAAACCGGTACATCAAATTTGGGGCAAATCGAGTAATTCTGCATGAAAAACTGATTTATCTAAATTAAAGGGGTCTCGCCCCTTTCCCCCTTTTGTACTTAACCAATGAACCCCCATAACTAATTAGGGGAGCGCCTTATCAGAATGAACCTAGAAAAAATTTGTGAAGTAAATCGGATGTTTCTATCAAGAGTTATTACGTTACGTACATACATACGTACATACATACGTACGTACATATATATACACTATATTGCCATTAATGACCGGCAATATTCAATTTTAGACATTTTGTCGAATATTTAGAAATATACTTGTCAGATTCTTCTGGAATTTCAGGATTAAAAAGAACAGTATGACCTCATATTTAGCAATGTCGATTTGATAAGGGGGGCAATTAGGGGGCCAACAAAAAATCAAAGAAAAAAAAATAATACTTGGGATCACCCTGTAAAATAAAATGCACGACATGAGCTATCGCTACCGAATATATATAAACGGACATTGTGCAATATGTGTATTCTTTTGTGTAAGAATAGCTCGTATATTAATAGAGATAAAAAATTAAAATTAAAAAAAAATTAAAAATTAAAAATGACAATTTGTAGAAAATCCCTTATCATTCAGCTGCTTTTAGAGAACCACTGAAAATTTGCTCACTCTAACGCTGATATCTTTCTGGATTTTTAGGATATTTGACTAGATTTTTTTTAACAAGTTACTCCATAGAGTTGGCTATTAAATTATGTAAAATGAACCTTGTTATCGTTCGCGCATGCGCAGATAAAAATTATTTCATACAACTGCTCATATTTCCTAAAATATTTAATATATTTATATTCCAATTACACTATATTGTTTCTACTATATTTTGTCAATTTTTCTGAAACCGGCGTTAAATTTTGTTGAAAACCCTGTATGTTAGAAGCAAAAAAGCTGCAAGAATTTATTATTTTTTTTAAATAAATTGCTATATCTCTATTAATATACGTGCTATTCTTACACAAAAGAATACGCATATTGCACAATGTCCGTTTATTTATATTCGGTAGCGATAGATCATTTCGTACATTTTATTTTACAGGGTGATCCCAAGTATTATTTTTTTCTTTGATTTTTTGTTGGCCCCCTAATTGTCCCCCTTATCAAATCGACATTGCTAAATATGAGATCATACCTGTTCTTCTTAATCCTGAAATTCCAGAAGAATCTGACAAGTATGCTTCTAAATATTCGACAAAATGTCTAAAATTGAAAATTGCCGGTCATTAATGGCAATATAGTGTATATAGAACCGCCGGGCACATTAGCTCTCAGGCTTTGATAGCCTGTGAGCTAAAAATTGATTGGCAAGTTAAATAAATTAACTTCTTTTTTCAGGTATATATTAATCACAGAATACAGTATGTTTATTCTTGCTTTATTTCAAATGAAAATCAAATTTCAAAGTGATTGCTTAAAAGGCGCAAAGGCCGACATAGTGAAAAAGATTCCAAGCCGGGACTCGAACCCGGGCCATCAGTATAGCGCACTGACGTTCTACCGACTAAGCCACTTGGAATGATACCTAGCTCGGAAAATTTCTCACTATTATATGTTGGCAAGGCTACAAACGTAGCACAAGATGGAATATTAATCGTGAGCCACCGACCTGGGGCGAGCACGAAACATAATTATATCCAGCATCGATAGAATCTATATTAATACATGGAAATTATTCCAGAGAGAAGCATTCGCCTTGCATACAATATTTTGATTTTCATTTGAAATATTGTAAGCAAGGCGAATGTTTCTCTCTGGAATAATTTCCATGTATTAATATAGTTTATTCTTGCTGTATTCATGATATTAGGTGAATATCATACATCTTTATAAAACAATCTGCTGCGGTTGTTCTAGGTGTAACATTAAAAATTTGATTTAAAAGCACGTTTCAGGGGCAATAATGGCCCATACAAAAATTTGCCATAGTGCCTTGAAGCAACCATTGCTCCACTATATTGAGCTACACATTATTCAGCGCATATTGGAATAGTTTGGAATTCATGAAGTAGTATTTTATTTTTTTCAATTTCGGTAAAAAAGAAACAACAAGAACATTCGTCCGGTATAGATAACATATTCACAATATACTGTTACAAAGCTTCACAGTTTATTAAGGGAATAAAGGATTTTCAAACTCATTTTTTTATTTCTTTAAAATTTCTCTTTAAATACTATTCAAGGACATACTATATGCATCATGGCATATATTTATCACACAAGAAATTAAAAGAAAAAAAAATTTTTTTTTGAGAAAAACACGGAATTATAGTGTGATCTTGAATAGTAGTTTAAGTGAAAAAAAAAAAAAAAAAAAAAACAAGTAATATAAAAATTTTGTTTTTAAAGTCAATTCCTACTTAGGTCATCAAAGAAAAATTTAATGTAATCCCTTAAGCTAATATTAGTTTTTGTTGCATTAAAATGTCTCAATTTGTTGATTTCTATAAGCAAGTAGGTTTACAATGGAAGTCTATGGGAATTTGGCGAAATATTAGAAATATCGCCAAGTTGGCGTCACTTTTGGCGACTCATTTTGTCCGCCAAATTTGGCGATATATCGCCAAGTTGGCGACAAACTTGGAGATATTTGACGACAGAACAGGGTCCCCCCTATGGTAACCTCTTATTGAAAATACTTTCATTGACCTTCAATAACCAATGGCCGCTATTTTGTTTCCCATGCAAAACTAAAATTAATTAATTAAAATTTAATTAATTAATTAATATTTGAAAAAACTGTATTAACATCAATTGTCATCCGGTACAAGTTCAAAAAATTTATTTCAACTTGATAGGATGAATAATGAGTATTTTATTAACGATTGAAAATTTGAACAAGATAAATATATAAATAAATAAATATAGGGAGAGTGTGAACTAATAGTAGGAATTGAATAATAATAAAATAGTGAGTTTGAAGGTCCCTAATCCCTTTAAGGTGAAAGATGCCTAAATAAACAATTTGGAAAACACATAACGTATTTGAAAACTCATTTCTGAAATTACCATCAGTAGTCTGAAAAACATCCGATTTTTTAAAAGTTCTTTATAACGCTTAAAATATTCAAGAGAATTCCTCATTTTTCTCAAAAAAAATATTTTTTTTTTTTTTTGTTTCTCGTGTGATAAATATATGCCGTAATGCATATAATGTGACCTTGAATCGTAGTTTAAGTCAAAAAAAAAAAAAAAAAAAAAAAAAATACTGAATTTGAAGGTCCCTTATCCTTTTAAGGTGAAAGATGCCTAATAAACAATTTGGAAACACATAACGTATTTGAAAACCCAATTTCTGCAATTACCATCAGTAGTCGAAAAAATATCCGATTTTTAAAAAGTCCTTCATAACGCTTAAAATATTCAAGAAAATTCCCCATTTTTCTCAAAAATTTTTTTTTTTTTTTTTTTTGTTTCTCGTGTGATAAATATATGCCATAATACATATAGTGTGACCTAGAATAGTATTTAAAGTGAAATAAAAAAAAATAAAATAATGAGTTTGAAGTGCCCTTGTCCCCTTAAGGTGTAAGGTACTTCAATAAACAATTTAGAAAATGTACTGGCCTCCAAAAGTTGCAGGGACTGGATGCTTTCGATTGCACAGGTTTTGTCGAATATCTACCAACATTATTGGCGAATTGTTCTTGAACTTCTAGGATGTAAAGAACATGTTTGATTTTATATTTCTCTGTGAAGATTTATCGGGGGGGGGGGGTACAATTAGGGGGCTAATAATAAATTTAAAAATAAAATAATTTTTGCGATCACCTATGTAACAGAAAAGGCTGGAAATGGTTTGTCACTGTGGTAAATGACTATTTGGGTCCTGTTCAACGTTTTGTATGCATTTGAGTACGCATGGCACTCATATTCGTTCGTTAACGTTTTTGTGAAAAATTCAAAAGTTTTTGTTTATAGCATACAGTAGTAAATTTGTTTAAACCAAATTTAACACAACTTTTCGAAAACTTGCCAAAGAATAGTAGCAACAGTATACTGCAATTAAAACATGAATATATTGAATATTTGATGAGATATGGGCCTTTTTATGAGACAATTTTTAACTGCGCATGCGCGGAAGATTTCAAAAGTTTTACTTCATAACTTGGTGGTCAGTATTTTGGGGCAACTTCCATAAAAAGTCCAGTCAAATGTTGTAAAAACTTAGAAAAATACAGTGAGCTGATTGAAAAGTTGTGGAAAGTCCCTTATAATAAAGCTATTTTTAGGAAGTAACTCACTACATCGACCCTATCTTTGTGAATTTTCGCGATATTTGACTGGACTTTTTATATAAGTTGTCCTAAATAGCTCACTACCAAATTTTATAATAAAAATTTTAGGATCTTCCACGCATGCGTAGTTAAAAATTATTTTATACAAATGCCCATATCTCATCAAATATTCAATATATTCATGTTTTAATTGCAGTATACTGTTGCTACTGTTCTTTGTCAGGTTTTTGGAAAGTTGTGTTAAATTTGGTTGAAAACTCTGTATGCTATAAACAAAAAAATTTTTGAATTTTTCACAAAAACCTTAACATCTTCACGAATATGGGTGCTATGCAAACAAACGTTGAACAGGACCCAAATAGTCATTTATCACAGGGACAAACCATTTTCAGCCTTTTCTGTTACATAGGTGATCGCAAAATTATTTTATTATTAAATTATTATTAGCCCTCTAATTGTATCCCCCGATAAATCTTCACCGAAAAATATAAAATCAAGCATGTTCTTTACATCCTAGAAGTTCAAGGACAATTCGCCAATAATGTTGGTAGATATTCGACAAAACCTGTGCAATCGAAAGCATCCAGTCCCTGTATCTTAACTTTTGGAGGCCAGTGTACTTTCCAAATTGTTTATTGAAGTATCTTTCACCTTAAGGAAACAAGGGATCTTCAAACTCATTATTTTATTTTTTATATTTCACTTTAAATACTATTCAAGGTCACACTATATGTATTATGGCATATATTTATCACACGGCATATATTTATCACACAGTGACAAACCATTTCCAGCCTTTTCTGTTACATAGGTGATCGCAAATATAATTTTATTATTAAATTTATTATTTGCCCCCTAATTGTACCCTCCGATAAATCTTCACCGAGAAATATAAAATCAAACATGTTCTTTACCTCCTAGAAGTTCAAGAACAATTCGCCAATAATGTTGGTAGATATTCGACAAAACGTGTGCAATCGAAAGCATTCAGTCCCTGTACTTTAACTTTTGGAGGCCAGTGTACATAACGTATATGAAAATCCAATTTCTGTAATTACCATCAATAGTCGGAAAAATATCCGTTTTTTAAAAGTTCTTCATAACACTTAAAATATTCAAGAAAATTCCTCATTTTTCTCAATTTTTTTTCTCATTTTGTGTAATAAATATATACTATAATGCATATAGTGTGACCTTGAATAGTATTTCAAGTGACAAAAAAAAAAAAAAAAAAAAAAAAAAAAAAAAAAACTAATGAGTTTGAAGGTCCCTTGTCCTCTTAAGGTGAAAGATACTTAATTAAACAATTTGGAAAATACACAACGTATTTGAAAATCCAATTTCTGTAATTACCATCAATAGTCGGAAAAATATCCGATTTTTAAAAGTTCTTCATAACACTTAAAATATTTAAGAAAATTCCTCATTTTTCTCAATTTTTTTTTTTTGTGTGTAATAAATATATACTATAATGCATATAGTGTGACCTTGAATAGTATTTCAAGTGATAAAAAAAAAAAAAAAAAAAAAAAAAAAAAAAAAAAAAAAAAACTAATGAGTTTGAAGGTCCCTTGATAATTATCCCTTTAAGGTGAAAGATACTTAATTAAACAATTTGGAAAATACATAACGTATTTGAAAATCCAATTCCTGTAATTACCATCAATAGTCGGAAAAATATCCGATTTTTTGTGCAGCCCTGCATGTGATCTATAGATTTGCATGTATACAGCATAGTATCCTAAACATTAGTTCAGTTAAAAGAATTTCTGAATTTTGAAACCCAAACAAATGACAGAATTTCGCTGCAAAAAAGCGGTGAAAATCGCATCAAAACTCGCTAAAAATTCAAAAATTGCACAGAAGAAATTTTACTGTATTAAGGTAAGAGTTTGAAACCTAATTACGTTTTCGAATATCGAAAAATGTTTGCGGAACTCGGAAAAAAAAAACCCCGCTAATAATCGCATTAAAAGTCTCATTAAAAATCGTCAAAAAATCAAATACTACAGAGGGCAAATTTTGCCACAGTAGGTTAAAACATTAAAACCGGAATTCTTTCGTGAATGTCGAAAAATCGTCGCGGAACGCGAAACAACACTAAAAATAGGATTAAAAGTTGCATTAAAAACCAGTAGAAAAAAAATTACAAAGGTCAAAATTTACTATGTTAGGCTAAAAGTTTGAAACCGAATTGATTTTATGAATGTCAAAAAATCGGCGCGAAAGACGAAAAAATTATAAAAGTCGTGAAAGAAATTCGCGAAAAATTCAGATACGAATTTTTGTGCGAATTCCGAATAATCTTTATTGTAAATTGGACAAATTTTACTATATTTGGCTAAAAGATTGAAACCAAATTCCTAGTGTGGAAAATCGCAGCAAAAAGTGAAAGAACATTAAAAATTGAATTAAAAAGTTAAACCGAAACAAAAAGATAGACAGACAAACTTTTTCCGTTATTATTATAAACAAGGGAATAAACCTGGGTTCCCGGGTTACAGAATACAAGGTGAAAACCATCATGCATGTTATTTCTGATATTAACATTCTTTTTTCTCGTCACACACAAAAGGCACAGCGATGAGTGAAATATTTTTTGAAAGGTTCTGCATGCGACGTTTGACATAGTATACCTATGTATCGTTAAAGCAAGTTTTTTGCAATAAAGAATTGCAGCTAATAAAAAAGTAATGAAAAAAGTATCAGCAAATAATCTAAAAGATCGCGGTCACAAAGCCTCGCACGGGTCTACTGGTTTGTTTTCTATTTTGTTTTTTTGCATGATAACTCTAATAGATTTTTTACATTTAATATATTTAGAGTGTCAACTAACAATACTAAAAATCACATTTATATGAAAAATAGTAATAATGCGTTCAAATAAAGTTTTAAAACTTATCAAAAACGATATTTTCATATTGGCCTCATGCCAGGAGTCAACAACGGAAGAAATCTCCAAAGATACCTATTTACAATCATCCTTTTTCATTCTGTTCATTTCAGTGGATTAAGCACAAAATTCGACTGCGTGTCTTAAATTTGTGTTTTATTTATATTTTATTGTATTGTTTATTGATTAATGAATGTTTAAATTTAGTTATAGAATATAAGCTCAAATCAAATGATGAGCTATTTATATTAATTAAAATGCAAACGAATTTATCTTTTGTAATCGTCTGCATGCGATAGAGATAGATTTGCAAAATCGTGCTTGAAAATTAATTTAAGGCAAATTAATTAATTTTATTTTTTGTTGTCAAATCCAAGAGTGCAACTTTATGACATAAGTTTTAATTTATTTTTTTTTTCGGAAATTTGTGAAATTAGCAGGTGTTGTTGTTGCTCAGAAATTATGTAATCGAACTGTTTTTTTTTTTGTTTTTTTGCCGTTTCTTTGCAAATGCAATAGATCTTTAAGATAGTACTGTCAAAGTGGGAGTTTTGAACCGAAGTTCCGCGCGAAAGAAGAATAACCACTCAAGGAAGGGTGAAAAACGTCTTTGTCACGTGATCAAAATCGTTTATAACTCAATAGGTTATTTATTTATCAAAAAATGGGAAATACAGTTCGATTCCAAATCGCTTTCATACTCAGGCAAAACTCATTCAATTTTATATCTTTACGTTAAAAAATGAATTTGTAAATGTGTTAAAACGTTTTGTGCTTAGCAGTTAAGAACAGCCTTAAAAACAATAAAAATTGAGTAAATTGCTATACAGTTTTCAAATAAATTGCGCTATAGTTTTCACACAAATTGCATTTGAAAGTACATTTTTTTCCCCTAGTCAACGGTGTAAAAATTGAAAATGTACGATATTTAGAAGTTTAAAAAATTGGAATAAAAGTTAATAAAAGTCAATTTAGTTGTTTGCTGTTGCCGCAGTCAAAATGACGTCAGAGTTACGCACAGACACGTTTGTTCTTTATAATATAGCTATAAATAGCCTTGCAATTCAAAACATGCATGATGGGAATAAATCTGTTTTCTTTGGAATAAAATGACAGACATATAAATCTACATTGTAATTTAAATACATTTATAATCATGTCATTTAAGTAAATTTCGCTTTTTAAATGAAACTTCCCTGTATTAGTATACATAATGTAAAAAACTCTTCAGATGTCAACTAAATTTATTACAACTTATTTTAATTCAGTAGTATCAGCTGTATTTTAAGTTTGATTGTTATCAGTTCTTTGTCATTAGGAAGAATTATTGCTGCTGATTATCATTTTTTCCAGACGAACTCATCTAACGGCAAAACACGCAATATTTTTACGCATTGCGCATAAAAAAATAGAGGAAATTTAAAAGAAGCTTGTAACCAGAATATGTAGTCTATTTAATAATTTAATAAAGACAAACTTAGACGAACACAGCGGAATTAAAGATCATTTTACTTTTTAAAAAAAATGAGTCAGTTTCGAGTCTGGGTTGTACTTTTTACAATTGCTTTTCCCCTTCATACAGCTCTATGCAGACGAAAAGGTACCTCAGATGAAGACGGTTTTTTTGACTGCATGATGAGTCAGTTCTGTATATGTGGTGAGTCCAAACTGAATACCCTAACTTTATTCTTAACACTGTGTCGTCTAGTTGAAAAACCGGCTAACTCCTCTAATTTGGAAAATGTGTTTTTTCAGTTGTTTAAGTTATAAGTAAACGTTTCTACCATCTCGATACAATGAACCATGCTAAAGCTGGTCAAATAGATTGTCTTAATGACTATAAAAGTAAATAGTTTTGGTTTCAATCTTATATCGGCTAAGTGTAGAAAAAAATCAGCTTTCCCCCAAAATTTTATTTTTTGGTGATAGCCGATTTTGCAACTAGACGAGACACTTGGTCACTATGAATTGTAAATTTCCAAGCGGGTGAAAAATGTCCGACCCAGGATTTAAACCAGGGATCTCTTGGCAGAAGTCGCCAATGATCTGCCAACTGAGCCATCCCGAACGAATCTGGAGGACATAATTCACCCAGGTAACTTTAATTATCCCAGCATCTGATTTGATATCTGAATCAACTCAACAGCAAGTATAATAATAACTTATAAACAGATTAAGTTAAATAATGCTATAAAAAGTGATAAAATATCTTTATTGAGATTGACGATCGTTTCATCGCACAAACGGCGACATTTTCAAAATCATTCACGATAGAAAATATTTTCACATAATTTAAAAA